>VDFB02000013.1:21481078-21602339 GCA_007258455.2 Sequoia sempervirens
TGTTCCAATTGAAAATGTTGGATTTGAAGATGTTGAACATGATATTGAAATTGGGAATGAAATTATTCAAATTGATATTGAAAATGTTGGAAATGAAGATTTTGAACATAATATTGAAGCAATTGTAAATTATGTTTCACCAGATTACATGAGAAATGAAGAACCTTGTGTGGATGAAAGACATATTCCAAATTCAAGACCTTCAAGAACCCCTAAATGGTTACCTAAAATTGATGAGAACATTATAAACAATTTTGAAGGAAAGAGGTCAACATGAACTATTTGGTTGTGGGATAGAAGACTTTTCAAACAATATTTTAGTAATAATACATTGACCGAGCAATGCCAAATTTTTGTACAATTGCTAAAGATGGAAAAGATGAGACCTTTGTTAGCCAAATTGAAGATTCATGTGAACAAGAAGATTGAAAAAATTTCTATTATTGTCAAAAATCTTTTTAATGCTCTCAAGTATATTGGAAAAAATAACAAGGAATTTAAGGATAAGAGAGCTATCGGAGAGTCATTACAATCGCCCTAGTAAGCCATCAATTGAAAAAGGCTTGCTTTATGAGACAAACTTGTATTGATTTTGACATAAATTGTAAAGCTTTGGATAGAGCATTCACAAGAAGAGAAAGAATAGATGATCCTCTTCAAAATGATACATGGGATTTTTTCAGGAGGCTTCCACGTGTTGATAAGAAGCTAACCGATAATGTAAAGCAGGTAATTCAACAATTTTGGCATGATAACTCTAGAGTATCACCCAATGCCAAGGATGTTTTAAAGTTAATAATAGGCAATTGAGACCGTACATTGCATCCTAAACATTTCTTGGAATCAAGCCAAACAATGTTGTTCAAAAAATTTATTGAAACACATCCAAATATGGAAATATCGCAAAGGAATTTTGAAGGTTTGAAGCCATTTTATTGTGTGCCTCTTAAGATTTGTAATAGTTGGTGCAAATACCATTTGGAGTTTTCAATGTACCATGATCTATTATGCTATATCCGTTCTACTTTGCATACTAATGAAATGTTGCAAGAGTGTGGTGCAATGCATCTTCCAAAATCATCAAGGGACTTGCTAGATCTATTTTTATGTTCTAAAGATTATGGTTTCTTTTCTATAGAAATGATTGTTTAAATGCAAGGTGCTCACAATGTGGTGGCTTGTCAAAGTTTGTTCAATGTTTTCAGGAGAGTTTCAAACATGAATTTGGAAAGAAACTGTTTGAGAAAAAGAGATATGAGATAGTCAAATATACTTTGTAGAGTGGAGGTGAAGGTTCTAGATGTGAGTTGGTTAAAAAAGAATGCAGTGTTGTTGATTTTATTTCAGATTTTAAGGACAATATTTTCTACAAGTATGCAAGGCATAGTCATAGGTCTCAGTGGTTGGATCAACAATTTAGGATGTGTAAGGACTCTTTTCTGATTGGCACTATTATATCAATGGTTGATTTTGCAGAAAACTACACATTGTAACCACAAAATGAGGTACAATCTCACTATTACAATTCAATTCAAATTGTTATTTTTGTCCACATAACGTTTAGACATGCACCTGATAGTATAGAGGAGGGTTGAAAGATAAGTAGAGAGTATAATTTTTATATGAGTGGTGATAGATCTCACTCATCTGAGTATGTCCAACATTGTTTCAATATTTTTTTGATTTCTTATAGGAGCATGATATAGCACTAGGCCAATATCTCATTTGGTCAGATAATTGCACAGGTCAATTCAAGAATGCTTATATGTTTTATTGGTTGAGTATAATGCATGTAGAGAGGGGTCTACCTCATATTTAGAGTTTTTTTGAAGATAGACATGTGAAGGGGGAGCATGATGGAGCAGGTGCATGCATAAAGAGAGCTCTAGTTAAGGAGCAATTGAAGATTTCAGGAACAAAATTTAGTGGTGCACGTTCTATTGTTGATTGGTGTAGTTCAGCATTATCACAGGGAGGGACACTTGATTCAACAGTGCGTAGATTATTTTGGTTGGTTGAGGAGGGTACAATGGGTGGAATATTGTTTTTTCATACAATCAAAGATTCTTCAAAGATGCATTCATTTTGAATCTCAAATGTAGACAAATGGACCATTTGGACACGAGAGTTGGCTTGTTTTTTTCAGAGTTGTATTCAATGCGAGTGGGGTCAATGTGAGTCAAGTGAGTGGGTGGATACATGGGTTCCACAGTATCTAACTCCTTTATCTCAAACAATATCCATGACAAATGGCACAATGGAAAGTTCAGTTGATTACGACCGGCTTTCAGATCTACTACAACGAGGACATGTTTTTGCAGTTGTTGCACTACAAGGGAATGAAGAGAGATCAAACTATTGGTTGGATCAATGTGTGTGGGTAAAGCATAAACTAACACAACCGATGGAAGATGATTATGGTTTTTTGTATCATATAGGTTCAATTGTGGTTGTAGGAACTGGGTTGCCAACATACATGATTAGAAAGAATGGCATACTTGCATTTGAATACTACGAGAAACACAAAACCATTCTCATGTATTTGCACGTTGTTATAGAAACAAATGTTAAGTTGTTGAAGCATCATGCCATACCAAAGACAAAACAACTATGAACACTTAGTAGTGTTGATCATGAAGCAATATTGGATACTCTTAAGCAAAGAGATGACCCTTCGGGCACACTTGAATAGCATTTTCAAGAATGGAAGGTACAATGCTTATGTTCATTATGCTTAAGTTCATTAGTGTTCTTTATTTAATACTAATATTTTGTATACTATTGCAATGTAGGTGTCTTTAATAATGATATTTTGTATGAATTTTTTTGATATTTTTGGCACGATTGATCATGTACTTGCTATAACAATAGCCAACTTTGATCCTTTCAAAGAGGTATGTGACAGATTACAACAATATAGATTGGTTATTCTAAGAGTCTTTTATAGTTTGCATTACCATCTCATCATATTTTGTGTCATTTAGAATAATATAGATTGGTTATTCTAATCATCTTTTATAGTTTTCATCACTAATTCATCATCATTCAGGTTGTTTAGATTAAAATAGATTTGTTAGTCTAAGCATCTTTTCTATTGTGAAAATATAGATTTCTCATTTTCCCACTTTTGAGATATTCCTAGCATGATTGATCATGGACCTGCTACAACAATAGCCAACTTTGATCCTTTCAGAGAGGTACATGACAGATTACAACAATATAGATTTGTTATTCTAAGCATCTTTTATAGTTTGCATTACCATCTCATCATATCTTGTGTCATTTAGAATAATAAAGATTGGTTATTCTAAGCATCTTTTATAGTTTGCATCACCAATTCATCATCATTCAGGTTGTTTAGATTAATATAGATTTGTTAGTCTAAGCATCTTTTCTATTGTGACAATATAGATTTCTCATTTTCCCACTTATGTGATATTCCTAGCACAATTGATCATGGACCTACTACAACAATAGTCAGCTCTAATCGTTTCAGAGAGGCATGCGACAAATTACAACAATATAGATTGGTTATTCTAAGCGTCTTTTATAGTTTGCATTACCATCTCATCATATTTTGTGTCATTTAGAATAATATAGATCGGTTATTCTAAGCTGCCTTGATGGTTTGTATAGGTACTTGTTAGTTTAGAACGTGAACATACTACTATTGTGGAAGACTGTGCCCTGAATGCCTCCAATAGGAAAAATTTTTAAAATTTGAATTTTCAAATGTGAAACAATGTAAAAAGGTCATAACTGTGTATGGGCATAATCTATATCCAGTGATGTTTTTTTAAATATGGGTCAAATTTCTGGCATTGTATAAAGGGTATGTTTAAAATGTAAAGGGATCTATATTTTGGAAACTCATAGGTTGAATTAGTCATACAAGTGTATGCTTTGTTACTGTTATTGGGAAAAAAAATTAATAACTTTTTGTACTTAATCGAGCTACAACTAAAGGTTTTCTTCCTAGTTCTTTCCTGTTGGTATGCTCATTTGAACCAGGTTTTGTAATATCTCCTATTTATATATAATAAATTATAGTGGCTTACCACTTTTTCTCCTCAAATCCAACTTGGGTGCAACTTCATTTTTAGCAACTTTCATGAGGTTTTTAAGGAAATCAATGTTTCCAACCTTTCCACACCCTATAAACTCATCAAAAACATCTATTAGGACCTACAAAAGTTTGATCCAACTTTAAATCTTGCTGCCCCCACATTTCATTAGCATTAGCAAGTTGTAACCACCATTTTTCACCTAATTTCACTCATTTTTTCCATGCATGGCAACTCACCAACTCAAGTATAGACCTTTCTAGCTCTCTAAACCCACATAGTCAACTTATAAAATCCTAATAAAATCTACCATGGCCATACCATCTAGCTATAGACCGTACAATAGATGGTATGGCCTTTTAGCACTTTGGACTCTTAAGGGAAATCATCAGTCCAATGTAGCTCGGAGTGATTCGACATATTTGGGAAAAAAAGAATCCCATCCCTAGCGTAAACATACCCATTCAGATGTGTTGGAACAGTCCATTTGGTCATATGAGTTGCAGAATGAAATTTGCACCACTTTGCATCTTTACACTGTTTGCATCTAACAACTTTTCCCTCAATTAAAAACTTTCCACCATGGGAAAACGCCTCTGAGATAGAAAAAATTTAGAGAGGTTATTGTAGATAGGTCAAACATAATCCCATAGCCTCAAATGGAGAGTCTGTAAATGTCATAGTTTCTAAGAAATAGCCCTTCAAAGATTGTTTCCTTTTAGCACTTTGGATTCTTAAGGGAAATCATCGGTCTAATGTAGCTCGGAGTGATTTAGCCTATTTGGGTGCAAAAGAGGACCATAGCTAGCGTAAACGTACCCATCTGGAGCTGTTGGAATAGACTATTTGCTTGTACGAGTTATTGAATGAAAGCTACACCACTTTTCAACTTTACATTGCTTGCATCTGACAACTTTTCCCTCAACTGAAAACTTGTCACCACGGGAAAACACCTCCGAGATAGTAAAAACCAAGAAAGGTTATTTTATATGGGCCAAACACAATTCCATAGCCACAAACAGAGAGTCTGTAAACATCATGGTTTCTAAGAAATATCCCTTCAAAGATTGCTACCTTTTAGCACTTTGGACTCTTAAGGGAAATCGTCGATCCAATGTATCTCGAAGTGATTCAGAATATTTGGGAGAAAAAAAGGACCATCCCTAGCATAAACATACCCATCCAAACATGTTGGAACAATCTGTTTGGTTGTACAAGTTGTTGAATGAAAGTTGCACCACTTTGCAACTTTACACTGCTTGCATTTGACTTCACCCTCAACTGAAAACTTGCCACCACAGGAAAACACCTCCAAGATAGCATAAACCAAGAGAGATTATTGTAGATGGGCCAAACACGATCCCATAACCTCAAACAAAGAGTATGTAAACAATACGGTTTCTGAGAAATATCCCTTCAAAGATTGTTGTCTTTGAGGACTTTGGACTCTTAAGGGAAATCGTTGATCCAGTGTAGCTTGGAGTGATTCGGCATATTTGGGTGCAAAAGAGGACCATACCTAGCGTAAACATACCCATCCATATGTGTTGGAATAGTCCATTTGATCATACAAGATGATGAATGAAAGTTGCACCACTTTGCAACTTTACACTGCTTGCATCTGACAACTTTTCCCTCAACTAAAAAGCTTGCCACCATGGGAAAATTCCTCTGAGATAGAAAAAACTGAGAGAGGTTATTGTATATGGGCCAAACTTGATCCCATAGTCTCAAATGGAGAGTTTGTAAATGTCACGATTTCCAAGAAATAGCCCTTCAAATATTGCTACCTTTTAACACTTTCGACTCTTAAGGGAAATCGTCAATCCAATGTAGCTCAGAGTAATTCAGCATATTTGGGTGAAAAAGAGGACCATCTCTAGCATATACGTACCCATTCAGACGTGTTTGAATAGTTTGTTTGGTCATACGAGTTGTTGAATGAAAGTTGCACCACTTTGCAACTTTACACTGCTTGCATCTAACAACTTTTCCCTCAACTAAAAACTTGCCACCATAGGAAAACACCTCTGAGATGGCAAAAAACAAGAGAGGTTATTGTAGAGGGGCCCAACACGATCTTGTAGCCTCAAAAAAAAAATTGTAGGCATCACATTTTCTAAGAAATAGTCCGTTAAAGATTGCTGCTCTTTTGCACTTTTGACTCTTAAGGGATTTTGCCGATTGAAAGTAGCTTGAACTGCTTTGGCCTTTTTGGGTGAGAAAGGGGACCATAGCTAACCTAAACCTAACCATCCAGACATGATGGAACAGTTTGTTAGGTCATACGAGTTGTAGAACAAGATTTATTTATGCACTTACAAGTAGTTTTTAGCCTCCAATTGAACTCCAACTTTGATTTTCATGTGAAAAAAGCCATGAGACCATAACTTATTGCTTTCTTTTTAATGGAGACTAGTGGGTAATAGAGTTAACTTCTTCACAAATTTAGCATTTGAGATTGCAAGAAGACATCTAAATGGCTAGTGTACTAAATAATTTTTTATGATTTCTGAAGAATGTTGATAACTCTACTCAGTTGGCTTCTTTTTTCAAAATCATTCAAATTGAACCTTGGCATCAATAGAATTTGTATATCAAGCTACCACAATTCAAGTTTCAATGATGAATATTTATCATGCATGTTTTTCTGAATAATCAATAAGATCATATTGAGTTACTTTGCAAAAATTGTGGTTTCTACAGAAAAATATGTATTTTCTCCATTATTCGACCCTTGCACAACAAGTAAATGGCTGCATAGCATGTGGAATGAGGAGACAAAAGGCCTGAGACCCCTTTAAAGTTGGTTTGAGTGCTTTCTTTTCATTTTTTGTGAGTTTTGTGACAAGTTTTCTCAAGGCAGGTAGTGAACCCTGATTTTGCATTTTGAGTAAATTATGAATTATTGAAGCCATCCACCTACTGTTCCCTTCATGTGGCTCGGTGGAGAGGTTGTGTACAATATTATTTGAATGTGTGCAAGTCCATTTAAGAAAGGGAAAAATGATTTGTGAGTCTTGGAGTTGTTTTTCTAAGCAAATCATTGCTTAAACTTCATGAAAATGGAGCTTTTAGCCTAGGGTTTGTTAAAATCAAAGTGGTGGAATCTCTTTAACGTTTAAGCATATTGGGGTCATAATAGAGGTTTCCGAGTCGGTGGCATGGTTAGGGAAGTTTTTCAAATGGGACATTCAATAAAACCTATGCATTTGCATGGTAAATGGACAGTTTCATGGGACAGCCTGCTAAAGGACCTGTAGGTGTAGAACAATCTTAGAATTTGTTGTTTTAGGCTTTTAGCCATAACAAAAAGCCAATGAACTATTTGAAAAAATGCCTCAAAGAAATGTGGTCTCATAAAATTCCATGACAAGCAAATACAATTGATAGTTGTTCCTAGTTATTAGTTATGTAATGTGGAGTAATTACATAACTACTTAGGTTGACTTTGTAAAAACTATATTGGAATTGAATTTTTTTCATCTATCAGCATCTATTTGTTAGTTATGCAATGTGAAGTAATGCTTTGAGTTTGAAAGATGTGCAATGTAATGTAATTAGCGATATGAATATAAACTACATAATACAACCATTCTTTTTTAGGCTATTGTACATTGATATTTAACCATTGCTCACTTGATTAAATTTTTAAAAAGTTTAATCATGCACATGAGGAAGAAATTAAATTTGATTGTCAACCTCTATATATCAAATTATCCAATTTTCTTAAGAGTATCTCCATATACAAAAATGGCATCAATGCCAACTCAAACAAAGTTTTACAAAATGTGGCATATGCCATCTCAATGTCTATTCAAAATTTACATTACAAAATTTCTATCTCATCCTAAACTACTGGTGGATCATCAAAATGGAGCCTCTTTGAAGCACTCGTTGGCTCTAAAGGTAGCTACACAAGAAAAATTCAAAACACAATTGAGATTAGTTAGACTATATGATTTAAAATTGAATAATTAACATCAAAATCAATATACATTGAATTATAATTAAACTCTAAATTGAAATCTTGATTACTTGAAATATCTGTCTCTTCAAAGGGTCAAGAGTCCTGGAATATGCCCCTCTCAAAGAACCAACCAAACCAACTTTTTTAATCTCAATCTATATATGTGAACAAAAACATAAAATTGATTCAAGTTAGCATATAATTGTCAGTAATAGGAACATATAAATACCAAACACAAAATAAAATAAAAACATACCTCTTTAGGCTGATATTTTTATTTATCTCCTTGAGGTGTTTCAACACCTACTCCTCGAGGTGTTCCAATACCTACACCTTCAGGAATTGTGGCAATTTTTCAACATCGATGTATAGCTCGTAACTACCTGTATATAAAAATGACAAGTACATATGAAACTACAAATCTATGTCAATGTATGTATAATCAATATAAGATCTTAAAAATATTAATTCAATCAAATTTGAGTTCAATTAACTTCCCCTTATCTAACATTGCACTTCCATAGTCTGGACAAGGCTACACCTCACTCGCACTAGGTATTTCCTACAAGAGGAGAATAAGATAAACATATAAGTTACTATATAATTTCATTAATGACAATTCAAATGGCAAGAAAGTATATAATAAAAAATTGTAAACGAGTGAGTGAGAAAATATATACTATGTGCATGTCGAGGCCAAATGAAATGGCCCTAAAAGTGCTATCAGCCACCTGTGCGAGCTCCTCCTCATACATCAACTGTTAAATAGACCATGTAAATAAATATTAGTACTTTATACTATCTCTTATTAATATTCATTTAAAAACAGTGCAAGTTATGAATTTACAACTTAAATCTTACCTGTCACTATTCCAATGTCCCCCTCTCTAGCAGGAGAGGACTCTGTAGGGTGTGCTCCACTCCCTGTGTCTGATCTATAATGTCCACATCATGGAGGTCACAATCAGGAGTGTCCAAGGGATGATCGACGGGCTATACAAGAGGACCCAAGCATATCTGGTGGCACATAGAGCAAGTATGTGGCACAAAATATGTGGACCTAACGAGGATGATGGAGTAGCACTCGATCCATTTCCAACATAGCCAGAATGTGGCTGAGCTATTGTAGAAGCCTGTGAAACCAAAAGACTACTCAAAGAGTGAATAGCCTAGATAGTCTGTGTGGCGGAATCCTACATAATATCTAGATGATAAACTGGAGGTGGCAGAGGAAGGGGAGTAGGGGGAACATATGGGTGCAGGACTACTCTAAGTGCCCTGGTCTATCCTAGGGCACACCTCCACCAACACCCAGGAAGGGTTTAATGTCAAAGTCATTGACATGATGCCGTAACAAAAACTCAGCATATAATTTTTTAATAAAGTAAAATGGTATATCACAATTTTTTTTCAGTGGTTTATCAAAAACCATACACCAACAATCCCAAAATTTATCTACAATGTCCCTATGCATACACCATTTTATAGAAATTTTTGTTTTATTAACATTAACTAGAAAACTAGTGCGGGGGTTAACAAATAAAGAGGTTATTTGGGCTTTGGCTATTCCAATATCTTTCACATCATCATAAGACAATCCACATATGTAACATTCCCTCATATCTTCATGCCATGAATGAAAGGCATTGTGTTGGGTGGAGAGGGTTTCTATATTTTTAATTATTTCCTTCAATGTGTTTGACATCTCAGATAATCGAGGGATTCTCGTATAAACATTAGAAATGCCCCTCAATTGTTGCAAATTTTCACCAATTAACTCTTCAATTGATGGCTACAGAGGTGGGTAGAGCATTTTGCATTTGTGCATTTTCATTCTTATCTAGTGGATCATTTGGAATTTCTGCATTTTCATTCTCTACTAATGGGTCGTTTAGAATTTGTGCATTTTCATTCTCAGTAGCCATAATGTCTGATTAAAGTTAAAAACTAATTAATTTAATTGAAATTAGATAATATAAATGAAAATATTGTAAAAATACCCTAGTTTTTAAAAAAATCCAAAAAAACCCCTACTTTTTAACAAAAATCTATAAGTTTCTCTGTTTTGAATAAAAATACATAAACAACACTATCTTTTAAACAAAATCTATAAAAACATTCATTTTAATCAAAGTCCATTCTAAACTCAATTTTTTCATAAAAATCAATCAAAAACCCTATTTTGAAAAAAAAAATCATAAAAAACTAACTAAAATTACACAAATCTAATTCAAAATTCAATTAAAGAAAAAAAATCCAAAAACTAACCTTTCAAATCGAATATCTAATATGTGAAAATCGTCCTCATTGTGCACCTGCAACCTCTATGCAAAAGTTAAATGATTTTAACAACCTGAAATAGATATATATATGTGTGTGTGTGTGTGTGTGTGTGCTTCAAATCAGATATCTGATATGGAGATCTTGGTTTGGGCATTGCTTTGGAGCAATGTACTGACACCCAAGCCACAAAAAATTCAACTCGGCATTTTCACATTTTTGGGTCAATGAAAAACATAATTTTTTTCCCATTGCCACTTTTTGGCCCATCATGATCTTCCACATACCCTAATAGTGTAAGATAGAAAATTATCGCCACTAGGGTTTAGGACCAAGGGAAACACACTTTCTATGCTCCACATTCAAGGATGCCCTAAAGATCTCAATCAATTGATGATAATGGGAGAAAGAGATCTCTACTAAGGGACCGTCCTAGGGGATGAATGTAAACTAATGAGGGGTTCACCACCAAGTTTAGAATTGAAAAGATAAATAAAATGCAATATGCAATGTTAAACCCTAATTCAATGAAAACCTTAACTAAATGACCTAAAAATGCATATAAAAATAGAAAAAAAAAATGTAAGATGGATTGTATGCACCTGGGAATATAAAGTAGACTTGGATGTGATGGAACTCTAAAAATATTTTTGTTTCATGTTAAAACCCTCATTGCATTTGGAAATGGGGTTACTATCCATAAAGGTATTAAAAATATTCTTTTAAGCCATTGACTCCCTGTTACTCATTGTCAGTTATTTAAATGTATTTTTAGTCATTTACTATCACTAGGTAACCGACCCTTCCAGTCTAAGTTTGAACCATTTTATTTCATAGGATCGAGTAAGGATTTTTAGCCCCAAAGACTTTTGATATTTGACAGCTTGGATGCTTTCAAATTAACCTTTGTCCTAGGAAGTCCACTTCATAAAAACAACTTGTAAGTATGTGCATAAAGCTTTCACTCAAGTCCCCATGACCTTTGTAACTTATCACTCATCACTGGTTTATTCATAGGTTTACACTATGTAATAGTGATGAGTGATGAGCAGTACTTTCCTTTGATATCGCTCATCACTAATGGCATCTGATCCTTCAACTTTTAGTAGTGATGAGCAATGTTCTCTGTCTTATGATTTTATAACTCGTCATGGATGACCATTAAAAGAGAACATTTGTAATAGCGATGAGTTATATGTTGTCACACCATATGATTGCGGATATATTGTAAAAAATTGCTCTCATAATAGCGATGTGTGATGAACCCTATGAATATTGTAAAAAGTTCATCTTTGATTGCTTGCACAATATATTAGGAGAATTAGTGATGAATGGAGGCCTTATTGCTCATCGCAGATTTACCTCAGAACTTCAGTTCTAAAATAGCAATGAATGATGGGTTCCTTCTAAAAGGGTTTCTCTATCACTAGAATAATATGATCATATGAGAGATGTCTTTCTCATGTTTTTTCTATGTAGGTTGTACATGTCTAATGTGGTACATACATTACATCTCCCATCGTGATAAACTCTTGAGAGCAAGGTTTAAGTCAGTGACATGCGATGGAGAAATAAATGTGACTGAGAGTTAGGCCATTGAACCAAGGGCTAAAGAACATCACTGGGATATTTGAATTATTGATAGAGTGGGGCAGAGACAAACTCAATCGGCAACAAGCAATGATCACTACATGGAATGGGCCATGTGGCAGATTTTGAAGATTCAGCATAAAGCAAGGGAAAAGCAGTAAAAAAATTGAGGACCATTGATAAAGTTTTAAAGCAGGATAATCATATGAACTAAAGATCACCACACAAATTCTTACATCAAAGATCTAGATCAGCAATGAAGTGATGAAGTGTGTAAAGAAATTTTCCCTCTAAATTAAACTTGTCTTGTGTACTTCATCGGTATTAATGAAAGCACAGATTAGGTTGGAAATACATGTTGATTGACAGATTGCAACACCTGAGTTGGCATTACTGTTTCCCATGGATGAATTTTTAATTGCTTTAAAGAAAAAGTAATGGTTTAGATTCAATCTTGAGTTGTAAGTTACCAACTTGCTCGCATGAGGATATTTCAAGTCATTAATCTTGCATGCTTCAAATTGCCTATTTAATGCAAATCACTCTAGTAAATTTTCATGTCATGATTCATTTTGCAATGAATGAGGGTCAACGGTTGATAAGTGTGTGAGGATTGAATTTTCCTGAGAAGTGTGTAGATATTCTAAGGCAAGTGGGTTTGTCATGATGATTCAAAAATTTTGAGGGGTTGTGTTGTTTGAGCCTAACGAAGGTCTTGAGAATAAAGTTGGAATGTATGGAGCTCCTAATACATAAATAGGAATAGTAGGAACCGAGAAATTCAAGGAGCATAATGCCAAGGAAAATTATCGTCCAGAAGAGTAGATAGTTTTAGAAGAATTAGTCAAACATAGAGAGAAGAGGATGGTAAAATATAATAAGAGGGAATTGATGGAGAGTGAGTGTTGCAATGCCTTTCCAAAGGAATGCAATTCTTCGTGTAAGGTTTTTAATGGTCCTTTAGATAGTGAGGGAGACACTAATCTGGAGGGAAATTATTATTCCTTCTCCCTAGTACTATCGAGGAATCCCGAGGAAGTGGTGGTGACAATTTCTCCAGTCCCACCATGAACAAAACATGGGTGAATGTCCTTTGAGGTTAAGGACTTAGGGTGATGATTGTGCCCTATTTTTGTTTTTGATGATACCATGCCCTTTATGTTAGGAATTTCCTATTCAACATTCATGTGATTTCTTGTTTCATGTGCTGAGGTGGAATGATTTCAGGTTGGCATGTAGGAGAAGTACCAGAATAGCTAACCTTGGCAGAATGTATATTGTGTCTAGACAACATACAACTTTGTACTGGAGATACTATTGGAGAATCTTCTTTGGTCAACAAGGGTGAGGATTCAACACAGTTACAAAAAAATTTGCCATTCAGGGAGCTGGCGTGTCTTCATTCAAGGAATGTGGAAGGAAGTCTTTTACTCTTCCATTTTCCTAAAAATGATTGCATGTAATAAACTAGGAATATCTCAAATTTTGGTACAAATGAAATAAAATGGAATGAAATGTAAATGTAATTAAGCTTGATGCGTGTTGCTCCCTTATTCTATAAAAGGGATTTCAGGGCTTATTATAGGGTGGTGGAATTCTAGAGTCTTAATAGAGTTCTAGGAAAAGGCTAAGTTTAGAAAAAGGAAAATAAGAATAGAATTTTGACATAGTCCAATAGTTTTTTCTTGGATAGCAAGTCCTATATGTAACAGTCTTAAATTAGTTCTATAGAAATTGCTGATATTGAAACACAATATCAATAAAGAAAATGATACTCTCCTATGTATATTCATTTCAAAGTTATGAATGAGAAATACTAATGGTATTGGCATTTTTCTTCAAATGTTTTATTTGAATGTATTACTCTGTTTTCAGCTTTAATTCAATGAATTAATTAAGATGCTTGAATAGGGTTATAAACTTTGTGAGGGATGACTTAGGATTACTAAGAAGCAGATATTTTCTTGCACGGAGATTTTTCATAAATGCAAAGCAATACGAAAATAGTTAGTTTCTTTCCTAGATAAGTGACTTGTGTATTATTGATCCTCTTGCATACTAGACTCTATTCTCCCAATTGATTAGACACTGGTCATTTAATCAGAAAATCTTGTATAAGGTGAGCAAATAGTCTTCCTGGCTCTAGACTTCTAAGAAGATAATATTTAAATAGAAAATCTCTCCAAGCCTGGGTAGTAGAATTATTTTCAATTCTTAGCAAACGGTGAATATTTCATTGAAAATCTCCCAAATCTTCAATAAAATTGATTTTATCTATAGTGAAAGGAATTAATTTGTGTATAAAATGTGTCACCCTCCTAGGTTTCAAAGAACCTGAAGTGGAGTCCAGACTTAAAAATCCTATGCTCGTTGTGTTGGCCACTAACCTAATAGTTCTTCATTATAGGTGTTGGTTAATTGTTAGAGGATTGTTCAGCTCTACTAGAAAAATCACCAATAGGATGAACTCGAAAATGCTAAAAAATCTAAACTATTGACCTACTGGGACTCATTTGCCAAGCTAGGAGAATCAGTCCCAAATCTATTTTTTTGTATAGGAATAGGTTTCTAGAAAATGGGTATCTGAATCTATAAAAGTATTTGAAAAATACCTATAGTGGGACTCATTTGCTAGAACTGGGGGATCAGTCTCATTTTGTCATGAAGTGTCCTAGGAGTGAAATATTGAACTGAAACTTTCCAAGCCTCTAAAGATGGATAAAATAAGCACTTTCCCACTGATTTCATGCAAATTGGATGGATATTTTTCCCTAGATCTAAGTTTTTGTGAGTCTTGACAACTTTGATGACATTTGCAATAGTGTCATTTTGGTACTTCTGAAGGCTTCAAATCTAATTTTCTTCAATCTATAAACCTGCAATCACATGTGTAAAGAGGAGAAAAACTTGTTGATTGTTAGTGAATATGGGTTTTCCTTGGTCAAAACCCTTTTAGGTAATTAAACCAAACTATTGAATAATGAAAGATGAACATAAAACATGTAACATAGGACATGAAACATGAGAAATGACACCTTGAATGATGTGTTGTAATGCAAATCAGCAATCTAGCATGAAATGGCCATGAAGGATATAGATCTAGATCTTGAGGTAAGTGTAGAACAATGCTTGACCTTGGATCTTGAATGAAACATCACAACACTAACTCAATAACATGTTTGATGCTTGATAATCTTGACATGATGATGGATCTTGAATTTCTACAACAATTGATGAAGAATTTTTCCCTTGAAATCCTTAGAAATGATCTTATAAACACTTGAATGCCCTTGTGAAATCAAACTTGCTATTATGAATACTCTCAAAAACTTCTTAGGTGAAAATGAGTGAGAGAACCTTGTATTTATACTTAATTATGCAAGAATTCCCAAAATTACAACACTACAAGCCAACATCAGATCTAGGAGGATAAAATCTTGCCAAAATTTTAAATTAAATTTTATTTGAGTCACACAGGACTCATTCGACGAAGGTGGCGAATGATTCCCACTAAGCATAATTTATGGGACCATTTTTAAAATGCATAGAAAGGTGTAAAACCAAGATTGGGACCCAAAACCCTAGGTGGGACTCATTTGCCCAAGGTGGTGAATGAGTCCCAGACCACAAAATCTAGGCCACACAACTTGAAATCACCAAAATTATGATTAGATGTCGACTTGTGTCGAGATCATCCTCAAAAAGATGCATTAAATGAGGCTCGTGGATGGAAAATAGGGGGATTCGCTACTCACGAGTTCTCTTCATTCAAAGAGCCTCACAGGGTGAACTTCCCTATACTACCTTAATGGAATAGTGGTGAGAGTTTTAGAATCAGAAAGAGCAGGTCACAGAGATTTTCTGGACAAATTGACAAGCTCTTGGTCAAAGGATGTCAACATAGAATACGGATGATAGCACAATGCGGTGGTGTTTTGGCATCTTGTATGAACCAAAGAGTGAGAATGTCATAGAAAATAACTAAGTGACAACTTACACTCTGAATACTGAGACCTTCTAGAATGCAAGAAAGCAACAAGAAGTAATAAGACTGAAATGAAGTGAAATAGAGATGATATTTAGATAAGGAGAAGAAAGGAAATACTTACGACCATGCAAGTGATGAAGCTTCCAACTTGTGGGTGTCCTCAATACCTACACATAAGAGGGAGAGAGAAATTTTTGGGTGGCTGTATAGGGGCCTGCCTCAGTTAGACCATGTTTTGGTGTTCCCAACTCCATGGATAGCCAAATAAATAGAGAGAAAAGTAGAAAGGAAGTAAAGAGCACTAAAGCACTACAAAATAGTGTTATGCTACTCAACCAAGTAATAGAGGAGAGGAGTGAAAGCTTACCACCTCCACCAAGAGAACTCAAGGTTGCTTGGGGGAGAAAATGAGAGGAACTCAAGCCTCTACTATAATGGTGTTTTGTTCCACACTCGCTCTACTAAAATGGTGGAGTGTTGATGTTGCTGCTCTGAAGTGTAAAGTGTTTGGATCTTGAAGAGATGGTGAATAATATACTTAGAGCTTGAGAAGAGCTTGTGAATCTTGTGAATGAAGTGGATAAGCTCTTAGAAAGATGTGAATAGATGTGTATAAGATGGTAGAAGATGGTAGAAGATCAAATGCATATCGAAGGAGTGAATTTGAATGGGAGATGAAGAAACCAACCATATTCAGGTCGGTCAGCCAAGGAGGGTGTTACAAATTGACCCCCAATGGGAAGTGTAATGCCTCTGTATGCTCCAGATGTGAGAATCTGTGAAGGACATAAGTGTGCCACGTGGACGTCTTCGCGTCGTGTGAGCGTCCTTGATAGAACTGCCTCCACCGACACTCAAAATAGGCACCAAGTGTGATGCAAGCAGTGGGCTTAGGTGGAATTAAGCCTCTAAATTTGGTTTTCCAAGGTGGATAAAGGGAAAAAGGGGATTTGCACATGGGGTGAAAATAAGTTCTTATACATTTTTCCCCCACTTTAGTGAGCACTAACACTAATGAGTGCTCGGTAAAGTAGATCAAGAAGAGTAGGGTTAGAAATTTATACCTGAACTGTCAAGGAAGAAAATCACAATCTGGCAAACCTAAGAGTGTAGATTCAAAAGACGACTTCATAAATTTGTGAAACTATGAAGCTAAAGAGAGAGCATATACTCAGGATGAAGAAGATGCAGATCTTCGAATCTAGTATATACACAAGAGAAGAGAAAAATATAAATGGATAAAGTGCATGGTGAAAGGAAAACCCACTCAGGAGTAGAACCTTCACCACAAAGTAAGTGTGTGATAAAATAAAACCCCACTCGAGGAGAACCTGTATCACAAAAGTGGTGATAAAAGAAAACCCCGCTCGAGGAGGAGAACCTGTATCACCAAAAAGTATGTGGTGAAAGAAAAATCCGATTAGGAGTAGAACCTACACCACAAAAGAGGTGATAAAATCAAACCCCACTTGAGGGGGAGAACCCGTATTGTGCCAAAGAGGTGATAAAAGCAAACCCCCCTTGAGGAGGAGAACCTGTATCACCAAAAAGCACATGGTGAAATTAAAACTCACTCAAGAGTAGAACCCGCACCACAAAAGAAGTGATAAAAGCAAACCCCACTCGAGGAGGAGAACCTGTATCACCAAGTATGGATGTAAAGGAGCTCTACAAGTTCTCAATCCTTCAGAGCAAGTAAGCAAATAGTCATGCATACCATCGTCAATTTGAAATAATTTCAAAGGGTTCCCTCAGGAACCCTTCAAAAGGAAGAGGGGTCCACTCAAGGGACGCATTTTTTGAAAGGTGAGGTCTAGTCAGGTTGTCCCCAAGCTAGACGTAAAGATATGAAATAGTTCTAGTCAAGCTACCCCCAAGCTAGACACTAATGAATTCATTCAAGAGGAAAAGTTTTTCAAAGAGATCACTTGGGAACCCTTCAAAAGGAAGTGGGTTCCACTCAAGGGATGCTTCAATTGAAAGAGAGAGTGAAGAGAGGGGCTCTTAAAAAGGACACACATCTATAAAATGAGTTATCACTGCCCCCAACATATAGGGGAGGAGAACCATGCAAAATACTTAGAACAGGATAGATGTAAACCTCAATATTACTTATCAAGTAAAGAAAAGGAAGTTGCATCAATCAAGCAGGATTTTGATGGCACCTAAATCAATAAGTTGTTGAATTTTTTCCTTCAAGGCTTTACATTCACTAGTGAAATGGCCAAGCACTCGATGGTATGCACAAAAGGAATGTTTTTCTTCATTATGTTTATGAATTATATTATGTGTGGGAGAAGGAAGAGTGATTAAGTGGGACTTTAGAAGCCACAACAAAATACGCGAGCTTGCTCAGATAAAGGATGAGGAGCAGGAAGCAACCCTTTCTCTTATGGAGAAAATTTTGAGTTCTCACAAGAAGAAGATACGAAGGCAACAGATAACAAAGGATCTACATGGGGAGTATTATTCTGGCAAAGGGGATCATACTCCTCCATGAGATTACCATCATCCTTCTTGACAAGACTACCAACATTAACCTCCTTAACATAAGTGTGAATTTCTTCCTCAAAAGGAGCATCAACACCAAGAACATTATAATTTGCATTCACCTTACCACGTGACATAGAAGATTAACCATCTTCGATAGCAAGTGTGAATGATGTTTCCAGAAAGTCTAAGTAGATTAGGTCGTCTTTATATTCCTGAATGAAGGAATCTGTAAAGTCTAGAGGACCCGAATCATCACCAAGACATGCATTCTTTTTAGAAGAGGTAGAAGAAGTACACTTAAGACTCCTTGCTTCAGAAGGATCTTCTTCAAGGACATGTATCTCGAGAGTACCTTTTGTAGTAGGTACTGTTGGAGTAAACATCGACACATTGGAAGACACTGAAGGGATGAGAGTAGGCACAATGGAAACTTGACCAACAACTTCCATCTCACATAAGTGCATAGCATCAGAGTTAGCCTTGACTATGATTAATTAATTGTTAGAAATGAACTTAATGGATTTATGCAAGGTAGACGGGACTGTGCCCATTGTGAATCCATGGTCTACCAAGAAGAATGTTATAAGGTAACTTTTTTGACATAACATATCCAAGGGTAGGTACAGTAACAAGTCCAAACCTCAAAAGGCAAGACTACCATGCCTAGGGCTTGTCAACCAACATTATCGAACCCACGAATAACAATAGAAGAAGCATTAATACAAGATGAGTCAATATTAACTTTAGGCAATAAATCAATACTACATACATTAAGTGTTAAACCAATGTCAACGAGAGTACGTCTGATTCCAATTTTATTAATGTTGACTATAATCATTAGAGGATCTACTTTCTTATGTACTTCTGGAGACGAGAGATCTTGTGGATAAAACGTAATATTTGGTGAATCCACACGAATATACGCCATCAATGCATTAACATTTATTGGCCTAGTGGAAGATAGCAAGAGGATCTTTTGCAAGGCTTCCTAACTTAGCATACCTTGATAAACCAAAGCAAACTAAAGCAAGTTCCACAATGAGATCTTAGTCAGATTAACTCGAGGTTGCTCGAAAATATCATTATCACTGGGTGCTTTAGTTGTAGGTTTAGATGTTAAAGGAAGACTTGATTGTTTATTCATATTATTCTCATAAGTATGGGATACCACTCTGTAAGAGGGAGCCTTAGGAAAATTGAGAGAGTTACTATCAAATGGAACACCATCGATAGAAAAAACCCTTTTAGGGGAAGCACTAGCCGGAGTCATGTAAATAATTGGTCTCTTAGGCCTTTTAGGGGCAGTAGAGACATATATTACATTTATTGAATCATCACAACTAGTAGAACAATTATTTGAATACATATTCTCAAAATTGATCCAAATAGGATCAAATGTGGAATAATTATTTGAAGAAACATTCTCAACATCAATCCAGGGAGAATCAAATGTGGAAGGAGGTTCATCATGCACTAATGCATCATCTCTAGAAGAGAGAGCATTAGAAAAAAGATGAAATTCATTATTCACACATGCAACATCTCTAAAAGAGAGTGCATTGGAAGGTATAAGAGACTCATCATTCCAGAATGCATCATCTCTAAAAGAGAGTGCATCAGAATGAAGGGAAGGTAAAGTAAGAATGCATCATCTCTAAAAGAGAGTGCATCAGAATGAAGGGAAGGTAAAGTAACATTAAGAAAGGTATCAATGATTTCATCTTCTTGCGACAAAATATCCTCTAAAGAAAGAGGAATTTCGTGAGAAGGATCAAAGATACCAAGTGACATGGGAAAATCCAAGTCACCATCATATGCATTAAATGGAATATCATTAACATTTTGAACAAAACTAGATACATAACTAATAAAAGAAGATATTAAATTCATTACTATTTTTTGATATTTTCTATGTCCTAGTAATTTGCATTTTCATAGGTCTCTAGAGCAGAATTTGAGGTCAGAACTTGTGCTAGTCCCTAAAATTTGATTGTGGAAGGAACTTGTACTTTAGGGACTAAAGAAGCTCTCTATGAGACCTTTCTAATGGTGCAAACGGTTTTGAATTTTGAGCACTAAGTCAAAAGTTATGACCCTGCCAAGTAGGGGGTAAATAAATTCCTAGTTTTTCAAAGAACATTGTTCTTCACATAAGGTTCACCAAAATGTAATACAGAGGTATTCACTACTCACGGGGCGAACTGCCCTATACTACCTCAATGGAACAGCAATAAGATTTTTAGAATAAGAAAGAGCAAGTCACGGAGATTTTTTGGATAAACTAACAAGCTCTCAGTCAAAGGACGTCAGTGCAAAATATGGATGACAAAGCAGCACACTAGCATCTCATATAGACTAGAGAGCGAGAATGTCATAAAAAATAACTAAGTGATGACTTACACTCTGATTACTGAGAACTTCTAGAATGCAAGAAATCAATAGGAAGTAATAAGACAAATGAAATGAAATAGAGATGATAGAGATAAGGAGAAGAAAGGAAATAATTACAGTTGTGCAAGAGATGAAGCTTCTAGCTCATGGGTGTCTTCAATACTTGCACACTAGAGGGAGAGAGAAATTGTTGGGTGGCTGTATAGGGGCCTACCTCAATCAGACCCTATTTTGGGGTTCCCACCTCCACAGACAGCTAGATAGATAGAGAGAAAAGTAGAAAGGAAGTAAAGAGCATTAAAGCACTACAAAATAGTGTTATGCTACTCAACCAAGTAATAGAGGAGAGGAGTGAAAACTTACCACCTCCACCAAGAGCACTCAAGGTCGCTTGGGGGATAAAATGAGAGGAACTCAAGCCTCTGATACAATGGTGTTTTGTTCCCCACTTGCTCTATTGAAGTGGTAGAGTGTTGATGTTGCTGCTATGAAGTGTAAAGTGTTTGAGCTTGAAGAGATGGTGAAGAAGATGCTTAGAGCTTGAGAAGAGCTTGTGAAGCTTGTGAATGAAGTGGATAAGCTCTTAGAAAGATGTGAAGAGATGTGTAGAAGATGGTAGATGGTAGAAGATCAAATGCATATGGATGGAGTGAATTTGAAGGGGAGATGAAGAAAACAGTCATAATCGAGTCGGTTGGCTAAGGAGGGATTACAAATCAACCCCCAATGGGAAGTGTAATGCCTCTACAGGCTCCAAACGTGAGAATATGTCAGGGACGTAAGTGTGTCACGCAGATGTATGCATGCCACGTCAGCATCCCCAATAGAAACGCCTCCACTGACACTCAAAACAGGTGCCAAGTGTGATGCAAGTAGTAGGCTTAGGTGGAATTAAGCCTTTGAACCTGGTTTTCTAAGGTGGATAAAGGAAAAAAGGGGATTTGCACATGGGGTGCAAATTCGCTCTTATACAAGGGCCACTTAACACATCAAGAAGTCCAGAATTATTAATGATAACCCTAGAAAAGTGTGAACATGTGTTACAACACTTTACAACACTCCAAATAAGGCATGATTAAGGTACATTTTGGTTAAAATGAGGTTTATTTTTTTATTTTATTAATAAAACCTTAGAAAAGTGTGAAAGTGTGTTACAACACTTCACAACACTTTATCAAGGTACAATTTATGTTCATTGGTTCACAAGGGCCTAAGACCTAATGTGAGTGTGTTAAACACATTACAACAATAAGTCAAGGCATCATTAGGCTCAATTTTACAAGGAGGGCCCAAACAAGTGTGAAAATTTCACTGACAAAAATTTTCAACACTATAAATAAATCTTGACAAACCCCACAAGAACATCAAAGTACAAAATATTTACATGGAATAACCCTTACAAGAAGAAATTGGACACAAAGAAGAGATGCCAAGTATGTGTAATATTCTTCAAACAAGGTTACAATGCAAAACACTTCCTTCACTCCTAAATGTTGACAATCTAAAAAAACTTATGTACTTGTGAACTCTTAACAAAAATAATTCTAAAAAACATATAAGATATGTTTATCTAGCTACATATATTACAACCATCATAGGGCTCCAATTTATAGAGATACAAGAAGAATGATAGGAATACAAGTTTTCCAAACAAAAGGTTCTTGTACCATGGTAAAACATCCATTGCCTAAAATCATCTTACAAAAATAATACATCCCACGCCTTGGAATTACCCTCAAAATGTGTAAATTCACTTATTTTAACATACAAAATAACATATTTTTCCTCATTTCCAAGCACCCAACTTTGGGAAGTGAACACTCACTTGAATAGAACTTCAAGAGATATCCTTTCCTCTTTTCCAAGAATTATATATAAGGAGTTACTTAGTTTTATCACAAGAAATTACTTATTGCTACTAATAGACCTCTTTTTCCCTTATGAATGCATTTACAGACTATAGGTAGAATTTTATATTACAAATCATTTTCCAATAATACCTTATGTTCCTATAGAAATCTTGACAAGAATATTTTTTAAAAAATAACATAGGATTTATAATGTTTATGATACCTTATTCCCAACATCGCTATTGATTATTTTCTTCTATGAGATATTTTACCTTTAGCTTCTATAACTAGTATACAAAGTCATTGAATTTTTCAATCTCTAAGTGGGAAGTAGATGTAATGGCTCATTAACACACACACACACACACAAATATATATATAAAACAAATAATTCAAGAGCTCCCACAATAGCCAAAAACCCACAACAATTCAAAAGAGGCAACCCCCTCTAAATAAACTTGTAAATCTGTGATACAAAATACTAATAAAACTCGATAAACTACTACAAATGAAAGCTCATCAAATAGTAAAAATATCTAATTTATTGATGAAGTATCTATTGTTTATCTTTTTAAATATCATTGATCTTGACATATAATCAACGGTAGTAGCAATAAAATCAACAAGAAGATAAAATAAAATTCATAACACAAGATATACATGGAGAAACCCTTTCAAAAATAAATCCACCACCAAAGAGAGGAGAAGTTTGTATTAATCCACCAAAAGCTAAGGTAAACCAAATATCCAATGCCCCCGTGTAAATTCATAAATGCATCCAAGAATTGCAAACCATAAGCACATATTTGATAAATAACTCTAATGGCACAAATCCTCAAAAATAGTGCTCCATTTTCAAGACTACAACTCATATAGGATCAACATCTATCTTTTTATTTCTAAACTATTCACTTCACATGCAAATTTTCTAGTGTAGAAAAACTCAATATTTATTATTATTTTAGGGTCCACATGTACCTCAAAGTGAGAAAAATCTAATGGTGAAATTTACACACCCATGCTAATTTCCATTTTATTTTATGTCTATTTTAGGAGAATGGATTATAAATTTACATATCGATAATTGGCACACTCTTGCTGAAAGTTGAGCTCTTTTCTCCATGCCTTTAGTCATTTGGTTGCACATAATCATATACACTTCCCCCATACCTTATATACACATAGATTCTAATATATTCATCTAGATTATGTATTTATTGTGCCTATTCATACACCAATCCCCATACATTTATTATTTATCTTTATTTTACCAAATGTTCCCACATTTTGGGTCATTTCTACACCTATGTGATATTGTTGATTCCACACTTGTATATTTGACCCTTGATCCAGCAGTCAAATTAAAACTCTAGTTTACTATCGGTCATCATTTTCCTTCCTAGAGGTAACCAAAAGATTATTTGTGCTATTAATTGTAATCCATACTTGAATTTAAAGGGGTAATGACATTAATTTAATATAAATAAAGGGAAACATTCATATTTAAGGAACGGGTGTGCTATGAATACTTGCATTGGTCTACAAAAAACACATCAAAATATTTATGATTATCCTATAAGAGTTTTTAGAGCTAAATATTGCTATTTTTTAATAATTGGCATGATCACAAAGGCAACATTTATGGGATTTGACCTAGAATTTGTCCTTTGACAATCACAACCCTTTAGAAGTATTATTAATTATTGCTAGTATAGATAGCAAAGCAAACAACACTAAATCTAGTAAACCAACAAAGACAAATGTGCATCTAGTAAGGTTAGATCCATATAAAACATAATAGATCCATAAGTACAATTTAAAGATCCATTAGTGCACATTTGACCTAAATAGAGACATTGATATTGCATAGAATCCAAGGAAACATACAAATAGATAAGTCCTATTTCTAGTTCCATTATAGTCGTGAATTCATAATTATAATAAAATTATTCATCTCTAAACCTAAAACTAAATACCATTAACTTTCTTCACATTTACTTTCTTAAATTAATATTTAATTTTAATTTACACATCCACAACTATCAATTATTAATCTAAACTAATTTAAACTTATGAATATACATCTTGTTAAATTATCTAAATCAAATATCAAAAAAAATATTTTTAAAAAAATAGTTTATATATTTTTTTATTAATTATACTTAATATATAAAAATAAATAAAAGAGCCTTACAACAGAATTATATTTAGCATATTTATGGTAATTTTCTTTATTGTTTAATATCATGTTAATGATAAGGTTCATCATTATCTAGAATAATTAGAAAAAGGATGGAAGAATCTAAAAGAAAAGTTGAATGGAAGTAGGCATCAAATATTTTGTCTTTTATTACCTACAGGTGGAGATTGCAGCCCCCAACTTACCCTTGGCATCGCTGAGAGGCCTATATTTCACAGAATTGTGAAATGTTTGACGTCACTGCTGACGATTTTTATTCAAACTCCCCGCCTGCAATGCAAATTAGTATTTACACTCCTTGAAGTTTGTGAAGATGAATTGGTATATAAGGAGGAGATTTAGAAGGTACGAGATTTTTATAATTAGAGATCAAGACTTATAATTTTCTCTTCTATCATCTCGAAGCCCCTGCATGAATATAACTGTTCACTGTAGCTGCAAGGACGAAGCAGTGGTGGATGTCCCTGTTTTAAAATGAGTTAAGGGGTGACGTGAGATTAAAACGGCGTTCAGAAAATGTCTTCTCCCACCCGTCCCAGTTCAGACTTGAAGATCCCTCCAATTGATAAGTAGGAGGTATTTTTCACAGTGTATGATATTTTTATCAGGATTCAATCTCGTAGCTTTACGAGTCAAACTCATTAACCCATGTTTCATGAGTAGTGGTTCACAAGAACCTATCTCTCATGATAGTGAATGGTCCACTTAGCACTCATTGCATCTAGGTGATGCTCATAGAGGTGGACCATTCACTATCATGAGAGATGGGTTCTTGTGAACCACTACTCATGAAACATGGGTCAATGAGTTTGACTCATAAAACTACATGGTTGAATCTTGATAGCAATATCGTGATCCCTCCAATGTTTAGATGAGGGTCGGCAAGAAACATGGACTATAAGGAAATTCCTTGGCGTGCACTCCACTTCCTTTTAACTACTCAAATATAAATGTTTCTCATTCATACTGGCTGGGAAACAGATCATTTGTTATGTGGACTATTAAAAGATTTTGATTTTATTTTCATTTGCATTCATTTTGTTTATTTTATATTTATATTTTGGTATATTTTTATTTGTTTTAGATTATTTTTATTTATTTTATTTATTAATCAAAATAAAATTATAAAAGAATAAGTAATTGTTAGTTGAGAGGTTGTGAAGAAGGGAAACTTTCAAATAGAAACTCAATATAAATGGACATTATAACGATTAGTAACATCAACAAGAAAAATCATCCAAAGACACTTCAATTATAGCAAAAAAAGACAATAGATACAAAAGATTTGTAGCAAGAGTTACTCTCTATACACGTATTTAAATATATCAACATACCACAATAATCATTAGAAAAAAGAGAATCTACATATATGCATAGGAACTATTAAGTTGGAAAAGGTGACCCTAGGTCTACTCACAAGAATCAATGCCTTTTCCAAGTGGGGCATAACATTGCGGGAATTCAAATCTCCCAAGGGTTTTAAATAACTGACTAACAATCTGGAAGATGAGCCAATTTTCCCTTCAATCTGAATTCAAATGGTTGGGGGTTGAAAATGGATTTTTGATGTGATTCAATGATGTTACCAGCTAGACTATGAAAATGCAATTCTCTATTATGATTTATGACTAACTAAATGCAGACAGACAAATTTAAGTTCCAAAAATGAGGAGTAGACACAAAGGTACTTATCTTGTGAATTTGAGTGGATTCTTGTTGGTCTATTGTGTCGTGTGCCAAGGACTGAAACCCTTATTCTGAAAATTGATTTTGCGGTCTTGAAGTGACTGGTCTGTAGCTTTTTTGTTCTTGATTTGGTTGTTGGATCTTTGTCTATTAATTTGAGAAAATGTAGATTATGTATCTTGTCAGCTTGTAAAGTTAATGAATGAATAACCTTCAATCTATCTCCAATTCACCTTTAGATCTGCAACCTATACACATAAAGGAGGGGAAGGTTTGTGTCAAATAGGGGCTTGCCTTAGTCAAAGCCTGTGTTGGTATTTCTACCTCCACAATGGCAAAGTTGATGATAAAAGAGAGTGTATCCTTTTCATGGATAGAGGCTAAATAATAACAAATGATGAGTTGACAATTTTTACAACTCACCACTCAGATTTGATCTCCTTGATGGCGTGACATTGATCATGGTCTTGGTGACAAAAGAAATGTCTATCAACATGAGGTTTGTTCACCGCTAAGAGGTCTTACCGAATGAGTCGGGTCTCACCGACTAATACATAAAGTGGTGCATCGGCATAAGTAATCCCTATCGGCATGTTGTTTCATCGAGCATAGGATTCTTGTTCTCCTTATCTTTTGAAATTGTGAAAATGTTATGTATTTATATACAACAATTCTAATTTCCCAAAAATTAAATTCCAATAGCCAAAAATTAATATTTGAATTCAAATAATAAATTACCAACACCGACATATTTAAAATGGGAGCCAACTTAAGAGGTCTAGGGCACCCTCCTTTTTTGGGATCCAAAGTGTCGGGGGAAAAATATTAAATGCATACTTTGATCTTTCACATTTTATTTTCTAATAAATGTTTAAAATGGACCGTGGAATGCATAATTAGGTCCAAGAACATAGGGGGATTACATCATTGAGTTCATTCAAATTTTACAATCAATTGTACAAATTCTTATAAAGCATTACATTCTCAAAGCTTCCCAAAAAGCTCACTAAATTATCTTATGAGAATGAACTCCAAACTAATTATTTATTGAACTTAACACTCAACATCTTTATTAGAATATATACTTTAATTTTCTAACATCCAACCTTAATATTTATATTACCAAGAAATTGAATGAATGGAAACACTATAACATAGATTGATTGCAAGATCTCATCTAGAAATTTGCATAAGTATCTCCACCAAATCACTTTTCTCATCCAAAAATGCCAAATTGCTCAAATGTCCATGAAAGTGTCTTGACTAACCAACAAATCTTCTTACAGCACCTCAAATTTCTTGTGTTTGGTAAAATACCCTCATTGTACACTGATCTACATATGAATCAAGACATAATTATTCACAAGTACATCACCCAGGTTTTGTGAATCGAGAAAAATTTAATTATTGACAACAAAAACACCAACTATGAATTGAGACTTACTCCACTATCTATCTATAGTAATAATTCTCCCTCTATGGATTGAGACACATTTAATTATCCATAAATCAGAATCCCAAAGAAATTAGATAGCCCAATGGATGATCTCGGCCCAAGAAAACATTGATGAAATGGCTCTAGATTTGAGAAGTACTAGAAAAAATTGTTTTGAAAAACATATCAAACTAAATAATGTTTCTTCTATTTAGAATAATATTAGTTCTTTTGTAACTAAAATTGAGCAACATTCTTCTTCTCTTATAAATGATTTATCTAGTGTAAGTTATCAAGTGCAACAAGCATTTATCAACATTAAAACTATTATTTCAAACCAGACACTAAGATAATTATCTCACAACTATCTATGAGAATCAACAAAATTGTGAGAACTACAAGAGGAAAGACGTTGATGATCAAAAGATACTCATAGATGTTGTTTCCAAGAAACTAGAAAAGATCATGCTAGTCACCAAGAAAATTAGGAAATCACAAACTGGTTGTAATAGCTCTTCAAATGAAGAAAACGAAAAGAAAGGAAAAGCTTAAGAGCAATCAGTCCCTAAAAAAAAAAAAAAAAAAAATTTCAAAGGAGGACACATATGAAAAAAGACGAAATAGAAGAAATCATTGAGCCATCCTCCAAAAGAACTCATAAACCTTCTGCAAAGATTCCAATGCCAAAGGTTGAGGAACATAGCCTAGGAAACAAAGAAGAAGGTATAAGGGATTGGCTCCAAGAATTAAAAACAGAAGAAGAACAAGCAGAACTGGTCTACATGGATAAAACCTAGTTTTGCTAATAAAGAATCAGATGAAGAAACATCTAACGTAAATACTTTTGAAATGTTTGCTAGTGAGTCTAAAGTTTCTCATTTTTTCGTAAATAATTTTGATGCATTAGATTTAGATTTCTTTGGTTATAATCAATTGCAAGAAACATAACCATGAGAATCTACAAAGAAGCTTGTAGAAATGGATATAGAAATGAAGGATGCAATCATTGAAAATGAAAAATATGAACAATTAATGCCATTTGCTACAAGTGGATATATTTTGAACATTGATATGATTGTATAACCCTATGACATTATCTACACTTGTGCAGATACTTTAGAAAACATGTTTGATAGGAGTGGATCATGGACTGAACCAACAACGGTTCTATATGTTATCAGATTGCTCTTAGGAAAACTCAAGAACTGGTGGAATAATCTACTATATGTTGGTCAAAGGACCCACTTGATGAGCAACATGATTATGTTAAACAAAAGACATGGGGAAAAGTGATATATTTACTACTAGAATTGAAGAATTCAAAGTCCTGCTCATTGATCTCTTTTGTGGGGATACTGCCAACCAGGTCACAGAAGCCAAAAAAATTCTCCAAACTATGAAACTTAACAATTTGGCTAAATTTCATGCATATAATCTGGTATTTAAAAAGTATATGATAGTTGCTGATAAATTGCATGATTTAACCACAAAGCAATATTATCTTAATTCCTTATCTTGTGGTTTAGGAAGATGGGCAAAATACTATATAATTGGAAAAGAGCATATGATAGTAGAAAAATGTACATTTGTTGAACTAAAGAATTTTATTGGCTATAAACTTGAAAAAAAATGTCTATTATGAGCATTACAATCCAATAAAGATGAATACAATTACACTTGTAATCTCAAAGAATTATGTGATCTACCCCCTGTCAATCAATTAAATGACTTTACACAACTTAAGCAGTTTAATAGGAAAATTTGTGAAGAAAAATGCAAATGTATGAAGTGCTCCAAAAGGAGATATGAAGGAGAATATACCTTCAAAAGAAGCAAGGATGGTAAACATGGAAAGAAAAGGTATAAGGTTGTTCCCTATAAAAGAAGAAAATTTTGTAAGCAACCTCCACCATACCTACTCGTGAAAAGAATCAAATGGGCCCCTAAAGGAATCAAGTTCTTTATTTGTAATGGTCCTCATTATGCTACAAATTTTCCAAAAAAGTTAAACCCTGGTACAAATATTTATGCTTTATTTGAATATGAGAATCAAGATTGCAAAATTGTAAATAGAAAAAATATTTCGCTTGAAATGGATGATTTGTATGAACTAATTGAAATTGTTCCTGACAAAATTTGTATGATAAAATACAAGGATTTGAAGGATAGGTTGAATAAACAAAGAGGGAATTTCTCATTTGAGTAAGAAACAAAGCAATCTTCAGATGAAAAAGATGATTATTTGGTTACTTTCCTCAAGGACACCTTAAAGGATGTCCAATTAAAGATTTAGATTGAAAAATATAAAGATCCTTATAACATAATGGGAACCAAAGAAGAAAGGAAGAATTTTGTCCATCAACATTTAGCCAAACTCAAGAAATTGGAATCCAAAAAAGATGAGCTTCAAAAATAGCTCAAACAGTAGAAAAAGCCAAAGAAAATTTCTAATAAGGAAATTAATCATGGTTATAGGGTTCCACCTTGGAAAAAATCTAATCCATATTCTTCTAAGCACACGTCTAAGCATAAGGGCGGCGGTGATGAAGATGTTATTACTATCTTCAAAAATCTCAATCTTCTCATGGATGATGTTGTTGAACTTAAATGATTGCTCAAAAAAAAGCAAAAGGAGTTGAGAAATATCTTTGCCTCGGTGGGAGAAGTCAAAGATACATTGTTCAAAGTAGACCACCAAAGTGATGACAAATAAGAAACCAAGAATAGTAGGAAGAGTCTAAATCAACAAGTAGCAACAGTAGTAGCAATTTAATTCAGAAAACCAGAGATAAATCTTGTTCTTTATTATTGGGTAACAATAGGAATTATATCAGGGTTAATTTCTATTTTCTAGGATTTAAGAAGATCCCAATAGATGCTTTTGTGGATACAGGATCACCCAAATCAATGTGCAATCTTGCCTCATATTTTCCCATATTTTTTTATCTAGATTGACTACTATAAAAGTTTTTGGGATTGGCCATCTACTGGGTTCATATCCAATTACCTCTTGCTCTTTCCCTTTCATTTCTAGTTTATAAATGCTTCTCTTTTCATCACCTACCTTAGGTATTTTTTTCTCTGATCATACCATACTTTTCTCCCATTTTTGTAAGTTTTATCCCTTTTCCTTTTTTATCTGATTGATCCTCTTCCTTAGGTGTCAAAGCCAGTTTCTTACTAACTTTCCTAGCTAACCTATCCATGAGTTTAGGATTGCTTCTTATATTAGATAGTGTAGCTAAGGAATCTCTAGAGGGATAAGGATTTACAAAGGGCTATCGATATAAAGGAAAGTGGCTAGATAACCCTATGGATTCTTCAGCATTGTAATTTCCATATATGGCTTGTTTGAAGTACTTGGAAAAATTTTGGACAAAGAATATGATCTAGAAAACATATTGGTTCTTCTGCTTGTCGATTCCTCAGGTTGTTCAAACAAAGTTTCTTGTGAAATAGATCTAAGATCTACATTGGACATCCTATGACTCTATGTACGAGGTATGTTGGATAACCATTTACTAGATGGTACTGGAAACTCTTGGAATTTTGGTTGTGATTAGTTAATAAGATTTTCAATAATAGGAAATCTTATGTCAAACCCTGTGTGGTCAATATGACACCCATATGACAACACATTTCAATTTCCTTCGGGATAACTTACCTCGACTAGAAAATTTGAGGGTGGAAACATAGTATTTAGTAGCCTATAGATGCATCTACCTCCTATAGTTGCATATTTTGGTTCAAGCTGCAACTCGACTCCTTTAACTTGTAAAAGAAAGCAAAAAGCTGATTGGACATATTTATCATTAAGACTAATGGTCAAATTTGGGCGGACAACTATTCTAGCATCACCTCCTTTCTTCTCATCAAAGGCTCTGGTGAGTAGGTCTCGAAACTAAGCTATAACTGCTTGGTCCCAAATACAACATCAAGTGTTGATGAGACTACCAAAATACTCAGCTCCTACAGTCATAGTTAAAATGAGGATGAACAGTTATATCTACATAGGAAAAATGTACATGGAAAAAACCTTGTTCTTTCCACCGCTTAATGTCTTCAGGTAATAAAAATGGAAAATAGACTGGAAAAATCCCAACACCAAAGATACGAAGATTTATCTCCAATTGACACACAAAATTCATAGTTTTGGCTTTAATTCCTTTTTTAGTCCTGACATAGATCTGATATTTTGACTTCTGGAAATTTAAATTTCCCTTTTTCATCAACATATTCATCTTTATCCTCAAAGTAATTATGTATGACAAAAGAGAGAGAGCTACTAGTATTCATAGACCTTTGACTTTTCATTGTGGGTAGATAAGGACTTGTGCTTTTTGATCCTTTTGTTGCTACATTTTCCATCTTACTGCTCACCCTTCCACACCTATCCTTTGGCTTCAATACAGGATTTACGGTCTTACTACGGGTCCTTAGCTACTCACGATCATACTTTGCTACTTTCAATTCCAGATCGATGCGCAAGACCTTTCCTTAGGCTAAGAACACTCATTCTTTTCCCTACTTATGACAAATCTACAAAATAACAGCAATGACTATGAGGACAAATAACCCTATGATGCAATAGATTTTGAGAATAATAATTTCTTGGCTATTAAATCATTTAGTGTAAAAAGTATCCTCAAATCTAAGAATATCATTAGGCATATTAACAAACCAAGGCTCTGATCACCCTTTTGTGAATCGAGACACATTTAATTATCCACAAGAAAAACACCAACCAACTATGAATTCAAACTTACTCCATTATTCTCATAATCCAATTTTTATTGCATTTAAATTAAAATATAATAAATTGAATTATTGAGGAAATTCAATATGTTGAATGAGAATTTGATATTTTTGAAATGTTTGAAAGAAGTTGACCATCTTTTGACCATGTGATATTTTGAACTATCTTATAATTTATCATGATTAAGCGATACCGATGAGCTATGTAAGTACAAGTGTGTGCAAATGTAGGAAAATAGGTTGAAGGACAAGAACACGGTTGAGGAAGGATCGTTTAGCTAGATTGAACGATAAGCTTGATGGAATCTAGGTGCAAACAGCACAAAATGGCATGATAGTTGCATTTGAAACTTCATATAGAAGATTATAATGACTTGATTTGAATGATTCAATGTTTAAAATATAGGCTTATGAAATGATATACATGTGATTTCTTATCTAATTATCTATTTTGATCTCGTATTTTCAAAATTTTAAAGAAAACGATAGCATGGTTAAAAATATTTATATATAATTTGAAAGGAATGCTTGAAGGATAAGAAAACCACTTTATTTTTAAAAAAAATTATTCAAAAAAAAAATTAATTTATTCTTTTCTTGAAAGTGATTGAATACTATACTGTTATAAAAGTAAAATAGAGATAAATAAATATGTATATATGTACGCATATAAATATATATATATGTGTGTGTGTGTGTGTGTGTGTGTGTGTGTATCTAGGTACGTGTCGGATCATGATGGGCCAAAAAGTGGCAATACAATGGGTATGTGTAGGGTATGTGGCTAACAAATTTTTTTTTACCCAAAATTGATGAAATGAAAGGGGTTTTTAAAGGAGATTCTCAGCTTTCCACTAATAAAAATTATTCTTTACTTTGAATTTAATAAATAATTATTATTCATTTTCTATTTGAATTACAACTAAAGTCCTAATTGATAAACTTTGATTGAAAAACATCTATAGATTTCAAATGGTATCACATTTTTTGAATCTGAAACATGCATCACATTCTATGCTTGCATACTATAGGATTAAAAAATGAATTTCATGAATTTTGACCAAGTTAAGGTGGTCAAACATACGAGTTTTTATATTTTTTTAAATTTGTAATAAAAAATTCATAATTAATTATTTACTTGGAAAAAAATTACAAAAAATATGCATCACATCGAGTCCCTCTACTTATATCTAAAATCTAATAAAAAATTATCATTTTATTGTGGTTAGGGTGGTAAGACAAACACCTACTTATTTTTTTTGAAATTTCAAATTTTTTCAAATAAAATAGATTTTTTTTAAAAATAAACCTAGTAGTTTAAAAATACATTCAATTTTCTACATATTCTATTCTTACATATTTTTGAAATAATATAGATAACTTATTCAAATTTTTATGTCAAGTATCCTAACTCTAATTTTTCAATTTTTCCACTAAAGGGCCTATTTTTTCCATGATGATCCTACACATACCCATATATCAATACATACATACATATATATATATATATATATATATATATATATATATATATATATATATATATATATATATGCATGCATATATATAAATATATATACATATTCCTTATAAAATCGAATATGGGATCGAAATTATCAAAAACCACATTGTTGAATTCAAATAATATCCTAAGGAAGATATTATGAAATAGTGGCATGCATTCGAATTTAAGGCAAGATATTCAAATTTCAGTGTGGGGGTGGCTAAAATTAATGTCAATTATGGAATGAAACAGAACCCATAATGGAGAAAATAGGCTTTTCCATTTTGGTAGAATGAAATACTAGGAGGGAATCAAAGAGACTAGTAGTGGCGATGAGAAATTGGGAGGAAGAGAAAGCAAGTGAATTGACTCATCTAGAAAAGCAAGAAATGAATAGAGGTGAAAATCAATGTTTAACATGTATATGTTTGATTTATCAGTACAAACTATTCAAAAATTTCATTTTTCCCTTTCATAATGTCACTTTTATTTGAGTTGATGGAAAAACATTAAGATGTCCATTTTCTGTAAGTGTATTTGTTTTACTACTAGGACGTTTTGATTTAAGATTGATCATTTCTTGAAAAATATTGCAAGGGCCTTACCAGACATTCTTTGCATGCACTAATTTTGTGCATAATCTTCTATTGGCATGATAGTTGAGCATGGTTAAGCTCTATATGATCTATTATTTCACCTCTTTTCATTATTGCTTGCATGTAAGTTTTATTAATCATTACATGGTTAATTGGATGATTCTAATAGCTAGAATTATAGTTTTGTATTAAATGATTTTAAAATTGTTATTGTTTCCCTTTAAGGGAAAATGATTGTATCACTATTGTTATCTTTCACTATTTGTTGTTCTTCCTATTGGCTAGGCCAAAAATCTATGTCACATGAAATGGGTGTGCAGGCTATGATAATTGTTCATAGAACGATGTATAAATGCCACTATTATTTATGTATGTTGCCTCATTTACCAGAACAATGGTGGAACGATTATATTGTTCCATTTAATTATGTTGTCATGATCTTTAAGATCGATTTGCAGTATACCATTTGTACATAGATTTAATAATTCATCATAACATGATCTCCATTTTTCTTGTTGCTTGCATGCAATGCTCACATATGTTGTTCACACCAACCCATTTTTCATGCACATATTGTTCCCTAGAATGATGCTTGAATCATTCCATAGAACAATCACTACGAAAGAGTCTTACCAGCTAGCCATTGAACAATGTAAGTCGATAATTGACATTCTTCAAGGTTCCGCTAATGATAATGTTAGTGATAAAACCAACAGTCATTCGATTGTTAGTTGTACTTAAAATGACAGTGGTTTGAACTTATATCCATAACCATCACCAATAGAAACACGGGTCTCTCTCCTAACCCAAAACAATTTAATATAAATGTTCCAACTTTGTATCTCATTTAAAATGACAAGCATGTTATTCAATTCATTTGTTTGCACAAAAAGGACACTAGTATTGTTCAGATAATTGTACATCTAGAATGATAGATCATCAATCGTTTACATGAAATATTGGATAACTTTAAACTATTAACGAGACATATTGGCACAGTAATTGTACACTTTTGAAAATAACATTATTATGATACAAATAGCACATCAGTATGTGGAAATTGTTCAAATAGAATTGTTCTTCTTCCTTTGAAAAAAGAAATTTACACCTTGTATTACTATCAGATGATATGACAATTTGTAGCATTATTTTGAATGAAAGAAATTTGTTATAATGGTTTTTATTTTAGAATGTATGTATTAATATATTAACTTAAGTTGCCACACATATGTGTATTCAAATAGAACTTTGTCTACGTACATACACATACTTGTGACATACCTTCTTTTGTTACTTATTTAATTCATTTTTAATGAATATTGAATTACATTGAATGCAATCATGTGATGTGTAAGAATTGAATGGATAATGAATTGAATAGATCTATTTGAATTATTTTTCTGATTTATTTAAGTTGAGGAATTAAGTAGACTTAATTACTTTCCATAGATATGTGTGTAATGAATATTCTCTTTGTTTAATAGAACAAAAACACATAAGTACACTAGAGAACCTCAGGGTAGATGTTGCTAGAAGGTAGATAGTTTCTAAGGAACAAACTTATGTTGTTGAAAGTTACCTTTCGGGACGGGTGCCGAAATGGAGTACAGAGAGTGAAGGTTTTTGCAACTAAAATTTTATGCTTGGCCAACAAATGATCCCATTATGTATGTATAGACTTTGTGATAAAACTCTCTACCATTCCTAGCATAGATCTTACATTTTTTCTAATCATAGATAGAGATGCATGTTGATGTTTGGGCATGCACCAAATTCCACCTTGCAGATTGTTCTCTTGCTAAACTTTCCATGCAGGGTCAGGTATTCTTCAAGTAGGAATAATTATGGTGAAGTGTAAGCTTCGTGGTTGGGTGGTAAAGTGCTTCAGCCATGTTCTCATCCACCAAAGGAGGAGAGTGTCAAGAGGAAACCTTAGATATTTTCAAGTTATCATAGGATTATGATGTAACCTTGATGTAAACTGTATATTGTATTGATTACATATATATATATATTTGACTCATTTTTAATTAAACATGCATTGCTATGATTTAAAATAGTTGCTTAAGTTATGACTTTTTAAAATTTAATATTCATAATGTCAATTGCAATCAATATTTAAGTAGTAATTAGAATGGGTTATTACATTTGGTATCAGATATTAGGGTTCAACTCTAGGCCTTTTGAGTCCACAATAGCCATGACTAGGGGATAGATGAACCTTTTCCCAAATTAAGTTGCCCTGAGGATTGACCAAACCTAGATTGAATGTAGGTATGGGAAGGTCTAAGTCAAGAAGAAAGAAAGGGAATAATGTTAGGACCTCAAACAAGAAATTCATAGATGAAGAAAACACCAAGACTAAGGTTCTACTTGAGATTCCCAATGATGAGACTCTAGCTCAAGCCCTCACTCAACTTAAGTTGGAGAGGGGCAAGAAGATTGAGGATTCAAAGAAAACTCCTAAGATTAAGAAGCTTTCTAAAATCATATGTTAGCCTTTAGGGTGTGGACCAAACACACCCTTACTAACTGAGGAGGAAAAGGAGCCTATGTGCTCAACCCTCCCCCTCTAAGAAAATTAATGTAAACTCTAATGAGGACTTAAAGGAGTGTCCTCTCTTTGAGAATGATAAAACTGACTAATGTAAAGAAGAAGCTTTTGTAAATAATGGCCTATTCACCCACACTTAATATAAATAAAGCAAGGTATTATTTTTGGTGTGTTCAAATGAACTCAAACATGTTTTGTTGTGCATTTTTATGTATTTAATGAATGAGTGATATATGCATGTGTATAAAAATGTTTACTTTTAGAACCTAGTGTTAAGTCATGATAGACGTGAAATGTGATGCAACTTGGGTGTGAGTTGGTATGGTGACCACCAAATAGGAGACGGGAAGTTGTGGGTCATACAATGGACCAAACAAGAGGCTGGAATAGATTCTAGAACTACTGAACAGGAAAGAGGCTTGTATGGATCACATAGACCATGAGGTTTGAGTGGTACGCAAGGACCGAGTTCACAGGAATGTGAGAGTCAATCAGGGAGAAGGTGGACCAAAGAAGACCCTCAAGGTTGAATTGAGGAAGAACTAGGAAAGGATCTCAAAAGAGTAGCACCACCTAAGTTTGATGGTAAATTCATCAAAGTAGGAGCTAAGGCATGGATCATAGAGATGGAGAAATAGTTTGGACTCTGTAACCTATTTGACCAGACTAAAACAACATGGGCTACATATCTGCTTTCAGGAGAAGCAACTACTTGGTGGGACAATGAAAAGACAGAAATGAATCTTTAGCCTGGAGAGATTACTTTGGAACTCTTCCTTTAATATTTTAGGAAGAGATGGTTAACGTAACTCTTTTTTGATAAGAAGGTGATAAAATTCCAAAACCTAACTCAAGGGAGCATGACTATGACCCAATACTAGGAAAATTTCACCAATCTACTAAAGTATGTGCCCCAGTATCAAGCAGATGAACGTTTTTGTATCTAGAAGTTCATATAGCCTAACTTAGACCCCACATTGGAGCAAAAGTGGACATGCATGATCCTCTCACCATGAACAAAGTCTTCTTGAAGGTGACCAAATAGGAGCAGAAATTGCAACAGTTATTTAATTACTGCCACAATTCAAATCCTAAGTCACAGTTTGGGAACAAAAAGTTTTAGAAAGGAGATAAGAACCACCACATATGTATTCTAAAGAGAGGAAGTGAGTAATAGGAGAAAGGTGAAGGTGATAATGGGGGAAAGAGAAAGAAGGAAAACAACAAAAAAATCAAAGATGACCAAAAGTAGAAGGGCTTCAGAGAGGATAAGATAGGAGGTAGCAAAGGGCCTTGTGATGGGTTCTATACTTGTGGAGGTGATCATTGTACCTCAAATTGTTTGTAGTGATTATATTTACGAAGGGAAGTAAACTATTAGTAGTCCCAGCATCATCAAATCCATGCTGCAGTGGATAACAAGTAGGCAAAGTATTAGGCTTCACCAATACAACTGACAAGTAAGCTCTATGGCCAAAGTGTCTCTATTTTAATTGATTCTAAATCTATTGAATGTTTCATAGACCCTAGAGTACTATCCAAGATACCTATTAGACCTAGATACATGGAAAACTCATGGAAAGTCCAGTATGGAAACTAAGTAGAGCGGAGGGTAGATACTTGTCTCTTTTGTAGTGAGTTAGAGATTCCAACCTTCCAAACCTAGGTCAACCTGTATGTGGAACCCTTAGGCTCATACAATGTAATTTTGGTGATAAATTGGTTAATTGAGCATAATTCTATAGTGAACTATGAGGATAAGGTAGTTAGTTGTCTAGATGATTATGGGAACCCAGTCGAGATCTGTGGAATGCAAATATCCTTAGCACTTAGATAGATATCTGCTATGCAACTCAAAAACACTCATTCGAAGGGGTGTGCTATTTATGTTGTGCATATCAGTAACCTGGACAACAAGGAACTGTATTTAGATGAATACCATCTTCTCAAGGAGTTCAAAGATGTATTCCTTGATGAATTCACGGAGTTACCTCTGAAACAAGTATTTGACTTCTCTATTGACCTAGTACTGGGAGTTGAGCCTCAATCCAAAGCACCATATCAGATGACCACCACTAAACTCTATGAGTTGAAGGACCAGTTAATGGAGTTGTTGAAAAAAGGGCTCATAAGACCCAGTGTGTCTCCTTGGGGAGCACCAGTTATCTTTGTGAAAAGGAAGGATGGAACCTTGCATCTATGTATAGACTATTGGATGTTGATCAAGGTGACCATCAAGAATCAATATCCTTTCTCAAGGATTGATGTGTTTGACTAGATGAAGGGAGTAACAGTGTTCTCTAAAATTGATCTCAAGTTGAGATACCATCAGTTGAGAATAAAGGAAGAAGATATTTTGAAGACTTCTTTCCAAACTCAATATGGATATTACGAGTTTACTTTGGTACCTTTTGGTTTGACCAATGCACCTGCAGCTTTCAAGAATCTCATGAATAGCATGTTCAAATATTGCTTAGATGACTTTGTTTTGATTTTCATTGATGAAATCCTAGTTTACTCAAATTCTATTGATAGGAATTTGAGGATAGTTTTACAATATCTGAGAGAGAAGAAAATATTTGGGAAGCTATCCAAGTGCTCATTCTATCAAGACAAGGTGCACTATCTAGGCCATATTATTTCATCTGAGGTATTTTCTATAAACCCTAAGAAGATCAAGGCGATCATGGAATAGGTGGTGCCTTAGAATGTTTCAAAAGTTCGTAGCTTCATGGCCTCATAGGGTACTATAGAAATATTGTGCAAGGGTTCTCCTAGATTGCATCTCCAATCACATCACTGCAAAGAAAAAGAAAACGGTTTGAATGGACCAAGAAGTGTGAACAAGCATTCCAACTCCTAAAGAAGAGGCTTATGACAGCCCTAGTGTTGACCATTCCTGATCCTAATGGAAGATTCACTATAATTATAGATGCTTTAGGAGAGGGAGTGGGAGCAGTGCTAATGCAGGATGAACAAGTGGTAGCATATGAATCAAGGAAACTTAAATAACACGAGGTGAATTATGCACCACATGACTTCGAGTTGGTTGTAATAGTTCATGCCTGGCAGATGTGGAGACATAATCTTTTGGGAAAGTTGTTTGAGCTCAAGATAGACCATTTGGGATTGAGATACATTTTTACTCAACCAAACCTTAATGTGTGGCAGAGAAGGTGGTTGGGATTCCTTAGTGAATATGACTTCAAAATTGAGTATATAAAGGGAAAAGAGAATAGAGCAGTTGATGCTCTTAGTAGACGAAGACATCTGGCAACCATGATCTCAACAAGGTCTAATTTGAGATGAGTGACACAACATTTTTTGGGGGATGAGCACTATGAAAGAGTGAAAAGATCCCTAGCAGAGAATCCATCAAATCATTAGTTTGATGGGTATGAGATCAAACCGGATGGCATTTTGAGATATTAGAGAAGGATGTACATTCCAAACTTTGTAGAATTGAGGAAGTTGGTTCTAGAGGAAGTTCAAAATCCACCTTATTCAAGACACCCAGAGTATTCAAAATGATCGCAGAATTGAAAACTCTATACTTTTGGCCTAAACTTAAGAAGGATGTAGTGGAGTACATAGCCAAATGCTTAGAGTTTCAATGATTCAAGGTTGAACATGCACATCCACCAGGGCTATTGTATCCTCATGACATACAAGTGACTATAATAATAGGTGATAATTATGGACTTTGTACAGGAGTTACCTTTGAGCAAGAATCAACATGATGTTATTTTGGTTATCATTGATAAGTTGACCAAGGTGGTGCACTTCATCCCAAGAAACCTTAAGGATGGATCATTGACCTTTGCTAATAAATTTGTCCAAGATATCTTCTGCTTACATGGAGTGCCAGAGACGATCATTTCTGATAGAGGTACCCAAATGGCCTCAAGATTTTGGACAACCCTAAATGTCGCATTGGGAACCAAGTTGAATTTCAACTTGGCTTATCATCCTCAAATAGATAGACAAACAAAGAGAGTAAATCAGGTAGTCAAAGACCTCCTCTGAATGTACTGCATAGACCAACAGTGTAAGTGGGAATAATAATTACCGTTGGTAGAGTTTTCTTATAATAACTCTTAACACATATCTTGGTATGGCCTCATTTGAAGCTCTTTATGGGTGGAAGTGTTGTACACCCATCAATTGGGATAGATCGTAAGACAGGATCATAGTAGGACCTGAAATGCTCTAGGAGATGGAGGAACATATGATACTTATTAAGAGCAAACTAAAGGAGGTGGTAAACCGACAGAAGAGTTATGCCGACAAGAATAGAACTCTTAGATAGTTTGTGATAGGGGATAAAGTCTTTTTAAGAGTCAGGCATCATAAAAGTTCCATTGCTTTTGGAAAATCTTCCAAGTTAGCCCCAAGATATTTGGGTCCATTTGATGTCTTGGAAGTGATCAACCCAATTTCTTATAGACTTGCTCTACCACCTACTCTGCCTCAACTTCATAATGTGTTTCATTTTTCCTTACTTAAGCCATATCATCTTGATGTAGCTCATGTGCTTTATTGGAAAACTTTGTAGGTACAAGACCCAGGAGTGGTGCTAGTGGAGCCCATTAGAATCTTGGACACATGCAACATTAAGTCTTGGAGCAAAGGCATTGCTCAATTTAAGGTCCAATGGGACTAGTATTCAAAAGACAGTGCTACTTGGGAGAATGTGGAAGAAACAAAATGCTCCTTCCCACATTTTCTTTCTTAGAAAGAGACTCTTGATAATTTTGTTTGAATATTTTGGATTGAATATTATAATGTTTTGGCTTGGAAACAATTTGATATGATGTTGAAAAAGACATATTGGTGCAGGAGCACCTAAGAAACACTAGGCAATTAGGAAATCTAGGATGAATTTTTGTTTTTGATGTGTTACCATGAAGGTCATGTTGACCATTGAGTAGAGGAGATAGCTTAGGGATATGTTTGATCTCTAGGATAGAAATTGAGGAAGGGTAGATGAGTTTAGAAACTCATCTTACTTAGTTTACTAGAAATTGGCAAAAGTTGCAAAATGGTGCATTTTTGCAACTTTGCAACAACGTAACTAACATGTCCGACCAAGGGGAGGCATAACTACTTTTGTTGACCTATATAGGGTGTGCCTCGACTTGAGAGTAGGGTTGGAAGCATTCTACTCTGATTGGATTTTTTGAATTCAAGAAAAGACAGTGGTGTTTTAGTGTGAATTTCTGATTTTGTCTCAAAGTAGAGCTTTAATGGATTGAAATTGTTACTATGTTGTACGTAGGATGTAGTGTACAACATTTTACTTTGATTGGAGTTTTTGAATTCAAGAAAAGACAGTGGTGTTTTAGTGTGAATTTCTTATTTTGTCTCAAAGTAGAGCTTTAATGGATTGAAATTGTTACTGTGTTGTACATAGGATGTAGTGTACTGATAGGTTAAGCTCTGTGTGGTAGCAATTTAGATTTCTAGTTCATTTTCAAGCATTATAGTAGGTAATTGTTGTTCTGACTAGCAAACTGTGAAAATTGGAGGTTTAGTTCACATTTCCACTGTACCTAGTGTACGATCTTTTGGGGATTGTGGATAGACTCCATGATTGTAAATATGGTAGGGTTAGGAGTTTTTAGTAGTCAGGGTATCACTGTGAGAGTCTTCTCCTAGGCGAGCTAAGAAGAGTCTGACTAGGGAAGACAAGAAATGCAGAGCACTTGGGTTGCAGGGATGTTCAACTCCTAGCAAAACACAGTGTGGAGAGGGCAAAAATGAGCCTTGACAAGGTATTGAATGCAGGAGGGAGCTCCATCTAACCATCTGGTGTTAGTAATCTCTAACAGTTGTAGGAAGGATAGGAAAATGGTTTAAAAAGACCTAATTATTGCCAAATTGTGGTTTAAGCCTATGTACGGTTAGTTGAGGGTTAAGACCTTTAAAATCTTCAAGTGGTAGGCATAAGGACCAAGAAGCCAAAGGAAAGATTTTGTGTTCTTTGGGAAAGTTAGGAGAGACAACCTGTTTTCTTGGAGGTGGAGACCTAATTGGGGGCTCCTAGACTAGTAGCCTTTTTAACCCTAAATGAGGGTTTGGTGGAAGCGATGACAAGATGGAGTTAGGAGGATCCTTCAGAGCCATGATGGGATGGAAAGAACCTGTTAGAAACCTCTCCACACCCCTGCAAAGCTAAGTTCAAGGTTTGGAGTAGAATAGCCTTTAGGGTGGATTAAGGGCTAAGGAAGAGTTGGAGACATTGCACCAAGATTGACTTGGTAGGTTGATTTGTGATGGTAGTGGGGTTGGCAAAGAGAACCAGGGGAACCTAACCAAGAAGAAGGTCCTATAGGTTAAGGTGGTGAAGCAAAACACCAAGGAGGTCTTGCAAGCAAGACCTAGAGTAGGAATCAGTGATTGATTCCTCCAAACCTCCCTATCACATATATGCTCTAATTTTGAGTAAATTATTGAGTAAATTCAGTATGTTGAATGAAAATTTGATATTTTTGAAATATTTGAAAGAAGTTGACCATCTTTTGACCATGTGATTTTTTAACAATCTTATACTTTATCATGATTGAATGTTACTAATGAACTTGGTAAGTGCAAGTGTTTGCAAATATAGGAAAATAGGTTGAAGGACAAGAACATGGTTAAGGTAGGATCGTTTAGCCAGATTGAATGGTAAACTTGATGGAATCTAGGTGCACATGCCACAAAACAACATGATAGATGCATTTGAAACTTCATATAGAATATTATAATGACTTGATTTGAATGATTCAATGTTTAAAAAATAGGCTTGTGAAATGATATGCATGTGATTTCTTATCTAATTGTCTATTTTGATCTCATGTTTTCAAAATTTAAAAGAAAATGATAGCATGCTTAAACATATTTGTATGTAATTTAAAAGGCATGCTTGAAGAATAAGAAAACCACTTTATTTTTAAAAAAATCATTATTTGAACAAAATAAAAGTTTATTCTTTGCTTGAAAGTGATTGAATACTATATACTATAATAAAAGTAATATATATATATATATATACATATATATATATATATGCATGTACATATATATGCATATATCTATGCATATATATATATGCATATATATATGCATATATATATGCATATATATATACATATATATATACATATTCCTCAACCGTTGGGAAAAATGGTGGTAGATGGACCACTATTCTCCTCAAGTCATTCAATAATGTCCTAGCAACCCTAATTGGATTGACTATCAACCTCACAAGGTGAGTCAATTTTCAATAAGGAGGACCTACAAAGGGGTTGTTTAAGCTTTAAGCGGTTCATCACCAAGCAAATGCTTCGAAAAGAAAAATAAGCATTCAACTCACAAAACTTAATAATGCAAGCTAAATGAAGGGTGCAAATGATGAAATTATGCAACAGGGAGTTAGGATGTGTGTACCTAGGAAGTCTAGAAATGTAATGAGGATTCCTAAAATAAAAAGTTGTCAAAATATGCTATGGAATACAAAGACACCCTTACTATTGTCTTATTCCCACTACTATTTTTTGGGGCAGATGCGAAATCTTCGAATGTCAGAATAGGATCTAAAATAATCTCTGCAAAATTCCTCTTGGAGGAATAAGACACCCTTGGAGGTGACTTAGTCCCGCTTCAAATTTCTAGAATTTTTGAATGTGATCCTGAGATTCAAGGTCTACACTACCTTTTCCACCAAGTCTTGAGATTTGAACCTACAAAACAAAGGAAATTGGATTGATTGTTTATGGGGGTTTTCCTTGGTCAAACCCCTTGTTTGGTAATTAAACCTTGATGAAAAAGCATAAATCTGAAAATGGAAATGTGTGTGTGCCCTAATCTTAAGTGTGTCTAAGATTATGCAAGCTTGAACATGGAGAAACCCTATTCAAATGTGTTAGAATAGAATTTCTAAGATGCAAATGAAAATGACCTACAAAGGAGATCTCTAATCGCCCTAATAAATCATAAACATGAAATATACCTTCCTTAGGTAGAAAATAGAACAAAAATGGAAGATGGAATCAATCAAGAAACAAGTCCTTAGGCTTGGAAGAATGGATAGTTGCATCTCTAACCTAGAATCTCTCATGATCCTCAATAGGAATCCATTATTAAAGACTTTGGAAATGCTAGATCTTGGCTTGAAAATAGGCTTGAAAAACTTGCAAAAACACTATAGAAGGCTACTCCAAGACTTCAATTCCTTGCTTCTTGAAACTCTCCTTCAAAATTGCTTCTTCTATCTTCACAACTTATCTCAACTTATGTCTTGCTTATGTGAAAACGGGGTGTGAATCTTACTTTTATAGGCATTCCTATCTAATAACCCGATTATTAGATCCCAAAGGTTGATAAAATGCCAATTTGAATCAAATATTTTTATTTTCTACTCTTAATTCTCAAAAATAAAGCCCTTGGGACTAAGACACCCTAGGTGGTGTCTTGGTCCCACTAGGTTGGACTAAGACGCCACCTATGGAGTCTTGGCCCCATAAGGCTCATTTTACAAATTTAAAAGGTGGGTTACCAAGATTAACAGTTGTTTATGGATTTTGGTTAGGTTTAAAGTTGAAATATGCCTTGGGATGCACAAAAAGGGGTCTTAGGGGCCCATAATAAGTGACCTAAAGGGAATTTAGTGTAAGAGGTGCTAAAATAGTTCCAAATTAAGTGTGAAAATGCAAAGGTATGCAGTTTTCTACACTACATTTAGCCCCCACTTTAGCATCCATATGACACTATGTGCATATGCAAGCTAAAGTACTTCAAAAAGTAACTTTATAAAAGGATACTCATATGGATTTGTTAGGGAGAATGAAGCCCCCACTGTAGTTACCTGCAAAACCACAATGTTAGGAATTGCATCCTACATCATAGATTCATTAGAAGCTTAAAAATAATCCTTTTCTAACTTTCCTAGCAAATTAAATTTGAGGGTAGATGTATGCCCCCCTTGATTCTGCTTGCTTTATGGTGGTGGAATCAAGGCATCAATCCAACCACATTGAACTAGACAAGTCCATCATAGGGAATTTCTAGGTACCATGCCACTTGATGATAGAAATTTGATGAGAACGGGAGCAGAATCACGATTCCAACGCAACAAATGACATTGAAAATGGAGTTCGCTAGCTCATAATATGTTAGTTTAAATAAAAAGCACTTCTTTTCTTTTTAACAAAGCATGACCTAAATGTGCATGTATATAATGATAAAAGAGAAGGTAAATTACATTCATTTTATCTTTTACCCTTTTCCAGAGTGATCTTGGAGTAGAGTGAGCTACAATGACAAGCAAATTCCCATCCACTCGTCTACAAATCGAGCTTCTACGAGAGGCAGTCAGACATGGCGAACTACGACCCACGGTGAGTGGATTTCGCCTTCTCTGTTCTTTGATTTAATCAATTTTTTTATGTTTTAGGAAATTTTTGGATAAATTTATAGTCTAGGGAGTGTTTTTCTTTCATTTTTTAAGATTGTTGCAAAGTGTCCCACTTTTTCTCAGAGTGTCCCAATTAAGGAATAAATTGTCTAGAATCCTTAATTAAGATATTCTAGAGCAACTTTATCACACTTTTTAACCATTAAATCATAATTTTAAGATTTTAAGATGTTTTAAATGACATTATTCTTCTTTTTTTAGTGCAGACTACACCCCAGTCGCGCCAACACCTAGGTGGCCATACTTTCTGTGAGCGAGCGAAAATACATGTTAGAAAGCGAGCAACAAACAAAAGAGTGCAAATAACCAATATAAACACCCTACACCTCAAGATTGGCCTAGCTGGGTTCAAAAACAAAGTAAAGATAACAAATGAAGCCGATTTACCTTGTCTTGAATCGATCCTTTGGTTGGCCCTTCGATCTTTGATGTTGTATGCTCCTTTGATGGCAAAAGATGCAAGTTGTGAGATGCAATGGGGATGGAAAATAGGTGAGAATGGATGCAAGTGCAATTTTTTGGCTAAGTATGGCTCAAAAGAAAAATTTGCAAGAGTTTGGCTAGCACAAATGATCTTCCCTCAAAATGAGAGAAAATAGGGGGTATTTATAGAGAATTCAAAATTCTCTAGAGAAATGGATGGTTGAGATTAAACCAACAAGGCCAAGATGTAGGGCTATGGTGAGTTGAGAACTCACAAGTCCTCACATCTTAACATGTGGCATATGAAGTGGCTTGGAAAAGATGATGTGTAAATGAGTTGGAAGGAGAGTACATGGCATGGAGGTACTACATAGTACCTTGGGATTTAGACAAGATCTCCTCATAAAGGAGGTCCTTGTCCCCATGTGGGTGAGAGGACATGTGAGGAATTAAAAATTCTTCAAATCTCCACATGGGAATGAGAGAAAGAATTTAAAATTCTTTGGAATGCATTGGGGGATTAAATGTGAATTAAAAATTCACATGGGGAAAGGGGTGCCTTCTCCAAAAGGAGAAATCCTTTAATAGGGTTGACTTAGTACACATTCCATAAATGACATTGAGATTAGGTTGACCTAATTAAGTGATTAAGGTTGTGCAAGTACCTGATTAGACAAATTAATGACATATTAGAGGAAAGTGGGAAATTAGGAAGAGTTCACATGTGACTTGATGTGACAAGTCAAAGATCACATGGGGAAGAGAAAAAGGAATTTAATATTCCTTGGAAGGATAAAAGGAAATAAAAAGTTTCTTGAGAGGTTGATTAGGCTAGTTAATGAAGGATTAGAGGAGGGTTAGGTGGCTGAGAGAGATTAGAGGCCAACTTGCAAAAGTTGGAGGATGTGACACATCCTAATCAAGGATTAGGCATGTGCACATACCTAATGATGAGATTAGGAGAATAACTGGGATTAATAAAGGGATGTGACATGTGAAGAATTAAATAAATGTTATATTTATTTAATTCATTTGATGAAAAAAAAAGGATTAAAGAGATAAAGTATTTATTTATTAATTAAATACCTTAGGGATTTGGCAGAATTAAGGATATTAATTAAATAATAGCTATATTACTTAATCAATGCAAATAACGGGATGCTTAGAGGAAAGGGGATAAATTTGGATAAATTAAGTGTCCAAATTTAGGTGTATACACTTTCAACCATCTTCGAGAGCTTGTCGATCAACTATCTGAGGAGGATGTGCAAATCCTCCAAGAGACAGGCCTTTATTGGGCCTATCTCTCGCTGGCCATGCGGTATCATGACACCATGTTGATGGCATGGGTAGAGAGTTAGGACATGGACACCTACACCTTCCATCTACCTACAGGAGAGACAAAAATCACACTAGAGGATGTGCACCACATATTGCAAGTGCCTATTTGAGGAGATAGGGTATACCTAGCATAGGGCAGGAGCTTTGAGGAGATGCGGGCAGACACCAAGTATTGCTTAGGAAAACCAGTTCACCATAGGATCATGGGACCGCACATTGAGCTTTCATGGCTTATACATGCACATTCACCACTTGTCAGATGCATCTTGATTTTCATAGTAGCACTGGTACTACTCCCAAATGGTCGTGGAGCACATCTAGAGGGGGAGCTAGTGCACATGATTTAGGACATGGAGCACTACTTTGTCATCTTCATGTGGGGTCGTAGTATACTAACACACCTATACTATGACCTGGTTCAGTTTACTTACAAAGATTTGCACAACATGTTGCACTACACCTTACTACAAACTTGAATCCTAGAGTACATGTACTAGGCCGACAGGATTTCCAATTGTCATAGCAATGGGATACCCACAGGTCTTCAGTTATCCCCTAAGACAAGCATGGAAACACAATGATGTATTATTCTGGAGGGTTAGATTTGATAGACTGAGTGAGGAGGAAATTATATGGGGACCCCATTTGATGTACCTATTCTAGCCAAACACAACAAGATAGCTGAGGTGGATGCAGAGGGATAGAATTTTGTAGAGACAACGCGATCAAGTAGTGAGACCCTTCTACTACAATCGCATCATGAGACAGTTCAGGCAGGTGCAAAGACAATCGACACTACGCTCTTCATATAGACAATCAGTATGGAGCACTCATAGACCTAGGGACCTAAAATGGCTAACAGCAGATGATGTCATCTGGATCGAGTTAGAGGAGGAGGAGACAAACATGCCCCTAGTCTCTGACATAGACTGCGGTGACACAACACAGTGCCAATGAGTGGTGGGAGGTGGTTCAGCCAAGAGCTATCTTTCCTATGGATTATCCTATGGGCTTTGCAGGACCTTTACCATATCCAGGGGAGGAGGATAGAGAGTCAGGCAAGAGAGTAGATCTAGTAGATCTATTCCTAGAGGAAGATGAGGAGTCAAAGGATGATAACAACTATGAGGGGGAGGAGGATGACAAGGAGATAGAGGATAAGTAGAGCCAACCTATGAGTGGGGACAATGAAAAAGGTGAGGCTAGTCTTCTTAGACCCGAGTGGAGAGATACAATTCCCACACGAGTTACGAGGTCACAGTCTACACATGCCAGTGTCTAAGAGCACAGGGAGAGTAGTAGGGCATTCGAGATTCCTACAAATCATGATATAGACCCAAGTGATGATATTTATTATTATGCTTTTTTTTTATGTATATCATGCTCATGTATATGTATATATTATGATGATGTATAGTGATTATTCTTATGATTTCTATCTTGCAAGGACCATGATAGATCCAATGATCTCTTCCAATGTGCAGCTATAGAGATAGTGCCACCCCTTTGTGCAGATGAGGCTACTGCCATAGAGTACATGCCCCTACCATTCATGGTAGAGTGCATGGACCTATTCAAGCCTTATGTGAGATTCAAGGGAGCATATGATAGCAAATCTAGGCACACATTGATCGAGCTAAGGGTTGAGCATCAGCATTAGAGGTGGAGTTAGAGGAGGCTCGAGTAGCTTAGAGATTTGAGAGAGAGGCTATCTTATAGTCAGAGGTCGAGTAGTTGTAGAGAGAGAATGTCATATTCCAGGATGATAGAGACTGCATAGAGTGAGAGTGTGTGGAGGCACTGATATGCGAGGGTAAGCTACACAGATCACTGCGGACTATGTGGGAGATGTCTAGCATGAGTAGATCCTAATCACACAACACTGTCTCTCAATGGGTGCAGACACCACATCCCGAGGGATCCAACAATCAAAGGCAATAGTGACATTGTATTATCGATGAGATGTATTAAAACCTTTGATATGTATATGAGCATGTTTTGGTTTTATATTTGTGTGTTATATGGTAATGTGACATATTAAATAATATTTGTTAGACTATTCAATAAATATCTCCATGATCTAATAGGTCTTTTCTTAATTTTTCTTACATTTATGATATAGTATGTTATACTAAATTAATTACACTTATGATTTAATTGAATCTTAAATGCAAATAAGGATTTAACCTAGCATAACATACACCAAAGGGTCTAAATAGCATGATACCTAAAGTAAGAATCCAAAACCACATTAGACCCACTACTGCACAATTCAAGACACAAAGAACTATGTGTTAGGAATGAAGAAAGTGCAAGAGACAATGGCATACTATCCATTTTCTCTAACATCACTTCTTTAAGAACTCGTGCTATTTAGAAAGCCTAGGCATAGTACCAACACGAATGTGCGGCATTGATAGGTTCTTGAAGAGGTGTACCATCCATTTCAAATATTAGGTATGCTCTAGACCCATAGCTCTCTTGAACTACATAAGGTCCTAGCCAATTAGGGCTAAACTTTCCTTTCTCTGTTGAGTTGGCATTGACATTTCACTGATTTTTCGTATAGTACCAAATCACCCTTGTTGAATGAGTGAGGGATGACATGGTCATTATAACTTTGTTGTATTTTCTTATGGTAAGCTTGAAGATGTTTGAGTGAATTGATGCACCTTTCATCGATCATTTCAAGTTGGTGTAATCATTGTTCCCTATAAGTATTTTCATCAATTAGCCCTTGAAGAGTGATTCATAAGGAGGGAATCTCTAACTCCAAGGGCATAATTGCCTTGGCACCATAAACAAGGTTATAAGGTGTGTTTCCCATTGAATTTTTTTATAATAGTATGATAAGACCATAACACGTATATTCATTGTGTACATCCTAGTCTTTATTATGTTTGTTCATAATTTTTCTTAGAATTTTCTCAAGAGTTTTGTTAGTTGATTCAGCTTGTCCCTTAGATTGTGGGTAGTAAGGCATTGAGAATCAATGTTGTATATTAAATGTTTTAAAGAAATTTTTCACATCATTATTCTTAAATGGTGTCCCATTGTCTAAAACTAACGCGGAAGGAAGTCCAAAGTGAGAAATAATGTGTTCCAATATGAAATGACATATTACATTGGTCGTTATTGAATACAAGGGGAAAGCTTCTACCCATTTCATGAAATAATCCATCATTATGATTATAAACGTATGTCCAATGAATGAAGGTGGAGATATTTTTTGAATATCCAAACCCCATACTAAGAATGGCCAAATAGGAACCAGTGCATGAAGCTCAGAGGCAGAAGCATGGATTAAATTTTGATTCTCTTGAAACTTATGACATTTCTTAACGTATTCAAAGCAATCTCATTCCATATTTTTCTAGTATTATCCATGTGGATTAGCTTTTGAACTAATGATCTTAAAATTCCCCCCACAAGCACCTGCATGAGCTTGTTCAAGTGCTATAGGGATTTTGGATTGCTTAAGACACTTAAGCAAGATTCCATCAAAGGATCTTTTATATAAAATTTCCGCTAGGATGATATATCTAGACGCAAATTTTTGAAGACAAGAACGAGTGTTTTTATTTGTTGGCTTAGGAAAGGTATCGTCTTTTAAATAATTGAAAATTGTATCATACCATTCACCTAATTTTTCAACATTTGTTGCTAATACTTCATCTTCTTTATCGTCGATTGATGGTTTTGTAATTGTATGAATAATGAAGGTGAAGTCTTTTGAAGGATCTTAAGGGGATATAAGAGAAGTTGCACTGGCCATTGCATCTGCATGATGATTAACTTTTTGAGGGATGTTATCAATGGTGAGTGATTCAAACTTCTCTAACAATTTCATTGTGAGATCCTTGTATTTTGATAATTTATCATGTTTTGTTTGATATTTTCCATTTATTTGTTTGATGATTAATTGTGAATCACCAAATATCTTAATGTCTCTAATGCCCATAACTACAGCGACATGTAATCTGATGAGTAACGCTTCATACTCAATTGTTGTTTGTACACATGAAGTTAAATGATATGATAAGGGAATAGGATCTTTTGTAGGTGGTTTTATTATAACTCTCACACCAGATTCAATTCTTCACTTAGATCCATCAAAATGTAGTTGCCATGTATCTTCTTCGATTACCAACACATTATTGTCAGGGAAGGATTCATTACCAGGTAATGCCAAAGGAGAAGGAGCATCAACCAACTGGTCAGTCAAGGCTTGACTCTTAATTGCTTTTTGTGAAATAAATTTAAGGGCAAACTCAATCAACAATATTACCCACCTAGGTAAGCGTCCTGATAAGTCTGTTTTAGTGAAAAGTGTTTTAAAGGATCAAACTTTGTCATTACTTTTATTTCAACATTTAATAAGTAATGTCTCAACTTACCGGTAGCGAATAGAAGAGCCAAACACTATTTTTATATTGTTGTGTATCATTTCTCATAATCAATTAATGTTATACTAATGTAATAGATAGGATGTTCTTTACCCTTTTCATCTTGTTGAGTCAACAATGCTACAAGAGTATGGGCTGAAGCCAATGTATAAAGGATGACTGGTTTGTTTTGCATAGCAGGTTGTAGAACAAGTGGGGTGACAAGATAATCTTTCAAACTCTCAAAATTTGGTTCACAATCCTCATTCCAATCAAAATGTATTCTATTCTTGAGGAGGTGTGTAAATGGTAATGTTTGATCCACTAAGGATATTCGAATGGATTGAATTCTTCCTTGTAAGGTACACAATTGAGAGATATTTCTAGGAGGCATCATGCTAACTATAGCATCAATTTTCTTTGTGTCCACCTCAATGCCTCTGTGAGATACGATAAAACCTAAAATATTTTCACTATCTACACCAAAGACACTTTTTTTAATTCAATCTCATGTTATATTTTTTAATTTGCTCAAAAATATTTTGAAGAACATTTGTATTGTCTTGTCTTTTTAAATATTTAGCTAGAATATCATCAACATAATCTTCCAAAATCTTATGTATGTAATCATGGAATATCAGTGTCATAGCTCATTGATATGTTATGCCTGCATTCTTCAATCCAAAAGGCATCATAACCCAACAAAATGTTCCCCAAATAGTTGTGAATGTTGTTTTGTACTGATCTTTAAGGTTGATGAAGATTTGATTGTATCTAGAAAATCCATCCATGAATGACAACAAGGCATATCTCGCAGTCAAGTCTACTATCATGTCAATATTAGGAAGGGGAAATTCATCTTTTAAAGATGTTTTATTCAAATCAAAAAAAATTGTACACATCCTAATATGATTTTTAGGTTTTGTGACTGCGATAATGTTTGAGATCCAAGGAGAATAATCTATAGGTCTTATGAAACCAGCCTCAAGAATTTTTTTAATTTCTTCCTTAACTAACAATGTTATTTTAGGATTCATTTTTTGAATATTATGTCTATTAGGGTTAGTATTTTCAGAAAGGACTATGTTGTGTGTTACAATCTTAGGATCAATACTAGACATATCCGAATAAATCCAAGGGAAAATTTTGGGAAAGTCCTGAAGCAAAGTTGCAGTATCTTCTTGTTCTCCATCATCGAGGCATTTTCCTATCTTAATCACTTTCTCTTTATCATTGATGTCCATTGCTATATCCACTGTATCCCCTAAAGGAAGTGTGTTTGGTCTCAAAAATTCAAGGTTGTATTCTTCATTATTCATGTCTATCTCACCATTCTCCTTTTTTCCATCTTTTTGTCTGGTGCTTATCATAGCACATATAATATTTTCCTTGTGAGGAGGAGTAGATGGTTTATCATAAACTCCTAGCATTTGTTTCAAGGCTTCGTCATCTTCAAAGTATTCACATGATGGTTTAGAATTCATATCAAACAATTTTGGATGCTTCAGAGTGAGATTGATTTTTGGTTTACACGTGACAGTGTTGATGTTTAATGAAGGTCTCTTATTTACTTGTGTTATCTTAGAAGGACAGTATCCCAAACCATTTTTCATTTCTTGCATGTTAGGTTCTATAAGCACACAAGTTCCTTGTTCTTTCTTTCCACAACCTTTTCCATTATAACCCAATTGTTTCATAATTTCATAACCTCTCCCATAAAGTTTTTCCATTTCTTTCGATTTTGGTGGTTGTTGATAATCTATCTCATCAAAGTTTGTTGTGTAGCTTGTGTCTCCTTCAAGAATAGATGAGGTAGATGATTGTGATTTCTCTCCCAAGTTTTTTTTTGACATAACCAATGGTTCCTTAAATTGTTTTTCATTTTCTTTTCTTGTGATTATATATTCTCCCATAAATGAAGGTGTGAATTCCAAGAAACCCCAATCATCATCTGCTAATTTTGACACCGTTTCCATCTCTCTTTTTCCTTCTTTCATAGGTTCAATTTTTTATGTTGAAATTAATGTTTTCAAAGGATTGGTGTTTCCTTTTTCAATTTGCAAGAAACTTTCAAGCTCGGGGTCCATTTCAGTTTGGTATATCATGTTTTTATAGACATACTTCATGATTCGATGAAGATTCGAAGGCACCGCATACATCTCATGAATCCATGGTCTTCCTAAAAGAAGATTGCATGAAAGGTCATGAGACATAACATGAATATGAGTTTGTAAGGTAGCCTTTCTAATTGAAATAGGAAAAGTAATCACACCGAACCGTTTCTTTCCTATATTGTCAAATCCTCAAATCGATAAGGATTCGGGTTTTATTTTTTATTTATCCACTCCCAACTTATCTGAAAGGTTTGCACTGCACACATTTAGAGTTAATCCATTATCAACAATGGTCCTTTTTATTCCCGTGGTGTTATATCTAGCTATTATCATGAATGCATCATATTTCATTCTCATTTCCAATGGAGGGATCTCATGTTGGTGGAAGGTAATGTCTACATTAACTATATTCATTCCTTGTATTAGAGCTGCCACATCGTTTGCATTTGTACTAGGACAAACCACGACTTGTTGTAAGGTTGTTTAAAGCATAGTGTGGTAACTAGGTGAGGTTTGAATAAAATCCCATAAGGAAATATTAGCAGGAGTATTCTTAAGTTGTTCAATAAGATTGTACTCCTTTCCACTATGCAATGATAAATGAGGAGCATTAGGTAATATAGGTTTGGGAAATGTTAACGAAACAAGATTAGGTTGAGGCTATCTATTATTCCTTGTGTTATATGTATGAGCAACAGTATTATAACTCGATTGTTGCGACACATTTTCTTTAGGTGCTTCAAGGATAAGGATAGGTTTGTTCAAAGGTTGAGGTTTGTTTGAAGGTCAATAAAGGATAAGTTGAGCTTGGATGACATTTACTTCTCTTTTTTTAGGTTTGTTTGAAAAATACTTAGTGGACAAACCTTGCGAGATGAAGTCCTCAAGGGCTTCATATAACATATCAAAGTCATCACTACTAAAAGGCTTGAGGGTTACGCTAACTTGGACAAATGGTTTTGACATACTTTAAATAACCATGAACTTATGCTTGTTAATGTTTTGGTTTTTGTGTTTTGGTTTTCTAACGAATGTGAAATGAAATCTATGCAATAAGCTATCTTTATCAAGAAATTGTAAGCATGAACTATGAAAATACATAAAATAGTAAAATGACAAATTGAAATAGCAGAGTAACTATAGCAAACAAAAGCACAAAAATTCACTATTTCACCCTGAACGTTGTAACTTCAAACTCCATAGGGACTAAGATTCCAGGAAGGGCATCTTGGTCCTCTTAATGAAATGTGGAAGTTCCAGAAACTAGAACAAACAACACACAACTCACATAGGGTTTTGGACCAAAAACCCTAAGACGGACTAAGACGCCAAGAAGGGCGTTTTAGTCCCAGTATAGGTTTTTTCAAAGAAGCGGAAAGATCTGAGTTGTAAATAGTGTTCCCAGGTTTCCTACCTAGGGATTTGATGTTTACGAATAGAAAAATATGCAAATAAATACAAGAAAAAGTAACTAATAACAAGCAATTGAATGAAAAGTTGAATGCAATTTTTTTTTCAATTTTGAATGCAAGAAGAATGTTTCTAGATCAAGGATGATGAAAAATGTACTTTTCAATTTTTTAATGAGATAAGATGATGCAAGAAATCAAAAATGCAACTTATATGCACTTTCAATAATGCAAATATGGGAAACCCTAAATGCACTTTCACTAAATATGAGAAACCCTAGATGCAATTTCACTAATGCAAGATGCAATGCAAGAATGAATGCAACCTAGATCTAGGACTTTAATGGACTCCAAATCAGAAAATGAATGCTCAAAAAGGATCGGGTTCACCAAAATGAACCATTGGGAAAAATGGTGGTAGATGGACCACTATCCTCCTCAAGTCATTCAATAATGTCCTAGGAACCCCAATTAGATTGACTATCAACCTCACAAGGTGAGTCAATTCTCAATAAGGAGGACCTACGAATGGGTTCTTTAAGCTTTAATGGGTTCACCACCAAGCAAATGCTTGGAAAAGACAAATATGCATTCAACTCACAAAACTTAATAATGCAAGCTAAATGAAGGATGCAAATGATGAAATTATGCAACATGGAGTTAGGATGTATGTACCTGGGAAGTTTGGAAATGCAATGAGGATTCCAAAAATGCAAATAAGCTGTCAAAATATGTTATGGAGGACAAATATGTCCTTACATTGGCTTAGTCTCCCTGCTATTTTTTGGGGTAGATGCAGAACCTTCTGATGTTGAAATAGGATCCAGAAGAATATCTACAAAGTTCTTCTTGGACAACTAAGATGCCCTAGGTGGCAACTTAACTTCCCACTTTGAATTTTTGGAATTTTTGAATGTCATCCTGAGATTCAAGGTCTGCACTCCCTTTTCCACCAAGTCTTCAAATTTGAACCTGCAAAATAGCCTACAAAACAAAGGAAATTGGTTTTATTGTTTATGGGGGTTTTCCTTGGTCAAACCCCTTGTTTGGTAATTAAACCTTCATGAAAAAACATAAACATGAAAATAGAAATGTGTGTGCCCTAATCTTAAGTGTGGCTAAGATTATGCAAGCTTGAACATGGAGAAACCCTATTCAAATTTGTTAGAATAGAATTCCTAAGATGCAAATGAAAATGACCTACAAAGGATATCTCTAATCACCCTAATAAGTCATAAACATGAAATGTACCTTCTTTAGGTAGAAAATAGAACAACAATGGAAGATGGAATCAATCAAGAAACAAGTCTTTAGGCTTGGAAGAATGGCTAGTTGCATCTCCAACCTAGAATCTCTCATGATCCTCAATAGGCGTCCATTATTAGACTTTGGCAATGCTAGATTTTGGTTTGAAAATAGGCTTGAAAAAATTGCAAAAACATTATAGAAGGCTGCTCCAAGACTTCAATTCCTTTCTTCTTGAAACTCTCCTTCAAACTTGCTTCTTCTATCTTCACAACTTATCTCAAATTTTGTCTTGCTAATGTGAAAATGGGATGTGAATCTTACTTTTATAGGCATTCCTATCTAATAACCCAATTATTAGATTTCGAAGGCCAACAAAATGCCAGTTTGAATCGAATATTTTCATTTCCCACTCTTAATTCATGAAAATAAAGCCTTGAGGACTAAGACACCCTAGGTGGCATCTTGGTCCCACGAGGCTTATTTTACAAATTTAAAAGGTGGGTTACCAAGATTAACAGTTGTTTATGGATTTTGGTCAGGTTTAAAGTTGAAATATGCCTCGGGATGCACAAAAAGGGGTCTTAGGGGCCCATAATAGGTGACCTAAAGGGAATTTAATGCAAGAGGTGCTAAAATAGGTCCAAATTAAGTGTGAAAATGCAAAGGTATTCATTTTTATACACTATAATTCCTTATAAAATTGAATATGGGATCAAAATTATTAAAAACCACATTGTTGAATTCAAATAATATCCTAAGGAAGATATTATGAAATAGTGGCCTACATTCGAATTTAAGGCATGATATTCAAATTTCAGTATGGGGGAAGCTAAAACTAATGTCGATTATGGAAAGAAATGGCTCCCATAATGGAGCAAACAAGGTTTTCCATTTTGGTAGCATGAAATACTGGGAGGGAATTAGAGAGACTAGCAGTGGTGATGGGAAATCAAGAAGAAGAGAAAGAAAGTGAATCGACTCATCTAGAAAAGTAGGAAAAGCCAAGGAAAAGCCATGATAGAGGTGAAAATCAATGTCTGATTCTCTATATGCTTGATTTATCAGTACATAATATTCAAAATTTTCATTTTTCCCTTTCATTAGGTCAATTTCATTTGAGTTGATGGAAAAGCATTAAGATGTCTATTTTTTGCAACTGCATTTGTTTTAGTACCAAGAAATTTTAATTTAAGATCAATCATTTCTTCAAAAATATTGCAAGGGCCTTATCGTCCAACCCTTTCATGCACTAATTCTATGCATAATCCTCTCTCAGCATGATAGCTAAACCTCGTTAGGCTTTGTATGATCTATTGTTTGACCTCTTTTCATTATTTCTTGCATGTAAGTTTTATTAACCATTACATGGTTAATCAGATGATTTCGATAGCTATAATTATAGTTTTGTATTAAATGATTTTAAAATCATTATTGTTTCCCTTTAAGGGAAAATGATTGTATCACTATTGTTATCTTTCACTATTTTTTGTTCTTCCTATCAGCTAGGCTGAATAGGTACGTCGCACAAAATGGGTGTGAAGGATGCAATAATCATTCATAGAATGATGTATATATTTCAATGTTGTTATTTATGCATGTCTAATCATTCACCATGAACGAGGGTGGAATGATTATATCGTTCCATTTTATTATGTTGGCATGATCTTTAAGATCAATTTGTAGTGTACCATTTGTACATAGATTTAATCGTTCATCAGAATGATCTCCATTTTTCTTGTTTCTTGCATGTAATGCTCGCATATTTTGTTTACACCAGTCCATTTTTCATGCACATATTGTTCCCTAGAACTATGTTCAAATCGTTCCACAGAATGACCACTATGAATGAGTCTTACCAACTAGCCATCAAACAATGTAAGTCAATAATCAAAATTCTTCAAGGTTTGGCTAATGATAATGTTAGTGATAAAACCAATAGTCATTCGACTATTAGTCGCACTTAAAATGGCAGTGGCTTGGACTTATATCCAAAATAGACACCAATAGAAGCATGGGTCTCTCTCCTAACCTAAAACAGTAATATAAATGTTCCAACTTTATATGTGATTTAAAACAAGCATGTCATTTGATTCACTCGTTTGTACAAAAAGGACACTAGTATTGTTTAAATAATTATACATCCAGAATGATAGATCATTGACTGTTTACATAAAATACTAGGTAACTTGAAATTGTTAACGATACATATTGCCACAATAATTGTAAAATTTTGTATACAACATTGTTATGATACAAACAACACATCAGTATGTGGAAACTATTCAAAAAGAAATTTTCTTTATTTGAAACAGGAAATTTACACCTTGTAATACTATCAGACAATATGACAATTTGTAGCATTATTTTGAATGAAAGAAATCTGTTATAATGGTTTTTTATTTCAAAATGTATGCACAAATATATTTACTTAAGTTGGCATATATATGTGTATGCACATAGACCTTCGTCTATGTACATACACATACTTGTGACATACCTTCTTTTGTTACTTATTTAATTCATTTTTAATGAATACTGAATTATGTTGAATGTAATCATGTGATATGTGTAGGAATTGAATGGATAATGAATTGAACAGATCCATTTGAATTATTTTTTTGATTTATTTAAGTTGAGGAATAAAGTAGATTGAATTAATTTTTGTAGATATGTGTGTAAAGAATAGTCTCTTTGTTTAGTACAACAACAACACCTAAGTAGACTAGAGCACCTTAGGGTAGATGTTGTGAGAGGGTAGATAGTTTCTAAGGTACAAACTTATGTTGTTGAAAGTTAACTTACGGGATGGGTGTTGAAATGGAGTACAAAGAGTATAGGTTTTTTCTTTATCCAAAAACCTATCTTTTGTTGTTACAACTAAATTTTTATCCTTGGCCAAGCAATTAGCCCATTATGTATGTATGGACTTTGTGATAATACTCTCTTCCATTCCTAGAATAGATCTTGCATTTTTCTAATCATAGATAGAGATGCATCTTGATGTTTGGGCACGCACCAGATTCCACCTTACAGATTGTTCTCTTGCTAAACTTTCCATGTAGGGTTGGGTATTCTTCAAGTAGGAAGAATTATGGGGAAATGTAAGCTTCATTGTTGGGTGGTAAAGCACTTCAGCCATGTTCTCATCCACCAGAGGAGGCAAGTGTCAAGAGGAAACCTTGGATGTTTTCAAGTTATTATAGGATTATGATGTAACCTTGATGTAAATTATATATTGTATTGACTTTGTGGCCTATGAGACAAGTCAACTTGGATATTGTAATTGACATTGGAAATGGATATATAAATGACTTATTTATAATTAGACATGTTGATATTATTGAAAATAGTTTCTTAAGTTATATATTTTTTAAGTTTAATATTCATAATTTCAATTGCGATCAATATTTAAGTAGTAATTAGAATGGGTTATTATAACTATCTATAGTAATGATTCTCCCTCTATGGATTGAGACTGTTAGAATTGGCTATGGAGATAGCCACCCAAGAACTAGAGGCCAAATGGAAATCACAAAGAGAGAATATGAATATGACAACAATAAACTATATTCTTATCACTTATGATTCAATGTTGTGTGTGTGTATAAGGGTGAAGCCATAATAGTGGTTTACAATTTGATGGAGGAAGGAAAACTGAGAAAAAATGACCCCATGGAAAAAAAAATTGGTTTTAGGGGTTCAAATGAACCTACAAGTTCAACTGAACCCAAAAGGGGTTCACCCAAACTAGGGTCCGAGTGAACCCATTAATTACTAGGCCCACATTTCTTTCCCAAAAAAAAAAAATGAAATGTGCATTGAAGGGTGGTTCTCTCGAATCCCTAGGGGTTTGTACGAACCCCCCTTATTCCTCATTTTCCCCCTAAAACACAAAAAAAACCTAAATTTTTAGGCTTCAAAGCTCGAGTTGAGGATGAAAATAGAGGATTCTTCACAAACCCAACTAGAATTAGGTAGTCCTCGAAATGAGCTATCCAACAAATATAATTTTAATATGTTTTGGGTTTATTATGTATTTGGTTTTTTAGTTTTATTAAGCATAGGTTTTTCATCGAAAATGAAGGTATTTGTTCTATACATGTGGAAAAATAGCAAATTATCAAAAAAATTAAAAAAATATGAGTGCACTAGATATTGAAGTCCTTGATCCAACAAAAAAAATGAATTTCAATATATACAAAAAAAGTTACGCATTATGCAACTGTGATATGTCTGAATTGTAATTGGTTTGACTTCGAAACTTGATTAAAGAAAAAATATTCAATAAAAAAATATCTAACCAAGTGGAAGCACTAGATATCAGAGTTACAAATCTAAATTTGACAGAATTGGAATTTTATCCTTCATGGAAAAAAGGTTATGAGTTATACGGTGTGCGTCACTTTTAAAAAATGTTATTTTATGAAAAAAATCGATTTTCATGGGAGATGGAAAAAGAAGTGCAATTTGATTCCAAAAATTTTGAAAAAAAATATTTTTAGAATCTATAGAAAAAACGTGACGAGACTCTAGTTTGCATCATCTTTAAATTCCTCACGGTTTAGTCGCTATAGGTGGCCGAATGTGAAGATTTAGTTAAAAATAATAATTTCAGTGTCCAATTTGGCCAAAAATTGTAAACCACTATTGTGGGATCACCCACAATGTAGTAGAAACCCCTTGGTTATATAGCCAAGGTGATAAACAAGATGTCATAAGATTATGACATGTGTCTTAATCATATGACATGAGACAACTTATCACATTTACCTAGGTCACACATGTGAAACATGTCAAAAGATAAGATACCAACTAATGACAACTAACACCTTCTAGAAAGATTCCTTCCTAGGATCTAAGTAAACTTAACATGTAAATAAGTCCCCTAGTAATGAATCAAACTAGGTACAAGATTTTATTTACACCAACACCCCCCCTTAAGTGCAACATAGGGAGTTGCAAATTATTATGCAAATGACACAAAGATGCAAGGACGGGTCCTGGCTACTAGGCCATATTAGGTACCCATGTACATATGCAAAGAAATCTTTCACAAATAGAGAAAAGGAGAAAACCTAGTGGAACAAAACTCCTCCCCAAAAGAGAGATGAAATACAAAAAATAAATGCTTTTAATGATGCATGAGAAAGCCAAAACCCCATGTGAGGAAAAAGACCCCCCATAAGAGAGAAGAAAAAGAGAGATAAGGCAGTCTCCCCTCAATGTTCAGTCTCCTGCAATGATGGTAGAAGCTCGAGAATGAATGTTGAAGATGATCCAATATCGATTAACAATGTTCCTCCCCTTAGGAATAAACAAAACCATGGATGTATGGAAGATGTCAGGAAGATGGATGATGTATATCTCTGAAACATGCTCAAGTGTCTCCATGTTAATGCCGAAAGCTGACACACTCCAAACAGGCATTCTAGGCCACACTACTAAAGAGGAAAATCTAGAATCTAATAGAGATAAATGTAGAACATGATCCAAAGATAAAGATATACTCTCTAAAGACAATGAAGCCTCCTCCAAGAGTTTTCCAAAAGTATCCACAGTCACATCAAACTGTAAAGAATGATCATGTAGACATTGAACAAGAGGGTCAAAGTGTTCCCTCTGAACAACTGAAGAAGGATCTTCTCTATCAAAGAGAAGATGAATGACATCAATGATGTCTCCCAAATCTGTAATATGAGAATCCACAAACAAGTCTGAAATACCTGTCAGGAAGTCATGCAAAGTAGCCAAATCTGAAAGACAATGAGGATCCTACTACGCTGAATCAGAAGAAGCCATCTATGTAGCAACGTGAAATCATCATTAACTACAACAATATATGGAGGAGATAGAATGCATGACACAAGAACTGGATCTGATGTGAGAACTTCCAAGTTCAAGAAGTCCAATGTCTCCTCTAAATCATGGTTCATACTTGAAGTGTGATCAACAGCCAAAGGAAAAATGTCACCATCAAAAGAAAACTTTGCAAAGGTATACAACTGAGATGAATGATCAACCATCCTAGTAGTAATGATCTCTCTACTGTCCAAGTCTCAAATGGTGACTAAATCAGGTGTTAACTCCACAATCCTCCCATCTCCACCATGTGTAATTTGATATATGGAAAGGAGATTGTTTGTTAAATGAGGAACACACAAAACATCCTGGAAACTATTGTCCCCAAAACTAATAGATCCCTTCCCAATTAAACTCATGTATGTATTGTTTCCCATCAAAATAGGAGACATAGTACAAGGCTAAAAAGAAGATAATCTAAACTACAAATATGCCATATGATGAGAGGCTCCTAAATCTAGAAGCCATCTCCCTGATCCATGACTTGGAAAATCACAAAGAGCATATCCTTTATATTCTGAAGATGAAGCTTGACCTTTGTCCTTTTTAGATTGTTATGAAGGAGGAGGAGGTGATTCAGACATTCTAGAACGTAAATCAATGTGATTCTTTTTTAGAATAATTTTCCAACTCATCAATAATCATTCTTATAACAATAATGTTCATCATGTCCATCCTTCTTGTAATATGCACAAGTAGGCCTCTCCTTCTTAGATGTCACCTCTTTTGCATATGAATCTTTATGTTCTATGGAATTAGATGTGGATTGTGTGTTCTTATTAGGCGTATTCTTTTTCTTTTCCTTTCCACTTGAAGACTTCTCATCCTTTGCAATCAAGGCATGTGATTTTGAAGAATTCAAAGCACCCATTTGAATAAGCTTATCTTGCTCCCTAGTGAGTTGCATAGAAAAATATTCAAAGGAAGGTATCTTAAACTCACTCCCAAAGGAATTCTTTGTAGCATAGAAAGTAGACACAAACATTGAATATTCAAGTTCTAGCTTGGAAAGAACACTTAACACTAATTGTGTATCTGATTTCTCATTTTTACAATCCTTCAATTGTGTTCTTAGTTATTTGAGTTTGGTGATGAAGTATTGTATGTTGTAAAAATTACATGGATTGAAACTAATTAATTCATTCTCCAAAAAATGTCATTGAATTTTATCTGTTTTCCCAAATAAGTTTGAGAATGTAGTCCACATAGCCATAGGTGTATCCAAGTGCTCAATGTGAAACAACTCAAGAGAGACATACAAGAAAAATTAGCCAATGGATTCTTCACAACTAATCAACCACTTATTCTTTTTAGCTTAATCATCTGTTGGTTCACCATCAAGCCCATGAACTATCCTATACAATATTTTTACTCATAGTAATTTATTCATTTTAGTTTTCTATTTAGGATAGTTATAAGGTTTTAGAAGTGGAATTGTATATGGCTCCATGATGAAACAATAAGGAAAGAACATAAATCAAGAGGAATGCAACCACAACCACAAGAAGAATCCCCCCAAATTCACTCAATCAAAGAAACCCCCAGTAATATAAGAGTTTGGCACTTTATGAGTAGTGCGTTTACAGTTTCCTCTTGCTAAAAATAGCGAAGTGGTCTTGATCTTGGTACATGCAAATGCCAAATTTTTCCATAGAATCAAGTACAAATTTTGCTACAAAATGAGATCAATCTAATCATACCATTGAAAAATACACAAAAATTTATGCACTTTCAAAAAAAAACTGTACCACAAAAAGTTACCGTAGGAGCAAGATATGAGCTCTTGAAGTTCCCAAAATGAGGATGAAGCAGCAAAACTTGTGAGAATCTACAATTATGGAAAACCAAAACTCCAAAAAAAAAAATCTTATTACACCACCACATAGAGTATAAAAAATTAGTCCAAATCAAAAAAAAAATCTCAAAAATTGGAGGTCCTAAGCACAAGTTATGAGCGTTTGAAGATCAAGTGCAAAAATGAAAACTTCAACTAGGAGGGGGTTAGAAAATATTCAAACCAACCGCTGAAATCATCAAAGCAATATTCTACATTTGACGAGAAAATAACCATCACAAGCTTCGGAGGGTTAAATTAGGCGTTCACATGGACATCATCGATCAACATTCGATTCACCTTGTTGATGGAATCTAGGCAGAATATTTGCTTGGAATATTCTCCTACTGTCAGGTTTAGACGGTGTCAGAATATTGATGAATGGTGGAATATGCTTGGATAATCACAATTTTTTATGAACGTTTGTAGATTTCCTCTGACTGTTGATTTATAAGAATCCAACCGGTTTTTTAAATATTGTAGAATTTTTATTAACCGCTAGTTTGAATTGTGGGGCCCACAACCCACTTATATTCTGCCATTTGGTGGTCCAAGCCCACTTACCCTCATGGGTACTGTACTGGTACACCTACAATTTATTTGCAGTTATGTTTGCATACTACAAAAAGATTTTTGATTTGATTTTTTAAATTAAAACCTTTACAATATTTTTAAATCGAAAGTTTTTCAAAAAATAATTGGAAAAAAGCAAAAACCGATTCAAATAATATTATTTTATTTTTTGCAGATCGTACTAACTATGCATTAATGACAACCTGGGGGTTGTACGGTTCCTTGGGGGGAAAAAATCCTCAATGGACAACTGCTTTAAATTTGACAATTTGATAGTCGATCTTAGGGTTTTTAGTCCTTTTGGATGCAATGGCAAGGTCGGACTCGACCCAAAATGCTCTAAAAATACAGCTACCTTATGGAACTAGCAACCACTCTTCAACTTCAATCCCTCATAAATGTGTCCTTGTATGTCCGATTTGGACAAAAAAAGGCAAAATCGACTTTCTCAAACCTTTTGGACACAATGGTGACCTCAAATTTGCATCAACAAGATTTGATATGAACCTGCAATAAAGGTTTCAAAATGGAACCTCCCCAAATTTGGTATTTCTATCAAGTTCTTATGATTCTCTAGATCATCATACGATGCAAGAGAAGAGCATACTCAACTTTTCAAGATTTACCATCTCTCTTTAGAAAAAAACTATCCAATGGCACCTAGCCCTCTATGATACCATGTTAGAATTGGCTATGGAGATAGCCATCCAAGAACTAGAGGCCAAATGGAAAGCACAAAGAGAGAATATGAATATGACAAGAATAAATTGTATTTGTATCAATTATGATTCAATGTTGTGGGTGTGTACAATGTAGTAGAGACCCCTTGGTTATATAGCCAAGGTAAGATACAAGATGTTATAAGATTATGACAAGTGTCTTAATCATATGACATGAAACAACTTATCACACTTACCTAGGTCACATGTGAAACAAGTTGAAAGATAAGATAACATCTAACACCTTCTAGAAAGATTCCTTCCTAGGACCTAACTAAACTAACATGTAAATAAGTCCCCTAGTAATGAATTAACTAGGTACAAGACTTTATTTACACCAAAAAAGACACATTTAATTATCCATGGTAGTGTAGGAAAATGCATACCCTTGCATTTTCACACTTTTTTGGGCCCGCCTTGCTTTATTTATGCTTCTTTATGGCTTAATTGGTCCTATTTTGTGTCCACAAGCCCTATGAATTACATCTTTATCTAGTTAATCTTGACATTCTCCAATGCATAAATGATAATTTAATGACTCCATCTATGTGTCCTTGATTTTTGGGTCGGGACTAAAATGCCACCTAGGGCATCTTTGTCCCCTAAAGGTCTTGGGACCCTGATTTTGAGGTATCTTAATTGGGCCCCTTTTTGGTGTTTGTGCCCCAAGTTTCATGGCTTGGGAATAAGATGCTACCTAGGGCGTCTTAGTCCTCCTTGAGTCATTTTTGGGATTTAATTTCAAATTTTTGTGGGATCTAGCCTCCTTTATTTAATGAATTCATATGTTGGCTTGGTGTGATGTAATTTCAAGATGTTATGCATACATAAGTATAAATACAAGGTTCTTTTCTCTCATTTTTCATCCTAAGCAATATATCAAGAAATCTAAGCAATCAATTCTTTTGTGAGAGCATTCAAGAGCAGATTCATCAAGCACTTGAATCCATTATCAAGATTCAAGCATCATATCAAAGATTTTTCTTGCATCATGTGTGTTGTTATGCTAACATTTGTGATTTAGGGTTTTGATTCAAGCATGCAATTCAGGTCCTATCTTTCAAGCATTCAAGATCCATATCCATTGCAGCCATTGCACACAATTTTATAGACTCTACACCAAGGGTTTGGCGAGTTGTAGCATTGTATGTTATTCATTCACCATTTCCATCATTATTTCTATTTTATTTCAAGGTTTAATTACCAACAAGGGGTTTGACTAAGGCATACCCCCATTCACTAACAAACAACAAGTTTTTCCATATTGCATATTTGTGATTGCAAATTTAGGTTGAAGTCTTGAAGATCACTTGGAGTGAAAAGTTGTAAAACTTGAAAAATTGCATTAAAAAATCGTCATCTTCACAAAAACTCACCTATAGGCTGAATCCAAAAGTTTCAAAATCTGAAATCGGAAGATAAGCAAGTGCAGACCTTGGAGCTCAAGATCCCGTTTAGAGTTTTCATAAATTTAGAATGGGACTAATACGCCATCTTGGACGTCTTAGTCCTCCTGAGCATATTTTCAGAGGTTCCTTCAGATCCAGTTTCGACACTCGAAGACTTCGTATTTGCCCTAAAAAATAGTAACAAGACTAATACGCCATCCTAGGTGTCTTAGTCTTCCACGACACTTTTTGGAAACATATTTACATTTCTAGAATCCTCACAGCATCTCCAGACTTCCCAAGTACACATATTATATCTCCTTGTTGCATAATTTCATTATTTGCATCTTTCATTTAGCTTGCATTTCTAATTCTAGGTCATTTTGCATGTCACACTATGTTTTCCAACATTCTCTTTTCCAGGTATTTTCTTAGTGGTGAACCCCTTAGAACTCAAAGAACCCCCTCCTAGGTCCTCCTCATTGTGAATTGACTCACCTTGTGAGGTTGTTAGTCAATCCAATTAGGACTTCTAGGACATTATTGAATGATTAGTGGAGAAAGAGTGATATTTTCCACACATCATCCATAAATCATAAAACTACTAATATCTCCCTTGCTCCATGAAGATACACACAAAAAGGTTGGTACTTCTCATGCAAGGTGTGATATCTAAGAAAGAAGCTACTTTGAGATGACAATATTCCTCCAACCTTCAATGTCTCTAGCCTCAAGCTTGGTGGGAGTAATTCATTTTTTGTACTTAAATTCAACTTTTTCATGATTCATATATAAGCCCATAAACCTTATTTCATATGCAAACATAAATCCTCCTAATGATCCAATGAGACTTGCATTATATGTAGATGATTCCCTCATTCCTCAAACCACACCTCCACATGCAAGGAACCTAATTGATATAGAGACACCAAAATGGTAGTCATTTTTAAATAATCTAGCAAGCCAAAAATTCACACCATCTTTATAGGGAAATATTTTTTTGTCTGATAAGTAGGAGGTATTTCCCATAGCATTTCAAGTTGTGATATTCCTATCAAGATTCAACTATGTAATTTTACAAGTCAAACTCATTAACCCATGATTCATGAGTAATGGTTCCCAAGAACCCATCTCTCATGATAATGAATGGTCCACTTGGCACTCATTGCATCTAGGTGATGCTAACTGAGGTGAAGCATTGGTTCTTTCTGGGAGGTCACCCATCCCAAAACTACTCCATCTCAAGCATCGCACTTAACCACAATTTTTTTCGCAAGGTTAAGCCCACTTAGCTTTTAACCCCATTTGTAAAACCTTCAACAAGTATTGTTCCTTATGAATTATTCATTATAGATTCCCTGTAGCTCATCAATTGATAAGTAGGAGGTATTTTTGACAGTGTGTCAAATTTTGATATTTCTATCAAGATTCAACTATGAAATTTTATGAGTCAAACACATTCACCCTTGTTTCATGAATAGTGGTTCACAAGAACCCATCTCTCATGATAATGAATTTTCCACTTAGCACTCATTGTATCTAGGCAATGCTCATAGAGGTGAAGCATTGGGCCTTTCCGAGAGGTCACCAATGGATCCCAATACTAGTCCAACTCAACTATCCTTAAGCACAATTTTTTCCCCAACGTTAAGCCAACTTCACTTGCAACCCATTTGTAAAACCTTCAACAAGTGTTGTACCTTATGAACCATTCATTATAGATCCCCTTTAGCTCATTACTTGATAAGTAGGAGGTATTTTCCATAACGTGTCATATTGTGATATTGCTATCAAGATTCAACCATGTAGTTTCATGAGTCAAACTCATTGACCCATGATTCATGAGTAGTGTTTTACATGAACCAATCTCTCGTGATAATGAATGGTCCACTTAGCACTCATTGCATCTAGGTGATGCTAATAGAGGTGAAGCACTAGGCCTTCCCTAAAAGTCACCCAACCCAATATTTCTCCAGCTCAAACATGCTTAACCAAAGAGATTTCCCCAAGGTTAAGCCAACTTAGCTTACAACCCCATTTGTAAAACCTTTGAAAAGTGAACTATTCCTTATAAATCAATCATTATAGATCCTCTTTAGCTCATCAATTGGTAAGTAGGAGGTATTTTCCAAAACATGTCAAATTGTGATATTGCGATCAGGATTCAACCATGTAGTTTTACTAGTAAAATTCATTGACATATGATACATGAGTAGTGTTTCACAAGAACCCATCTCTCATGATAATGAATGGTCCACTTATCACTCATTGCATCTAGGTGATGCTCACAGAGGTGAAGCATTGGGCCTTCCCAGGAGGAGGTCACCCATCCCAGCACTACTCCAGCTCTAGCGTACTTAACCATGGGGCTTTCCCCAAGGTTAATCCCATTTAGCTTACAATATTATTTGTAAATCCTTCAAAAAGTGTTGTGTCTTATGGACCATTCATTATAGAACCTCTTTATCTCATCAATTGATAAGTAGGAGTTATTTTCCATAGCATGTCAAATAGTGGCATTTCTATCAGGATTCAATAGTGTAGTTTTATGAGTCAAACTCATTGACCCATGTTTCATGAGTAGTGGTTCACAATAACCCATCTCTCATGATAATGAATGGTCCACTAAACTCTCATTGCATCTAGGTGATGCTCACAGAGGTGAAGCAATGGGCTTTCCCGGGAGGTCACCCATCCAAATACTACTCTAGCTCAAGCACATTTAACCACAATTTTTTCCCCAAGGTTAAGCCCACTTAGCTTGCAACCCCATTTGCAAAACCTTCAAAAAGTCTTCTAACTTATGAACCATTCATTATAGAGCCCCTTTAGCTCATCAATTGATAAGTATGAGGTATTTTCCATAGCGTATCAAATTGTAATATTGCTAAATTAGGATTCAATCGTGTATTTTTATGAGTCAGACTCATTGACGCATGATTCATGAGTACTGGTTCACAAGAATCTATCTCTCATGATAATGAATTGATCTGATTTAGGATCTAAGATGATTGCTTAAAGAATGCATAACAATTACAATTCCAATCTCCAAATTACTAAAATGAAATCAACACCATAACATAATTAAACCAATGGAATTGAGAAAAAGACATAATTCAGAAGGAGACAAGAATGCAAACAGCTTGATAACGGAGTTTGTCATAAAAACGACTACATCTCTGGGTCCCTCTCCAAAGAGTAGACCAATCCGATTGATATCTTCAAAAATTTGGCATTACAATAGTTGGCAAGCTCTTCCCTTCGAGCACGACGGAATTCTAGCATTCTCCCAATGTACAGGAACAACAAATTATCTCCCAAAACACTCTAAGTCTCCAACACTTGAGGAATTCTCAATTTCCCCTCTAAGCCTCTAATCTCCCCTTTTTATACAAAAAATTTACTCAATTTGGTTAACAACCAAATGATTTACAAAATCCACCTTATCTCTCCATTTTTACATAAAATCTTAATAATCTCCTTTACATAGATAAATTAACAATAATATCCCCCTTTAAAAATTCCAAGCCCCTAATTTTATTCTTTTTGGGCATTTTTTGTTACAAAAGAAATCTTGATTTATTTTGTTGGGGTGGCAAATTTAATAATTTTAGAAAAAAAATAATAAAAATCTCCTTAAATTTAGGGATTCCACCTTTATGGAAGGCTCCCCACAAAGTGTGGGCCACCCCATGTTTAGGTGGTGCCCCACTTTATGTGGGTCACCCCCCATTACATGGGTGGCATTCCACACTATGTGGGTCACCCCCCATATGGTGGGTGGCTTCCCACTAAATGTGGGCGGCCCCCTTAATGGGTGGGTTTATCCCACTTTTTTAGGAGTTTACATTTTTTTATGTATTTTATTTTATTTTGAATTATTTTTTTCCCTAAATATTTGTCAAATGGAGGATTGAGGAGATGACAATTGTCAAGGGCTGATTGGCCCTTGTGTTGACTAGGCGTTGACATCACCAGGTTGACCCAGATTTTGACCATCTGTAACTTCGTCATACAGACTCTGTTTTTCATGAAACAAACTTTGCCAAAATCATGATGATGAGCACTACACAATGGTGTTGACTTTGGCTGATTTTGACAGCTTTGATTTTTTCCCTTTTTCTGGCCTATTTTCTAAGGGTTGACCATAGGTTTGACCTTACATATTTTGAGCTTCAGGACTCCAATTGACTCTGTTCGAGTTGCGTTGCAGTCAAGATTTCACCCTCTTGTTGATGATACCAATTCAGAAGATAAAAGAGAAACTTCAATTTTTGATGAAGATCCTCTGGATCAGTCCTCCCCACTAGAGAGCTTTTGGACCTCTGAAAGCTTGATTACTCGAAAAGTAAGTGAGGGTAAAGTTCCCTCACTTTACCAATCTCCATCCATTTTTCCTTGCATGGATTCATCCCCTTCAGTCCGACTCTGAGGTACTCAACTGCTCCCCTTCGTGAAGTCCTGGTTTTCCTGTCTAGGATGATGTCCTCAGGAAACTCTAACATGTACTCTGGTGAAAGATCATCTACTGATGGAACCTAAATATCAGTCTCCTCATCCAATATCATCAGAGGTTCATACAACTTCAAGTTCTCAACATTGACAACTGAATAGATCTGCATGTATGGAGGAAGATTGAGGCGAAAAGCATTGGTTACGATCTTTTCCAAGATCTCAAAGGGACCATACCAAATTGGCTTGAGCTTTCTTCCTTCACCTTGCATTCTTTCCTTGCTGATATGTAACCAAACACGATTACCAACTTGAAAATGATGATCAGTGCAATGTTTATCATGTCGAGCCTTGTATTTGGCTTAACTCTTTTCCAACTGTGCTTCCACTGCCTGATGGATGGCTTGAACTTTCTGGATGAACTTCAAATCCTTTTTTGCATCATGGCGTCCATCTTCAACATCATCTTTCCCAAAATCAAAATCCATCAGAGTCTTTGGCACATAACTGAAACAAGTCTCAAAAGGAGACCTCTTTGTAGAAGAGTGTGTTGCATGGTTGTAAGCATGCTGCACATAGTGAAGACTCTCATCCCACAATTTGGGATGCTTGTTGTAGTAGCCTCTGAGTAGATGCACAACTATCTTTTTTACTACCTCTGTCTATCCATTGGTCTATGGATGGAAGGTTGTGCTCTTCTTTAGTCTAGTGTCCATGTGTCCCCACAAAGCTGACCAAAATTCCCCTAGGAATCGAGAATCTCGATCCGATACAATAGAAGTAGGTATCCAAAATGAACCCATACAAATTGGAAGTACATTTGAGCTGTCAGTTCAAAAGTGACTTGCTTTTTACATGGCATTAAGATACACATTTTGCTAAATCGATCAACTACTACATAAAGATAATCAGGACCCTTCCTAGACATAGGTAAACCCCCAAAAAAATCCATAGACACACTTTCCCATGGACGATATGGAACAGGTGATGGTGTGTACAACCCTAGTTTTTCGTTACTTGGTTTACTAGTTGCACACATAATACAACCTTTAATGTATTTGGTGACAGCTTTCTGCATTTTAGGCCTGTTACCTAATTTTCACCCTCAGGCTCAATCAAGCAGAATATCATGTGATAGAGGTTTGAGAAGGCCAATTGGAGGAACACTTGCATTAGATGTAGGGAAATGATGTTATAGTTTAGCATGTGGGTTAAATGTGGCTCCCAAGAGGGTTGAGCCCAGCGTGCAGGCCTTCGGCTTGGGGGTGGGTTTTCCATCTTTTTGTGTTGTGCCTTTTCTTTTCCCTCTTTCCTTTTTGTTTTCCTCTTGCCTTTTTCCTTGTTTCTATCGGGGGCGAGATCAGACTGGATCTGAACGTGGAACTTTTCAAAGGTTTCAGTTCCTGTTTCAAATCCGGTTCCGACCCCGCTTCCGCCGTTTCTATCTTTGCTGGGCCCCTTTTCCTTTGTTTTTTTTTCGGTTTTGTCTTGTCTCCTCCCCTTTTTCCCCCATGTGTTTTTTATTTCTCCTTTGTTTCCATCGAAGTCGGAGTCAGACTGAAACTAGAACCGGAGCTTTTCCAAAAATTTCTTTTTCCTGTCTTGGTTCCGGTTCCTGTCTTGGTTCCGGTTCCAGTTCTGGTTTTGCTCTTTCTTCTCTCCTTTTCTTCTTAGCCATTTTCATCTTGTCTCCTCCTTTTTCCCCATGTGTTTTTTTTCCTTCTTTCTTTTCTTCCTTGTGTGTCATCGGAGGCGAGGTCAGAACGAATCCAAACTCGGAACTTTTTCCAAAAATTTCAGTTCTCGTTTTGGTTCTGCTTTCTACTTTGTTGTTCTTGTTTTGGTCTCGATCCCAGTTCTGCCAAGATTCTTCTCTATTTGCTCCTGCTTCCTCTCTCCCCTGGTTCCGGCTCTAGTTTCATCAAAGTACCACCCCCGCCAGTTTTAAAAGAGTGCTTTCATCAAGAATGAGGATGTCACCCTAAGGTCTTGCTGACACTGGGGGGTCTGGGCGACATGGAGGGATACACATATCGGTGGGAGCTTTTGCATCTGGGAGATGTTTTGGCGAGTGCTTAAGGTCTTGCCGACGAAGTAAAAAAGTGAAATGCTCTTGATGTAACGTCTCGGCGAAAGCATAAGGTCTCACCGAAAGGATGCCTTCGATGTATATAAGCAGATTTCGCCATGATGTCTTAGCGAAAGCAAGATGTCTCCCCAACGCAAAAGAGGGAGGGGCCTCGATAAGACTAAAGGATCTTTCTGAGATGTCTTGGCGATTATAAAGGTCTCAGCGAAACAAAAGGGAGCCCGAGGGGGAAAAGAGGAGTTTTCCAAAAGTTTTAAAGCTCAGCATAAGATCTTGCTGAAGGTCGGATGTCTCCTCAACAGCAAGATGGATCTCAGCAGAATGAAGTGAGCTCGGGCAGACAAAAAGAGTTCACCATGAGGTTTGGTCGATAGAGGGAGTCTCGCTGACAGTAGAAGGACTTCACTGAGACTGAGGACATCGGCATAAAGTCATGTCGAAGTAGGGATGTCTCCCTGATAGGATGCAAAGTAGGGTCATCGCCAAGAGTCTTCCCGACCGGCGGGAGTCTTAGTGAAGGAAATGAAGAGCCTAGCAGAGAGACTTCGGTATAGAGTCTTGGCGAATGGAAGGTGTCTTTGCGACTCAAGCAGATGTAGGTGTGTCTGGAGGTGCTCAGTATGAAGTCTGGTCGACAGGCCAGGGTCCTAGCGAAAGTGGAAGTCTACAAGAGGTCTCGACGACCCGAGGGTGCTATAGCGACAAGTGGGGCTTGACAAAGGTTTTTTCCTTCGGCAAGGTGTCTTGCTGAAGGACAAGAGTCATGCTGACTGGACACTCCGAGGTAGGTAAAGGATCTCGCTAAGAGGTCTTAGTGAATACATACAGTCTCACCGAAGTACGAAGGGCTCGGTAGACCAAAATGCACCGGGCAACATCAGCATGAGATCTAAAGCTCGATAAAGGCTTTCAGTGATAGTGCCATGTTATGCCGATAGGCTGCAAGAAGCAGAATTGCATCAGTGAGACACCTTTAGTGTCTCGCCGAGATGCATTTCTTTTTGGAAAGGGCTTTGGCCGCCTACCGAGCCTACATGGAAAATGCTTGACCAACCATGAGGAGCTGAGATGAACCGTGGTAGTCTAGTCAAAGCGTAAAATTCCAACACAGGATCAATGCAACCCGAAACACAATGAACTCAGTAGCATTCAAGGTGTTTGGCCGAGGAGCTTCGCGAAGACACGAGGATACAGGAATGAATGCGGTGGTTGCAGAAAGATCAGAGGACTTCTTCGAGAATGTTTCTTCACCGACACCAACAATAGGGACACGCAGGCTTCTGCATTTAATTCACCAAAAGATTTGATGATAGATCTTTTTGTGCTCGATATTTTTGTATAAGCCCTAAGAGGCCGAGATCTTTTCTATATATAAGGAATTTTTATGCCTTTTTGTAAGGAGTTTGGATGTATGCTCTTATGAAGTATGTGACCCTTTTACAGTCCTCTCTCAGACTAGCAGGCTTCTGTAATTCAACTTGGAACATAATATACAAAATCTACCTTGGTTACCATTGATGGTGCATCTTTTTTCCTTCTGATTCTTGTGAAGTATTGTGCAATCTTTTTGTGATTCATTGAGCTACTTAGTGAAATTTTCTCTTTCCTTATAGCTTTTGTTTCATGTCGTGCCTTTCTTTGCAGAAGTAGTATCATGTAGGTTGCAAACTGTGTTTACTTAATCCTGCACATGAGCTTCTAGTTTGTGAAAATCTGCCTTTCCTTCTTGAAGGCATGTGCATGTCAAACCTGTTTGTGTGCATGATCTATAGGATCTTGTTGTGCAGTCCCATGGTTGTCACCAGTATTCAAGTGTAAATCGAGTATCTCATTGTTCCTATCATTTTGGTGTATCACCCTAGGTTTTAATTTCCATTGTCTTGTTTTCTCCTTCTCCTTTTCCCTTTACAGATCAGTAGTTAGGTGATACCAAAGGAAGTCAGCCTTCTCCGGAGGTTGACCTCTGCTTACAAGAAACCCACATCTTTAGAGGTCTTCCCATGTTATACCGAGGCGTTGAACATTAGGTTCAACAGGGGTGCAACTTCAGGTGATAACAAGGCCAATAACAATATTTCTATAATTGAGTAACTATTTTACTTACCCCAAAATGTCCTGCAATCAAAGAAGTGTGAGCTTCACAGATTACATGCATTTGTTCATCTTTTGGAACACATAACTTGCCCAAATGATACAAAATTTTATCCTGCACATAGTAATCCTTCTCTCCTATCTATTTTCCTACAATTAAAGTTGAATAAATATCCTCAAGGTTTTCATCATTATCATATTGTTCCTGAAAGCTTTCATGCACCATGGAACTACCTTTAAGGATGATCAAAGTATTCATAATAGGAGGCCTAGAAAGCATATCTACTACTTTGTTATGGGTACCTTTCTTGTACTTAATTACTAAGTGAAACTGTTGCAAAAATCCCATCCATCTAAAATGCCTACTTTGCTGCAGTTTAGACTGTGATTGCAAGTATTGTAGTGGTTGGTGATCAGTGCGGATTACAATTTATTTCCCCATTATGTAATGTTTCCATTTCTTAACACTATGAACTAATGCATAAAGTTCTTTATCATAAGTAGGATAGTTACTTACTGCTCTTGAAAAGGTTTCAGAGTGGTAGCAGACTAGTTTACCTCCTTGCATAAGAACAACTCCCATGGGAAACCCGCTTGCATCAGTCTCGATCTCAAATGGCTAGTGTAGATCTGGTAAATCCAGAACTAGTGCAGTGCTTAACTTTTCCGTCAAACTGCTGAAGCCCTTTTGTTGTGGACCTCCCCACTGAAAAGTTGTCTTCGTACTTGTCAATACGTGCAATGATGATGCAATGTAGGAGAAGTTTGCAATGAACTTTCTCCAGTACTGGACTACACCTAAGAAAATTCTGATTTTTGTTACAGTACTTGGCTTAGGCCAGTTTACAATAGCTTCAACCTTCGCAGGGTCTACTTTCAATTGACCATTCCCTACGACATAGCCTAAGTACACTAGAGATGTCTTTGCAAATTCACATTTAGACATCTTTACATAAAGTTTTTCTTTTCTTAAAACATCAAAAATTTTCTTTACATGACTTACATGATCATCCCAAGACTTGCTAAATATAAGAATATCATCTAGATAGACAATGACAAAATCATCAATGAAAGGATGAAAGACATCGTTCATGACTCACATGAACATTGCAGGTGCATTACAAAGCCCAAAGGGCATAACCAACCATTCATAAAGTCCCTGTTTTGTCTTGAAAGCAGTTTTCCAAATGTCATCTTCTACAATTCTAATTTGATGATAACCACTTCGCAAATCTAATTTAGTGAAATAAACTACATGTTTCAACAGATCAAGTAAATCATCAATTCTTGGAAGAGGGTACCTATTTTTTACCGTTAACAAGCTATTTGAATGCTTACATGCTCCCAACTTCAACAAGGCAAAGGCAAGCTTGAAGAGTTTAATCCAAAGATTGGAAGACGAAGAGCACTGATCTGAAGGATCTTTGTCAAAAATTCAAGTTTCTCTTTTATCTTCAGAATTGGTATCATCAACAAGAGGGTGAAATCCTGACTCCAACGTAACTCGAACAGAGTCAATCGGAGTCCCGAAGCTCAAAATATGTAAGGTCAAACCTATGGTCAACCCTCAGAAAATAGGCTAGAAAAAGGGGAAAAATGAAAGCTTTCAAAATCAGCCAAAGTCAACACCATTGTGTAGTGCTCATCATCATGATTCCAGCGAAGTTCATTTCATGAAAAACGGAGTCTGTATGACGAAGTTACAGATGGTCAAAATCTAGGTCAACCTGATGACATCAACACCCAGTCAGCACAACGAACAATCAGCCCTTGACACTTGTCATCTCCTCAATCCTCCATTTGGAAAATATTTTGGGAAAAAAATAATTCAAAATAAAATAAAATACATAAAAAATGTATACTCCTAAAAAAGTGGGATAAATCCACCCATTAAGGGGGTCGCCCACATTTAGTGGGAAGCCACCCACCATATGGGGGGCGACCCACATAGTGTGGAATGCCACCCATGTAATGGGGGGTGGCCCACATAAAGTGGGGCGCCACCTAAACATGGGGTGGCCCACACTTTGTGGGGAGCCTTCCATAAAGGTGGAATCCCCAAATTTAAGGAGATTTTTATTATTTTTTTCTAAAATTATTAAATTTGCCACCCCAACAAAATAAATCAAGATTTATTTTGTAACAACAAATGCCTGGAAAGAATAAAATTAGGGGCTTGGAATTTTTAAAGGGGGATATTATTGTTAATTTATCTATGTAAAGGAGATTATTAAGATTTTATGTAAAAATGGAGAGATAAGGTGGATTTTGTAAATCATTTGGTTGTTAACCAAATTGAGTAATTTTTTTGTATAAAAAGGGGAGATTAGAGGCTTAGAGGGGCAATTGAGAATTCCTCAAGTGTTGGAGACTTAGAGCATTTTGGGAGATAATTTGTTGTTCCTGTACGTCGGGAGAATGCTGGAATTCCGTCGTGCTTGAAGGGAAGAGCTTGCCAACTATTGTAATGCCGAATTTTTGAAGATATCAATCAGATCGGTCTACTCTTTGGAGAGGGACCCAGAGACGTAGTCGTTTTTATGATGAAATCCGTTATCAAGCTGTTTGCATTTTCTCTTTCTTGTCTCCTTCTGAATTATGTCTTTTTCTCAATTCCATTAGTTTAATTATGTTATGGTGTTGATTTCATTTTAGTAATTTGGAGATTGGAATTGTAATTGTTATTCATTATTTAAGCAATCATCTTAGATCCTAAATTGGATCATGAATGGTACACTTGGCACTCATTACATATAGGTGATATTCACAGTGGTGAAGTATTGGGCCTTCCTAGGAGTTCACGTATCCCAATACAACTCCAACTCATGCATGCTTAACCATGAAGTTTTCCCCAATTTTAATCCCACTTAGCTTGCAACCTTGATTGCAAAACCTTAAGCAAGTGTTGTGCCTTATGAACCATTCATTATTGAGCCCATTTAGCTCATTGATTGATAAGTAGGAGATATTTTCCATAGCATGTCAACTTGTGATATTACTATCAGGATTCAACCATGTAGTTTTAGGAGTCAAACTCATTGATCCATGATTCATGAGTAGTATTCACAAGAACCCATCTCTCATGATAATGAATGGTCCACTTAGCACTCATTGTAACTAGGTGATGCTCACCAGAGGTGAAGCATTGGGCCTTCCCAAGAGATCACCCATCCCAGTACTACTTCAATTCAAGCACACTTAACCACAGAGTTTTCCCCAAGGTTAGCCCACTTATCTTGAAAACCCAATTGTAAAACCTTTAGAAAATGTTGTTCCTTATGAACCATTTATTATAGATCCCCTTTAGAAAATTTTCATATTTCCATAGGATACAATCATGTAGTTTTATGAATCAAACTCATTGACCCATGATTCATGAGTAGTGGTTCACAAGAACCCATCTCTCATGATAATGAATGGTCCACTTAACACTCATTGCATCTAGGTGATGCTCACATAGGTGAAGCACTGGGCCTTCTTAGGAGGTCACACATCCCATTACTGCTCCAACTCAAGCGTGCTTAACCACAAAGTTTTACCCAAGTTTAATCCCACTTAGCTTGCAACCTTGAGCAAGTGTTGTGCCTTATGAACCATTCATTATAGAGCCCATTTAGCTCATCAATTGATAAGTAGGAGGTATTTTCCATAGCGTGTCAAATTGTGATATTATTATCAAGATTCAACCATGTAGTTTTAGGAGTCAAAATCATTGACCCATGATTCATTATTAGTTTTCACAAGAACCCATCTCTCATGATAATGAATGGTCCACTTAGCACTCATTGTATCTAGGTGTTTCTCACCAAAGGTAAAGCATTGGGCCTTCTCGAGAGGTCACTTATCCCAGTACTACTTTAGCTCAAGTGCACTTAACCACAAATTTTTCCCCAATGTTAAGCCCACTTAGCTTGCAAGCCCAATTGCAAAACCTTTAGCAAGTGTTGTGCCTTATGAACCATTTATTATAGATCCCTTTTAGTAAATTGTCATATTGTTATCAGGATTCAATCATGTAGTTTTATGAGTCAAACTCATTGACCCATGATTCATGAGTAGTGGTTCGCAAGAACCCATCTCTCATGATAATGAATGGTCCACTTAACACTCATTGCATCTAGGTAATGCTCACAGAGGTGAAGAACTAGGCCTTCCCGAGAGGTCACCCATCTTGGAGTACTACTCCACCTCAAGCGCACTTAACCACAGAGTTTTCCCTAAGGTTCTTGTGAACCACTACTCATGAATCGTAGGTCAATGAGTTTGATTCATAAAACTACACCCACTTGCTGAAGGTTTTACAAATGGGTAAATGCAAGCGATGTGAGCTTAACCTTGAAGAAAAATCGGTGGTTAAGCATGCTTGAGCTGGAGTATTACTAGGACGGGTGACCTCCTAGGAAGGCCCAGTGCTTCACCTCTATGAGAAACACCTAGATGCGATGAGTGCTAAGTGGAACATTCATTATCATGAGAGATGATTTCTTGTGAACCACTACTCATGAATCATGGGTCAATGATTTTGACTTGTAAATCTACATGGTTGAATCCTAATAGCAATATAACAATTTGACACATTGTGGAAAATACCTCCTACTTATCAATTGATGAGCTAAAGGGGATCTATAATGAATGGTTAATAAGGCACAACACTTGTTGAAGGTTTTAAAAATGGGTTAGCAAGCTAAGTGGGCTTAACTTTGGGGAAAACTCTATGGTTATGCATGCTTGAGCTAGAGTAGTATTGGAATGGGTGACCTCTCAAAAAAGCCCAGTGCTTCACCTCTATGAGCATCACCTAGATACAATGAGTGCTAAGTGGAAAATTTATTATCATGAGAGATGGTTTCTTGTGAACCACTTTTCATGAATCATGGGTCAATGAGTTTGACTCATAAAACTACACGGTTGAATCCTAATAGCAATATCACAATTCAACACGTTGTGGAAAATACCTCGTACTTATCAATTGATGAGATAAAGGGGCTCTATAATGAATGGTTCATATGACATAACTCTTGCTTAACTTTTTGCAAATGGGGTTACAAGCTAAGTTTTCTTATCCTTGGGGAAAACTCTATGGTTAAGCATGCTTGAGCAGGAGTAGTACTGGGATGGGTGACCTCCCGAGAAGGCCCTGTGCTTCACCTTTGTGAGCATCACCTAAATACAATGAGTGGTAAGTGGACCATTTATTATCATGAGAGATGGGTTATTGTGAACCAGTACTCATGAATCATGGGTCAATGATTTTGACTCGTAAAATTACACAGTTGAATCTTGATTGCAATATCACAATTTGAAATGTTGTGGAAAATACCTCCTACTTATCAATTGATGAGCTAAAAGGGCTGTATAATGAATGGTTCATAAGGCACAACACTTGTTGAATATTTTTTTAATGGGGTTGCAAGCTAAGTTGGCTTAACCTTGGGGAAAACTCTATGGTTAAGTTCTCTTGAGCTAGAGTAGTACCAGGATGGGTGACCTCCCGGGAAGACCCAGTGCTTCACCTTTGTGAGAATCAGCTAGATGCAATGAGTGCTAAGTGGACAATTTATTATCATGAGAGATGAGTTCTTGTAAGCCACTACTCATGACTCATTGGTCAATGAGTTTCACTTGTAAAACTACACAGTTGAATCTTGGTACTAATATCACAATTTGAAACACTGTGGAAAATACCTCATACTTATCAATTGATGAGCTAAAGGGGCTCTATAATGAATGGTTCATAAGGCACAACACTTGCTAAAGGTTTTTCAAATGGGGTTGCAAGCTAAGTGGGCTTAATCTTGAGGAAAACTTTGTGATTAAGCATGCTTGAGCTGGAGTAGTACTGGAATAGGTGACCTCCTGAGAAGTCTCGGTGCTTCATCTTTGTGAGCATCACCTAGATGCAATGTGTGCTAAGTGGACCATTCATTATCATTAGAGAAGGGTTCTTGTGAACCACTACTCATGAATCATGGGTCAATGAGTTTGACTCGTGTAATGGAGTGAATTTGCATCCCTAGGCCTATTCCCCATTTACATCACCCTTACCTTAGAAAACAAAATTCGATGATGCAATTCCCACATATGCCACCTTTCCCTACCCACCCAGTAGCTCCTTTTCTTGTTGATGGAGCAATTTTGTTAGTGATGCATGCACACTGTGTGGATGTCTGCATGATGCACTATCGTCCTAATAGAATTATTTCCTTAGGACTTCATAGAGGCATTACATTTCTCCATTGTATGTGAATCGTAACACTTCATGCTTCCTTGACTGACACCAAATGACTGTTTTTCCTCCTTCTTTCCATTCAAATTTCCTAATTCTTCATTTAATGCAACTTCTTCACTCTCTCTTGCTTATCAATTTAATTCTTGATGCTCTATTGATCAAATACACACCTTTAAGCTTCACTATCACTCCAATGTAGCTACAAGCTACTGGTTTCTTGGCTCCTCCACTCCATTTTTTTTCCACAACGTTGTTGTTGGAGAACTTGCAAGCTCACTCCTTCCTCTAATTGCCTTGAGAGGACGTAGATGTGAAGATAATTTTCTCCATTGCCTATTTCCTTTGCATCATTGCATTTACGTAGTAGCATATTATTGTTTGTTTTATTTCTTGGTACTTATGCTTTCATACATTTTTTAATCATTTTCTACACTCATTGCTATCTGGTTGTCCGTGGATGTGGGAACACCAAAATGGGGAAATGACTAAGGTAGTCCTCTAAAAATAGCCCCAACAATTTCCTTGGTCTTGTACGTGTATGTGCTTCTTGGTTGGATTTGTTCGAAGAATCACGTTGCAAGAAGTTCAGTACAAATTTCTCACTTCCTTTGTCAATTTGAGCATAGTTTAGTTAAATTATTCATCTTTTTATACTTCATTTCTGTACTTTTTCTAAAAAATTTCATAGTATAAAACCTTTCCTAACAAAATGTTAGTTGGTTTTCTAGTGTTTTGGTATTTTTCTTAGACTCTCTATCCATATGAACACAAACACACCACTAAGATGATACCGCTTCGTGTTGTAGTACATATCCTATGCTGTCATCCACAAGCAAAAAGTTGTCTGAGCAAAAGATTGAACTCTCAAAATTAGTTTGTTTGACCTCTTGAAACATTTGATTTAGCAAAAGGATAGTAGCAACCAAATTCCTCTTCCTTTTCAACCTTAACAACTTAACCTTTTCAAATCACTTATCAAACTTGAGGTAGATCAAGGAATCATGTTGTTTAGGACTCTCCTGTGACCTGCAGTCCTTGAGTAGTTGGTCCCCCTCCTCTACATTTTCGTGAACCCAACGTGAACTAATTTTATTTTTTATCTAGGTATCGAAGAACCTTCTCTCGTAGCTAACGTTGTAGGTTTGTGTGTTGCAAGGCACATAGCCTTGCAACCCAACCTACGACCCCTAGTAGCGTAGTTAGAGGGGCTCCTAAATATTGGGAGGAAAAATTTAGATGGGTCATTGTCTCATTTCTGAACCTTTGGAGTATTCTACGGAAGTCCTCTTGAAGTACATAAATATGGTCTCTTTTATGCATCTCCCTATCACCCAACATGTGAATTTGATCACCAGACATAACTTCCACATCGTAAGACTTGCCCATTGATGAATGGGGAAAATGGATTCCTTTTTGGGATATCACACTTTTCTCACTCAACCATTCACTAATGTCCTAAGAGTCCTAATTGGATTGACTAACAACCTCACAAGGTGAGCCAATTCTCAATTAGGAGGGTCCTAGGAAGGGGTTCTTTAAGTTCTAAGGGGTTCACCACCAAGCAAATTCTTGGAAAATAAAATGTTTGAAAACACGTTGTTATATGCAAAATGACCTATAACTAAAAATGCAAGCAAAATGAAAGATGCAAATGATGAAATTATGCAATAGGGAGATAGTATGTGTGCACCTGGGAAATCTAGAGATGTTGTGAGGATTCTATAAATGCAAATAATTTTCCAAAATATGTTGTGGAGGACTAAAACGCCCAAGATGGCATTTTAGTCTTGCTATTGTTTATCAGGGAAAATACGGAGTCTTCATATCTCAGAACTGGATCTCTAAAAATCTCTTAAAATTGAGTGTGGGAGGACTAAGACACCCAAGATGGCGTATTAGTCCTATTTTAAATTTTTGAAAAGTCTGAACAGGATCCTAAGCTACAAGGTCTGCACTAGCTTCCCTTCTGATCTCAAGTTCTGAAACTTCTGAATATGGCATGTGTAGGTGAGTTTCTGTGAAGATGACAACTTTGTAATGAGACTTTGCAACTTTTACAACTTTTCACTCCAAGTGATCTTCAAGTCTTCAACCTAGATCTGTAATCACAAATATGCAAGATGGGAAAAACTTGTTGTTTGTTAGTGAATGGAGGTTTTCCTTAGTCAAACCCCTTGTTTGTAATTAAACCTTGAAATGAAATAGAAATAATGAAGGAAATGGTGAATGAACAACATGTAATGCTACAACTCACCAAACCCTTGTAAAGTCTACAAACTTGTGTGAAATGTCTACAATGGATATGGATCTTGAATGCTTGAAAGATTGTACTTGAGTTGCTTGCTTGAATCAAAACCCTATATCAAAAATGTTAGCACAACAACACACATGATGCAAGAAAACTCTTTGATATGATGCTTGAATCTAAAAATGGCTTCAAATGATTAATGAATCTGCTCTTTAATTCTCTTATGAATTCAATTATGCCATGATAAAATATCTCACAAATGACTTGGCTTGAAATGAATCAAGGAACCTTGTATTTATACTTATCTATGCTTAATATCCTAAAATTATATCACACCAAGCCAACATATGAATTCATTAAATAAAGGAGGCTAAATCCTACCATAATTTGAAATTAAATCTTGAAAATGACTCAAGGAGAACTAAGACATCCTAGGTGGTGTCTTAGTCCCAAGTCCTGTTGATGGCAATTTTGGCACCACAACAATGCTAAACAGAGTATTGCTACTCTGCTTCTCCTGAAAGAGAAAGGCTTAGCTCCCAAGGTCTTGGTAGTTGGGTCTCAACTATGCTGATGTTACTCAGTGGTCAATGCAACAGTAATATTCAAGGGGCCTGCTGGTGTTGGGCTTCTGGATTGCTCCAAGATCAAACATGAAATAAATCCTATGCTAACTAGGGGTTTTAAAGAAATATAAAAAAAGATGGATCAGGGTGTTGAAATAGAAAAGAACAATAGTTCACTCAACCTTTACCAAACTTTGCTAACTTCAAGGAATTTGCTAACTAAAACTGAAGAACGAAATTAACTAGTGATTAACACATAGTTGCATTCATTGACAGTGCTGATTTTAATAACTGATTACAAACTAGCATTTAAGCGAGACACAAAATGAGATTTTATTCCTTGAAAGATTTCAAAATAAAAGGATTAATTTCAGATAAATACCATTCTGGAACACAATATGAAGTAGATTTGAATCTGGTTGCTTCTACTATGGGTTAGACAGATAAGCAACATTTACAAATCTAGCACAATCACTAGTGTATAGGAAACCTATGTCTTCATACTACTTCCATCTACACTTAGAGAAGAAATTTGAAAATACATTCCAACCTGTACTGAAAACTAACTGCTAACCAAGAAGACAAGAGAAGCTCTCATTACTGAGAATCAAGATGCAACTTGATCTCCCTTTGCTAGATGACTAACTCCTAACAGTTCTAACTCTAAAAATTCTAATCTAGAAGTCCTAATACTGAAATTCGGAACTAGAAATTTTCGAACACTCAAAATTTTCTGAACCAGAAATTTTTGAACACTCAAAATTTTTCGAACCCTAAATTTTTGAACACTCAAAATTTTTTGAACCCTTTACAAAAAGGCAAGCATGCCATATATACATCTTCGCCTGAAGAGAATGTCGGTACCCGTTTTAGGGTTAAATACAAAATATCCCTCCTGTCAGGAAGTCGGTGCTTAGATCCTTTTGAAGGGAGTTGATTCTACATTCTATGCACCCTACTCGCCATCTCTGCTGGAAAAGATGGTCTCTGGAAAGATCTATAGATCTTTTGCATCTACTGCCATAACTCCTACGCCTCTGTGTCCACCTTTGACCTCCAGCGGAGCTGCCTCGAGTGCCCCAAAATATCCCCATTAATGTCGAGCTACCTCTATCAGCAAACCTCATAGCTATCCCTTTGTAGCATGGCTTCATCTTCTTGCTCGCTCGGTGCTCCTTCCTCTCTAGATCCGCTTTTCTACAAGTCTGTTGGCATAGCACAGGCCAGTCGGCAAGAGGTTCTGGCGAGCCACAGAGATCATACTGATCTCGTAAAGACCCTCGGCAAGACTACTTCCTCATCGGCCAGACGATATGGTGAAAACACGCTCTCTCGGCGAACTCCATTTCTGTCAGTGGGCCCCTCTTTTCGGTCAGCTTTTGTTTCATTTCGTCGTAACCTTCTTCCTTCGCCAAGACCTTTTGGTGAAGGTATAATCCTTGGCCGAGCACATCCTTTGTGTCGTGGAGACTATTCTATAGTCACACCAAGCATTTTCCTTCTTCCCCTGTGTCGCCGTAGCATCATCCTATCAGGGAGATATCCTATAGAAACGCTATGTCTCGGTGAAAGTCTCCATATGTGCTTTCTTTGGTCGCCGAGACTTATTAATTCTCCCGCCGAAGATCACTGATAGCACCCCTTTGTAGCATGTCGGTGTGACCTTCGCCTTTTGGCCAAACGTTGTGCCGAATTCATCCATTTTTGGTGACCCTTTATGTTGGGGAGACTCTTCCTTAGTCATACCAACATGCATTTCTTTCATTCCCCGTGCATCACCGAGACTCCTTGGTGCGTCCGCTTCCTTTCCGCGAGCTCTTCCGCACCAGCAAGACCTCCTTTGGTCGGCGAGACTTTATGGCAAAGATACTCTGCTTTGGCAAAGGCCCATTCTATTTTGGTGAGACTTTCCTGAGTTGGTGAGACCTTCCACCAAGCTCAAAACTTGCGCCGAGATCCTCGAGACACATCATCACGCACATAATTTGACCCCTACAAAATGAGATCTTCGTTAAAACAAAACATTAAAATCATGCTTCTTACCAAAAGAAACCTAACTCCGGTAGAGGCGGAGCCAACACGGGCATGGGAAGCAAAACTTATACAAGTCTCGATGGTACCGAGACTGGGGCAAAACATGACCCATAAATGACATCACGGCCCTTCAAAATTGGTGGGGGCGGGGCCAAAAGAAAATAGGAACCAGGGTCAAAGTCGGGGAGGGAATGAGCAAGGGAAACAACCAATACTTCCCGAGTTCATACCCCGACCCGGCTCTGTGCCTGCAAGGAAACCCTAAAATGCAAAGGATGGGAACAAAATACCGGCAGAGTTGGAGCAGAGCAATGAACAAGGCAGAACTGGGGTTGGAACCAAATTTGAACAAGAAACTTCTCCAAGTTTTGGGTTCGGATTCCATTCCAAACTCGCCCCCGACATTACCCGAAAAGAGCAAGAAAGGAACAAAAAGAGAAAGAGGAAAAGGGGGAGGACAACCCCACAACAAGGAAAAAAGAAACAAAAGGAAAAGAAAGAGACAAGCGGAATCGGGACTGAAACCAAATCCGAACCAAAAACTTTCTACAAGTTTCGAGTTTGAATTTTGTTCTGATTCCAAGCCCAGGGAAAAAAAAAGAGACAAGGCAGCAAAGAACAAAACGGTGAAACCGGGGTTAGGGAAGAAATAGACAATAGAACTCGAAAGGAAATCCAAGTTCAGAATCGGACCCGCTCCGGGCCCGTCAAAACAACAAGGAAAAGAAAAGGAAACAAAATGCCCCAAGGCCAAAAAGAAAACACCTAAGGCAGAGGACACAAAATGACCAAGACCAACAAAGAGGAAGGAAAAGAGCGGGGTCAGACTCGGGACGGAACCAAAATGAGGAACTTTAAGAAAGTTCAACATTCTAAACCCGATACCAGACCCGACCCCGACAAAGAAACGAAAAACCAAAGTCTGTCGGAATCGGAACGGAGGATAGAACAAGACCCGAAACCCAGAAGGAATTTCCAAGTCTGGTATTTGTCCTGGTTCCGCCTCCAACAAAACTTTGAAAGAAAAAAGCCTATGCTAGAAAACCAAAGGTGAAAAAGGGAAAAGACAAAGGGGGACCCATTTTGATCCAGATCAAGGTGGGGGGGTTATGCAAGGCATAACAAGTCCTAAAAGCTTGGGGCATAGACACCAAAAAGGGGATCAATCCAAAGATGCCAAAATCAAGGTCCCAAGAGCCTTGGGGGACTAAGATACCCTAGTTGGCATTTTAGTCCCAACCCAAAAATCAAGGACACACCATTAGATTCATTAAGTTATTTTTTATGCATTGGAGAATGTCAGGATTAACCAGAAAAATATGTCATTCATAGGGCTTGTCGACACAAAATAGGACCAATTAAGCCATAAAGAAGCATAAATAAAGCAAGGTGGTGCCAAAAAAGTGTGAAAATGCAAGGGTATGCATTTTACTACACTACACCCATCAACAAAGAGCCTTCTCCTTTGTACATTCCCACTTGCATCAATGGGAACATCGTAACTGGTGTTCTGGTTGATACCACATGTCATGTAAATGTTATAATAGATGAGACTCTGCTAATAAATTTCTTATATAAGGACAAGTATGATGAATCAAAGAGAACAATACATACACACAATGGACTCTCAATCCCTCCAATTGGTTCTATCACTCTCTCAATCTTGGTAGGACCCAGGACAGTAAATGCTCCTTTTGATATCATCCCGAAGTTAGACTTGTTCAAGGTGAAACTAAGCATCCCATGGGTAGTTTCCATGAATGCAGTCGCTTCATTTATTCATAAGTGTTTGAAGTTTTCTCATGAGATCTTTGTGCACATTGTGCACATAATCGAATATAAATGGTTAGTGTCACATGGGGGCTACTCGTTAGATCACTTTTGGCCTGCCCTAATTGGTCCACTCCCTCCAAGGACAAACTTGTTGTACTGCACCTATGTCATCTCTGTCAAGGGTTGCATAATCATGCAGTAGAAAGTTGCCTCCTCCTCTCAATAAAAGGGGAAGGGGAAGTTTGCTCACACCCAAGAGCCTTCCTCTTCTATTATTCCAGTTGCTTCTGCCTCTTGCTATTGTGGCATCTTCGGCCTCTACTCCCATGCCTCATATGGGGAGTCTAATTATGCCCACTTGGAGAAAGGCCAAGCATCAGGTATTTGAACTTCCCATCTTTCCCATAATGTCAAGACCTATTTTCTATGGTAAGGAGAAGGACCCTCATGGAGTTGCCTCTATGTCTTGGCCTCCATGGCCTCCTACTACTCCTACCCCTCAAGAAATGGATAGGAAAAGGCCCATTGTTGAGGTGTTTGTGTCTGCTTCTCCACCTATCATCGTTTTCACTCTTGTGCTTCATGCTCCTACTCCCATCTAGGAGGTTTCCCTTCCACCAGTAATGGTTGTGGACGCGCCTATGGAAGAATAGGAGCCTCTCGTTCCTTCTCAAGCAGTGACTTCTAGTTCTTGGAGCTGATGAAACTAGCTTATGCATGAGCGTAACTGCTGGAGAAAGTCTTTGGCTACTGAACAAGATGCCTTGAAAAAGGAAAAAAGGGAGCCAACAACTCTTGTTTTGACATCTCTTGTTGTGCCTCCATCTTCTATTCCTTTTGCTTCAGTTTCCTTTTCCTCAATTTTGCTTCTAGCTCCCCCTACGAATGTTGATGACCCTCACCCTAAAAGGGTGTAGGTGTTCATCACTCCCTCAATGAAGCCCCCTCTTCTAATGTCCCTTCTGAACATCCCTCCATTTCCATGCCTCGTGGACATGCTGAACACTATGGTAGTGTCCACTATGGCTTTTTCCTCATCCTTCATTTCACTTCTTCTATGGAGATTCTACATCCTCCATTGAAGCGTAAGCAGGAAGACAACATCACTCCCAATGGAGGTTTGAAGAAGGGATCACCTTCTTCGGAGGGGAGTTCTATTTTTCCTTATGTCATCCTTGTGATGAAGGTAGCCCAACACCTCCTAAGTTTGTCACTATCCCTCTTGAAAAGGTTGATGGTGAATCTTGAGTGCTCCCTTCTTCTCCTTCCCAATTAACATGATACTTATGTTAAGTGCATGTTTAACTCGGTGGATGATGTCTCAACTCTGTCAGCGATCTTTGTGAGGTTGATGAATTTTACCTCACAGGTGTTGAGGGGCCTTCTTCCTTGGCTCTTGTCATAGGGGAGTCGAAGGGTGCTACCCTCACTATCCCACCCTTGTAGGCTCATCCACCCTCCACATATAATGATCTACATTGAGAGAACGACGACCTCTTGGTTGATGAGGACTAGGGGAGTACCTCTTCTTTATTTGTAGATTAGATTCATGTGTGTGTTGTGTTTCCCCCATGCTTGTTTTTCATGTGTTTCTGGAGGACCCTTGTCACCCTTGTAGGTGCTTGGATACATGAGTGAGATTGTGTCGTAAACTTCCTCTATATGTTTCATCATTCTTCTATATGTTGTAAACTTGATTTTCGATAATTGAGGACGATGCAAACTGTTGGGGGCATTTAAGTCTCCCTTCCATGTTGACTTAATTTTTATTTTTTTTGTCTTCATTTGTTATTCTTTAGTTCTGGAAAGTTTGGGGATTGATGATCTTGCGTTCACACATATATTACGAGTTGTCTATAAGAACTGATATGACCCTAAACTCCCAGATCCCCCTATCTCTTGATTTCCTCATCTTTGCACGTTCCTTGTTTTCTTTGTTTTTGCTTGTTTCTCTTTTTACTTGCTTTGTAATGTTGTGGTGCTTATGTGTTGTCCCTTGTGTGTGTGACAACATTTCCATGCTTATATCTCTCCATGTCTCATGGGCCACAACATCACTTTATTTTCTTCCTTTCCTTAGGATGCCATGTGCTCCTTCAATTCGCGCACACCATCCTAAGGAAGGGATACTAATTCTCTGATTTTCAATAAGGTGTATTCGGTGGCCAATGAATCCCTTACTAAAAATTCTACATTTTTCAACAATCGCATCCTTCAACAAGGATCCCCTCGATGAAATTTTTTCTTTCAAAAATGAATTGGTAGCAAAAAGAATCAAAAAGCTTGCCTTCAAGAAGGTCATTATTTTTATTGGGATTCCTTAATGAAAGATATATTTCAAAAGGATTCCTCAATGATAGAATCATTTTCAAAAAATGTTATTCTTTTCAATTTGGAGTGTCCCTTTGAACAAGACCTTTGTTATCTTGAAGGTTTCTCGAGGGACCCCTTTGAAAGCTTCTCCTTTAATTGTTTTCTCTAAGATATGACTATCTAGATCTGCATGACTTTTTCCTACCTAACATTTTTTTTCAATAGCTTAACGTGTTTCTTTGCAAGACCGAGCACCCGTAAAGCTTCTTTTACAATCAAGCTTGGAGGATCAAGCACCTCATCAAGCTTGCCTTGTAGAACCGAGCACTAGTAAGGGCCAATCAAAATCTATCGAGCCTTTCATTTTTGGCCCCCCAGGATTGAGAACCTGTGGTGCCTCCTTTGTAAGATTGAGCACCTGTAAAGCACTTTCTTTTTGCAGGAACGAGCACCTATAGATCCTTTATTCACCTTCTACGAGACCGAGCACTCATGGAACCAATTCTATAGGACCAAGCACCTGTAAAGCTTTTGTTCACCTTTTGTCGGACTAAGTACCTATGGAGCCCTCTCTCTCCCTTTCATGACAAGGTTTTCCTCTTAGACCGAGTACCTATAGAGCTACCTCCTGTGCATTCAAGTATGCCAGATTGTGTTCTACTTCCTCGACAATTTAGGTATATTCTCTTCAAATTCTTTCTACTTTACTTTGCATTCGCTGACACATATGCTCACTAAAGTGGGGGGAAAATGTAATGGAGAAAATTTCCACCCCTAGGAAAATTCTCCATTTACATCACCCTTACCTTAGAAAAGGAAAAATGATGATGTAATTTCCACATTTGTCACCTTTCCATGTCCACCCAACAACTTGTTTTCATGTCGATGGAGGAATTTTTTCAAGGATGTGCATGCATCGCATTGTCGTCCTAACAAGATTCCTACCTTAGGAATCCGCAAAGGCATTGTGTTTCTCCATTGAACGCGAATCATAATGCTTCCTCCCCTTAGGAATTTGCAAAGGAAAATGTTACGTTTCTCCATTGGAGGAGGAAAGAGAGAGGGAGAGAGAGAGGGGTAAGGAGATAGAGATAGGGATAGAGATAGAGAGGAAGATAGAGATAGTGATGAAGATGGAGATGGAGATGGAGATGGAGGTGTTACCTAATGCTCACCTTGAAGTCTTGTTCCTTGTTATTTGGTTATTTATCCCTCCCCTTGCTTCTTTTTAAGGTCATGTTTGCATCCTAATCCTTCATTTTCCTCTTCCTGATAATTGATCATTGAGTGTTAAATCGCGTCTCGAATAAAATCGAAAGATGGATAAGGATCCGTCGTCGAGATAAAGATCGTGGGCTCGAGGAAGGGCTCGATATAGAGAATAAAGATAGATAAAGATAAAGAGAGAATAAGGAGCAGAGAATAAAGAGTGAAAATAAAGGTAAGAGCCGACTGATCAAGATCAAGGAAGAGTGAGAGGCGTCGATCAGAAAAGGCGATAAATCCAGGAATGAGAAGAAATCGTGAAAGAGGAGAAATAGAAAGATACGAGAGAAAAGGATCGAGAATAGATAAATGTATCAATATCAATTTAAAATGTATAATACAACATACTTTACCACTAAAAATTATTTGGAAAAATTCTATGTTATATGGTATACATCATACCTACATATCATCCTTCACTAAGGTCCATGTCAATGCACCGACTAGAAAAAAAAAATTGCCCATCATTTTTTGTTAAGTAATGAATCTTTATAATTGTAGACCAATCACACGGTCAACATTGTCAACTTTAATGTAATGGGTGGCACTTGGAGCCTAAACTCAAAGTGACCAAATTTTGTGGGAGAAAATTGTTCGGTAGAATTCCCTAGAGATGTGTTGTCATGGATTTTTATGATTGTAGAATATGCAAAAATTAGATTTGTTGAAAGTCCTTGAAAACTTTCAAGAAAATACAATTGACATGTATAAAGTCATTCTTAAAAACCTTTACCTACGTTCTCTTAATTGTGCCAAAATATGAGCTCTATAATAGGGTATGACATCTATCACAACATAATAGATGAGGATTTTGTAAGATGTTATCTAGATGCAATTTTTAACTATTAATCTCTCTTCTCTCAATATATATTTCCTTTTATCTATCTCTCCCTTTACCTCTTCGTCTTTCTCTATGCATCTTTATATATATCTTTACCTCCATCTCTCTCTTAATATGTGTGTCTCTCTATCTACCTCTTCCTTGGTTATACATCTCTCTCTTTCTCAGGCCCTCTCTTTTGTTCTTTATGTAGATCACTCTATTTTTCTTCTATCTTCTTGCCCCTACCCCCCCTCTCTCTCTCTCTCTCGCTAACATAAGTCTATTGGTAATAGAGACTAATTATCTTAATCATTCAAAGGTTTTGTTTCAATCTTGTTTCCATCCTTATAAGAGAATGCATAGTTGATTTGAAGTTGTCACTTCTCCATTAAGACCTTTGTTGTACAAACAACATCATTTGCTAAATAGACCAATTGACCTCATGTACTACATAGAAAATTGGTGCTCCATACCTCTTGAGCATACCTATTGCACACTGTGTGATTGCTAGTTAGGGGAGAGGACCCAATAGTTGAGCACCCTAACTTCGCACTTTAAATTATCCTACGTGGAAATTTTAAATCACTCCCAGTTTTTTACAACAGCTTACTTAGCAAGTCACTTGCTTATAACTAAGGTTTCAGGGCCACATCATCAAATATGATGTCACATCAACATGCTTTTGGTCAAGGTGTCCAAAAAGGCCCAAAAAAAAAGTGAGACCAATACTTGTGCATTCACGGCATGTTTTATTGAGCACTGATGTGGCATCACATTATTGCTTGTTTTTTAGATCAAAAAAATACATTTTGTTTAATTATGGATAGTCATTATCAACACTAACAACTCGAAAGTCACAACTATTGGTCCAATATTAATAAAAATATTAGACATTATATAAACAAATACTATCTCAACTATTGAAACATGGGTCCTCTCCCCTATAATCCTTTTTGAATTTATATTCGTGTCATTGACTTTCGAGCCGAGAGTTTGAGTTAAAATCGTCACGCGTGACGTCAAATGTTGCATTATTGTCAAATGTGAAAAAGACGAGAAAACCAGCCCGCTAAGTTTGATCAAATCCGTCCGGAGCCTTCTTGTCTTCCACGAAATATCATAAAACTGGTCCGAGGAGTTGTTGGAGAGTGACGAGTCACCATTGATTAGGTAATTAGGTAGTGTCACTAATGAGCTAATGATTTTGTCACGTCAATTCTAACATTCATTGTTTGCCTATTAATTTATCGGGTAAACCATTTTAACTTCAGTCCCAAGCTCCAGACTCTGCTCCATAAACATTATAACTTCCACCATAGCTCTGTGGATCGTATCTCTCAGGCCTCGTATACATGTTCCCGCATAGGAATTGCAGCAGGAATCTATGGTCTCTGATATAATCCTGCTCATCCAAAATTCTACATTTTTAATTCGCTGGGAATTCTTGCTAATCAAGAGATTGGAGGGCTTAATGTCTCTCTGAACAATCCTCTCGCTTTGAAGGTATTTCAATCCACTCCTTATTTGGCGGCCAACCTTAGAAGGACTTGCTCATTCTCCTCTTGTGCTTTTAACAAATCAGCAAGGGAGCCCTCCATGTATTTCAGCACAAAATTAATGTTCCCTCCCCTGTGTGGAAGATACCCTCCCATTTTGACAACGTGGGGGGAATCCGTTTCCTAAGGATGGCCATCTCCCTGGTGATGTGGGAAATGAGAGGAATCATGGTCCAGGCCGATGCCTTTGAAGGCGCAGTAGGAGGGGAAGGCCCCTTAAACAGCACACTTTACTAATACGTTTATCAGATGGAAAAAAGAGTTGGTGCTGCCAAGAACGGTGGGAGCTATTATAAAGATGGAGGAGTTGGTGCATAAAGATGAGCGTCCTTCAATGGTAAAAGGGAAAGGAGGCTTCCGCCGACGAACCAGCTCTCGGGAAAACCAACTCTTCCTACATTGTTAAATGTGAGGTATCTTCCACCACAGAGGGAACATTAGTTTTGTGCTAGAATACATGGATGGAGGCTTTCTTACAGATTTGTTAAAGCACAAGAGACAGATGACTGAATCCTTTCTGGCTAAGGTTGTCTCCCAAGTGATGAAGGGATTGAAATACTTTCACAGTGAGAGGATTGTTCATAGAGACATTAAGCCCTCCAATCTCTGGATTCGCAAGAAATCCCAACAAATTAAAATTTCAGACTTTGAATTGAGCAGGATTGTATCACACACCATAGATCCCTGCTGTAATTCCTATATGGGAACATTTGCTTACAATGAGCCCCGAGAGATTTGATTGACAGCTATGGTGGATGTTATAATGGTTGTGCAGGAGATATCTGGAGCTTAGGATTGACAATGTTAATAGAATGTAAATTAATTCTGTAATCCAAATGTGAACAATGGGAATTTGTGGACAATAATGGAAGAGAGATGAATTGTGGAGAAAAAGATGAATTTGAGTTGGTTTTTTTAATATATATAGCACTTTACCTAAAGTTCAATGGTCAAACATATATCATATCTCTCTCGCTCTTTTTTCTTTTTAATGAATATGTGATATTATTCTATAAGTTGTAATAATGACAGTTATATATGTGTATTAAATTTGATTTGTAATTGTTGAATTGAATAATATTTTAGAATAATTGTGTATGAAAATATACTTTATATTTTTATTTGATATTATCAAGAGATAATGCACAACAATTTAAAGTTTTAGAAAAATGTAAATTAATGTCAATGCATATTAGACTATGGAAATATGGAATGTTATGGATTGTCTTATATGTTTAGATAAGTATGTATGCCTTCTCCTTCTATTTATAGTATGGGATGTATCTTAAGGAATATTAAGTTTGGAGTCATTTTAGAAATGACAATGTGAATTTTAGAAAATGACAGTCTGACAATATTTGTATCTTCTTTTGTAATGATGAAATTTATATACTCATTCTCATTAAGTTTTGTGTTTATTTTGACAAAATGTCTTGATATAATTACATATTGATAAATGATAGAATCTTGTGTGAAATTGGACTCATTTTTCTTATCCTTCACCTAACCTTATTTACATATATTTTCATATACTTTACTTTATATTATTAGTTATGTGAAGGCACAATTCTAATGCATCCATTGCATGCAATTTTTTTAACTGATAGTGAGAGTCAAACCAATGAACATCTAGAATTAAAAACTTGACCAACAATTCTATATAGTCTATATTTAATTGTCTATTTTTAAAATTGTTAAAATATCTTTTATCTTTCTTTCTATTGGTTCATGTTGTGAACAATCAATGCAAAAATCAAGATTTTTTTTTTTTCTAAATTATGTGCAATGCAATGCATTTAATTCATTGAATCAAATTTCAAACCTATTAATGACTTGAATGACATGAGCATTATTACATACATCATGAGCACTGTTACATACATCATAATAAAATTACATTGTTGACTTAGAGTTAGTATTTTCCATATATCATTTAATAATTGGTAAGATTTTCAAAGCCTATTAAATAAATGTGAGTACACTCAATGCATATTTTATATTTTTTTATCAGTGTTTATTAAATATCACACTAAAATTTATCTATCTACAATTAATATTTCAATAAAATCTACCCATTTGGATGAAATACTAAGGTAGAAATTTTTAAAATATACATGTAATAATATAATTTAGCAAGGCAAAAATTGCATAAACATCACATTAGCAAAAGGATAAGAAGAAATATAAACATATATATATGGAGTTTTTATACTAATGTATATTTGTATATTGTTTTTTTTTAAACATTAATCAACAATAATAATAACATTATACAACAACAAACAATCACATTACACCCCTAACTACTTCTATTAACTAAATGTTTAAAACAACCAAGCAACATAACCTGACACAAATGTGTCTCTTGTTTATATTGACAATAATATTTAGTTGTACTCATTTTATCATCTTAGATCACGCACCTGCAATGAAAAAGAATTTATTAAAAGAAAACTTTGATTGATACATTAAAAAGAACATTTATTTGAACTCTAAGGGACCGATAAAACAAAATTGACCCAATAAAATAACTATTTACTAGGTAATGTTTGCAAGACCAAAAACCAAAGGAACCATGAAACAGTCTCACCATTCTTAGTAGCATCTTCCATAGCCTCTTCATCTTCCTAGTTAGGGGCCCATGCAAAATATCAGTCCACCTCGCCAGAACATGTAACACCAACAACCACCTTCAAGAAGTCAATGCCCCAGGACTTATCATCACTCCAAAGGCATGGAGAATAAATGAGATCCAAGGCCCATTACACTCATGGGTTAAGCAAGGCGAAATCCCATTGATCGGCTGCAGTCCAATACCAAAAATTGCTCTGTCCAAATAGTTCTTCATACCCCCACACCATTTCACCTTCACCAATTTATTCATCACCGTCTTAACACATTTGTTATTTTCCCCACAGTCAGGGAGTGCAGCCAAGACCATTGAAGCCATGTTGGAATTCACACAATATCTGTGTGTAGAATTCACATACAAGTAACCTAGAACCATTTTGATGGCATACAACACCACAGACGCACTACTTTTGAAAACCATTTTCATTCTGGCTTTTGTAATTACATCCATGAAATCCATCTTTATTTTCCTTCCCATAAGGAAAATTGTAGTATACATCATTCAGAGGAAAATGCAATGTATTGATGAATGGATCTCGACACGATGTTTTGAATGAAAGCTACAATAATTGCTCATCATGTTTGTAATGTCAAAAACTTCGCAGTTTCTATCAAATGAAACTAATAAACCCCATGAACGGGGATAAAATTAGTAAACTATTAAATGATTAAGCTTATTAAATTAATAAAATTCTAAAATTTCCAATAACAGTCTTGCAATTTTCGTTTTTCTCTTAGGTGGTCTCCCAAAGGAACTTTCACAAGACTAGTGCAAGATCCTCAATAACTAAAGAAATGCATTAATCCAAGTTGCTCTTCTTGTCTTAGAATCAATTGCTCTAAAAAAATTCCAAATATTTATTTAGCTGCAAGATACCCTATACCTTCTATGGATATAGTTCTCCCCCTACCAAATGGAGCTCCTCATCTTCACTCATAACTCTCAACAATTGTGTTTCTCATACATCCATGGATGGTTCATGTCCCCTAAAATATACAAATGATGTAGCTTCAAACTCATATTTGGTTGCCCTCAAATCCATGATGGAAGAATGCTCAAGTTTGAAGAATAGTAGGAAAACTATGGAGAAATGAAATGGTGAGGTTCCAACTACTACCGATAGCCCTTGGATGATAGGAATTGTGCCATTAGGTCAATTTAAAGGGGTGCCAATTTTTGGAAAGGAGACTTGATTGCAAAGAATCCCTTAAGAACTTATTTATTCTTGATTTTTATTTATAGTGATAACTAGGAAGACTCTTTAAGTAAAAATACACTCATTAGAATGTTTAATTGATTTGGAAAAATTTATAAATTTTTCATAAGAAAATTTTCAATGATTGGATCCCACTAATTCATAGTTAGGTTGATATTTATCCATATACACAAGTTTCCTTCTTTATTTTGTATAATTCTTTAAAACATAGAGGCAAGATTCTCACATCTGTCTCATGGCTCTAAAATGATTATATCTTAAGCTAATCACCATGGTATCCCTTATTTGACTCCTTAAATAATAATTTTTTGTCTACCTTAGTCTAGGTGTATTTACCTTTTTTATATATGTAATTTTGGTTCAAATCTAGCTTTAAAATGATACTGGTTGTCTTGGAAAATATATGACAAATTCCTCTAATTATCTTTTTACTAACTATGAAAATTTGCAGAGGTGGGCAAGGAGGAATCTGAATCGGAGGATGATGATGGTAGGGGGAAGTGACTGTTTGGGACCTTCATCTTCAGTGGAAGGCTTGTGCGAAGGTTTGTGCTCCTTGGGATTATTGTGCGGGAGTCGTTTGTTTCGGAGCTGAGAAGGGAAAGCGACAGATCTAGTGGGTGCGGTGCTAAGAGGGCCTCGGATGAGGTTGGGGTTTCTCTTAGGTGGGAGATGCAGTGGTTGGTGGGGTCTTTGGATGTTTGCCCCTTCCGCTTTGTTGTTCCCTGTAGGGAGTGTGCAGTTGCTTGGGTGTCCTGGGATTTCTGGGTTGAAGAAGAAGCTTATTTATGGTTCTACTCGGTGTAGTAGGATGGGTTGGGGGATTTATTTGTTGGATTTTTCTTCTTCTCATTTCTTCTAGGTTGTTTGTTGCATCTGTGTGTTCTTTGTTTTGGGGCTACATGCGGTGCGGCCACTTCCGCTTTGTTGTTCCCTGTAGGGAGTATTCGGTTGCTCGGGTGTCCTTGGGGTTTCTAGGTTGAAGAAGAGGCTTATTTTTTGTTATGCTTGGTGTAGTAGGATGGCTTGGGGGCTTTATTTGTTGGCCTTTTCTTCTTCTCATTTCCTCTGGGTTGTTCGTTGTGTCTGTGTGTTCTCTGTTTGGGGGCTATCTTTTGGGGGTTTTGTTAGCATGGTTGTGGTTTCCAAATGGCAGATGGACTTTAATGCCTATTATCTTGGTTTGGAACCTGTTTTGGGTGGTTGGCCCATTAGATGGAGCGGTTGTGTTGCTCTTATGTGGTTGCTCTCTTCCCTGTGCTCTGTTGGGTTTTGTGTGGGCCTGCGCTGGTGTTATCAGGGGTTTTTCTTGTTGAGAGCAGGTTTCTTTCTTCATCCCTTGTTCAAGTTTTTTCCCCTATGTACCTTGTTGGTCTTTGATGGTGTTTGGGGGTTGGTGCTTTGGCAAGACCCTTCTGTGGGTTTGGATTTGGTGTTGTATTAGCTTTGTTATGTGCTAAAGGTGTTGAGGGTTGGGTAGTTTTCAAAGATAATTTTGAAGAGTCCCTAGATGTTGTTGTTGTTGTTGCTTGTTAAGGTCCTCCTTCTTGCTACAGTCTCTTCCTTCTCTCTGAATACTAGGTCTTCTTTTGAGGTGAAGGCCTCTCCTTTGGAGGTGGAGTCCTCTCCCTCTTGGGTTGAGGTGTATTCTACAGTTGAAGGTCTCTTCCAACTTTTCCCATTGAGGGGAATCCCATTTCTATTGAGGTGGAATGTTGGTGTGCTAGGGTGTTGTGGCTGTGGTGGGTTGGACGAGCTTGGTCCTATCTCCTATAGAGGTGGAGTGAGCAATTGATTTTTATGGAACATGCTTGGAGCCTCAAGCTCTTGTGATGATCTCTCCTATAGAGGTGGAGAGGCTATGTTGCTAGGCAAGATTTTGTCTACTTTTGGGGCTCTACTTCCGCAGACCTATAACTTAGTTGTTTCTGCCAGTGGTATGGAGAGACTAATCTTCCTGAGTGACTGGTATGTTATCGCCTAGTTGTTGTAGGCTTTTCTCTTGGGTTTAAGATCCCTGCCAAAACCTAGTTGTATTGGTTTGTTGGTCCCATCAAAACCAATGGTTTCAAGATCCATGTAGTATCTTGGTGTTGTGTTGAACAACTGATTTTGGTTGCTGGTTTTCTTTGTCTCGCTGCTTGGCTTTATTGTATTCTCTTTAGGTAGCTTGTCCACCCTTTTTTGGGTTTCAGGTCCCTTCAAAACCTAATGGTTTCAGGTCCATTCAAAACCTATTGTAAATGTTTTCGAGTCCATTCAGAACCTATTGTAAATGGTTCTGGGTCCATTCAAAACATGTTTCTCCTCTTATCAAAAACTATGAAAATTTTATGTGAAATTTAATTACACAAAGGTTTTCTATAAAATATTACTATAAAGAAGGATAATAGAACTTGGATGCAAATTCTAGACTATTCCAACATTCCATTTAGGTGTCATTATTATTTTTTAGTATGGTCATCTAGTTCTTCCAATTGGTAAAAAAAATATTTTAGGGATTTTGGTTCAAGCAACAAAAATATATATTTTAAACCAACAAGGCAGTAAGGGATAGAGAACTAGCACACCATGCAAAACAGAAAGCTACATAAAGGAAGGTATGGACTTGGAAATTTGGAGATGGTTGGAAGGAGGTTTGAAACACTGGGATTTTTTCCTTTAATGTTGAGTGGGACTCATTCACCAAGCTAGGTGAATCAGTTCATAATCTAGATTTTTGTACGGGAATAGGAATCTGCCAAATGGGCATTTGAATCTGTAAAAACTTATTTTTTGACCAAAACTAGTTCTCATTTGCCAGAATGGCGAATCAGTCCAGTTAGGGCTTTCTAAAAATTTGAGATCTAAATCTACTCTCCTTGGTCTTTTTAATCTACTTCTTCAAATTTATAGATCTTAATCTCTGTAAACCAACCTGTAGGTCTTCTTCAATGTTCTTTGAGGCTTGATGACAACTTTGACAACTTCTTACAATCTTTCTCTTCAATGTTTCTTCAATCTAAACCTACTAATCACACACAAAAGAGGAAAAAATGTTGTTGGGTTAGTGGATAGGGGTTTTCCTCGACGTCAAACCTCGTTTTGGTAGTCAAACCTTGAAATAGAATGAAATAGTAATGGAGAATGATGAATGAACAAAATATGAAAAATCACCACAACCTATCAATGAAGTGTTGCAAACATGTGTTAAATGGCTCCAATGGATGTAGACATTTACTCTTGCCTGAAGCTGATAGATCTTGAATTGAAGACTTGCTTGGATCATAAAACCCTATCATAAAACCCTACATCACAATTGTTAGCTAAAAAAAAACATGATGCATGAAGTCCTTGACATGATGCTTGATGATTGAATAATGCTCTAAAATTCTTGATAATATTCCCTTGAATGCTCTTGTAGACACTTGAATACTCTCGTGAACTCCAAGTTGCTATAAGGATGAATACTTCAACGCTTGGGGTTAAAATGAGTGAAAGAAATTATGCAAGAATTCCCAAAATTACAACACTACAAGCCAATATTATATCTAGGAGGATAAAATCTTGCCAAAAATTTGATATAATTTTCATTTTGGGCCACATAGGACTCATTTGCCTAAGGTGGAAAATGAGTCCCACTAGGCATAATTTTTGGGACCATTTTTAAAAATGCTTAGAAAGGTGTGAAACCAGGTTTGGGACCCAAAAACCTAGGTGGAACTCATTCACCCAAGGTGGAGAATGAGTCCTAGATCACTAAATCCGGGCCACACAAGTTGAAAACACCTAAATTATGATTGGGTATTGAATTTTTTCGAGATTATCCTTGAAAGGATGCATTAAATGCAGCTTGTGAATACAAAATAAGGCCAATTAAAGCATATAGAAGTCCAATTATTAATGAAAACCTTAGAAAAGTGTGAAAGTGTGTTACAACACTTTACAACACTCTAAAAAAGGAACCAATAAGCTCATTTAGTTCACAAGGGCCCAAGACCTAATGTGAATATGTTAGACATATTACAACACTAAATCAAGGCCAAGTTGGGTGGGACCTTTTTCCGTCATTACATCTAGCCCCCACTTTAGTGAGAGGGAGAACCTACTTCCAACTCACACTAAAGTAGACCAAATGCGATAATGCTAGTAAGATAGGATGGCCATGATCAAGAGGGGTTTGAATGCACCAATTCTAGTAGGATAGGATAGTCAGGTAGCCATGATCCAGAGGGTTGTGCAAGCCCCCATGACCAAGGTCCTATGGAAAACTAACATAGGAACAAAAGAACACACATGAAAATGATATAAAGAGCAACAACAAGGCACAAGCATGCACTGTCAAAGACAATGAAAATGAAACAAAATAAAAAAGAAAAGGGGGAGATCAAGCTTTGACCCTTTTTCCAAAGTGATGTGGATCAGATCTAGGATGTTTATATGAAAAGAATGCATACTCACTCTAATGCAACGGAACTCCAGGTTGTTTGTTGGGTGAGAATTCCAAGAAGGTGAGACACATACACTCATGGTTGATATGTGCTCACACACTCACACACAAGTGGCTAAGGGAAATTCATGCCCTTGTTTGGCTTCCCGTCAAACCATACCAAAGTTATACCTCCTAATACTTTTGATAAGGCGCCACACAATAAATGGTTATCAAGCTTCATGAGACAAGAAAAGCTTTGTATACTTGGAGCTCATGAACAAACAAGATGGATCTACAGGCATGCAAGCTATGTTATACAAGGTGGCCATCTAACTGAAAATACAAATGCAAAAATAAGGAACGCTCAAAGGGAGTCTTGCTTAGTTTATGCAAGGTCTTTATCTTAGGGAACATTGTGTCTAATGTCTCCAAGAGAGGACCAATCAAAGAATATAAAATTCACATCTTAGGGGATGTACTGTGTCGCATCAAGCCACTAAGAGGAATGTAAAATGCTAAGATAGGTCACAGTTTTGAAGGACATCACATCCAATGTCAACCACAAAGTGAAGAACGCATCATATAAAGTAAAAACACTGCACCATGAACCATGGAAAGAAAAAAATGCAAAAGAATAATGCCAATGTATGCCCTGACTTTAAAGAAATTGCTAAACACCATGCTGTGAGAAATTGCTTTAAAGTAGAAAATGATAAATGCTAACAATAATAAAGAAGACATGAGAGCCAACTTGGAAAGCCCTATGCCAAGTCATATGTTTCCAATTAAAGCTACATCATGCAAAAGAAAAGAAAAGAGAGGGGTTGCCCCAAAAAATGAAAATCCAAACACATCAGGGATCTATCGATTTGGGGTCAGTATGCTATTGCTACAATTTTATTTAGAGAGATCAAAACTATCATCATTCCCCAAATACACATAGAACTAGAAGAATGGCACAAAGAGAAAGAAAAAAAAGAAAAACCATTTGGGTCAACATGCAAGATACCTAAATGTCTCAATGTCTTGTGTCATCCCCTGAAGGAAAACACAAGACAAAGGAAAAAAGAAGCAAAGGAAAGGCCTTTTGGGTGAACATGGAAGAGACATAAATGTCTTGATTCCTTGTGTCATCCCCAATAGGAAAACACAAGACAAATGAAAAATATAAAAGGTGAAAAGATAAAGATTTATGACATAAAAAAGAATGAAGGTACAAACAGAGGAATGTCACAAAGAGAGAGACATCAAATAGAACATTACGGGGGATCACATTACACACATGCAATCACAAAAAGAAAAATGAAAAAGAAATTATGCAAAAGACTAGTAAGGCACATGTGAGTCAACCTAAAGCATGCCATTTGCATCCCAATTGTGTTCATTATATATCGAAGGTGGGAAACTAGCCAAAGGGACAATAGCAAGTGTCGAACTAGGTCCATTACCAGGTTCAACATTCTTCTTATGATAATTGTTGTTTAAGCTCATGGAAGAATAAAACAATGTATTCAATTCATTATGCACCTCTTCATCAATTTTAGTGACCTCGTCATCATCGTCTCAATTAAATACAACGAGAGGTTGAATGATAATGTCCAAGGAATGGTTCAACTATTGTTGTGGTTGTTGCATTGGATTGTTTTTTTTTCGGATGGGAGTAGAGTCATCATACATTGCTTCAGTTATGTTTGGATTTTGATTTTCTTTATTTTTTTCTTCATGTATCCTACGAGTAAGGGCACGACATCTACGCCTATTCTCTCTAGCACCTCTCTTTCTTTTAGTTCTATTTTCAAGTTACATTTGTGTAGGAGTGGGTTGATCAACCATAGATTTATTTTCTTCCCCAAGAGGAGGAACGAAAGGAACCACGGGAGGTTGTTCAACCACTTTCTCTTTCACTTTGTAAACTTGTTTTATTCTAGGAGGCCTGACAAGATTGGTTTCATTATCTCTTGGTCTTTTGTAGGAAATAGGTGAAGGTTCTATCTTAGGTTGGTCTTGGTTGTTTGGAACTTCTTTAGGCTCAATCATGGTTTCATCTAGGATGGTAGGCTCAGTGGTGGGTGGGGACATGTTTTGGAGGGATAGTTCTACTATCTTCTTTTCCTTGAACTTTTGATAGATTAGGAAAAAGAATTCTTCTTGTGGTTTTATAGGTTCTATAGACTTGGGCCAAAATAAATCTAAGAAGGTACATTTGGAGGACAATGGGTTAAATCCACTATGATGGACAGTGAAAACTTCATTGTCAAAAGGAAACTTTAAGAATTTATGCACAACTGAAGAGACGAATTTCATGGAGTGAATCCATGGGTAGCCTAGCTTCACACAAAATTGGTCTAACTGTGAGATGATGGAGAATGAGATATCTAATTTTTTTGGTGCTATTTGTAAGGGAAGAGTGATCGATCCCATCATAGGGCAAGCGAAACCATTATGCATCTTGATCCATGCTTTTAGTTTATCATATATATCTTGATAGAGCTCATGCAAAAGTAAGAATCCCTCAGTGATCACATTCTCTCCACATATGGGATCTATTAGTATCCCATTAGTGGGCTTGTCATAGATTCGACCGACTATGTAAAGAGGACCATCGGGTGCATGTTTAAGTGTATCTTTAGAGGAGAAAGCAATGTCAAGAGGATTTTTAGTTTGGCCCTTATGAGGAATGACATCTATCACTTCTACCATGTCATCCATAGGATCATTATCTATAGAATCATGTTGAATAGAATCATTATTATCATCATCTATATCAACATTCATCATATCATTCTTTGTAGTTTCGGTAGCTTTGACAAATGAAATGTTATGATTAGGCATAAGGTTGGTAAAGATTTGTAAGTTTTGGTTAGGAGGGGCAATGGATTTATTTCCTTGATCACTAACACCTTCAACGAAAAGATGGCTAGAATCAATGAGGTCTTGCACAAGATGTTTAAGACGCTTGCAATGTTCCATGTCATGTCCATTTTTTCAGTGATAATGGCAATAAGAATTTGGTCTGTAGCTTGCAGGTAATGGTTTACTAGGATCAGGTTGTTTAACAGGAGGTGTGGTGATCATCTTATGTTCTTAAATTTGTGTCATGTGTTATTAAGGGTGTCAGGTAAGGAAGTGAATTGTCTTTTCGAGTCTCCATAGCTAAAGGGTATCGCGGCTTTAATAGTAGCTACTTGGTTATTGGTATTCTGAGTTATTTCTTCAGGGGGATTGAATTGAAGGAAGCATTTATTCTATTTTCTAAAAGGTTGGGAATTGTTTTGGTTTGTGGACTTGGACTTCTCAGTTCAGTTAGAAGTGGACTTTGTAGCTCAACTACTAACCAAAATTTGATAATCACAAAGGGCAGTACACATATGCATAAAGGAGGGAAATTTCATCATGGTAAGCTCAAGTCTTGTATCTTACTTTGAAAATTTTCTATGAACATCTTTTGAAGGTGAGGATCGGGAACCTTGACATTGATTTGGAAATAAAGCGATTGATAGCATGAGATAAAGTCAATTATATTTTCTTCTTTTTGTTTGCATCTCATCAAGTTGGCCAAGGTCATCTTAGCAGTCATATGCACTTGGAAATGGTTAACAAATGCCTCAACACATCCATTAAATGAATGAATTTAGTTGTTCGGTAAAGAAGAAAACCTAGTTCCAAGACAGTATCCTTCAAGGACCTAGGGAATAGCTTAGCCAAGATTTTATCATCAAGGAAAAATTCACTACATAAGGCAGTATAAGCATTAACCTAGTTGGAAGGATCTCCCTTTCCTCCATATTTCTTGAATCTAGGCACCTCTACACCGTGTGGCATCAATGTTTGCAATATCTCTAAGGAAAATGGAATACTTTTGACATAATATTTGGGTGGGCCATTTTGATTTTGGTTGATGGTAGAAATTTGTTTTTGAAGGGATGAAATGGTTTGGAATAGTTGATTTATGAGAGGGTCACTTCTTGTGTTATGAGATGGAATTGAAAAAGGTGAGGGGGTGTATGTGTTCAAGGGACAAGTGAATGGAACACTTATAGGTGGTAAAGTGGTAGAAGATATGGTGTGTGATGCCACAAAGGTATTAGGGATGCTAGGAGAAATAGCCAAGGAAGCGATTACATTACTATTCGGTTGCATTGTTGTTGTGACTTGAGGGTTGGTATATGTTGGTATTGAAGCAATTGTTGTGGGAGGAGGAATTTGATTTCCTCCTTGGCTTGTGACATTGCTTGTAGGTAAAGGACAACTAGTGGTTGAGGTGAGGTGTTTTCCAAAGATTTGAAGTATGTTTTGCATAAGGTCAAGTCCATCTTCACTTTCAAGCATGTGGTGAATGTTATCTATAGTATGGATGGAAATAGTTGAAATGTTCTCATTTTGCACTTGATGTTGGAGGTTTTCTAAATCTTCAAGAATGTGAATTATGTTTTCTTGTGGAATACTATCAGTCTTTGTTTCAGCAAGCATCACACTACTTGAAGGTAGAGAATTGTTAAGGGTATGATCCATACCTAGTGTGCTAGTGTCAATACTAGGAGAGAAAGAGCTAGACAACCCAAGATCCACAATGATTGTGATATGGTGAGATGACATGAGTCTCAAAATTTCTCTTGCTACAGTATTAGCAATAGGACACCAAATACTCATACAAGGGATACTTAATGCAAGTTGGATGCAAATGCAATAAAAGCTAAGAACAGTGAATGACTATAACAAAAAAATTGGAAATTGAAATAAAAAATTATAAACAACAAACAAACACTTCGAAACATAAATTTAAATGCTAGAAAATGCAGTGCAAAATGTGCACAGGGACTGATTCACCCCCAAGGTGGTGAATAAGTCGGACCAGTAGTGATTTTTTCAAAATTTTAAGAATCTTTTAATTGATTTTTATGTTGTATGACCTAAATTCTAAGTGAAAATGTAGATTTTGTTTTATTTTCAATGAAATGAGATGCAAAAATGCAAGCTATATGATCTTTCACTAATGAAAAATTAGAAACCCTAGAATTCCAATTAACTAGTGTAAACTCTAATGCAAGCTGAATCTAGGATGATGATGCACTCCAAATCAGAATGATAATGTTCTAAATGCAGGTTCACCAAAATGAAATAAAGAAAAATTTGTACGGTGATATCATATCATTTTATGACATAGAGCACATCCACTTTACAATTTCATTCAAGGGTAACCCTAGAGATCTCAATGCAAAGGAGAAAGAGATCTTGCAATAGGGTTGTCCTAGGGGCTAAATGTAAAATAATAAGGGGTTCACCACCAAGTAAAAACATGGAAAGATAAATGCAATACAAGTGTAATGCAAGATGAAATCAAAAACCCTAATTCAATGTAAAGCAACACTAAATGGCATAGAAATGCAAATGAAACAAAAGAGAAATCAACAGAAAAAAAAAAAGGTATGCACCTAGAAATCTAGAGATGGCTAGAAGGAGGTCTGAAACACTAGGATTTATGCGGGTATGTGCAGGATCATGGTATGCCAAAAAGTGGCAATGGAGAAAAATTACGTGTTTCATCGACTCAAAAACGTGAAAATGCCGAGTTGACTTTATGTGGCTTGGGTGTCAGTACACACTATCGAAGCAAAGCCCAAACCTAGATTTCCATATCGGATATCCGATCCAAATCAGATATCTGATTTGGGACACACATATATATTTGATTTAGGCCTAATTAAAACTCATTTCACATTTCGGCACATAGTGAAAACTTCATTCTGCAAATCAGATATCTGATTTCGTGCAAATCCATCTTCAAAAGGTTAGATTCTTGGTTTTTCTTTGCTCTAATCAAATTTTCAGTTAGATTTGTGTAATTTTAGTTAATTTTTATAGATTTTTTTCAAAATAGGGTTTTTGATAGATATTTTATGAAAAAAATTAGTATGGATTTTGATGAAAATTGAATGTTTGTAATGGATTTTGATTTAAAAATAGTGTTTTTTATGTATTTGGATTAAAAATTAGAGAATTTTATAGATTTTTGTTAAAAACTAGGGTTTTTGTTGGATTTTTTTAAAAACTAGGTATTTTTATAATATTTTCATTTATATTGTCTAATTTTAATTAGATTAATTTTGTTTAACTTTAATCGGGCATTATGGCTGCTGACAATGAAAATGCACAAATGCCAAGCTCCACCACCTCCACGAATCAATTGAAGAATTAATTTGTGAAAAATTGCAACAATTAAGGGGCATTTCTGAAGTTTATACGAGAGTCCCTCGATTATCGAGATGTAAAACACAATGAAAGAAATAATTAAAACATAGAAACCCTCTCCTCACAACATAATGCCTTTCATTTGTGGCGAGAAGACATGAGAGAATATATGCATGTGGATTGTCCTATGATGATGTGAAAGATCTCGGAATAACCAAAGCCCAAATAGCCTCTTTATTTGTTAACCCCAGCACTGATTTTCCGGTTAATGTTAATAAAACAAAACTTTCTATAAAATAGTGCACTCATAGAGACATTGTAGAAAACTTTTGGGATCGTTGGTGTATGGTTTTTTTGAAACCACCGAACAACAATTGTGATATACCATTTTACTTTATAAAAGAATTATATGCTGAGTTTGTGTTAGGGCATCATGTCAATTACTTTGACATTAAACCCTTCCAGGGCGTTGGTGGAGGTATGCCCCAAGATAGACCAAGGGCAGTTAGAGTAATACCCCGCCCATATGTTCCCCCTCCTCCCCTTCCTCCGCCACCTTCAGTATACCATCCAAATATTATGCAGGATGCAGCCACATAGACTATCCACACTATTCACTCTTTGAGTGGTCTTTTGGTTTCGCATGCTTCTACAGTAGCTTAGCCAATTTCTGGTGATGTTGGTGATGGTTCGAGTGTTGTTGCATCATCCTCGTCAAGTCCACATATTTGTGTACCACATACTTGCTCCATGTGCTGCCAGATATGCTTGGGTCCTCTTGTATAGCCTGCCGAGCATCCCTTGGACACTTCCAATTATGACTTCCATGATGTGGACATTATAGATCAAATGCAAGGGAGTGGAGCACACCGTACAGAGTCCTCTCTTGCTAGAGAGGGGGACATTGGAATAGTGACACAGGTAAAATTTAAGTTGTGAGTTCATAACTTGCATTTTTTTAAATGAATATTAATAAGAGATAGTATAATGTACTAATATTTATTTATAGGGTCTATTTAACAGTTGATGTCCGAGGAGGAGCTGACACAAGTGATAGATAGCACCCTGAGGACCATTTCATTTGGCCTCCACACGCACACAGTATATATTTTTGCACTCACTCATTTACATTTATTTATTATATACTTTCTTGTCATTTGAATTGTCATTAATGAAATTATATAATAACTTATATGTTTATCTTATTTTCCTCTTGTAGGAAATATCTAGTTTGAGCAAGTTGTAGCCTTGTCTAGATTATGGAAGTGCAATGTTGGATAAGGGGAAGGTAATTGAACTCAAATTTGATTGAATTAAGAATTTTAAGATCTTATATTGATTATACATACATCGAGACATAGATTGGTAGTTTCATATGTACTTGTCATTTTTATGTGTAGGGAATTATGAGCTATACGTCCTTGTTGACAAGGGCCACAACACCCGAAGCAGTACGTATTGGAACACTTGAAGGAGTAGGTGTTGAAGCACCTCAAGGAGGAGGTGTCAAAACACCTAAAGGAGATAAAGAAAAAGATCAACCTAAAGAAGTATTTGTTCATTTTATTTTGTGTTTGGTATTTATATGTTCCTATTACTAACAATTGTATGCTAACTTGGATCACTTTTATGTTTTTTTTCACCTATATAGATGAAATTACAAAAGATGGTTTGGTCAATTCTTTGAGAGGGGCATATTCTAGGACTCCTGACCCTTTGAAGAGATGGATATTTCAGGTAATCAAGATTACAATTTTAGAGTTCAATTATAATTTAATGTATATTGATTTTGATGTTAATTATTCGATTTTAAATTATATAGTATAACTAATCTCAATTGTAGTTTGACTTTTTCTTGTGCAGCTACCTTCAGAGGCAATGAGTGCTTCAAAGAGGCTCCATTTTGATGATCCACCAGTAGTTTAGGATGAGATAGACATTTTGGCATGTAAATATTGAATAGATACGAGATGGCATATGCCACATATTGTAAAATTTTGTTTGAGTTGGCGTTGATGCCATTTTTGTATATGGACATACACTTGATTATTGGATAATTTGATATATAGAAGTTGAAAATTGAAATTTAATTGCCTCCTCATGTGCATAATTAAACTCTTTGAAAATTTAATCAAGTGAGCAATGGTTAAATATCTTGATGTGCAATAGCATAAAAAGAATGGTTATATTATGTAGTTTATTCATATTGCTGATTACATTGCATTGCACATCTTTCAAACTCAAAGCATTACTTCACATTGCATAAGTAACAACTAGATGCTGATAGATGAAAAAAATTCTATTACAATATAGTTTTTACAAAGTTAACCTAAGAAGTTATGCAATTACTTCACATTACATAACTAATAATTAAAAATTTATTCATATTATTGATTACATTGCATTGCACATCTTTCAAACTCAAAGCATTACTTCACATTGAATAAGTAACAACTAGATGCTGATAGATGAAAATATTTTGATTATAGGCCTATTGCCCCCTCATTCCACACACTATGCAACCATTTACTTGCGGTGTAGGGGCCCAACAATGGAGAAAACATGTAAAAATAATATATATATATGCAGCCTAGAAGCATGAATTAGTACCAATATTAATGTATCACCATTGATTACCTTGAAGTAGAGATTTGAATCAACATCACTCTTCAAGAAGCCCAAACTAGACAGGTATCGATCAATCCTTTCATACCATGCACGAGGAGCCTACTTAAGACCATACAAGGCCTTCTTCAGCTTACACACATGTGACTCCTTCCCATGAACCTCAAAACCATTAGGTTGCTCAACATAAACTTCTTCCTCAATCACACCATTGAGAAAAGTTGTCTTCACATCCATTTGATGAATCTTCCATCCTCTTGATGCAGTAAGGGCAATGATAGTTCTGACAGAAGTGTAACGAGCAACAGGAGCAAATGTTTCTTCATAATCAACTTCCTCTTTCTAAGAAAACCACTATCGATCAGCCAAGTGTTGGTGTCAGTGGGTACATTGCTTGACAATGCTGAGCAAAACAAATATTCATTCTTCTGTGGAGAAACATCATCTACATCTGCAACGGAGGCTTGATGCTTAGGTATATCTGAACAATGTTTGGAAAAGTGACCAAACTTATCATGCCTAAAGCATTGAATCTTGGACAAGTCTCGCTTCTTCTTGGAAGGGGGAGAACCATCATTTCCTTTGTCTCGATTCCTCTTGAAGAATCCCTTCTTTCCACTTCTAACTTTCTTCTTCGAAGGTTGGGCGGCAAGAACATGAATCTCTTCATTAGTAGAATTTTGGCCAACACCTCTAACCATCAATATTGATGCATAATGAATACAATCGGCCCTCAAACGATCAAACTTCGGAAGTTTCGACCTTGCACTAATTCCTTCAATATAGGACTCCCAAGACAATGGAAAACCATTGAGGGAAAGCATTGTCAAATCCTTATCTTTGTTTTGAAACGAAACCAAACTTTGTTTCGCCATGCAGGAATCGCACCAACTATGCAAAGCCATTGCAATCTTCAAGGAAATGTGCTTATGGTTTTCATATCATGAATAACTACCTTCAAATTGAACAATATTTATCCAGACAGAAGTTAAGAATCCACAGAGTAAGCTCAGGCTAACTTTATGCATTGAACGAAAATCATTCGTTCAAAGAAAGTATGAGCAAAAGTTCCACCATAAATCAATGCTTATCAAATCTTGCATTCATCTAACAAACTTTCAAAGAAAATTTTATTCCAAGTGTAATCTAATTCTAATCTATCTCCAATCTATGGTGGAAGAATTTATGCAACCATGCACACTATTTGACAATAAAAGTGGTTCAAATCAAATCATGCATAAGAGCTTTTATTATTAGAAATAGTCTATCACAACAATTCTATACACTGTCTCCACCCTTTACAAATGAGAGGCAAGCTCAATTTCACTTTAAGGCTGGCAGACTTCCTCTTTTCTCTTTCCATTTCAGACTTAACATGTTGATCGAACTTCACTCATTCACTTTCCATGTTCATATTCTTCTAAGTGCGGGCACTCATTATCCTCTTGAAGCGGATTTGGCAAGATTCCATCTTTTATGCCATGTCAATCTTTGGTAAGTGTGGACCTTGTCAAATTTCATGGCCAAGACATGTGGCAGACTTCAATCATGTTTCACACATCCCTTTCTTAACATGGGGGGGCTTTGCTGAGTGTTTGTGCCAAGAAACAAGGGTGGACTTTCCTTTATGTATTGCTAGCAGACTGTGCTTTATACCAAGCCATTGATTATTTCCATGGAGCGGACTTGGCTATATTGTATGCCACTTTTTTATGGTTGGGTGGGCTTAGTCTTAGCAAGTGCCATGTTTTACTCTTGAAGCAGACTCTACTCTCCTCTTTGCTAGATGACTTCCTTCTCTCTTTTCCAAGCTCTGTCATGTGCTAGAACGGATGGAAGAGATGGATGAAGCTGCTAACATCAACAGAATTGTGGTATCTTGATATACAGAGTCTATTGATGCCAAGGTTCAATTTGTATGATATTAAGAGTGGTAGCTTAATATAGGTCCACAATACCTTTTTGTAATATCATAGAATAGGGCTCATAGACTGACCTCCAGTCAAAATGTCTCTCAAATGCACAAAAAATAATGAAATTACTTCAAACCAAGTTTGTGAAGAAGTTAACTTTGTTGCCCACTAGTTTCCCTTAAGAGTCCAAAGTGCTAAAAGGAAACAATTTTTGAAGGGCTATTTCTCAGAGACTGTGAGGCATACAGATTCTCCGTTGAAGGCTATGGGATTGTGTTGGGACCATCTACAAAAACCTCTCTCGATTTTTCCTATCTCAGAGGTGTTTTCCTGTGGTGATGACTTTTCAGTGGAGGGAAAAGTTGCCAGATGCAAGCAGTGTAAAGTTGCAAAGTGGTGCAACTTTCATTCCGCAACTCGTACGACCAAATAGACTATTCCAACAAATCCGTATGGGTACGTTTATGCTAGGGATGGTCCTCTTTTGCACCCAAATACGTCGAATCACTCCGAGCTACATTGGACCGGTGATTTCCCTTAAGAGTCCAAAGTGCTAAAAGGCATCAATATTTGAAGGGCCATTTCTCGAAGACCGTGGGGCATACAGACTCTCTGTCAGAGGCTATGGGATTGCGTTGGGACCATCTACAAAAACCTCTCTCAGTTTTTGCTATCTCGGAGGCGTTTTCACTGTGGTGATGACTTTTCAGTAGAGAGGAAAAGTTGTCAAATACAAGCAGTGTAAAGTTGCAAAGTGGTGTAACTTTCATTCCGCCTCGTATGATGAAATGGACTGTTCTAACACGTCTATATGGGTACGTCTCGCTAGGGATGGTCCTCTTTTTCACCCAAATACACCAAATCACTTTGAGCTACATTGGACCGTGATTTCCCTTAAGAGTCCAAAGTGCTAAAAGGCAGCAATATTTTAAGGGCTATTCTTGGAGACCGTGTGGCATACAGACTCTCAGTCGAAGCTACGGGATCATGTTGGGACCATCTACAAAAACCTCTCTCAATTTTTTCTATCTTGGAGGCATTTTCTTGTGGTGATGACTTTTCAGTGGAGGGAAAAGTTGCCAGATGCAAGCAGTGTAAAGTTGCAAAGTGGTGCAACTTTTATTCCGCAACTCGTACGACCAAACAGACTGTTCCAACACATCCGTATGGGTACGTTTACACTAGGGATGGTCCTCTTTTGCACCCAAATACTCTGAATCACTCCGAGCTACATTGGACCAACAATTTCCCTTAAGAGTCCAAAGTGCTAAAAGGCAGCAATATTTGAAGGGCTATTTCTCGGAGACCGTGGGGCATACAAGCTCTTTGTCAGAGGCTATGGGATCATGTTGGGACCATCTACAAAAACCTCTCTCAGTTTTTTCTATCTCGGAGGTGTTTTCCTATGGTGATCACTTTTCAATGGAGGGAAAAGTTGTCAGATGCAAGCAATGTAAAGTTGGAAAGTGGTGCAACTTTCATTCCGCAACTCGTATGACCAAACAGACTGTTCCAACACGTCTATATGGGTACGTTTACGCCAGGGATGATCCTCTTTTGCACCCAAATATGCCGAATCACTCTAAGCTATATTGGACCGATGATTTCCCTTACGAGTAGAAAGTGCTAAAAGGCAGCAATATTTGAAGGGATATTTCTCAGAGACCATGGGGCATATAGACTCTTCGTCAAAGGCTATGGGATCATGTTGGGACCATCTACAAAAACCTCTCTCAGTTTTTGCTATCTCGGAGGCGTTTTCCTGTGGTGATGACTTTTCAGTGGAGGGAAAAGTTGCCAGATGCAAGTAGTGTAAAGGTGCAAAGTGGTACAACTTTCATTCCTCAACTCGTACGACCAAACGGACTGTTCCAACACGTCTGTATGGGTACGTTTACGCTAGGGATGGTCCTCTTTTGCACCCAAATATGTCGAATCACTCTGAGCTACATTGGACTGACAATTTCTCTTAAGAGTCCAAAGTGCTAAAAGGCAGCAATATTTGAAGGGCTATTTCTCGGAGACCGTGGGGCATATAGGCTCTATGTCAGATGCTATGGGATCATGTTGGGACCATCTACAAAAACCTCTCTCAGTTTTTGCTATCTCGGAGGCATTTTCCTATGGTGATGACTTTTCAGTGGAGGGAAAAGTTGTCAGATGCAAGCAGTGTAAAGTTGGAAAGTGGTGCAACTTTCATTCCACAACTCGTACGACCAAACGGAATGTTTCAACACGTCTGTATGGGTATGTTTACGCTAGGTATGGTCCTCTTTTGCACCCAAATACGCCGAATCACTCCAAGCTACATTGGACCGGTGATTTCCCTTAAAAGTCCAAAGTGCTAAAAGGCAGCAATATTTGAATGGCTATTTCTCAGAGGCCATGGGGCATACAGACTCTCCGTTAGAGGCTACGAGATTGTGTTGGGACCATCTACAAAAACCTCTCTCATTTTTCGCTATCTCAGAGGCATTTTCCTGTGGTGATGACTTTTCAGTGGAGGGAAAAGTTGCTAGATGCAAGCAGTGTAAAGTTGCAAAGTGGTGCAACTTCCATTCCGCAACTCGTACGACCAAACGGACTATTCCAACACATCTGTATGGGTACGTTTATGCCAAGGATGATCCTCTTTTGCACCCAAATGCTCTGAATCACTCCAAGCTACATTGAACCGACAATTTCCCTTACGAGTTGAAAGTGCTAAAAAGTAGCAAGATTGTGTTGTAATTGTAATTGTAAGTGCTAAAAGGTTGGATCAAGCTTGTGCAGGTTATAACAATGTCATATTTAATTGTAATTGTGTTGTTTAAATCCACCTGGCTCATGCATCAGAAAACTCTTACTCAATCAGCTTGAACATTATGCACACCCAAATACCTTATTTCCACTTTGCTAGATGAAAGACTAAATTACATTGGAAATGACCTTCACATGACATTTTTTTATTTTTTTGGGAAAAAGTGGCAAGCCACTATAATTTATTATATATAAATAGGAGATATTACAAAACATGGTTCAAACGAGCATACCGGTAGGAAAGAACCAGGAAGAAAACCTCTAGTTGTAGCTTGATTAATTACAATAAGTTACTATAGAATTGTCTCAATACATAGTTATGGCCTTCTTACATTGTTTCACATTTCAAAATTGAAATTTTACAAAATTTTCCTATTAGAGGCATTTAGGGCACAATCTTCCACAAGAGTAGTATGTTCACGTTCTGGACTGACAAGCACCTGTACAAACCATCAAGCTAGCAGTTAAACTACATATAATAGAAAAGATGCTTAGAATAAAAGATGCTTACAATAACCAATCTATATTACTGTAATCTTTTGCATACCTCTCTGAAAGGATCAAAGCTGGCTATTGTTCCAGCAAGTCCATGATAAATCATGCCAAGAATATCGCAAAATTTTTCAAATGAGAAATCTATATTGTCACAATAGAAAATATGGTTAGACTAACAAATCTATATTAATCTAAATAACCTGAATGCTGATGAATTGGTAATGCAAACTATAAAAAATGCTTAGAATAACCAATCTATATTACTGTAATCTTTCGCATACCTCTCTAAAAGGATCGAAGCTAGCTATTGTAGCAGTAGGTCCATGATCAATCGTGCCAAAAATATCGCAAAATTTGTCAAATGAGAAATCTATATTGTCACAATAGAAAAGATGGTTAGACTAACAAATCTATATTAAATTATAATGAACTGAACCATAATGAACCTAAGCATTGTACCTTCCATTCTTGAAAATGCTATTCAAGTGTGCACGAAGGGTCATCTCTTTGCTTAAAGAGTATCCAATATTGCTTCATGATCAGCATTACTAAGTGTCCATAGTTGTTTTGTCTTTGGTTTGGCATGATGCTTGAACAAATTAATATTTGTTGCTATAACAAGGTGTGAATACATGAGAATGGTTTGTGTTTCTCATAGTCTTAAAATGCGGTATGCCATTCTTACTAACCATATATGTTAGCACCAAGTTCGCAACCACAAGGCACGAGGATCACATGAACCCATCATCATCTTCCATTGGTTGTGTTAGCTTATGCTTTACGCACACATCGAGACCAACCAATAGTCTAATCTCTCTTCATTCCCCTGTGGTGCAACAACTACAAAAACATGTCCTGGTTGTAGTAGATCTGAAAGTCGGTCGTAATCACCTGAACTTTTCATTAGGTCATTTCTCATGGATATTGTTTGAGATAATGGAGTTAGATACTGTGGAACCCATGTATCCACCCACTCACTTGACTCACATTCATCCCACTCGCACTGAATACAACTATGACAAAAACAAGCCAAATCTCGTGTCCAAATGGTCCATGTGCTTGCATCTGAGCTTTGAAATGAATGCATCTTTGAAGAATCTTTGATTGTATGACAATCCAATCTGCCTCCCATTGTACCCTCCTCAACCAACCAAAAGCATCTGTGCACTATTGAATCAAGTGTCCCTCCTTGTGACAATGTTGAACTACACCAATCAACAATAGAATGTGCATCACTAAATTTTTCTCCTGAAATCTTCATTTGCTCCTTAACTAGAGCTCTTTTTACACATGCACCTTCTCCATCGTGCTCCCCTTTCCCATGCCCAGCTTCTAAAAAACTCCAAATATGAGGTACACCCCTCTCTACATGCATTCTACTCAACCAATAAAACATACAAGCATTCTTGAATTGACCTATGCAATTATCTGACCAAATGAGATGTCGGCCCATTGCTATATCATGCTCCTGCAAGAACTCAAAAAAATTCTCAAAAAAATGTTGGACATACTTGGATGAGTGAGATCTATCATCACTCATATAAAAATGGTACTCTCTTATTATCTTTCGATCCTCCTCTGTACTATCAAGTGCATATCTAAATGTTATGTGGACAAACATAGCAATTTGAATGGAATTGTAATACTGAGATTGCAACTCGTTTTGTGGTTGCAATGTGTAGTTTTTCTGCAAAATCAACCACCGATATAATAGTGCCAATCGAAAAAGAGTCCTTACACATTCTAATTGTTGATCCAACCACTGAGACCTATGACTATGCCTTGCATACTTGTAGAAGAGATTGTCCTTAAAATCTGAAATAAAACAGCAACACTGCATTCTTTTGAAACCAACTCACATCTAGAACCTTCACCTCCACTCTGCAAAGTATATTTGACTATCTCATATCTCTTTTTCTCAACAAGCTTCTTTCCAAATTCGTGTTCGGAACCCTCATGAAAACATTGAACAAACTTTGACAAGCCACCACATTGTGAGCACTTTGCATTTAAACAAGCATTTCTATAGAAAAAACAACCATCATCTCTAGAACATAAAAAAAGATCTAACAAGTCCCTTGATGATTTTGGAAGATGCATTGCACCACACTCCTACAACATTTCATTAGTATGAAAAGTAGAATGGATATAACATAATAGTTCATGGCACATTGAAAACTCCACATGTTATTTGCAACAACAAGTATTACGAATTTTAAGAGGCATACAATAAAATGGCTTCAAACCTTCAAAAGTCCTTTGCGAGATTTCCATATTGGATGTGTTTCAATAAAGTTTTTGAACAACATTGTTTGGCTTGATTCCAAGAAATGTTTAGGATGTGGTGTACGGTCTTGATTCCCAATTCTTAACTTTAAAACATCCTTTGCATTGGGTGATACTCTAGAGTTATCATGCCAAAATTGTTGAATTACTTGTTTTACATTATCAGTTAGCTTCTTATCAACACGTGGACCCTCCCGGTAAAATCCCATGTATCATTTTGAAGAGGATCATCTATTCTTTCTCTTCTTGCAAGTGCTCTATCCAAAGTTTTACGATTTATGTCAAAATCAATACAAGTTTGTCTCATAAAGTGAGCCTTTTTCAATTGATGGCTTACTAGGGCAGTTGTAATGACTCAGAGTAGCTCTCTTATCTTTTTTCTTGTTAGTTTTTCCAATAGACTTGAGAGCATTAAAAAGATTTTTGACAATAATATCATTTTTTTCAGTCTTCTTGTGCACACAAATCTTCAATTTGGCAAGCAAAGGTCTCATCTTTTGCATCTTTATCAATTGTACAAAAATTTGGCATTACTCGGTCAATGTCTTATCCCTAAAATATTGTATGAAAATTCTTCTAGCCCACAACCGAACGGTTCGTGTTGACCTCTTGCCTTCAAAATTGTTTATAATGTTCTCATCAATTTCAATTAACCATTTAGGGGTTTTTGAAGGTCTTGAGTTTGGAATATGTCTTTCTTCCATGCAAGGTTCTTCATTTCTCATGTAATTTGGTGAAACATGATTTACACTTAGTTCAATATTATGTTCAACATCTTCATTTCCAACATTTTCACCTTCAATTTGAATAATTTCATTCCCAATTTCAGCACCATATTCAACATCTTCGAATCCAACATTTTTACCTTGAACATTTCCATTATCAATTTCAATATTTTCATTCCCAATTTGAATATCATGTTCAACATCTTCAATTCCAACATTTTCGGCTTGAATATTTTGAGTATCAATTTTAACATTTTCATTCCCAATTTCAACTTCATGTTCAACATTTTCACCTTCTACATATTCAATTTCCTCTTCACTAGAAAGACCAAAGGACTCAAATTCACCAATATTTAACATGCCTTGTCTTCTCTTCCTATGACCCTCTTTATCTTTTTCTCTATATGCTTCAATTTGTTCTTTT
>VDFB02000013.1:21604304-21667662 GCA_007258455.2 Sequoia sempervirens
GGTTTGCTTTGGTTTTGGTTAGGAGATACCAATCCTAAAAGTCAACACAAAAAACGTGTTTAACACCTTACTTTGTTTTTCCGGACTTCACCCATGTGGCTGACGACTTTATTTTTAGCCAAAATTGATAAAATGAAAAGGGTTTGTAGAGGAGATTCTCAGCTTTTTGCCAATATAAATTATGCTTTATTTTGAATTTAATAGATTATTATTATTTTTTCTATTAGAATTATGACTAAAGTCCTGATTGATAGGTTGATTATAAAACATCTATAACTTTCAAACGGTATTATTTTTCAATCCCAAACATGCATCACATTCTATGCTTCACATACTATAGGATTAAAAAAAAAATTGAATTTCATGAAGTTTTGACCAAGTTAAGGTGGTTAGACATACGATTTTTTATTTTTTAAAAGTTGCAATAAAAATTTCATATAATTAATTGTTTACTTGGAAAAAATTACAAAAAAATATGTGTCACATCCAAACATGAGTTCTCTACTTATATCTAAAATCTCATTAAAAAATATTATCATTTTATTATGGTTAGGGTGGTCAAACAGAGACCTACTTTTTTTTTCCTAAAATTTAAGTAATACTGCATTGAAATTTCAAATTTTCACCAAATAGATTTTGTTTTTAAAAAAATAAACCTAGTAGTTTAGAAACTACATTCAATTTCCCACAAATTCTATTCTTACATGTTTTTGAAATAATATAGATAACTTATTCAAATTTTTACGTCAAGTTGTCTAACTCTGATTTTTTTGAATTTTCATTGCCACTTAAGGGCCTGTTTGGCCCATCATGATCCTGCACATACCCATGCCCTTAATTCTAAGTGGGACTCATTCACCAAGCTAGATGAATCATTCTAGAATTTGGATTTTTGTGCAGGAATAGGAATCTATCAAATGGGTATCACAATCTACAAAAACCTAATTTTTGACCAAAACTAGGACTCATTCGCCAAAAGTGGCGAATCAGTCCAACTAGGGTTTTCTAAAACTTCAGGATCTGAATCTACTCTCCATGGTCTGCTTAATATGCTTCTTCAGGTTTCCAGATCAAAATCTATGTAAACTAACTGGTAGGTGTTCTCCAATGTTCTCCAAGGCTTGATGACAACTTTGACAACTTTATGCATTTTGACAACTTCTTCCAATCTTTCTCTTCAATGTTTCTTCAATCTAAACCTACTAATCACACACAAAAGAGAGGAAAAAATTTTGTTGGATTAGTGGATCTATTTGTTTTCCTTGGTTAAACCTCATTTTAGTAGTCAACCCTTGAAATAGAATGATATAGTAATGGAGAATAACGAAAGAACAAAATATGATGTTGCAACTCACCAAACCCTATCAATGAATTGTTGCAAACATGTGTGAGATGGCTCCAATGGATGTAGACCTTGACTCTTGCTCGAAGGTGATAGATCTTGAATTGAACACTTGCTTGAATCATAAAACCCTACATCACAATTGTTAGCTCAAAAATAAAAATGATGCATGAAGTCATTGACATGATGCTTGATGCTTGAAGAATGCTCAAAAATGCTTGATAATATACCCTTGAATGCTCTTATAGACACTTGAATTCTATTGTGAACTCCAACTTGCTATAAGGATGAATACTTGAATGCTTAGGGTTAAAATGAGTGAAAGAAACTTGTATTTATATTGAATTATGCAAGAATTCCCAAAATTACAACACTACAAGCTAACATCAGATCTAGGAGGATAAAATCACACCAAAAATTTGAATTAATTTTGATTTTGTTCCACACGAGACTCCTTCACCCAAAGTGGTGAATGAATCCCACCAGGCATAATTTTTGGGACCATTTTTAAAAATGCTTAGAAAGGTGTGAAACTAGGTTCGAGACCCAAAAACCTAGGTGGGACTCATTCGCCCAAGGTGTAGAATGAATCCCAGATCACTAAATTAGGGCCACATAAGCTGAAAACACCTAAATTATGATTGGGTATTAATTTGTGTCAAGATTATCCTTGAAAAGATGCATTAAATGGGGCTTGTGGATGTAAAATAAGGCCAATTAAAGCATAGAGAATCCCAATTATTAATGACAACCCTAGAAAAGTGTGAAAGTGTATTACAACACTTTACAACACTCCAAACAAGGCACCAATAATCTCATTTAGTTCACAAGGGCCCAAGACCTAATGTTAATATGTAAGACATATTACAACACTAAATCAAGGCCAAGTTAGGGGGGACCTTTTTCCATCATTACAAAAATATAGTAAAAATTGTGTATTTAAACCAGCTTAGGAAGATAATATAAAAATTCATGAATTTTTTTTCTTAAAGATCTATGGTAGAATTTACCAAGTTTCAACCTCATTAGAGGGGGTTAGGAATTTAGGGGATGGTTAAAATGAAAATGTTGCAGTCACGGGAGGAGGGTTCTAGAAGGAATAGTCTGACTGTGCAACAATGAGTCAACACAATCGAAATAACATAACAAACTAATATGTGAACATGGGACTTTATTAAATTGATAATCTTACATGCAACATAGAACTCAAGGGTGAATATACATGGCTCATAGGCCTACCACAAGGGCTTTTCAACAATACAACTAGCCAACATGCCTTATTACATGCCCCTAAAGGGTTGATGTGACGATATAATGATCCTAAAACATCTAGCTTATCACCGATGATCTAAAATGATTGAAAATGCTTATAAATATGCTTCTCAAGCTCCAACAAAGGTCCACGTCAGCCACAAGGGTACATAAACCCAATGAATGAACACATATGTAAATCGATCTTAAAATATGGAAACATAATCATGTGAAAAGAAGTAACTTGCAAATCTATAGGATAGGTCCCATTGAAACCAAGATGCTTGTAAGGTGTTCCATAAAGGTTCACACAATCTAGAATAGGTCCACACTAAGAAACCTGGACCAGATTGGCCACAAATGCTTTGACTGGTAATCACAATGAAATTTTGAGAGCGATAACTTTTGGTAGACAAATGTAGATGATGTGAAATCTGGATATGTGATAGATATCAATTTGTAATTACTATATCCTACTCCACGTTCAGCTGAGAAACAATGATGCGGTAAAATACAAAATGAAATACTAAAATTTTTATTGAATGCAATGTAAGAAAAGAACTATTTTTGTTTGACATAGGATTGTTTTACAACCAAGGATGCTCCTACATCAAACACCCAGGGTTTGAAAAATAGTGAGTCCCTCACTTTCCAAGATTAAGAGGAAAAAAAGACGGTCCACCTCGGCCTGAGAAATCCATGATGAATCCTCCATTGGTCTGCCTTTCCACTTTATAAGATATTCTTTGCACTACTTGTTTCTGGTGCTCCTTCCAATTATGGTATCCAAAATCTACCCAATCTCTTCTAGTTCTTGATGTGGTAACTACTCCTTCAATCTACTTTCTCCCTACTGCCACTTGACTGTCCTTCATGAAAGTCATATATGTCTACACCATTAAAAATGGGTGATATACCCAATGTCTCTAGTAACTCCACTTCATAGGTATTTCCTAAATCAAACTTCCTTAGGATCTTACATAGTCCAAAATTCCTCATCTTCAACTTATTGTATGTTCCAACCAAAAATCTCTCCTTCCTCAAAATACCATCACTTCCTCTCCAATGGTAAATTCCTTATGTCTCTAATTCTCATCTATTAGTTCCTTATACTTACCAAATTCTATATCCTCTAAATGGTTTCAGACCTAATGGTGCAATGTCTCAATGAAATTTGCAAACACTTCTGATTTTGCACTCCTTTTATTCTTTTTACTAATCTCTCTTAGTTCTACAACTCCTCTAGGACCAACTCCTATCACAATCTGAAATGGTGTCTTCTCTGTACTATGGTTTACTGAATTATTGTATGAAAACTCTACTTGCAGTAAAACTATATCCCAATTACCTTCCTTATCTCCAACCAAACATCTCAATAAGTTACCCAAACTTATGTTCACTAGTTTTTTTTGTCCATCCATCTGCGAGTGTTATGCTAAACTGAACTTCAAATATGTCTTTATCTTCTTCCACAATGCTCTCCAAAAGTATGCAATGAAAATGTATTAAGTAAAAATAATGTTTTTTTCTTTCAAGGTGAGGGAAAAGTTAGAATTTGTGGCATTGGTAGCTCCCAATCTAGTAGAGTTGGTTCTGCATTCCTTATATTTGAAATTATTGTATTAAAATTAAACTCTGTTGGTCTTCTTTATTTTCATGGAAAATGTTGTTTAATATCACTATTATTCTAAATATTTTTAAAATCATTTATCTATATGTTTCTCCAACATACATAGTCCATGTCCTTCACTATTGGTATTTGACCTAGATTGAACTAAAGAGGGTTACTAAAGATATACCAAATAGAATTTGATTATGAACAAGAAATTATTCACATTACTAGTATTGGCAATGCATTCCAGCAACCTTGGATTCATTAATAGATCATGCCATCACTTATAACATATAAAATAAAATATACACATTCTCCTAAAATGTTTCTAGTGTTTTCTCTATAGAGGATTTATCTATTTTACTAGAATGTGAAGAAACTAAAGTATAGAGGATGCATGTATGTTGAATGCTACAACTAATATTGGTGTAGACCATAACAATGATGATCTATCATGGCACAATAGTAGTGAATGGGATGATTTTCAATATAATATTTATCAATTGAAATTTCCTAGCACCTATATTTTCTTGTATGATTAATTTAAGAAATAATTGTATTTGCATACTATCTAAGAGTTATAATTATATCCAAGGCTTTATATTTCATTGTAGATAAAGTGTATAGTTTTGGGAACCCTATTCCAACATGTGGGAGCCAATATGTTGAATAATTAGAGTCAACGAATTATAACATTGAAATTGTTGCCATAAGAATCATTAAATGGTTGGTGAAACCCAATTATGTTTAAATCCCATGTTATCCAAGCATTTTATGTTCATTTAGTTGAATAGGTAAACCTAGGTACAATGCTAATAAAACTTTCCATTATTCAAAATTATTTTTTTGTGCCTAATAGTCTCTATAATAGGTAGAGTCAAAATGATTCTTAAGAATATAAAGGAACAAGATAGGATTCATCCATAAATATCCTAGCTAATAATAAATCTAAAATGAAAGTGGTCAAAAACCCTATCTTCATAATGAAATCAAACAAATCAACACAATATTTCATTCAAGATTAAATATGATTTGAAAGATGCTAGTGTATAACTCAAATATTTTCTAATTTCATATCAACTAGCATATATTCATAACAAAGAACTTGAAAAGGATAAGTTTTATGAATTTAGGGGTATGCTAGGTTTAACTATAACCTATTTAGATTAAAAGAGAGGAATGTAAAAATTAATCGTTACAACTTATTCAATTTCTAATTTCTCAAGAAAAATCTAAGAAGCAATATTCTACATATTCATCTATCCATTCTTTGATCTATTACGATATTCTTACATATTCATCTATATTCTTACATATTTAAATGCTAATTGAAACACCTTATAATTTCCATATCTTAGTAAGGAAATTGGACTATCATATTTTATGATGCTATTCAAGTTATGTGGCATGAAAACTCCTCAACATTTTTTCTCTCCTCACGACCATAATTTTCTAACCAAGAAGACTAAATTATGTCATGAGTACATGGACAAAATTCATGACATAGATCTCTTGTTTGGTTGTATGGGATGATTCCTTGGTCAAGGGGAGGTTTTCCAAAGATTAAACTTATGTTCATATATATTTGAAAGGTACTTATATCAATTTTTTTGAATTTATACTTTTGGTCACATGGAAAGTCACAACATTTTTAGGATCCAAATTAAAAAGGCTGCAGCACTTTAAATACTCGAGAGGCTTTGTTCATACATGATTTGTAGGTACCAAGAATTTTTTTTTAATTTCATTTACGTGTAGGTTTCTAAAGCCTTATCAACAAAACCATTTTGTGCATATCATGCAATTTTGGCATTCTATGAGACTAAGTTTATTTGAGGTGCCTTGTTAGATAGTTCCTACATCATGGTTGCACTTCCACATTTTACATACATGTCTACCAAGGTGGTGGAATCTACATCTAACTAATGCTTTAATGAATGTATATACCCTCTTCCAACATCGCCCATTTGGAAAAGGTCTGATATATTTTTTTCGAGGCATGGGATTTGGCTTTACACTTGCCAAGTGGCCAAGTGAATTCACTTGAAATTTTTGAAATCCTTTCAACATATTTATTTTTCCCATACTATGCAATTAGAGTTTGGTAACATTCTATTTAGAGATATTTTCTTTATGTTTTTACTCTAAAAACCTAACATTCACCCTAATTTGTATATTGTAATTTAGTCATATTTAACACAGTGTGAATGGGTACTTACTTGTTTATAGTGTTCCTTCACTCGAAGTCAGAGTCTAGGTCATTTCAGGTGTCATCCTCACTATCAAAACTATACTCTAAGTTGGAATCCACATAGCTCACTAAGTCAGTGGAAGGCCAAATGAACCGACAATACTTTAGTTGTCAGTTCATATAATTGCTAAAAAAACATTAAAATAATACCAAGTTGATCAAAGGCACCTTCAGTCGAAGGTATTATTTTATTTATTTTTAAATCCTTGAAAGATCTTCGATCGAAGGTATCCTTCGATCAAACATCCACCTTTGAATGAAGGTGATTTTGTGCACTCCTTTGATCAAAGGACCTTCATTCGAAGAAATACCTTCAATTGAAGGTGCTCTATTAAATCTAACCCAATCACTCCAAAAAATTTCTTGTCCCAAAAGTGGAACATAGTATTCTGATTTCACCCATAGGGATCAAGTTTTTAAATTTCTATGGAAAGTCTAGAACTCTAGTACAATTTGTAGGAAATATAGAAGCATATAAGATTTTAGGTTTTAAGATAACTTGAAACCCCAACACTAAGAATATTTATGTCTAAATTCCCAAAAGTTTAAAAACTGGGGGAGAAATACTTGAAGCTCCCCAAACTTGAAATACACACACACACATATTATCTTTTTTCATAGCCCAACTAACTCCACAATGAAAATAAACAACAAATTATTATGCCATCTCCCAATAAAATACCAAGTTTAGAACTCTATAAAATGAACTTTGTGGGATTTTGAAAAAATATTAGGGTCGAAGTGTAGGAGTGCTTGGTACCCCCAAAAGTTCAAAAATTTGAAAATGATAAAGTTTAACTAAGTAAAATGGTGTACAACTATGTGTTGACCATAAAGTACCCCTAATCAATTTCTCTAAGGATATTTTAGATAAAAAGCTTTGAATGAACGCCTTTAGACAACACATATAGCATAGGGGACCCAATGATAAATTTTTCATAGCAATTATCAATAATGGGTCAATAGGGGTACATGCACAAATAGGGTAGAACAAAGAGAAAATGAGACACATTAAAACAAGGTGCCATAACTAAGTATGTCATCTTCCCTAATTCGTATCCTTATTTAGTATCATCTACAGACACTTCCTTACATTCAACCTTTATCATCCTTATCTACACATTCACCTCATTATCTCATAATTTAATATATGCATTCCTAGTCTTGAGATCTACCATTCCCTATCCAAGGTCAATCCCATAACAAGAAAGAGAGACCACATATGATACAGTACTAACCCAGCTTTTAAATTTTAATTTTTAAATTAATGAATTCTAATCTTTCCTCCTAGCTATTAAAGGATGAATTGGAACACATTTATGTGACTATCCATTATCTTGGTATTTAAAGACATTTACTTGAACATTAATTCACATCATAGATCATTCAACTATCCTAAGAAATTCCAAGAAACTTTCATAGAAATATTTGGATTTGGAGATTTAAAAACAATCAATACTTGAATCAAATTTGTATTTAGTCCATTGCATGCCTTCTTGTCTATCAACACTTTCCTAAGGCTATACACTCAACCTTTCAAAGGGCTTGACTAAAGTGAACACAACTTTGTAAAGCCTAGCCATGAGAACAATTCTTTTTATACAATACAATTTTACCATTAATTCACATCATAGATCATTCAACTATCCTAAGAAATTCCAAGAAACTTTCATAGAAACATTTGGATTTGGAGATTTAAAAACAATCAATACTTGAATCAAATTTGTATTTAGTCCATTGCATGCCTTCTTCTCTATCAACACTTTCCTAAGGCTATACACTCAACCTTTCAAAGGGCTTGACTAAAGTGAACACAACTTTGTAAAAGCCTAGCCATGAGAACAATTCTTTTTATACAATACAATTTTACCTATATGCAATTATAGTATCCATATTCATTATCAACAAGACTAGTTAAGTTTACACAATTAATATATCGAAAAATTAAATACCAAAAAGAAAAATCATGTTTTTGGTTACCTAGAATGAGTAGGAGCTGAAATGGATAAATCTTCCTAGCTTTTGCATTCTCATGGGGTGCAAAAAATCCAACCATGCAAACCATTACCCAATCCACCCCAACAAAGTGGTCCCAACAAGCTATTACAGGACAAACCTGTAAGTGTTTTAGTTGTGGGCTTGAAAGGTGACTAATTTGGTAAAGACTCAGCTATGAAGAGGCTTCGATGCATCCCATATTACACCGTGGGTCAAACCTCATCACAATGAAATCAGTACAAGGTGAGGATAATATAGGTAGTTAAAAGGAGAGTGACTCACTTCTATCCCATCTATTGCATCCCAATAGAAAATAGTGATGGTGTCTTGTGCCCTACATCAGAGGTCCCATTCATTTCTTATTCTTCTACACTAGTTGGGATGGTGGTATGGTTCAATGGGCATTGGTCAACTAGGTAGAGGATTCAATGCATCCCATACTACACTGAGGATCCATCCTCCAACCCAAGGGTCATATGGCTTAATAGAGAATTCCCAAGTAGTGAACCTACCATAACCCAATGGATTCCAACTTCAATCACCTATAGGCCATTGGTGACAATTCAATCCACTCAAGAAGTAACTTTTGGAAAATACTACCCTGAGACCTTAGTGATATTGTTAGCTATCTTCTTCACAATCCTAGGTAATACCTGGCATTGGTCACTTTCATGCCATCAATGACTAGTTACCAATGAACCCCCTTGATACAGTGGTTAACAATAGATTATCATTACCCGCATGGAAGGGTCCCTAACCATGCAACCATTACTGTATCATAACCAAGGTATCCCATAGAAACCTTTCCCTTCATGAACTAGGTGAATGCCAGCTAATCCCTAGCAGTACCCCAAACATCAATCATTAGCATGATCCAATGATTGTCTATTACTGCTCAAATATCCTAGATGTTCACACTTGGGTCTTCTTTAGCTTGGTCCTACTAGTGTTCTAATAGCTTACATTACATCTCTATGTCAGTCTAGTAGGAATAAGGAATGGATTTAGGTTCAACAAAATAATTTTAGACACTTATAGGCCAGCATCAACTACCCTCAGACCCTTTATTGGAGTGAGACATATTAGTTTCAGGTAGCCAAGGTTGTGTTTAATAATTATAAGTCTGATTTCTTAAGCTGATTTTTTTATTTCCTTGAACCCTCATAGTTTCTAACAACTATCTTTTGTAGGCAGTAACATTTTCGAGCTATGTTGAACGTCACCTTGTCACACATTTTTTCAGTGGTAGATTTATACTTTTAGCTTAAACAAGGGCTCAAAGCTTGATTTGGTGTTTATTTTTTTCTTTTTCTAAGCACTTAATGGATCATACCAAAATGAGATATGAACATGCCTACATCTGGGCCCACAAGAAGATCAAGAGTGAGCAACAGGTTGATTCTTACAACTATAGGTTCTGAATGAAGGCTTTTGTTGTCATTGATTACTTTTAATAAGTCTATTGTTGTTTAGGTGATAAAGGTAGTGAAGCACCCCTAAATCTGCAAGTGATCAATCTATTCCAACACTTATTAGTGGGGTTAGTTCATGCACATGCAAACCTATGAACACTCTTATGAAATAACACATCAATTCTCCAAAATGCAGCAAATAACAAGGATGATTAAAATGACATATAAAAGCATGACATGTACCTATTCCATAGTGGATTGGTATCACTTGTGCAAAGTGACCCTTTCCCAATCCTTGATAAACTCAAATGATGAAGATGCCTTGAAGATGGAGTGAAATGGACAAAATTATCCTCTCAATTGAAGAGAGTAACTTTGCATGAAGGTTGTGGATGGATTGTTGAATAATAAGCCTTCTATTTATAGAATCTCAAATCCTAAGAGTGCCCAAAAGAGAGCAACGTGGGATAAAGATTTGGCCAATAAGAAAGAGCCACTTGTCACCTTGTGAGTGGTTGAGGAATATGCAAGTTTTGGTCAATGTGCCAATAAATGAGATTGGTTGGCCTTTTCAAATTCAAATTTGGCTTGTTGGAGGGAGAAAAAGAGACTTTAATGCCAAGTGGGGGACATGTAAGAGGGGAGTTATTTCCATGTTGGAAGGGACAAGTCAACTTGTTTTCAAATTCAAACTTGAGGAATATTCTCCAAAGATGCTTTGCTGAGGGAAAATGATGATTTTAATAAATGAATTAAAATTCTTTATTTGTGCAAGTGGGAAAAGGTAGAGGATGTGATGGGTGATTGGATTAGATTTAATCAGGATTAGATTAACTTAGATGATGTTAGGTGATTTTGACCCATTTGACTTAAATAATTGGATTTATTTAAATAAAAAAGGAGGAATATGAATTTGAGATTTAATTAAATAAAGTTTGGTTTATTTAATTAAAGGGATGATGCAAGATAAAAGGTTAATTATTTTGAAGGAGATGAATCTAGGAGATGATTTATGAAAGATGGAATGTTAGGATGTGATTAAAATTGATTTATTTAAATGAGGTAATGATAGGCTTAAATTAAATAAAATTTGTTTATTCAATTTAAATGGATAATCCTTAGAGATTGAATTAAATAGACTTGATTTATCTGATAAATAGATGAATATGAATGATGTCAATTTCATATGTCTACATTTTTCCCCTCTTTGAAGCAATGTACTTGCTATGTTGGTTCAAAGAATAAACTTGCCACAATCAAAATTCAAAAAAGTTCTTATTTTTTTCGGATGCCCCAGCAGAAAGAAGTTCACTAGTACATTGCCCCCTCGAGAGATCGAGCGAAAAGATTTTGATTTGAGGGTCGATCTCGCGATAAAGAGGTTCAAAATGGATGGTATGGATGGTTATGATGATGCAAATGAGATGGTTTTTTAAGATGCTTAGAATAACCAATCTATATTATCCTAAACAACTTAAAATGATGATATGATGTTATGATGGATAATGTGATAATGCCTATATGATTATGTAATGAATGTTTTATGCAAATGTATGATTTTATGAGATGCTTAGACTAACAAATCTATATTATGATGATGAACATGCATGTGAGATGATGTACAGAATGTTGATGGTTTGTGGATGTAGGATGCATGCACTGGTGATGACGATTAACTATTCATGACGTGATGTTAGTGCGGAAAAGAAGAAATCAGGTGATGACAAGAGGATTCAACAAGCCAAATTTATGAGCGATGATGATGAGAAATGGATGATTTTCTTATCAAGAATTGGCATTTTAAAAGGGTCACTTACCTTATGTTTGATAACACGCATAAGCATGATGCATCAAGGTATAAAGAACCAGGATAGCATTGCACTTAGTGTGATGGACTTTGACTCGACAAACAAATAGGAGTATTCTTATTCACACCTGACATACAGAAACCTTGCTAGGATGCACTTTAGAAGTTTCAAACACCTCAAACCAAAACACGGAAAGGTATAACCTATCAATGCAATAGTCAACAAGTTTCCCAAAACACCCTCCATACATATCTAACAAAGCAAGTATTCGCCAAGGTTATTTTACAAGAACGTCCAACAAGCACAGCAGATAAAAGATAATGATCGTTGCCCCATCCTATCTCTCTAAATCCATTTGTTTGGACATCATTGAGAGGTTATTGGAATGACCGCAAAGAGATAAGTCAAAAGACCAAGATAAAGTAAACAAACAAGCTAATGTTCTTCAATACCGCTAACCAAAAGGAAATGTGTTTTTAAGGATAAGAACTGAAACTATTTCCAAAAGATAATGCCTATTGTAGGAAGGATGCATCCTAGGACATGTTAGTGGATGGCAGCACGTCATTTCGTTTATCCAAAGCATTATTTCTGATAAATAATGCCCATTGTAGGAAGGATACACCCTAGAACATGATGTTATCAGATGATTAAAATGTGACTGATTGGCTAATAGGCTATTGACACAAAGAATTGACCAACTTGTTTACGTACTGACTTAAACCTGAGACTTGACGTTTTGAGTTTTTACTTTTCACATGCTAGACTTGTTTCTGATTATTTCACCAAAGGTTGAGGATGACTATTGTTTATTATGAGTGATATTATTGTGGGTGTAAGCGAGATGAGACGGATGGATTTTTTCAAATATTTGGATGTTTTTGGAGTTTTGTAATGTTTTGAGGTTGTTTTTGGTATCTTTTGAGATTTTCAAATGTTTTGATTTTTTGATTTTCCAATGTTTTTTGGGGTTTTCTGAGATTTTGACCAAGAGACTAACCTAAGGACCTATCCTAGGCGCCTCAGGGGATGATCAACAGATTAGCATTGCCTATGTTATATACGCAAAGACCACATAGTTTGAATGATGACTTGACTAATTTACATATGACGATATACATGATGAAATGTCAGTTTATTATGACAGGCTCCTAAAGGACTGACCTAAGTGTCTTGGTGGATGATCAAAGATCAACCTTGCCTACGTTCCAGGCTCAGAGACCCGTAGTTCAACAAGACAACTCTTTTTTTGACTTTTTGAATGACTTTTTGACATGTTTTGGGATTTTGATACGTTTTGAATGTTTTTGGATTTTGTATTTTTTGATGTATTTGGATTTTTTGATTTTAGGACTTCAAGAATATACACGAATCTAATTGGATAAGAACATGCCCCTAACGTGATGCAATACACTACTCCGATAAAGGCAGGACAAACTAACCTTGAGGATGGGTCGAGTAGTACTAGGAGGGATCATGATATGAACACAAGATCAAGCTATGGTGCGGATGCGGGTGGATGAGTGATGGATGAAGATATGAATGTGATGGATGATGGAAACGTAATGAATGGATGATGCAGAACAAGTTGTGAAGATCCTAGTGGATGGAAAGTTCTTATTTACACAAGGCGTCTGTTTGCCAAGTTTTCACCAAGGTACTTGTCCAAAGTGCCACTGAAGTGGTTTTCACCAGAGGATGATTTTTCTCTTTACTGTTTTTAATCCTTTTTCTGAATTTTTTTGGATTTTTTTCCTTTTTTGATTTTTTTTTGTTGACACTAAGATGCCTATTTGCCAGGTTTTTGCCAAAGTAACCATTTTTTAAGGACATTTTTTGATTTTTTTTTTGCTTGGTTCTTGATCCAGGTGGATCTCCTAAACCTAAAAATTGAAGTGTTCCCATTTCTCCCAAAAGTAGTGCCATGGTGTAGAGCATAGAATTCTGAATCTGACGCAACTTGAACGAGCGAAAAAGGAGTCTGTTTGAACAAGTTATCGTTGGTCAAAGCTCAGTCAAAGGCTGGTCAATTCAGCCATCAGGGATGAGAAAAAAGGTAGAAAATACATCGTCACCAAATTGTTCAAAGTTGGCATCAACGCGAAGGTCTCATCGTCACGATTCCAACTGCATTCATTTCATCGAAATCAGAGCTCGTATGCGAGAGTTATAACCAGTCAAAGTTGCAGTTGACTAAGGTACAATGTGGTACGGTTGCTACGTTAGCATGACGTCATCATGCTGACTTGGCGGACAGGTCATCATACGAATGTCGAGTTGGACCAATTAGAAGTTAACACGTGTCAGACCGTACGATGACGTTGGCAGTACGGTTAATGACGTGGCAGAGTGACATGGCAGATGATGTCATCATAGTCAGCGAATTGGGCATTGACACGTGTCCTGATGATGTGGCATGTGATGTGGATGTTGAGTTGGCAGGTGACTCGTTGACAGCGTGAATGGCTCTAGCAAATCATCTTGTGAAACATGGCAACTCCGAAGCAAGACACATGGCCTTGGCTTTTTCCTCCGACGATTTTGAATTTGTTTGTTAAAAACAAAATGGTTAAGGGGGTTAGACCCCCGCACCTCCACGTGGCCAGCCAATGACTAGGCCATTGCACCATGCATGGAGTTTTCGATATTGAAGAAGCGGATGTTTGTTTTTTTGAACTGTAATTCGGTGAGAATAAAACAAACGCGGTTGGTGGGGGTTGAACCCTCAACCACCCGCCGACCAAAATTTATTCTTGCCATCGTACCATGCGAGGTGGCTTAACTAATATATGAGATGGGTTTTTAATAACCCTTAACAAAGCCGAATTCTAAACTAATTAACCATTGATGGTTATTAGTTAGGATTTAAAATTAAATACAAACAACAACCTCTAACCTCAAAAGCCCGAGAATAAGAATATGTTAAGGGCTTAAAACAATTTGATAAGGGGTGTTATTGTTTTTATGTAAAAATGGGGAAAATGGTTTTTATTTTTCCATAAAGGGGAAAAAGGCCAAATCAGGTGGTTTCAACCAAATAGGCCCAACTTCAAGTATAAAAGGGAGACTAGGAGAGTCTTCCTCACTCATTCAACTCAACTCATCTCATCCATCAGTTGATCATTCTCCATTGTATCCCTTTCTCTTGGTCTTTGAGAGGCTTTTGTGAGAGAATTTTTAGAGGGAATTAGGAGAATTTGAGTTGTGATGTATTGATGTATTGAGTCTTGTAGTAGATCCTATTAGGCAAAGTTAGTTTCCTTACTCTTTGTTAATCATCCCTAGCCTTGAGAGGTTTTGAGAGGGGTGTGAGTAAGAGGCTTTTTGTATGACTTTGTGGAAAGGCTACAAGATATTGTAAAGCAGTGTTGCAAGAGGCTCCAATGGAGATTGTACTACTGTTTTAGAACATTTCAATAGATTGGTCACTCGATTGAGCTCGGCCCGGAGACGTAGTCACATTTGTGGCGAAGTCCATAATCAAATTGGTATTTTCTTTTCTCTCTTGGTTCTATGTTTTTGAATTCTCTCTAATTAGTGTTCCTACTACTCCACTGTTGATGTCTTTATGCTTTTGTTCATAATCACTTAAGCAACGTTTGTCATAGATCCCTTCCACTTTACGGATCAAGTGGTATCAGAGCTTTGTTTGGCTGGTTTGCAGGAGTGATTGTGAATCATTTTTTCTATTGGTGGACATTTGGAGTTTGGAGCAAAGATGGCATCAAAAAAGGGTGAATCTTCAAGGCTGACATTGACCGCATCCATGGTGGATGATTTCATGTCAATGAAAGGCATGGTTGAAGAACTCTATCGAGACCATCAAGAGAAGGTTGATAGGATGCACGAGTTGGAAGAAGCCAATCAATGCCTGCAGACAAAGAATGTAGAACTTCAGCGGTTGTTGGAGGAATCTAACATGGAGAAGGAAAGACTGCAAATGTTGTTGTAGGACATCTTAGAGGAGAAAAATAGGAGAAGTCCTCCTATATCAGGGAGTGCACACATATGTGGTTTTTGTCTGCATTTTGAGGATACATCATCCTCATACTCCCCGCTTACACCACCTGATAGTACGGGAGCTTCTTCAGCGACAAGGCCTGTGGCTAGATTTGCTTGTGGCCATGATTGGGCGAACTCTCCTAGTGCAGTAGAGTGTGCTTACTGTCGACAAATGGAGTACCTTCAGACTCTAAATCTGCTTGATAGTGACAGTAATTATCTCGAAGCCTCTTCTTCCATCAAATAGAAGAAGTCAACAGAGGAGGAGCAAGACTCATTTGCACACTTTGAGAAGCACACGAGGGGCATAGGATCGAAGCTACTCAGGAAGATGGGCTTCAGGGGGAAAGGCTTTGGTATTTCTAAGCAAGTCATCACCAATCTGATCAAGGCAAAGAAGCGACCACGGTACCAAGGATTGGGATTCAGAGGAGGAGATGGAAAATCCTCTAGAGCTCGGAACTTCTACAACCACTGTGGCATTAGTGGACATTGGGAGGCAAAGTGTTGGAAGCTTCATCCAGAGCTACATCATCGATCGAGGTCTACTAAGAGACCCAACCACCAAAAAGTTGAGGAGATGAAAGCAGAGCTGGCAGTAGCCACCACTTCTGAGGAAGTCCTAGGAGAAATTCAACCACAGCCTAAGCAACCTATGAAAGAGAGTTCCTTTGAACAGCTTCGTAGGAGCTGGGAACAACACTCATCAAACTAGTATATCAATTTGTGTGTTTATTACATCTTTTGTAGTGTGATGAATATGTTGATAAGCTAGTATCGTTTTGTGAGCTCTGAATAAACTTGTTTGTAATCATTTTTATGAAGTTGTAAATCTCTAGAGATTGAGATTTTGTAAGGCTCTTGAAGCCATATCTCTTGTGATTTGGAAAGGACAATACCTTGTAACTTCTTTATGCAGGTTTGTTGTTAAGGACTTGTACCTACAGTTTTCAAGTGCGAAGCTTCAGTTGAAGAGAACTTTTCAGCTTAAGAGTTGCCGAGAATGGTCAACAGTGACCTTGTATGTTCTCAGCTTGAAGACTCAGTGATGGTCATTTTCAGGATAAGTCTAAACTCGGTTGGAGTTCTTGAAGGATTTATCGATGACCTTGTTGCTTCAGATGGACGAGACCCGAGCTGTGTGGTGGAGCCTTGAATCAGCTATTCTGAAATACAAGGGTGAAGGAATATGTCAAGCTGAGGCACAAATCCGTGCTCGAGTAATTGGAGGAGCAACAGAAGCAAGCCAGAAGAAGGGGAGAGATGTAGAATGCGAACTACCTGTGAGAAGCACTGAGGGATAGGTTTATCATACTCAGTTTTTCCTTCTTTCTTTGGATATTTTAAGTTCCATTTTTTAACTGCATCATAAGGAGTTGTGAATTCCTACATCGCTGAAGTGTAAGACCCCTGTAGAGGGAAGATGTGGCAATAGGGAAGCTCTTGTTGATAGGACATTACCGAAGTGTAAGATCCCAGCAGGCAGATGTGGCAGTGTGTTATAGTGATTCAGATCGTGGCAAGTGGCAGGATGTTGAATGGAAGATGTTCTAAAGGAACTATAAACTTTTGGAGTAACCAAAGTTCTTCAGTGGGAAGGTTTGATCCAGGTGGATCTCCTGAACCTGAAAATTGAACTGTTTCGATTTCTCCCAGATTTAGTGCCATGGTGTAGAGCACAAAATTCTAAATCCGGTGCAACTTGAACAGGCGAAAAAGGAGTCTGTTTGCTCAAGTTATCGTCGGTCAAAGCTTGGTCAAAGGCTAGTCAATTCAGCCATCAGGGATGAGAAAAAAGGTAGAAAATCCATCATCACCAAATTGGTCGAAGTTGGCATCATCGCGAAGGTCTCATCGTCAAGATTCCAACAGTGTTCGTTTCGTCGAAATCGGAGCTCGTACACAAGAGTTATAACCAGTCAAGGTTGCAGTTGACCAAGGTACAATGTTGTATGGTTGCTGACGTCATCATGCTGACTTGGTGAATAGGTCATCATACGAATGTCGAGTTGGACCAATCAGAAGCTGACACGTGTCAGACCGTATGATGATGTTGGTAGTACGGTTGATGACGTGGCAGAGTGACATGGCAGATGATGTCATCGTAGTCAACGAATTGGGCATTGACACATCTCCTGATGATGTGGCATGTGATGTAGATGTTGAGTTGGTAGGTGACTCTTTGACAGCGTGAATGGCTCTAGTGAATCATCTTGTGACACGTGGCAACTCCGAAGCAAGACACATGGCCTTGGCTTTTTCCTCTGGCGATTTTGAATTTGTTTGTTAAAAACAAAACAGTTAAGGGGGTTAGAACCCTACACCTCCACGTGGCCAGCCAACGACTAGGCCATTGCACCATGCATGGAGTTTTCGATATTGAAGAAGTGGATGTTTGTTTTGTTGAACTGTAATTCGGTGAGAATAAAACAAACGCGGTCGATGGGGGTTGAACCCTCAACCACCTGCCGACCAAAATTTATTCTTGCCATCGCACCACACGAGGTGGCTTAACTAATATATGAGATGGGCTTTTAATAACCCTTAACAAAGCCGAATTCTAAACTAATTAACCATTGATGGTTATTAGTTATGATTTAAAATTAAATACAAACAACCTCTAACCTCAAAAGCCCGAGAATAAGAATATGTTAAGGGCTTAAAAACAATTTGATAAGGGGTGTTATTGTTTTTATGTAAAAATGGGGAAAATGGTTTTTATTTTTCCATAAAGGGGAAAAAGGCCAAATCAGGTGGTTTCAACAAAATAGGCCCAACTTCAAGTATAAAAGGGAGACTAGGAGAGTCTTCCTCACTCATTCAACTCAACTCATCTCATCCATCAATTGATCATTCTCCATTGTATCCCTTTCTCTTGGTCTTTGAGAGGCTTTTGTGAGAGAATTTTTAGAGGGAATTAGGAGAATTTGAGTTGTGATGTATTGATGTACTGAGTCTTGTAGTAGATCCTATTAGGAAAAGTTAGTTTCCTTACTCTTTGTTAATCATCCCTAGCCTTGAGAGGTTTTGAGAGGGGTGTGAGTGAGAGGCTTTTTGTATGACTTTGTGGAAAGGCTACAAGATATTGTAAAGCAGTGTTGCAAGAGGCTCCAGTGGAGATTGTACTGCCGTTTCAGAACATTTCAATAGATTGGTCACTTGATTGAGCTCGGCCCGGAGACGTAGTCACATTTGTGGCGAACTCTGTGATCGAATCGGTGTTTTCTTTTCTCTCTTGGTTCTATGTTTTTGAATTCTCTCTAATTAGTGTTCCTACTACTCCACTGTTGATGTCTTTATGCTTTTGTTCATAATCACTTAAGCAACGTTTGTGATAGATCCCTTCCGCTTTACGGATCAGTTCTATACCTTGAAACATTAGGCATAAAACTTTTTGAGATGAGAGTTATTCATGGGCTCTTGCAGAGGTTCCCCTTCAAGTGTTGATAACTGATATGCCCCTGACTTATAGCTTGTTGTGATAAAAAATGGTCCCAACCAGTTGGGTTCAAATTTTCCTTTACTGTTTGGATTTGGGACGTTCTTCTAATTCTTGTTTAGTACCAATTCTCTGACTTGGAAATTCCTACTTCTGATTTTCTTGTTATAGCTCCTCTTGAGTTTATTCTCATAGACTTGTAAATGATTTAAGGCTTCTATACGCCGCTCATCCAGTAGCTCTAGCTCATTCAATCTTGATACTTGGTACTCTTCATCCATGATGAGGTCTTGCAATGATATTCTCAGTGACGGGAGCTCAATCTCAATGGGGAGTATTGCTTCTGATCCGTAAACCAGGGAGAAAGGGGTGGCACTAGTGGGTGTGTGGATGCTAGTTTGATAGGCCCAAAGGGCAGGATTGAGCTGCAGATGCCAGTCATGACCTATGTCATTGATTGTTTTCTTGAGGATCTTTAGAATAGTTTTATTTGTGGCTTCTACTTAGCCATTGCCTTGGGGATAGTATGGGGTGGAGAAGCGATGATGGATTTTGAATTTTTCACACAAGTCATGGACATCCTAATTCTTGAACGATGTCCCATTATCTAAGATAATGGCTTGTGGGACACCATAGTGGCAAATGAGATAGTTTAGGATGAACTTTGATATATGCTTCCCGGTTATATACATCATGGGTATGGCTTCCACCCACTTTGTAAAGTACTCAGTGGTGGTTATGATGAACTTGTGGCCATTAGATGAAGTGGGAGTGATTTTTCCAATGAGATCCAGTCCCCACTACAAAAAGGGCCATGGTGTGATGATGGAATGAAGTTCTTGAGCTGGAGCATGGATGAGGTCCCCATGCTGCTGACATTGTAGACACCTTTTGACGTAGTTATGTGCCTCTCTTTCCATTGTAGGCCAATAATACCCCATCCTCACAAATTTCTTATCAAGGGTCTTTCCACTCGAGTGTGAACCATAGATACCGTTATGTACTTTAGTTAGAGCAATCAATGCTTCCTTAGCATTTAAACAGCATAATAAGGTTCCTTCTATGCTTCTACGATACAAGGTATCTCCTAGGATGATGAATTGGGATGCCTTTTTGACAAAGGTTCATTTTAAGGTTGAGGGTACGTCAACAGCTATGACACCTATTCCCAAGTAGGTATAAACATCATGGTACCAGGGATCATCGAGACCAATGATTTCACACACAAATTCTAATTATGGTACCTCAAATGCAGGCAAGAGAAGTTGCTCCACCAAGAATTCATATTTTGGGACATTATGAGGGATGTCTAGTAGGGATCCGATCATTACCATGGCGTCTGCTACTCTGTTGTTGGCTCTGGGTATCTACTCAAATGTGATCTCGATAAAGGATTCCTTGAGAGTTTCTACCAGTTTCTTGTATGGAGTGAGCTTATCATCCTTAGTTTGGTACTCACCGTTCACTTGGTTTATTATTAGTTGAGAGTCTTCGTATACTCTAAGGGCCATGATGTGCCACTACACTGCTATTCTAAGACATATGGTTAAAGCCTTGTATTCTACAATGTTATTAGTGTAGGGAAATTCTAGTTTATAGGACCTTGGTATGCAGTCCCCTTGTGGGGTGATAAAGAAGACACCGGCTCCTGATCCATGTTGCATGTATGAGCCATCAAAGTAAAGTTTCCAGTGGTCAGCTATGTTGAGATTGAAGATGGATTCATCTGGAAATTCTGAGATGAGAAGATTCTATGAATAGATTGGTGCTTCTACAAGCTGATCTGCAATGACTTGGCCTTTAATTACTTTTCGCTCCACATATTTAATGTCATACTTTGATAGTATCATGACCCATTTATCCATTCTTCCAATGAGAATTGCCTTTGATAGTAAGTACTTGAGGGAATCAATTTTGGTGATGAGTTTGACTTTGTGTGCCAACATGTAATGTCTGAATTTCTATGAAGTGAACACTACTACTTGACATGCTTTCTCAATGAATGAGTAATTTAACTCATGACCAAACATTATTCTAATGATATAATAGATGGCCCTTTCTATCTCATTTTCCTCATGTTGAGCTAGGAGAGCTCTAAGGGCTACTATTGTTGCTGACGCAGAGAATTAATGGCTTTCTTGGGATCAGGGGCATTAGGACTGGTGGTGTAAGCAAATATTCTTTGATCTTATTGAAGGCTTCTTCACATTTTTTATCCCACTTGTACGCTACTCCCTTGTGAAGTAGGTGAGAATATGGATTTTTTTAATCTTCTAGTTATGCTATGAACCTTCGAATGGACTGAAGCTTGCCTTGGAGACCTCTCAATTGTTTCAATGTTTTGGGTGCCTCCATCTTGAGGATTGCTTTTACTTTTGTTGGATCTACCTCAATACCTCTCATTGATACTATTTATCCTAGCAAATTTCCTGATTGTATGTCAAAAGTGCACTTCTTTATATTTATTCGGACCTTGTATTCCTCCAGCTTGTCAAAAATGGCACTTAATGTTGCTATGTGATCCTTCCTCTTTCCGTATTTGGCTAGTATGTCATCGACATAATCTTAGATAGTTTTATGGATCATGTCATGGAAGATTAACGTCATGGCTCTTTGGTATGTTGCTCCTACATTCTTCAAGCCAAATGGCATCATATTCCAGTAGTAAGTACCCCATGGACAAGTGAAGGTTATTTTGTGTTGATCTTCTTTAACAATCATTATCTGGTTGTATCCCGAGAAATCGTCCATCAAGGAAAGCATTTCATGTCTCATCATCATGTCTACGATCATGTCAATGTTGGGTAATGGGAAATCATCTTTTGGACATGCCTTGTTTAAGTCCCTGAAATTTGTGCATATTCAGATGCCCCCATCAGATTTTGAGATAGGCACTAGGTTTGACACCCATTCTAGATAATCTATTGGTCGAATGAATCCTATGTCCAATAGCTTCTTTAGTTCCATTTTGACTAGCAGGGCGATCTGAGGGTGCATTTTCCTAAGCTTTTTCCTAATGGGCTTTGCTTCAAAGTATGATGCTAGGTGATGAACTACAATTTATGGATCAAGCCCTAGCATGTCTGTGTAGCTCCATGCAAAGTTAACTTGTCTTTCTCTCAAGAAGGCTGCTAGGAGTTCTTGTTCTTCTGACAGTAATGACTCCACATAGAATGTGATGTGTGGGGTCTCCTTTGTTCCTAGATTAACTGGATTACACTTTTCTGCTAGGATTGCTGATTTTTCCTGATGAAGAGCTCTAAAAGGAAGATTGAATCCCCCATCCGTAGGCACCTCAGAGAGGTTTTCACCATTGGATGCTTCCTTTATTTTTAATTTTTTCATGTCCAAGAGTTCCACGGTGTGGTTTTCACTCAAGGATTTAGATATTATACTTAATTTCTCACTTTTGCTACTAAGGGATTCAATTGTTTCCCCATAATAGGCCTGTGTATCTAGCTCAATGATGAACCCTGCTTTGTGATCCCCACATGGAATATTATCCCATAGTCCTATGAATTTTAAGAGCACCTCATCATTTTTTAATGTGTCAAGAACTGGTGGTCCTCGTTGGTCATAATTGATGAGTTGGGGGTAAACTAGGCGGATTTCATGATTTTGATGGTTTGACTCAAAGGATAAGGTGTTAATCATGAGAAGGGTGGTATCCTCGAAGAGCCTAGGTAGGTTGGTTATGGGATCCTTGTCATCACTACTACTACAGATGTCAATTATTTCAAATGTGAAGTTGTCTAAGACTCAACCTGTAGATACGAGTAAGCGAAGTTCGGTTGTGGATAGTTGAGAAGGATTATTGACCTTTCTAACTGGAGGACTTCAGACACGTATGGTTATACTTAGAGGGGTACATCTAAGGCCAATATTTCTCATTCGCGTCTCTAGAATGATAGGTATTATAAGACTATTGTCATTTTTCCCAAGTCTCTGGTTTCTATCATTACCCATTGCAAGCATCATTTGCAAACCTTTTCTTCTGTCATCCATTGGTAGATTGGTTGTTGGTCTATCATCTTGGTATAGGACATGAGATGGATCCTCCTCTATGACTTCTCGGTCGAGATCTCCCCAACTTCTGAAGTTGGGATAGTCTTCAGGGGATGTTTGAGATGTGGAAGCTTCATTTGATTGCGGACGTCCTCGTGATCTGGGAGATTGTGGTAACTCTCCTACCACAAAAGCATTTTTGGGAATTGTGTAGTTTCTGCAACCATTATCCTGGATGATGACTTTGATATCGGAGATGGTGGGAATGGCGAGAGTGGTGGGTGTCTCTATCGCAGAAGTGGAAGCGAGAGTGGTAGGATCAATGTACAGTGTTGATGGGCCTTCATCATTTTTAGGCACATGGGGATTTAGTAGTATTTTTCCTCAAGGTTCTTGCAGTAGGAGAATGGTTCAAGATCTCCATGGATGGTGACCTCTTGTCCTTCATATGTGAATTTGACACATTGATGGAAATTTGATGCTACCGCTTGCATTACATGAATCCATGGACATCCTAGGAGAATGTTATAAGGCAAGTTGAGGTCCAGGACCTGACAAGTGGTTTCCATGATAGCTAGCCCTACTTGAATAGGGATTTTTATTTTGCCTTGGGACACTCTTTCCTGATCATCATATGCTCTTATTGTAATACCTTTTCCTTTGTCGATGGAATCCTCTGAGATTTTTAACTACTTAATGAGCTTGAGGGAACAAACATTCAAGCTTGCACCTCCATCCACCAAGACTCGCTTGACTTTACTTTTCTGCACTAGGACCTCTAAGTGGAGTGCACGGTTATGAGATGGTTGAGTAGGAAAATCCTGATCGGAGAATGTAAGGAGGTTTGGAGTGATGATGTTTCCAACCATAGCTTGGAATTTTTTTGCATCAAGATCTGCGGGGATGGTGGATGAAGCCAATGCTTCCTCAAGGATTTTCTTGTGGGCAGATGAGATTTTAATAACTCCATGATGGAGATTTGTGCTGGAATTCTTTTTAGCTTATCAAGGACATTGTAACCACTAGGAACAGATCTTGAATTGGACATGAAAATTTTGTTTGGTTGGGATGATCCTGCGATAGTAACTTTTTCGCCTCTTGTGGTGACTCCACAATCAGCTTGAGCTCCTTTGATAGTGATTACTGTGCAGTATTCATCTAGGGAGGCGACAGCAGTTTCATACACATGATTCACATTTTTGAAGGTTCCTTTCCCCTTAGCAGTGTTATTATTCCCTTTATTATTATGGTTAGGCATTGGATTCGTGTATATTTTGAGGTTTTGGTTTCCTGTTGGTTGTTCCACATTTATGATTCTTTGATCAATGAGATCTTGGACTATGTTCTTTAACCTCATGCAATTGTTAGTGGTGTGTCCTTTGATTTTTTGGAATTCGCAAAGCTGATGTTCATTGTACCAAGGAGGTCTAACGTCTGGTTCTTGGTAGTTCTCGTAGGTGGGAATCTTGATGAGGTTTTCATTTATCATTTTCTTCATGATGATTTTGAGTGGTTCCCCAACAGTGGTGTACTTTCGCTTGATGGAATTCTTTTTTTTCCAGGGCGGTCCCCTTTGATCATTGATGTTATTGATTGCTTGATTGTTTGTTTGATGTGTTGTGTTCACTTGATGGTTGTTTTGATGATGGTTTTGGTTTTTCTTTTGTTGTTGCAGTGTAGGTGTGTTTTACTGAGGGGCACTAATGAAAAATTTGGCATCGATGACACCATCGTTGGTAATATTTTTATTTCTTACCCACGTGCAAGGTTTTCCATTGTAATTGGTGGGTGGGTGATTATTCTATTGTTCAGGATATGAAGTTGATCCTCCAAGTTGTGTCATAAGGGCTCGTTCGATGTTGAGTGCCTTGGAAATCAACTGGTCATATGTGTTAATCCCTTGGACCTTGAGATGGAATGCCAAGAGGCCATCAAGGTTGGATATGATAGTGCACACTTGTTGTTCCTCGGGCATGACCCATTTGCTCTGATTGGCCTTGGATCACCATCATTGTAGGAATCAAGCAAATAATTTATTCTTACCTTGTTTCAGAGTCGATAGTTCCTCAAGACTGACATCCATGGAGATATTGCATGTGTAGTTTTTGATGAATGCGTGTATTATTTCTTGGAATGTTTTGATGTCTGTAGGTAGGCGAGAGAACCATTCCATGGCGTGGCCAGCCAAACTCCTAGGAAATAGCCACATCAGATCAGTATCGTCATACGCGACTTCCATGCAACGAACCTGGAATTCCCTAATATGATTTTCAAGGTTTCCCGCCCCATGCTACTTGTTGAATTTTGGGATCTCAAATCCCTTTGGGAATGGTTTCATTACAAGGCTTTTGTCTAATAGATAAGGACACAAGTTGTTGGGTGTTTTCATGGTTCACCCTGATTGAAGGTCAAGCACTTGTTGCGAGAGCAACTTGATTTGTGTTGTCACATCATTTTGTAGATCAGGGGGTGGGATGAAAGTGTTCGGAGGTGGTTCGATTGTTGGTGGGATGGGTGGCTTAGATGATGTTTGCATATTTTGTTGAGCCAAGTATGCTTGCAACAATGCTTGTTGTTGTTCATGTTGCAGTTGTGCTATTAGTGCCTATTGTTGAGCTTGTTGTTGCGCTTATTGTTGAGCAGCTAATTGGGTTGCTTCATGTTATTCTTGATATTGCTTTAGAGCTTGCTGATAAGCTTGTTGTTGGGTTGTGTGTTGTGCAAGATACTTTGCTTGTGCTTGTTGTGCTTGATATTGGGCTTTGGCTTGAGCGTGCGCTTGAGCTTGGGCCTGAACTTGTGCTTAAACTTGGGAAGCTTAAGCTTGTGTTTGTGCTTGAGCTTGTGCAGCTTGAGCTGCTTGAGCGGCTTGTTGTTGTTGTTGCAATAAGGCTTGGGCTTGTGCAGCCTGTTGTGCTTGTTGTGCGATTTGAGCAGCTTGAGCGGCTTGCTGAGTAGCTAATTGTGCAGCTTGTTGAGCAACTAATTGTGTAGCTTTTTATTTTTGTACTTGTAGGAATGTCTTTTGATAAGCAGCGTGCTAAGTGGCTTGCAATTCCATACTGTATTGGCTTTATATATTGGAGCTTGGTGGTGGTGGAGGTTGAGGTGGATTCAGAATGGTGCTCATTGTGGTGGTGAGAGGTGTCGTCGTGATTGGGATTTGATTGGTAGATGGTGCGATTGATGTGGTTGGTCCTTGAGAGACCATGCTTTGAGATGTTAGGGGGGTGGTTGATGATGTGGTGATTTGTGTAGTTGTCATATGTTGTTGCGATGTCGATGACAAGTTTCAATGAGAGTTTGGCGTGATGCTCTGATTGATGTTTGGGATGTTGGTTTGATTGATATTTGGTAAAGGTGGAAGCCCTAAACCAAGTAATGGTGTGGACGATGGTGGTAATGGAAGAAGTGGTGAAAATGTGAGAGATGTGATCTCTTGAGGAAATGATGTGGTGTCAAAAATGCCCCCTGGTCTGAACATGTCCCCTTCTCCTTGTGAAGTTATGGGGAGAGAGGCTTGGAGTGTTGCACAAAATGATAACGATGATGGATCGTTTGGATCATGAAAGGTGAGAGGGACATATGTATGCAATGGATTTAGGGGTATTTTTTTGTCCCAAGATAGTTTTTGCGTCCAAGTCCTGATTGTTTATGAGAGGATGTGTTTGCAATGCATTGAGAAATTCACTTCCTTTGTTAACAATGGGTTGCGTTGGAGCAATGGATTATGTGATTTGCAGGATGTTTTGAGTGATTCTTTGAAATGATGGGGTAGATGAAATGGGGATGGTAGATGAAATTGGAGGCATGACTCCAAAATATGGTTCCACAATAGTGCTCACGTTGAAATCGGAGGGGAGTTTACCCCTTGCTTTAATAATTCAACCATGTATAGTGAGGGATTGATTCTCATCATGATGTTGATAATCTTATGATTCTCTGGATTTTGAATTATTTCATTGATTTCCTCATGTGACATTCTGAAGGGATTATTGGTGGGATCCTCCATTTGGACACCTTCCTCTTGATGGTCTTGCAAAAATGGAGGGAGGTTAACCGTGAGATTGCCAGATCTAGTGGGATTCATTTTGGAAGTGGTTTGACTTAAGTCACTCGAAGTAGATGTTTCTTTGTTGGCTTCCATGTTCCTCTTGTGTTGTGATCTAGTTTGCACCATAAAATAGGGATCAATTTTCAAGAATGCGGAAGGTGAATTCTCTAATTCTTTGGATTGATCTAACTTTAGGTACAAAAGAGAAATTTTAGGATGATTTTAAGGATCAAAGGGTGATAATGATATGGATGTAAAATGGATGTCTGATGGATGATTTGGAACTCTTGAGAAAATATTAAAGGGGTATGTTAAACTTTAGGACTTGATTTAGGATTGATTTGTTTCGGATTCAGATTTTGGTGGACTCATAAACTCTAAGAGGCTGGATGTTTTCCTAGAGTTAAATCATTCACAAGATGATAATTTTTCTAGGTGTGAGAAGAAGGATTCATCTAAACACTCCTATCCAAACAAGATGATTTTGATAATGAACTCCTAAATCCCAAGATGTTGGATGTTATGAAAGGATGAATTTGTTCACAAGTTTTGATAATTTGATCAAATATGTGGAGAAGGATGCATCTACACACATTTAATCAAACAAGGTGATTGTGGATTGATTTCAAATGCTTTGCCCAAAGTTTAACATGAAGGATTTTTTCCAAGATTTTTGAAGAGTTGATTGATGAGATGATTTTTGGTTTTTATGTTCAAAGATGAATGAAGGTTTTGATTTTGATCCTAGGATGTACCTAAAAAGACACATGTTTACTTAGACCTTGGTATTGAAGAACATACAATACTTCTAAGGACCTGTATAACTAAGAAGTGGTTCAAACTGAGCATACATTTTTGGATTGTTCAAAGGAATGAGTCTATAAAACCTTGTAAATTTTTTGTTTATTTTGATATGTTGCTTTTTATTACACTTCCTAATATATTTCTTCATGACCTTTCAAGTGTGACTCCTAAATTTTGAACTTTGACTCAAGGACCTTCGTTTCGGGATTTTGACTTTCTTGGAAATCATGAGGAATTAACACATGTGAGAGTCAATTTTCTTATCTTTTCTTAGTGATTTTGTTTTACCACAAACACTTCTTTGATTAGATTTCAAAACTTTATGTTCAATGTCTCAATTTCTTCGAATCCCACAAAGCATATTATGTGGAAGTTTGACGAAATCAAGGCAAGGGTTACCTAATTTTTAACTTTAGTAGGCAAATTGAGATGTAAATCCAAGTGTTTAGAAACCTCTAAGGATCAGAATCCCAAGGGAAAGCAATAACACATGAAGTGATTCAATTGTATTTGCCTCCTAAAGGGTTTGAAATTTTGATGATGATGTTAAGTGTTTTTTTCCAAGTTTTTTCAAACAAGCAAAGCATTTTGTAACCAAAAATAAGCACAATCCTATGGATGTGAAAGACAATATTTGTTGAGTCCCCACTTGGACAATTCTAGCTACGCTTATCTTTAGTGAATGGTTAGATGCTTGACCCCACTAGCTCCCCTCCACGGTACTCACTTATACGGGGCTGCCAAGCATCAACACCCATGAAACTCCCATGGCATGCTTTCCATTTCTACTAAAGACTGTAAAAGTGTGGGGCGGCTTCAGAATGACCGTTCTTGCACCAACAAATAGATCAAGGATTTTGGAAAATTCTACAGGGGTTTTAGTTCAGACTTTTTGTTCATAGGAGTTGACCCAGAGTGGCGAGAGACCATTGCTACCCTTCTCGTTAGAGTCAACCACATGATCCTGGCATTTACTCCAGTACCCATATTTATATCTCGGTTGGAAATACTCTTGGCTTTAGAGTGTTACCAGTTGAGTCATTCCCTTGGGTGAGTACTTTTTTCCCAAGGCAGGCCCTCTAAGATGGAAAAAAGCGAGTAAACATATTCATAGTTTGATCAACCTTTGTTTAGAAACAAAGGGAGAACACATGCAATAGGTTTACTCACACTCGCAAAGTGTTTTGTTCAATTTTTAAACCCAAAATGAAGTGTGGAGGTGATTACTTTATCTCAACCTAAGATTACAAAAAGGCCTTTTGATTCTCAAGATCATTGTAAAGCGCGAGAGAAGTGCATATGTCCTTTTCAATGATGTTATTTTAAGTAAACAATCACGAAAACAAAGTTGCACATGTTCATTTTAACCTTTCAAAAGAAATTGTGAGTTCTTTTTTAAAGCACCAAAGAACAAATGAGAGTTGTTTTGTTCAATTGTTAACTCCAATTTATTTGAAATATAGTCAATTTTCCTGAGTTCATTTTAACCCCTTTGCAATGAAAATTGAAAGCCTTGGTAATGCTCTTTTTAAATCCCAAAAACAAGTGAGTTAGTCTAAAACAAAAAATTAAAGCATACAACAGAATCTCCAAGCATTAAAAAATGCTTTATGTATTTCAAGTTTCAATGTCTGATTCTTCAACTCCAAGGTTCTTCCAAGATCGCCTCTTATCTTTCAATGTTGCAACTTCCTTGTGCAAACAAAATCCCTCCTTACTTTTCCTATAAACAAAAACATCATATGAGGATTAAATTATTTAATTAAAATCATTAATTTCAAACAATAAATTGATATCTATTGCAAAAATTAATATTTTTTAACTAATAAATAACTCATCAATAAGAATTTTTTCTTTTCAATATTAAAACCTTTAGTTAAAATATATAACGAAGGTCCCTGCAATTCTTATTAGCAATCAGACAAATTAAAACCAACAAATCTTGACAAGTAAAGATTTTCAAGCCTATAGAATGTCATAAACCAATCAATAAGATACCTCTAAAACCATAAATGAGTAACTTCAAGACATAACTTCCTTGACGTTTAATGTGATGTCTATGACTTTACTCCTTTAACTAATTCCATGGAACGCATTCATTTATCACTCATTCTACAAAATGTCATAAATTATCAAAATCAATCTTGAAGATTATGTAGTGGACCTCGTGATATTAAATGCATATCAAGTTTGACTCTTTCCACATAATAAAATGCATTTGTTCAATGGAGAATAGCATAAATCAGAAAGTCTACAAGAGGCACATCAAATTAGAAGAATAGTAAACATTAAAGGCTCCAACAATAAAACTCTACCCTCCTTTTTTTTTTGGTATGACAACACTAAATACTTCTTGATAAAGTAAGTTCTACCTTACTCGCGACCTACACGGTATGATTCTGGCAACAGAGATATCTATGAAAATTTATGGCATGAGTCTCCCAATCTGATAGAGTTGGATTACCTTTGAATAGGCCACTATCTACACTCATTTGACTCATATTTATTGCATCCTATCAGAGCCTAAATAACACTATCTACTGAAATCTAGTTCATGAATTGGTTATTGCAAAGGGCGGTAGACAAATCAGGTGAGCATTTCATTTTGCACATAGTACAAAATATATACTTTACACAATCGGTATGGTTTATAATTAATGTCCAAACCGACCTAAATCATGATGCCTAGATTCACCACTTTAATTAAAGACATTGCCTGATGTGATACTAGATAACTACATTGAATCCACCATTTCACACGCAAGGTGATAGACTGGACAAGGGCAATAAACAAGCATACAGAGAGTTGATTGAATGCTACCCTAGATTATAAGATGGAGTTAATATCATGAAAAGGATGATGATAGATGAGATGAGAAGCGACAAGAGTAGTGATTAATGCAAATCTATAACATGAAAATAATAGCGATTATTGAACAAACAACAAGCAACAAGCAGTGATTATTTAAGGCAGCTTACACAAGCAACAAACAACAGAAAATATAAGCTTCCACGTGAATGCAATTAGCAGGTGTAATTCCAACTACCAAAATCTTCACTCGCAACTTTTCAGCCAAACATTTATTATTAGTAAATGTTGTCATTTGTGTACTTTGTCGGTCTAAGTTTGATTTGTTGCTACCAAAACAAACTTGTGAATGAGAGAAAAATAAGGAAATTTTACTAGCACATCTTCATTTTCCCTAAACCCTATCAGGTTTGAAAGAAATAAACATCTTCATTTACATTGGAAACAGGTGCTATTGAATGTGTGTATATCCGCATAACTTGCTTCTACAACAGAAAGTTGTGAATACGATCAATTGACCAATAAACGTCATTAACTATTCTCATACTTTTGTCAACATTAAATATTGGATAATGTACTCATGTTCTTGGTGCTTCATATACACTTTTAGAGTAGATGAGGCAGGCCTAATCATCTACTAGTCAATTATTTGGTATCAAATTTAGAACATATAAAGTATGTTCTTTTTGGGATTAGATTCTCTCAAGAAAACCCAACAATGTTTCATATTTAGAGAGGATAGGAAAAAATTTTGACAGAATGCCTAAGAAGAAAAGAAATCATGCCTAAGAGGATAGGAAAACTTTTTTGACATAATGCCTAAGAGGATAGGTGGAATTTTTGGCAGACGCATTAATGCCAGATTCAAGACTCTCTTAAGGCTAAAGAAAAGAAATCATTTATTATGGCCCTTTCTATCTATTGCTAAATAAAGATCCACTCAGCTGCAAGGTGTCTAAGATGGATAGCAGTGCCCATGAATTGCAGATGTCTCACATAAATTTGATATTTAAAGGCTTTCCTATTGCTATAAAGGAAAAGCTTTAAGAAACAAATTAACACAAGCTGAGCTAAAGATAAAAGCAGATTGATCATGGGGAGAATACTTCTTTGGGTTTGACTCAAAGAAAGACCACAATCACACTTAAATAAGTTTCTCATATAAATGATACACTTTATATGTTGGCTATAATGATTTATTTTCACACCTAAAAGGAGCTTTATACACTGGTTGCAAAACACATATCAATGATCTTTGGCAACATGACCTTACAATATAAGAAAATGATCCTTGCTAGGACTCACAAAATCAATGTATCCCACAGTTAGTAGAACATAAGAAAATAATCCAATACTATCTTAACAAGGTCACCCAGAGATATAAACACATACGCATGAGCCAATGTTTGATAACACACATAAATTCAACCTGAATGCGTGTAATCAGAGAATAAATGCAAACAAACAGAAGTAAATGTGCAGGATTAAATGTTGCAGTCAATAGGAAATTACAATCAATAAAAGATCTAAATGAAATGAGATGAATTAAGGAGATCAAAATGAATTTATATCAAAAAATCTCATACTGATTTGATTTGCAACTTGCTTGACCTCTCAATCTACACTTATTAGTGACCAAATCTCACGGAGGATGTCATGTAAACAAATATTTCCTATGAACAAGAAAAGGGACCTCACATTTCTATTGATGCATTTAATGAACAGAGACTAGAAATTTTAAATGACATTTTTAAATGGTAGAGTCTCCTCACTGCATCAGTGATTCAAGCATTCATTCATGAATTTCTCAAAGTAACTAAAGTGCACCAATCTTGGAGGTTATGGATAGAAAGATAATAAAAAATGCAACTACATTATTGCTTAACAAGAGAATCAAACCAAGAAGATCTAATATTATAACAGCAAAATTTTAGCCCTCCTAGCACCATAATGAAGCATCCCTAAATCTGCAAGTGATCAATCTATTCCAACACTCATTAGTTGGGTTAGTTCATGCACATGCAAACCTATGAACACTCCTATGAAATAACATATCAATGCTCCAAAATGCAACAAATAACAAGGATGATTAAAATGACATATAAAAGCATGACATGTACCTATTCCATAGTGGATTGGTGTCACTTGTGCAAAGTGACCCTTTCCCAATCCTTGATAAACTCAAATGATGAAGATGACTTGAAGATGGAGTGAAATGGAAAAAATTAGCTTCTCAATTGGAGTAACTTTGCATGAAGGTTGTGGATGGATTGTTGAAGAATAATCCTTCTATTTATAGAATTTCAAATGCTAAGAGTGACCAAAAGAGAGCAATGTGGGATAAATATTTGGCCAATAAGAAAGAGCCACTTGTCACCTTGTGAGTGGCTGAGGAATGTGCAAGTTTTGGTCAATGTGCCAATAAATGAGATTGGTTGGCCTTTTCAAATTCAAATTTGGCTTGTTGGAGGGAGAAAAAGAGACTTTAATGCCAAGTGGGGGACGTGTAAGAGGGGAGTTATTTCCATGTTGGAAGGGACAAGTCAACTTGTTTTCAAATTCAAACTTGAGGAATATTCTCCAAAGGTGCTTTGTTGAGGGAAAATGATGATTTTAATAAATGAATTAAAATGCTTTATTTGTGCAAGTGGGAAAAGCTAGAGGATGTGATGGGTGATTGGATTAGATTTAATCAGGATTAGATTAACTTAGATGATGTTAGATTATTTTGACCCATTTGACTTAAATACTTGGATTTATTTAAATCAAAAAGGAGGAATATGAATTTGATATTTAATTAAATAAAGTTTGGTTTATTTAATTAAAGGGATGATGCAAGATAAAGGTTAATTATTTTGAAGGAGTTGAATCTAGGAGATGATTTATGAAAGATGGAATGTTAGGATGTGATTAAAATTGATTTATTTAAATGAGGTAATGATAGGCTTAAATTAAATAAAGTTAATTTATTCAATTTAAATGGATAATCCTTAGAGATTGAATTAAATTGACTTGATTTATCTAATGTATAGATGAATGTGAATGATATCAATTTTGTATGTCTACAGGTAGATATTGGAGAGAAATGTTTATTGTTGATGATGAGTTATATGGCCAAAAGATAATAGAGAATGTGTTGTTTTAATTACATCAAATTCCCTCAAATATGAAAATAGTCTTACTACCTTAAAAATCATAGTATGGTGATTCTCCTTTAATAATAGACTTCCTATCTATGGTGTGCTTAATTGTGGAAGTTGAGATATACATTTATATTTGCATTCACACAAATAGGAATGAGCATATGGAATCCTTGTGTCTTGTATTTTGTAGGTTTCATGGTTTTTTTTATTAGTATTTATTATTACCATCTAAACAATGGAATCCCTTATAATCATATTCCATTCCCAACTAAGGATAAAAGGTATCAACATAAGTTCTGGAATCATAATGCATGTCCAAGTATATTTAAGTGTCATTATACTAATGGTAAATAGGAGCACAATAATTTATTTTACTGAATAAAAAAAATACAAACTTTGCACCCTAAATATAGCCAATTAATTCCTAAACCTTGACAAGTTCTAGAAATTAGGAAATTCACATGAATACATATTATAGAGATTATAAAGTTAGTAGCTCAAGGAAAACTTGGTTAAGGTGTTGCAACTTCTAAGGGATCAATGAGATTCTTCCTTGCTCATACGCCTCTCTAGGTCTTCCTTCCTTTTTCCAGTGCCAAACTCACAACACCTATGAATACTCTCACTACACCTTCATTCACTCATTGTTTTCGCACAATTACTTTGTGTTTTGTAGGCAAGGGATCGTGGGGTTTTTATAGCAAAATTGGGGCCTATATTTTCCCCATCCTTTGATCAAAGGGAGCCTCCTATGGGCATGGAAATCATGTTGTTTTAATGGCATGGCTCCCCCTTCAAATATACACCCCTCTCCTCATAAATGAGGGTTGTTTATGATGTGAGGAGTTAAAATTTTCCCTTCCTCAAAAATAATGACTCCTCCTTTCTTTCTTTTTTCTTATATTTCTCATAATGCATTATTTTTTCTTTATTATTTATTTCTCTTTTCCTTTGCTCTTATTTTTCCTTATTTTTAATTTTTATTCTCATTTAATTCTTTTATTTATGTTTTATTTATTTATTTTTATTTTTATTTTTATTTTTATTTCCAAATGGTAAGGTTGTTGAACACACCTGAATACTAAGACGGGGGTGAATTAGTATCTACAAAAATTTAAACCCTTCAGATCTTAAACCCTTCAACAATGTGCAAATATAGAATTTTAACAATATCATCAACCCTTACATAGATCAGTAATACTTAATCAAATCAACAACAATGAATACACATGCACAAGATAACACCAGATTTATGTAAAAAACCCAAGAAGGGAAAAACCATGGTGAGAAATCTCACAACATAGGAAGCTCATTACTTACAGAATTACAATTTGTTTTAAGGCTCACTACCTAAGGTAGCACACTTCTCCCTAATGGACTTGCAAGCTAAGGCTCACAACCTTAGGGAAAGATACAAAGTACTTGTAGTATAGAGGTGCACAACCCTAGGGCAAGATACAAATTACAAGGACCTGCTAAAGGGACTCACTATCTGATAGCAAGATACATGGAGATTTAAAAATTACAACATATGTCAACAATACACTTTGTTGACTGAGGCATTAAAGCTCATCTTATCTTTATCTTCTACAACTCACTACATCATTCCATACTTGCACACTACGACACCTCTGATTATCTGGCAACATATTTATTCTTTCATTGATATCCTCCATAAGATCTTAAAACACCAATTAGGTCATCCAAAACATAAGATAAACAATAACTCCAACAAGTTGGCCACAAAAACATAATGTGGTCCTATCTAGGAGATAAAGAGGACCAAAAAATATTTATTACATATTCTAGTGTGATCCCAAACAACACACATGTTGGTGCAAAACCCAAGTTGACAACAAGGAAACATGTAGATGAAACATGTAGCACATTACCAGTTGGCCCAAAAATGTACACTCAACTGAATTTACTCAATGTGATTCTCAAAAAGATAGGTAAAGACCCAAATACATCTTAACACAGCCTCAAATTTTGGCATAGACTCCCAAGAACATAACACAAGCAAGAGAACAAGCTCTATCTGCCAAAAATCCACAAATTACCCAAAAAACTAACTCAAAATAATATGTGGCACCAAAGAGATCAACCATTGATGTGTAGACCACAAAGGGACGTTTCATCAAACATCCAACAACACTTACATATACTTCTTTCACACTGTCATATGACAAATAGCAACCACAAACCAAACAGAAATAGAACACTTCATCCCAAAAGCACAAAATACACAACCATAAGATAGAACATTAACAGACCAACTTGTGGTAAACACCATCACATTAAATATGAACTAAGACACTACACAAACACTGGGAGAACATTCACCAAACTATAGAATTAAAAACATCAATGCAGAGAAATGTGAGAGTATTTTCTAGACCAATCCTAATAAGCAACAAAACTACCAACCCACTACAATAACCAGAAACCTCCACTACAACACTGGTGACCTTAAAAGATAGGAGTGCAACATCCACAGAACACAAGTGTTGAATCCCAAACTCCAAGACCATATCTTCAAAGGCGGAGGAATTCATTGCATTCTCCCAAACATACTTCAATGCAACTTCCTATAGCAAAAACTTTCATCAACATTTGGAGATCAAAACTACCTTATAGAAACACATACTTCCTCAAAAACAACAGGAGAGAGAAAATAACATACTAGATACCATCAGTAACATCTCTCCAAATTTATCATTACTTTTAATCCTCATCTTAATTCTTCTAATCCTCATATTAATGCTTTTAATCCTCATATTAACATATCATCATGATATCATCTTTGCTAACAACAACCATACTCAATACAACTTTAATTGTCACCAAACAAGGCATGACATCCAACTATGAACAATAGCAATATGAAATGCATGGAATTCAACCATGAACATATCATCAACAACATATAACTATAAGCACCAATGATAGACCAAACTAAGTGTTGACATCAATGAAAACCAATGCCAATAAATCCCCCTTTGGCATTAATGGCAACACACACCTACACATTCTCCCCTTTGACATCAAGGAAAAAGGGGAAAATTTCTTCATTTGAACCAACAACACATTCTCCCCAACATATGCACATGATCCCCCTATCAGCAACAAACAACTAACTACATATTCCCCCTAAGAGGTAGCACACATCAATCCAGGAGAATATATGACATGAATTTCTCCCCCTAGATATGCACCATCTATGCATCTAGATAGAAAAGGGAGGGGCAATAACCCTTGACTTCTGCCAGAGATACTAAAAATTATCCTTTGAAAGCACTTAGTGAATATATTTGCAATTTGATCCTTAGTAGGCACATACTCCAATATGACTTCTTATCATGTACTCTTTTCCTATAGAAAGTGATATTGGATAGAAATATGCTTGTCCTTGAATGCATCACCGAATTCTTGGAAATTTTTATAAAACTATTATTATCACATAATATGGGAATGGGTTCATCATACGCCACCTGTACATATCCTTCAAAGGTTGCCTCATCCAAAGCACTTGTGTGCAGCAAGATGCTGCAACAATATACTTAGCTTTTGTTATAGATAAAGACATTGAATCCTACTTCTTACTGAACCAAGAGATAAATCTATCTCCTAAGAAAAATGCACTTCCACTAGTGCTTCTTTGGTCATCCACACATATTTCCCAATTAGCATTAGTATAATTACTCAAAGAAAATTTATCATCCTTCTTATACCACAATCCATAATCCAGAGTTCCCTTCAAATATCTAAATATTCTTTTTAGTACTTTCTAATGAGATTTCTTAGGATTAGATTGATATCTGGCAACCAAACATACTGCATGCATAATATCAAGTCTAGAAGTAGTCAAGTATAATAATCCTCCAATCATAGACCTATAAAGAGTTTGATCAACCTCAGGTGACTCGTTAGCATTGCTTTAAAAGTGACAACTAGTGACCATAGGAGTACTTACAGGTTTGGAATCCTCCATGCAAAAATTATTCAACATCTCTTTAACATACTTAGCCTGAGAAATAAAGATACCATCATTTAGTTGAAAATTTTGAATCCTAAGGAAGAGAGACAACTCACCAATCAAAGACATCTCAAACTCTTTATGCATCTCTTCTACAAACCTCTTACACACATTATCATCTCCTCCAAAGATGATGTCATCAACATATAGAACTATCAAAAAAATTTCTTCCTCTACCTTAATGAAAGATTACTATTTACATAGTACCTTTCTTTAAACCATGTTGAAGTAATTACTTATCCAACCGAGTATACCAAGCTATAGAATCTTTCTTGATTACATACAAAGATTTCTTAAGTTTGCAAACCATGTCTAGGTCTTCTGATAGCTGGAAACCATCTAGTTGCTCAATATATACCTCTTCCTCTAAGTCAACATTCAAGAAAGCTGACTTGACATCCATCTGATAGAATTTCAAATTCTTGTGAGCAACAAAGGAAACATCCTTATTTCCTTCATTCTAGCTACCAGAGAAAAATTCTCCTCAAAATCAATACCTTCAAATTGTCGATAACCCTTACATACCAATTTGGCTTTGTTCCTTACAACTTCACCATCTTCATTCAGCTTGTTCTAGAACACCCACTTTTTTCCTATAACATTCTTAACAGCTAGTCTGGGAACCAAATCACATGTCAAATTATTTTCTATCTAACTCACTTCCTCTTACATTTCCTTCATCCAACCTTCATCTTTGCTAGCATCAGCAAAGTTCTTGGGCTTTACCTTTGACAGTAAACACAAATTCACTTGCTCACTTGCTTTTATAAACCTTATCTTGGTCAATACACCTTCATGATTATCTCCAATGATCTGATCTATTGAAAGTTCCTTCTACACATACTTTGTTGGAGACTTGGGAACCTTTTCTGATTCTTTTTTCTTCTCTTCTTTATCTTCTTCTTCTTCACTACATAGGGAGGTATATCAGATCTAAAAACCTCTAGTTCTTGTGAGATCTGACACAAATATTCATCTACCTTAACATTTTTTCTTTCAATCATCTTTCCCAATGTCTTGTTACAGTAGAATCTATAGGTCTTTTTTGGTTGAGTAACCAAGGAAGATCCCTTCCTCACACCTTGAATCAAACTTTCCAAGGACTTCTTCATCTCTCCTGATGTAGCATTTTCTTCCAAAGATCTTAAGTATTTAATAGTAGGATTCCTTCAATACCATAGCTCATAAGGTTTCTTAGTGTTATTAACCCACAATTGTAATTTGTTAAGCAAATAGATAGCAGTGTGAACAACTTACTTCTAATACATATTAGCTAGATCATTGACATCTTTTAACATTTCCCTAGCAATCTCTTGCACAGTCCTATTCTTCATTTCTACTACCCCATTCTGCTGAGGAGTTCTAGGAGCAAAACGATGTCTCATAGTACCATGTGATCTTTACAAAAAAATTCAAATTCATATGAAGTAAATTCACCTCCTCTATCTGACTTTAAGAATTCAATCTTAGTACCCATTTCATTCTCAAATTTTTCTTTGAAAATATTAAACTTATCAAAGGCTTCTTATTTCTCTCTTAAAAATGCAACCCAATTCATTCTAGAGTAGTCATTGAAATAAGAAACATGAAATAATTTTCACCTTGTTGACTCTTCATTCTTGTAGGTCTAGATAGGTCAGTGTGAATCAGCTCCAATTGCATTGTATAAGAACACTCCTTTCTATTAAAGTTTGTCTTTGTTTTCCCATTTGACACTCCTTACATAATGTGTTTGTAGGCTTAGTTATCTTAGGCATATATCCCATTGCATGATTAGAGTTGATCTTTACCATACTATCAAATTTGATGTGCCCCATTCTCGTGTGCCACAACCAACACTCACCAAATTGAGCCAGTAAATAGATTCTTCCATTTGCCTCCTTTAGACGATAGACATTTCCATTTGTCCTAGAGCCTTCTGCAACTAATCTTTTGGACCCTACCTTCCTGATATCATAACCTTTGGCATGAAATGTAAGGTTGTACCCTTTATTGCACATCTAATTGACACTAAGGATATTATGCTTTAGCCCTTTGACATAGAGAACATCCTCAATCTTGTTATTTCCATCAATGGATATAGCACCCTTTCCAAAAATTTGTGTTGACTCATCACCACCAAACTTAATAGCTCCACTAATACACTTATTGAGACTGATGAACCTTCCCTTGTCACCAGTCATGTGGTTATAGCAACCACTATCAATCACCCAAGAAAATTTTCTTCTTCCTTTTCATGAAAGGTAGTCCACATAGCTATTGATTTTTCATTATTTTTGTCAACCTATAAAGTATCAAATTTTTCAATATCACCCTTTTTTTCTTTCACAACCATGAATAGGGTTTCATCATTTGAATCATTATCCTCATCTTCTAAAGAAAATTACTATCCTTGGAATAGAGACTTCTTTTAAAATTCTCTCTTTTGTTACTATCTTTTGATTCTCTAAAGGGATGTTTAGAAGCAAAATGACCAATCCTCCCACAATTGAAACACTTGAAAGGTAGCTTGCCTTTGAATTTTTTGGTGCCCTTCTTTAATCTTCTCACAAATTTTGCTTCTACCTCATCAAAGTCATCATTTTGATCTATTGTTTCATCTTCTATCTTTTTACTAGCTTTGAATATTGCTTCCTTCTTTGTAGCATCTTTGAAAAACTCTCTCATTTCAAAGGTTGTGAGAGGAACAAACATTTCATCTAATGAATACTTATCCAATTCCTTAGACTCCTCAATAGAAGATACCTTATGACTATAATATTTAGGGAGAGATCTCAAAACCTTCTTCACAATCTCATCTTCTTTCACTTCTCCACCAAGACCTTTGATGTCAATAACTACTTCATCAACCTAGAGCGTATAACTAGAAATGTCTTCATCCTCTACCATCCTTAGAGTCTCAAATCTACTCTTGAAGATTTGCATCTTGGCTTGCCTTAATTTATTATCTCCTTCATAAATGTTGCTCAACTTTTCCCATACATCCTTGGCAGAAATACAACTCATCACTTTTAGAATTTCTAAATCAACTAACCTAGACATGATACAATTCTTTGCCTTGGAATTTTTCTCATACAACCTAATCTCAGTTGGATCTATTAGAGGAGCAGTAGGAGTAGTGTAACCATCCTTGACAGATTTCCAAACACCAAATGTTAGAGATTTTAGATGCCCCTCCATTCTTACTTTCTAAAAGGTGTAATGTGTCCCATCAAACCTAGAACCCTTATAAGATCCATCATGTTCCATCCCTCACCTTTTCTCAACCAGTTAAGCTTCTTCAGATGAACTTGGCTCTGATACCAATTGTTGAACACACCTGGATACTGAGAGGGGGTGAATCAGTACCTATAAAAACTTAAACCCTTCAATAATATGTAAATATAGGCTTTTAACAAGATCAACAACCTTTAGACAGATCAACAATACTTAATCAAATCAACAGCAATGAAAAATAAGGAAATGAACACACATGCACAAGATAACACCAGATTTATGTGGAAAACCCAAGAAGGGAAAAACCACAGTGAGAAATCTCAAAATATATGAAGCTCACTACTTACAAAATTATAATTTGTTTTAAGGCTCACTACCTAAGGAATCACACTGCTCCCTAATGGACTTGCAAGCTAAGGTGGACAACCTTAGGGAAAGATACAAAGGACTTCCAATACTGAGGTGCAAAACCCTAAGGAAAGATATAAATTACAAGGACCTGTTGAAGGGACTCACTGTTTGATAGCTCAAGATACATGAAGATTTGAAAATTACAACATATGTCAACAATACACTTTGTTGACTAAGGCGTTAAAGCTCATCTTATCTTTCTTTTCCACAACTCACTACATCATTTCATACTCGCACACCATCACACCTCTATTATCTTGCAACAAATTTTTTCTTTCATTTATATCCTCTGCAAGATCTCAAAACACCAATTAGGTTAGCCAAAATAGAAGATAAATAATAAATCCAACAAGTTGGCCATAAAAACATAATTTGGTCTTGTCTAGGAGATAGAGAGGACCAAAATAGCTTATTTCATATTCCAATTTGATCCCAAACAACACACGCTAGCACACAACAACCCAACTTAGCAACAAGGAAACGTGTAGATGAAATGTGTAGCACATTACCAGTTGGCTCAAAAACATACACTCAACTGAATTTACTCAATGTGATTCTCAACAATATAGGTAAAGAACCAAATACATCTTAACACAACCTCAAGTTTTGGCGCAAACCCCCAAGCACATAGTGCAAGCAAGAGAACAAGCCTTGTCAACTAGACATCCACAAATTTCCCAGAAACCCAACTCAAAGAAATATGAAGCACCAAAGAGATCAACCATTGATGTGCATACCACAAAGGGATATTTCATGAACATACAAAAACACTTCAATATACTTATTTCATACTATCATGTCACAAAAAGCCACCACAAACCAAATAGAAATGTAAAGAAGTTCATCCTAGAAACATAGAATACACAACCATGAGATAGAACATTAACAAATCATAAACACCATCACATGAAATCTAAACTAAGACACTACACAAAAATTGAGAGCATGTTCACCAAATCACAGAAGTGGAAACATCAATGCAAAGAAATGCAGAGCATTTTTTGAACCAATCCTGACAGGCAACAAAACTGCCAACTCACTACATAACCAAAAACCTCCACAACACTAGTGACCTGAAAAGATAGGAGTGCAACATCCATAGAACACAAACACTGAATCCCAAACCATATGACCATATCTTCAAAGGAAAAGGAATGTGGAGCATTCTCCCAAATAGACTTCAATGCAACTTCATGTAACAAAAACTTTCAACAACATCTAAAGACTAGAACTACCTTGTAGCAACACATATCAAGAACAACAGGAGAGAGCAAACAACATACTAGAGACCATTAGTAACATCTCTCCAACTTTAGCATTACTTCTGATCCTCATCTTCATGCTTATAATCCTCATCTTAACGCTTCTAATCCTCATCTTAATATATCATCATGATATCATCTCTGCTGATAGAAACCATACTCAATACAACTTTAATTGTCATCAAACAAGGCATGACATCCAGCCATGAATAGTAGCAACATCAAAGGTATGAATCCAACCATGAACATATCATTGAAACAACATACAACTATAAGCACCAATGATAGCCCAAACTGAGTGTTGACATCAATGACAACCAATTCCAACAAAAGTTATGGTTTAAATTGGTCAACTTTGTTTTATTATTATTTTCTCTTGATTCACCTTATTGCTTGATTCGAGGATGTTCACAAAGAAATAAGAGGGTTAATTAACCTACCGACAAGGTAAAGAAACTGATACAAATCAAGCCTCACTAATAGTAGCAGATAAACTCTTAATTTGGGTGGAGTAACTGGAGTGACTTGACTTCCAACTAGTCAAACTAGGCTATTGAGTTTGAGGTTCTTTCTCAGAATAGGTTACCAGGTCCGCCTTTTGTTGCACCCTGAGCACTTGCAAAACTCATCCACATTCTCACACAATTGTCAATACCTGGTTAGTTCAATAAATAGATAGATATACCATGCTTAAATCAAATAACACCATTTTATTCATAAATATAGATTATTTAATATGTATTTCAACTAACCACTTAAAGTGTTTAAGTCTATTATATTAATAATTAATTTTTAATGGACATCCAAAACAAGAGTTGGGGACATAGTTATTAGTTTAAGGTTTCATCTTCATCCAAATTACATTGGGATGATAGACGAGTAACAAAATAAAGTCTAACATATACAGGGATGTGACGAACTCTTGCAATTCAACAACTTCCCCAAGGTATTTTTCAATACCTTTACACATTAATAGACATCAAAGACATGGGTGAATTGGGTTGCAAAGGTACAAAGGACCAACTAGTTCAAATCTATGTAGCATAGATTAAATGAACATAAAAGGTTGAATTGTGGCACTTGTGATCAAAAAAATGACATGTGAAAATGATCTAAGAAATTCAAAGAGTAAAAGTTCAAATAATGTTGTTGTACATCCAAGGCATATAAGAAATTGCAATTTCAAGTTACGATTCAAAAGTAATAATCAAAATAAAAAACATTTACCATCAAAATCAAATAAATACTTTCATTTCTATTATTTGCAATTTTCAAATCTCTCTTACATAATCTATCCAAATTTCAAATTAAGTTAATCAATTACCTTCCTTTTTTAAGATTGAGAGAAAAATAGAAAAAAGATTTCCAAACAACGACAACTATCACTAAAATCTAAAAGATAAAAACCAAATCGACAAACCGACCACCAACACAAACCAAAAATTAATTAATTATCTTATTCATAAAAACTAGTTTTGAATTAAAAAATATATAAACACTATTTTTTGGAGGTCACTTCATTCGTAACTTTGTTCTATCTCAACATCCAAAGATTAGTAGATGACGCCAGGAGGAACCTAGTTTACTTCATAATCTTGCTAACCTTGATCTCCTCACGTAACTAGGGCCTTTATTTTTGTTCTCTCTGAATAATTCAAAGAGTTCGAAGATATCCAGAGATTACAGATACCTACTCCTTGTGAAATAAGACATCATGGAGCTTCTACCCAAAAGCGACAAACTGAAGCGTGTTTCCGAGACTTTACGACTTGATTTATAATATGAAAATTTGCATAGGCATCATCGTAGTGATTGGATTTAGTGCAGATTATATTCCTTTGTCCAAGGATACAATTCTTTCTATTTTTAAGTCTATTGCTAGATTTCGCCTATGATATATTCACGGCAAGCAAGAGACCAAACGGTAACAACAATAAGCATGGCAACGAAGAAACGCCTGGAATTGAAGCTTCCAATTTCAATTCCTCTGAGACATCACATGCCAATGCCTCTGCCTCTTCCTTCGCAGGCGAATCTGCAAAACAGCATTAATGGGCTCTGTGATTTGGAAAAAGTGGGAATTTTGGGACATGGCGGTCAAGGCAGTGTGCATAAAGTTCTTCACCGGAGATCCTGCTCCTATTACGCTCTCAAAGTTGTCCGCCTCGACTGCGACCCGTCTTCCACGAGACAGATTATGAGGGAGGTGGAGATAGTCAAGAAGATCAACTCCCCCCGCATTGTGAAATGTGAGGGTGTTTTTGAGCAGGGTGGGAACATAAATTTTGTGCTGGAATACATGGATGGAGGCTCTCTGGCCAATTTAATGAAGCACAAGAGAAGAATGACAGAGTCCTTTATTGCTAAGGTTGCTAGACAAGTGTTGGAAGGATTGAAGTACCTTCACAGTGAAAGGATTGTGCACAGAGACATCAAGCCTTCCAACCTGCTGATTGACAGAAGTTCCCGAGTGGTTAAAATTGCAGACTTTGGAGTGAGTGGGATTGTATCACAGAGTATGGATGTTAACTACAATTCTTATGTGGGTACCTGTGCTTATATGAGTCCGGAGAGATTCGACCCAGATACCTATCGAGGAAGTTGTAATGGTTACGAGGGAGATCTGTGGAGCTTGGGATTGACAATGCTGGAATGCTATTTGGGACATTTTCCCTTTCTGCAACCTGCACAACAGCCCGATTGGGTCACTCTCATGTGTGCCATTTGTTTCGGGGACCCGCCTCGGCGCCGCCGACTGCATCTCAAGAATTCCAGAGTTTTATAGAATGTTGACTTAGAAAAAACCCAAGCAGTAGATGGACGGCCTCTGAGCTTCTCCACCATCCTTTTCTCGACCCAATTCTTGTATAAGCTTGCCCATCTTGACTCATTACTCCGCAGATGCTCTTGGCAATTACAGGAGGGTAACGTCAAATTCTTCCCCATGTTTCCCTCACACTGAGTTCTGTCGTTGTCAGTGATTGAAGAAACATGGAGAGAAAATTAAATTAAATAACTAACAAACATGCTCCAAAGCATGGTGTATATAGCTCCGATGAAGAAATTATCTGTATAAATAATATATTTGTAATAAAATTGTTCAGATGCAGAAGTTAAAATTAAATGTTGTTTCTAAATTATTATAATTGTAAATAGTTAGTTTGTTGTGGTCAATATATTGGTTATATATATGTGAGTTTTCTATAAATAATGAGTATATTAACTACAATACATCAATCACATAAGTTATTATGTTTGTGGGCTTGGATCTCCATGTAAATAATTAGTGTGTTGATCATGACTATTTAAACTCATGCAAAATTAAATAAATTTTTTATTTGCAAGACTTCAATAGTAAATTTATTTCCTTTTTCACTTGACTATTTTGAAAACTCATTGTTTTCCATGTTGAGAAATTTCTCTTATAAATTAAAGAAGCAAGAGTGGAGCCTAGATAGAACCACTCAAGTTCATTAAGTAGAAGTGCTAGATTGCTAGTAGCATGATGCGTCATGATGTAACACCCACAATTGTGCAAAATTTTATAGTTATTCCTCATTTAAAAAACATAAATTTTCCTCAAATTAAAATAAGAGTTCATTTTGTGGTGGTAAAATACCACCTAAATGTTCAACACTAAAGATACAACCTTTTAATGAATACTCTTCAAGTGATATTAGCTTAAAATATTAAAGGCTCTTGAAATTTATATTAATTTTTTATCATGGAAAAAATGAAGCCCAAGAAAAGGGGTGGAATTTTGTTTATAAAGAAATCAATTATAAAATTGTAACAGTAAAATTTACATACCCATGTCATTTTCCATTTAGTTTTGTGTTTATTTTGAGGTAATGTTTTAATACATATATAAAAGTTTTATTTTGACAATCAAGCATTCGATCATTCTAAAGAGAATTCAATAATGGCATATTTCAGCTTGATGCAATAAAAAGAGTAATATGAATTTGCATTTTAGTCATTTGCCTATTGTTTTTAATATTGTTTAATTTTAAGGGGTGGATCAAGGATCAATACCCCTATGGCTCAATCATACGAAAACCCTGCCAAGGTATATATCAATAGTGTAGGTGCCAAAATCTTAGAAAAGGTAGAGAAAATACTACATTTCAAGTGAATTTGCAAGAAGAAAACTAATAGATTGCTAGGAAAAATTCGGAGCACAATACATGATCATGGTTACGAATCAATCCAAACTTGTGAGCTTGTGTTATGATAGGGTAAATACCTGGTGTAGAATTCTAGGTGGTTATTGAGAGGCACTCCTTCCAACTATAACATCAAGAATATTCCAAAATCTCATCCATTTAAAATTATTCTTTAGTTATTGAACTAAGTATTCTCCTCCACATTCAATTTTATATCTTAGTATTCAATTATTTAAAATTATAGATATATATTTGTCTCCACATATACCTAGATTGACTATTTCTTATTTGTATGCATTTCATAATTATATATTAGCTTAGGTAACACATAAAGGAATAATTATTTTCTTTTTATTTTGGTGAACTTGTCTAATCATACACACCCAAACTTTCTTTATAGGGTTTAACATTATAGTTTTTTTATATATGCAATTTGTTGAGATTATATATTATTTTTAGATCTACCCTTCCTTTTGTATTATTATGATTCATTGATAATCATTTTCTATTTGAGTTTTTGTGCTAAATATTGTGATATATTTTTCACCACTCCACCTACCCTTGGCTACTACATTATATTTTTATTTTTATTTTTCTATTTTCTCAATTTGAAATTAGATGTTTGAGTTTTCATTTCCTATCTTTTGTTTATGCCACCTAGGAGTCTCCACCTAAATCCTACCATGGAGTAAACCAATGCAAATAAAATTAATTTTTGATGCTTATAGTGAGAATGATGATAAATATGATTACATGATGGTCTTGTACATAATCAAGATTTTTAAAATAATTTATTTGAGCTAATGTTGAGAATCATACACAACTAGAAAATATATTTCATTATGTGTTATCAACTAAATCATAAGGATGTGAGTATTTGGCCACATCCGCCATGTATCTCTTAGCATTACTTCTTCCACTAACACTACACACTGGCATAATCTTGGCCACCATTATCCCATCATTTAGTATCTACCCCCTTTCCATCTATTCTCCACTTTATGGACTAGCTCCCAAATACAATCCTCCCACCATATCCACTACCCTTTTGATGACCCAAAATTCCATAGCTCTTTCTTCTACCACACATATACTCATAGTTACCCCGCTTAGCTATCTCACAGTTTCCATACCCCATACCTTTAATTCCTCTAAGTGCCCTTCATCTTTAATACCTATATCCTAGGTCATTATATTATCCATTTCTCTTACTTCTGATCTCCAACAACCAATAAGGATACTTTTTTTCTCATATAGTTTTCCCAATATCTGAGAATGCAAATATAACTGAAAAAGGAATATATGGTACAACAGTTCAATGAGATAGTGACATGTATACTTTCTAGCTTGAGGCTTGTTTTTCTCCTTCATTTCTATAAGAAGGAATTCAAGGCTAGAAGTGTGGGGCTCATTGTATTGCATGTGATCACATTGAATTGTAGAAACAATATTGAGCATATTTTGAGTTTTGTCTTAGGTTTCGAGTCTGTAGTTACGTATGTAATATTGATAACAAAGATAGAAAATATAATATAGAATGGTGTTAATTTCACGGCCATTTTCTCTCCTTTGTACTTATTCTATGAATTTATGAATAATATAATCAAGGATTTTCTTGTTCGTCTCCATTGCTTTCCAATCGATGTATGATTTCATTCTTGATTATTAGTTCAAAGAATTAGTGTAAATGATTGAATGACTTGTTAACTCATATGAATTAAGTGTTAGGATATTTGTAAGAAGTAATGTTCGGTAATATAATGTGGGAATGCTATAATGCAGTGTTTTTGAAGCTTATATGTTGCTATGTGTAGAAATTTTCTCAAGTTGCATAGGTTAATATTGACTCCATGTTTAGGATAAGGCACTGGTTTGATTAAAATATTCATAAGACAATCTTTGGGTCAGCTCATCAGCAAATCAATATTTATTTAAAAACCTTACAAATGAGTAACCAATATAGTTATGTTATGTTAAGTTTCACTATTCTCATACTCCAAGTGTAGGGTATTGCTAGAAGAATTGCCAAATTTTTCGATACACTATGTTGTTGAGTGGTTATATAAGAGAATTATCAATTATTTACAATGTATATAAATGTTAATTGCAGAATTTCTTGAATATACATTGTTGGATTACCCTCCCGAGTTTCATAGAGCCTGAAGTGTAGGAGGAAAGCTTTGCATCTTTCACTCATTTTTTGGCCAATCCCTTTAGATTGCTAAGTATTGGAAATGGAAAATCCATAGGTAATTCTGAAGATTAGCTTGGTTATTAAAAAATAAACAACACCTAGAACAACCCTCTTGCAAGATCTCTTTTCCCTTTGCAAAGAGATCTCAAGGGTTTGTTCTTGAGTGAAATTTAGTGAAAGTTTTACTTTCCAATCCCTAAAAAAAATTAAGGGTGGAGGAAGTAAACAATTTTCCACCTTTCATTTTTGTGAACCTACACTTAGAATACCTTCTTTTTTTATTTGGAGTGCATTATCTTGTTTGCATCAACATTCCATTAGCACTTGCATTGGTTAACTTGCATTCTAAGGTTTTGAATTGTGCATTAGTGAAAGCTCATATATATTGCATTTGTGCATCTAATTTCATTGAAAAATAGTCAAAATATGCATTTGCATCTCACATACAGATCATAAAACATAAAAAGCATAAAATTGAATTGAAATTTTTTGAAAATCTTGAAAACAATCATCGCTAGGACTCATTCGCCACCCTAGGAAAATTAGTCCCTCTACACATTTTGCACTTCATTTTTTGGCATTTATAGTTCACTTTCTAAGTTTTTGTTTGCTATTATTTCCTTTTTGTTTCAGTTTCTAGAATTTTTTTTACAAGAATTTCATGTTTTTGAGCTTATATTGCATTTGCATTCACACTGCATTTAGTAGCCCTTCTATGAGTATTTGGTGTCCTATTTCTAATACTATAGTGAAACGAAGTTTGAGACTCATGTCATCCCACGATAGTACAATTGTCATGGATCTTGAGTTGTCAAGCTCTTTTAGTCCTAATATTGACATTAGTACACTAGATATGGACAATACCCTTAGCAACTCGTTTCCTTCAAAGAGCATGCAATTTGAACCAAGGAATGATAATGTCCCATAAGAAAACATAATTCAAATTCATGACGACCTAGAAAACTTAATGTGATGACTTACTAAATGACCTAGAAAAGTATGCAAAACAAAACAGAAAGTTGCAAGATGAAATTTGTGCACCTGTGAATCTGAAGATGATTGATTGAAGCTCTGAAATGCTAGAAATCCTAACTTTAATGTTGAGTGGGACTCATATGCCAAGCTGGGTGAATCAATCCCATATATGGGTTTTTGTGCGAGAATAAGAATCTTGAAAATGGGTATTTGAATCTATAAAAATTTGAATTTTGACCTTTTGGGACTCATTCGCTAGAAGTGGTGAATTAGTCTAGTTAGGGTTTTCTAAAACTTCAAAGTCTAAATCTGCTCTCCTCAGTTTGCTCAATTTTCTTCTTCAGGTTTTCAGATCTGAATCTCTATAAATCAACCTATAGGTGTTCTCCAATGTTCTCCAATGCTTAATAAAAACTTTGACAAATTTAGGCACTTTGACAACTTTCTCCAAACTTTCTCTCCATTGTATCTTCAATTTAAACCTAAAACTTAGACACTAAAGAGAGGGAAAAATGTTGTTTTTTTAGTGGAAAGGGTTTTCCTTGGTCAAACCTTGTTTTGGTAATCAAACCTTGAAATAAAATAAAATACGAATAAAGAATGATGAATGAACAAAATACGATGTTGTAGCTCACCAAACCCTAGTAATGAAGTGTTGCAAACATGTATGAGATGGCTCCAATGGATATAGATCTTGAATATTTCTTGAATGTGATAGATCTTGAGTGAAATGCTAGCTTGAATCATAAAAACCTACACCACAATTGTTGACTAAAAAACAAACATGATGCATGAAGTCTTTAACATGATGCTTGACACTTGGAGAATGCTCTAAAATGATTGATAATATTCCCTTGAATGCTCTTGAATCCTCTTGAATTCTCCTATGAACTCAAACTTTCTGTAAGCATGCTCATTCAACTTGCTATGTCTAAAATGAGTGAAAGAAACTTGTATTTATACTTAATTATGCAAGAGTTCTCCAAATTACAACACTACAAGCCGACATCAAATCTAGGAGTATAAAATCCCACCAAAATTTTGAATTAATTTTGATTTTGGGCCACACGGGACTCATTCGCCCAAGGTGGCAAATGAGTCCAATTAAGCATAATTTATGGGACCATTTTTTTAAATGCTTAGAAAGATGTGAAACTAGCTTTGGGACCCAAAAACCTAGGTGGGACTCATTCATCCAAGGTGGCGAATGAGTCCCAGATCATTAAATCTAGGCCATACAAGTTGAAAACACCTGAATTATGATTGGATATTGATTTGTGTTGGGATTATCCTCAAACAGATGCATTAAATTAGGCTTGCAGATACAAAATAAGGCTAATTAAAGCATAATACGTCCAAATATTAATGACAACCCTAGAAAAGTATGAAAGTATGTTACAACACTTTACAACACATTAACTAATGCATGATTAAGTTAAAAAGAGATTTATTACATGTAGTTAATTAATAAAACCTCATAAAAGTGTGAAAGTGTGTTACAACACTTTGACAAGGTACCATTTATTTTCATTAGTTCACAAGGGCCTAAGACATAATGTGAATGTGTCAAACACATCACAACACTAAATCAAGGAACCATTAAGCCTAGTTTACAAGGAGGGCCCAAACAAGCAAGGAAAAGTAGAAGGGATAATTTTTTTGTTGCCACATTTAGCCCCCACTTTAGTGAGAGGATGAACTTACTTCAAAATCACACTAAATTTGAAAATCACACATCAAGAGGGGTCCAAGTACGCCAATGTCAGTAATATGGGATGACAACAATCAAGAGGGGTTATCAAGCCCCGAGATAAAGATCCCATGGAAAACCAACATAGACACAAAAGAACACACATGAAAATGATATAAGAGAAACAATAAAGAACAAGAATGCATTGTAAAAGAAAAAGGGGTGATCAAGCTTCAACTGTTTATCCATCATGATGTGGATCAAATCTAGGTTGTTTAAATTCAAAAAATGTACACTCACTCTAAGGCAATGAAACTTTAGGCTATACGTTGGGTGAGAAATCCAAGAAGGTGAGACACATACACACATGGTTGGTATGCACTCACACACATATGCAAGTGGCTAAGAGAAATCCATGCCCTCATTTGGCTTCCTATCAAACCATACCAAAGTTATACCTCCTAATATCCTTGATAAGGTGCCAAGGAACAATGAACTTTGAACTTCATGAGGAAATAAAATCTTTCTATGCTTGGAACTCATGAACAAACAAGATGGCTCTACAAGTGTGCAAAGTGTGTTATGCAAGGTGGCCATATAACTGAAAATACAAAATGTAACAATAAGGAACGTTCAAATGATCCTTATTTAGTTCACATGAGGTATTAACTTAAGGGATATTATGCCTAATGTCTCCAAAAGAGGACCAATCAAAGAATAGAAGATTCACAACTTAGGGGATGCAATGTGTCACATCAAGCCACTAAGAGGAATGTAATATGTTAAGATAGATCACACTCTTGAGGGACATCACACCCAATTTCACCACAAAGCAAAAGACACATCACATGAAGTAAGAAGACTACACCATGAAACATGATGAGAAAAAATGCAAAAGACTAATTCTAATATATGCCCCCGCTTTAAATAAATTTAAAAACACCATGCTATGATAAATTACTTTAAAGTAGAAAATGATAAATGTTGACAATAAAGAATACATGAGAGCTTACTTGGAAAGCCCTATGCCAAGTCATATGTTTCCAAATGAAGCTACGTCATGCAAAAAGAAAGGACAAGAGAGGGGTTGCCCCCAAAATTAAAATCCAAACACATGAGGGAACTATGGATATGGGGTCAGTATGTTCTTGCTACAATGTTTCTAGAGAGCTTGGAACTATCATCATTCCCCAAATACTCATAGAAATAGAAGAATGACACAAAGAGAGTGAAAATGAAGAGAAACCTTTTGGGTCTGTTGGAGGTAAAAAATATACCTTGGTTTTCACATGCTTCCATTTTATTTATCATCCCATTCCCACCATAAGCCTTCATTTCCTTGATTTTTACTGTATTTGACATTAAACATAAAATTTCCTCATATATATAGCTCTTAAAATAAAGACTCTAATTATCATTTTTGAAATATTTCCCCTTCTTAAGGTACCTTCTTGGCAACACAAGGTATGTTACCAAGACAATACCATATTGAAGAAAGCTACACCAATGTCTTTTTGAAAAGATCAATAGAAGGCCACTAAAAATTCCGATGAGACACTCATGCTTCAAAGTGACTTGTTTGAATGTCTCCTTGACAACCCAAAGAGTAACATATTAATGAGACCTGGATTCTTTGGAGTGAAAAAATAACATGTCTCTCTGACAAGACACGATAATGCCAATACTCAAAGAATATAGGATCATTTTTAGGAAACAGAAAAACATCTCTCGAACATTGAGATATTATTATAAAATAAAAGGTAAATCACTAACAAAACATAGTCGGGTGAGTACATCGACAATCTCAAAGAAAGTGAAAAAGTCTCTTTGACACTGCAAGAACAAGTAAGAACAATATGTTGAAGAGACACAAAGGAATTGTACATACATTGATAAAATCCTCTTCAAATTTCTAACAATAAGATGTCGAAGAGACAAGAGAGCGTCAAGCAGACATTGTTAAAAGTCTCTTCAACTTTCTAACACAACTACAAGCATATACCATTGATGAGACTACGGATCTCTTCAACATTTTAAAGACACAAAAAAGGTCATTCAAAGAAAAAATGATGAAAGGAGGAACACAGGTATGTCAAGAAGACATAAGCTTATCATAAGGAAATAATTACCAATCTCATTCACATTCTAATATCAAAAGGACTGTAAGGAAGGAAAACCTGAAGTGCATCCATCAAAGAGACTTTATAGGATTGAAGAGAGAAACTTAGATGTATCTTCGACATTTTGAAAATCTATCAAACACATATCAAAGAGAGTAAAATGGAATCAAGGTCCCCTTGACATGATGAAATGATTTCTTATATGATTAGCATGACTAATGAGGTCATCAAATAGATAACTACAATTAATATTGGAATTGATTAGAAATGTGGCACGAGCATCATTTATGAACTAGAACTGGTTCAAGCGAGCCAAATCTTGATATATCTGACTCTTGAGAAAACAAAATCAATAAAAATTATGGTTGGATATTGAGGAGGCAGAATTGGACAATATCAAGCAGCTCAGGAACCATGACATTAGCTCAAGTAAGTGTTCTTGGCTCAATTGAACATGTTCTATAAAAATTTGAATGAAGTACTATGCAAATAGGGTCTTGAGATGGCTAAAATCCCAGAAAGACCAAAAGTGAAGAGGAAGAAAATAGAGGCTAGGCCGTTAAACCAAGACTTAATAGATCAATGTCCTGGGTCTAGACCAAAATCTAGGAGAACAACTCAATTGAATAATTTGTGTGAAAATTTAGAAGATAAACATAAAAATATTGGAGATGTGTGTACTCCACAGAGAGGCTATGATCTGCTTATATATCTCTATAGAAAGAAGTATAGATACAGACCTGTCTGAAATCCTTGGAACATGAATTTGGAAAAGCTTGACATGCCTAATGTGTGTCAACATCTAGAACTAATTAAGGCATTGGCTAAAAACTACAACCTTAAAACAAGGGAAATCTATTCCTATGATGGTTCACAATTTATCATCATAACACGAGATTATATCTACATGGTTTTTTAACTTGACACATCCATGAAAACAAAATTGAGGATAAGAGACTTGTGGGAAGAGTATTGGACCATGGATACAAGCTATAAAAGATGGAAATTACCTCTGAACAAACCCCCAAGGGTCCAAGAAACCAACTTAGAAGATTCTCTAGTGATGAGAAAGCCACATTTCTAGTGGGCTCATTTGAAGAATACTACTAGTACACATCTATTATTCAACTGGCCAAGTCATAGGAATTGATGCCCCTACTACGATGGATATAGCTCCCATCATTTTAGCTGCAAATATCCAAAGCCAAGATGCTAGGCCTTATGACTATGCAAAATATTTTTCTAAGTTCATTAATGCCTCAATTGAAGCTATTAAGAGTAACAGTGATGCCATCAAATTCAAGCATTATTCAATGCTTATGCATATGATATTATATGAAGGGCGGGAAATGGGAATATGAGGAGAGGAGATAAGAATAAAATATTTGGATAGTGATGAGAATTATAGACCAGTCCATATTTGGATGTCCATATGGGACAGTAGATGTAGGAGATCCCACTATTTATATTTTGAAGAATATTTTTCAAACCCTTTTATAAGCTGCTTGGTCATAAATGTGATTAAATTTTGTCCCCAAAGATACAAAAGTTCTTTAGACCAAAGGGGAAAAACCCTAAGGGAAGGATAAACCATAATTGGGTGGATTGGTATTCCTTTAAAGACTGCACTATGATAAGAGTATATGGATTCAAGGAAGCCCCATTTTTATTGCCTAAGACTATATCGAATAGGGTTGCATACCTAGACATTGTGAGGAAATTTTCCTTTTCAGACTTTATGCACCTCAAGAGCTATGTAAGGAAATTCTCATGCCTTATACCTTGTGTTTTGGTGATTTTACCATTATTGTTGATCATGGGTATGAATCAATTAATAGTAAAATAGATTATTATGGAATTCCATTAGGAAACAAGAGAGAAGTTTGACCTTGAACACTTCATTCATGATGCCAAGATTGCATAGAGACTAAAAAGATATGAACATGAGTTCTTTGTGGATGATGTCATTAGAAATTGTGATGAAAATCAAGTAATGATGTGGAAGGTTGCATACAATAGAATAGTTATGGAAAAGCCCTGGAGGAGAAGCAATAATCCATTATATGAAGAAGCTTTTCATGAAATACAAGATCCGATGGAAAGACTTGAACAATTGATCCTACATGAAGAAAAATTGACTAAGTATGTACCTCTCATATCTTTTGAATGAAGAAGAGATATTGGTTTCAAGAAATAGGCTAAGAATGTGGTACCCTTAAGTCATTTATCACCATAATCTAATCCAGAGGTAAGCTTCTCAGCTAATACTCCTATTATTATTGAGGATAAAATTGAGGAAGAGAACAAGGTTACACTAATCACCATTCCTATTGTTCCCCAGTATTAAGTGCCACCAGAAAGGAATGTGATCACCTCTAAAGCTTCTAATGAATTGTCTAATGATGTGAGACATCTGGCTAGCCAGGGATTCATTGTAGATGATACATTTGTTCAAACCTCTGAGTTTAAAGTCTTCATTTATGAGTACAAAGGAAGAATGATAAGAGAAAAGTAAAAAGAAATCAACCCTAAGCAAGAAGCGGATGCCTCAAAAGAAATCTAGTATGAGGTTGATAAAGAAATGGATAACATGACTCCTGAAAAAGGAAGAGAACTATTACAAGAGGTTAGGTCATGCTTTATCCAGGGTGGGACATTATCTCAGCCATAGTGTTTGATAGTTTCCTAAAAAAGATAAAATAAGGCCTTGCAATTGACAGATGGGGCCAGTGATAAGATATACATTGGATCAGGGTATAACCCTAATAACACTACTTTGCAGATTTGGGCCCTTTACCCACCAAGAAAGAGGCCTCCCCTTATCAGTAATCATGATAAAATATTTGGTCACCTTCTAGTATAGAGAGTAGGGGATATAGACCCTATTGCACTAGTAGAATTTGGCAAATAAATGACTATGTGACTAATACTTTTAGTCATGTGACTAACACTAGTAGAATATTGCAAATAAATGACTAATTTGGTCATTTATAAGTGACTAATTTGGTCATTAGGTAAAATCAAAACTAAATGACTAAATAAATGACTAATATCAGACAAATAAAAATGACTATATAAATTATTATTACTCCTGTATTATTTTTTCTTTTCAATTTGATCATAATCCATAGAGTTTAAGCCCCCTTCATGGGACCCCTACCTAAGCTTGTTCCCCTCCCAAGGGTAGGTTATTACACATTACTCACTCGTTCACCACTAGAAACACCACTTCTTTTTTGACTTGTATGTGTTAAGCATGCCACTAGTGTTCATTCTGAGCCAGGATCAAACTCTCAATGAAATTCAGAGTTTCATTACTTATTACTTATACCTCCCTTCTTCGTGGATGAAGTTGATTCATGAATTATCTATCATCTATATAATATTAATCCTCTATTTAATAGAATCTATATATAGATTCTATTAAATATATATATAATATTATTATATTATATATTATATTAATAATAATTATATTATCATATAATATAATATAATATAATACTTATAATATAATATATTATAATATTATAATATAATATATTATAATAATATATAATATTATAATATAATATTTATATTATATAATATTATAATGTATATAATATATTTATATTAAATAATATTATATAATATTATATAATACTATAATATAAATATTATAATATATATTATATTATATTATATTATATATATATTATATTATATTATATTATTATTATATTATATTATATATATATATTATATTATATTATAATATATATTATATTATATTATATTATATTATAATATATTATATATATATTATATTATATTATAATATACATTATATTATATTATATATACATTATATTATATTATAATATATATTATATTATATTATAAAATATATTATATATATTATATTATATATATTATATTATATTATATTATATATATTATATTATATTATGTTATAAATATATTATATTATATTATAGTATAATATATATTATATTATATTATAATATATATTATATTATATTATATTATAATATATATTATATATTATAATATATATTATATTATATTATATTATATTAATATATTTATATTATAATAATATAATATTATATTATTATTATTATTATTCCATTTCAAAAATTGTATAAATGGGCACCATAATTTTTAGTTTACCGCCATAATTTTCATTTTAATAAACATACTCTAAGCCCCTCATCAAAACCTTATTTTTAGGCTGCAGCTCGCCAAATCGGAGAAGTGAAAGGTCAAAACCAGCGAGGAAGAGTTTGGAGGAGCCGAAACCAATAGTGGAGGGGAAAGCGAAAAAATCTACAGGTAAAGGATGCCCTAATATTAAAACCTAAATGTGCTCAGTATTAGGATCTTGGCCGTAATTTTCATTTTAACAATGTTTTGTGTAGCATAGGTAAAGTAGCCAAGGAATAGACATGGGTAATCACACAATATTGTCACCAACCTAGAAAGAGGGACAAATACATGCCACATATCACTGAAACTAAAAAGGTACTTATCAACACTAGAAGACCACCAAGGATGATCAGCGCCAAGCATGCAATAAGAAAATTGTACCATTGAAACAACGTGGAGAAAGCACTAAAATCTGTAATCAGGCTTTGACTTTGCCATATATAGAAAAATCCATAACGAGGCTTTAGCTACTAGCATATGTAGAAAACTCCATAACGAGGCTTCAACCATAGGTATATGGATAAAACTCCAAAACAAGTACAAAAAGTGAATTTTCAAAAGAATAGGCACCAATGCCATTACAAAATTCAATAACAACTTCCCACTAATTGTTGTTTTTTCCTTCACAATTGCTATAAAATCTATTGTTATTTCTTGATTTTCTCTTTTAATACAAACTTGAAATGAATGATTATCAGATGCATCTTTGATTCCAACTTCAATAATCTCACAAACAAGTTTCTTAGTGTCAATAGACCAGCCTAACAATAATATTAAAGCTATAAGTGCTATTATTAAAGACACTGTGTTGGGCTAGATTAGGCATGTATCATGAAAATAATTATGATGCAGAAGCATGGATCTTTGATGTCTCTTACATCTACAAAAACATTAAATAAAAATAGAATTTATTCCACTTAATGATTAGAGGAGCAAATAAGAAATTTGGAAAAATGTAGAGGTATCATATTTTATTTATTTTTGCTATCATCTAAAAAAAATTATAATCAGTATGATGTATCTAATCCAAGTGATTCAGATCTAGGATGATTCAAAACATTTCTCACAATACCTTCAACAATATCTTAAAACAATCTTTGCATAAGACATGCTATTAAGCATTCTAGATCACATTGGAAACATTGGCATGCCAGTCCACAATTTAATGCAACTAACAGTCATTAATAACTTCTACAAAAAAAATAATGAGTCCAATCTATCTAGTCAGATTGAATTCAACATAGTTATTTACTTTTCCTCCAATTTTTATGAAGATCCAACAGTGGAAAAGAAAGTTATTGTATTTTACCCAAAACTGCAAACCCTAGGTAGGGTTCAGATCTGCCCTCACAAAAATGGTCATAACTTATTCAAATTTTAATGAAATTTGATGAGACTTGAAAAAAATGAAAGTAAATTCACATGGAAACAAAATAAAATTATTTTAAGATCAAAATATATACTTTACAATCCATACCATTACATTTTTCAAACTATAAATTCTGCACAATATTGTTAGAATAGGGTAGTCTCACCAAAATAGTCATATCTTCCACAAAACTCAATAAAATTCAATGATAAAAAAATAATTGGAAACTAGAAATAGAGATATTTCCACCCATATATGATACCCCACTATTTTTATCCATACCAAGCTGTACAAATCACAACTTCAGCCTAGAAACAATGTAAAAATCATAAAATGCACACAAAATTTGAGGTACCATTCATCAAACTTCAAAAATAATGTCTCCAACACCCAAATTCGAGTTTTGGAGGGTTTATTTATACATTCCCAACCAAAAAAGCCTATTTGAAACCACCTTTTGATTATTTTGTTGAAAAAAACACCTTAATGACACTTTTTGACAAGTTGCTTGGCAACTTTCTTGAGCAACTTTTACAATTTCTACAATATGGAACAACTTTAAACATTATTTGACAAATGACTTAAAATATGTATTCCTAAGACTCAAAAACCTCAAAAATGGTTTGATAAACCTTATTATAAGAATCAATACACAAAATAGAGCAACTATTTACAAATGGCCTCATGGAGGCAAGAAATCAAACAAGTGCTCCTACACCAAACTCCCGGGGGAAAAAGAATTCAAGCCCCTTTGAATTGTCTTCTTCCTAATCTTCCAGTTCCTTTGCACTTTGTCCTTTGTCCTTTCAACCTTCTTTAGTCCTTTCTTCATTGTCTTCTTCTTATGCCTTATTCTATCGAGCATCCTTCCAAATTGGAGGTCCCAAAACTCCATCATATCATCATACACTTTTCCTTTTCCTTCATAACCTGCACATACATATTTCAAAGAAAAATTAGAAAAAAAATATTAAGACCTTGAGGTCTCCTCGTATTCTTGTACTTCAAATTCCTCTTCACCCATGACCAACTTATCCAATATTGACACCAATTCACTTGCAACCTCAATGTCCTTGTCTTCTTCTGCCTTGATGAGTTCTTCTTCCTCTTGTTTGACATGTCCATTACCAACCTTATTATCCCATTCTTCTTCAATGGCTGCAAAAAATTTCCACAAATCATCTTCTTCATCCACCTCTACTTGTTCATTACCTTCTTCCATTAATGGTTCTTTTGTCTTCACATAAGGTGCAACTACTCTCATTTTCATTAGCCTTTGAATAGGCCATACTACCTTCTTCTTAAATTTCAAGTGCCAAATTGTTGCTTTTCTGATCCAATGTTCCATCTTCATCATGGACTCTACATAAAAATCATTGAACTCTTCTTCTCTTCTCCTCATCTCTTGCTTTAACTCAACTATCTCTTTTTCAATCATCTCTTGCCTCTTCCTTTCTTCCTTTGCATGAAAGAATCTTCTCAAAAAAATCATTTCCACAAGAAAGTATCTTCTTTCTTCCACTTCACTTTGCCTCACCTAGGCAATCAGGTTCTTTCCTCAACCTGCACAACACAACACACAACTACAACCACAAACACAAACTCTTCCTCTACCCAGACCTTACTGGGCTCTTATACCAATTTTATGTAGAGATAGGCAGATTCAAAACATGTCTCACAAAACCTTCAACAAGATCTTAAAACAATCTTTGCATAACACATGCTATTAAGCATTCTAGATCACATTGGAAACATTGTCATGGCAGCCCACAATTTAATGCAACTAATAGTCATTAATAACTTCTACAAAAAAAATAATGAATTCAATCTCTCTGGTGATATTGAATAAAACACAGTTATATACTTTTTCTCCAATTTTTATGAAGATCCAATGGTGGAAAAGAAAGTTATTGTATTTTTTCCAAAACTGCAAACCCTAGGTAGGGTTCAAACCTGCCCTCACAAAAATGGTCATAACTTATTCAAATCTTAATTAAATTTGATGAGACTTGAATAAAATTAAAATAGATTCGCATGGAAACAAATTAAAATTGGTTTAAGATCAAAATATATACTTTACAATCCGTACTATCACATTTTTCAGACTATAAATTCTACACAATATTGTTAGAATAGGGCAGTCTCACCAAAATAGTCATATCTTCCACAAAACTCAATAAAATTCAATTAGACAAAAATAATTGGAAACCATAAATAGAGATATTTCCATACATATATGATACTCCATTATTTGTATCCATAACAGGTCATACAAAGCACAACTTCATCCTAAAAACAATGTAAAAATCAGAAAATGCACACAAAATTTGAGGTTGTCATTCATGAAATTCAAAAATAATGTCTCCAACACCAAAATTCGAGTTTTGGAGGGTGTCTTTATACATTCCCAACCAAAACCAACTATTTTCAACCACCTTTTGATTATTTTGTTGAAAAAACACCTTAATGACACTTTTTGACAAATTGCTTGACAACTTTCTTGAGCAACTTTTATAATTTTACAATATCAAACAACTTTAAACATTATTTGAAAAATGACTTAAAATATGAATTCCTAAGACTCAAACACCTCAAAATTGGTTTTATAAACCTTATTATAAGACCCAATACACAAAATAGAGCAACTATTTACAAATGGTCTCATTGAGGCAAGAAATCAAACAGGGGCTCCTACACCACCAAGGTCATGCTTCAACAAAGAATCTTAAGATAATTTGTGAGGTATTACTCACTTATTGATTCTGATTGATCAATATCATTCTTATAGTTTAACTTCAGGGCTCCTTTTTATAGTTTAAAAGTAGCATAATAACTTCCTACTATCAATTTATGGAGGGCCTTACAATGCAAACATATATTGTTGATCTAGTTAAATTGTCTACAACACTTTGATATGTTGTTTTTGACACAACATGAAATGAAAAAAAATTGCAACTTCAAATCATAATACTCATTTAGATTCTATAAATTTTATTATCATGAAGATGTGGCATATACAGAAAAGGTTTCAACTAAGAGATGCTTTAACCTTAAACGTGTTGGAGACAATTATTTTTGTAAGATGCCTGAAGGTCCATGTACCATGGCTTAGAAGACATAATTTCCAAGAAAGGGTAAAGTAGTAGTTTTATATCCTACTGATGCTCTAAAACAAATCTATCACCCATGCAGCATATTATACTTGAGATGGGTGAATAACTTAAAAGTCCATTTGCTCCAAGTTATTATGTCATTTAAAATATACTTGTATTTGCAATGCAAAGATCTGCATAGCTCAATGCAATGTAACAAAAATCCAATAAAACAAAGTTATTGTAAATAAGCGAATTTCTCTGAGATTTTCACAAAAGATACAATATGACTACTAGACCATATGATTCCTTACAAAAGAATGAAGATGAATCTTGAAAAGCAGATTATTATATCTAGCAACTATAACACACCACCCCAAAATCATGTTCTAATTGCAATAACATGAATAAAAAATAAAATCCGCCTAATTACCATTCAAATTCCACCATAGCCCATTAACTACATAGATCCAGCTTTACAAAGTCAACAATTCCACATACCAATTTCATATTGCACACAAAATTAAAATAGTAAATTATCATCTCTTATCAAATGAATTTTTAAAAGAAGAAAAGAAAAAAGTAGTGTTCCACAAAGTTGATTTAAATGTCCACACCATTCTATGTTCAAGTGTTGTGTTGCAGCTATGAAACCTGTAAAGAGATTTTGTTGATGATGAATGGG
>VDFB02000013.1:21667762-21715176 GCA_007258455.2 Sequoia sempervirens
CCTTTGTATCTTTCCCTAAGGTTGTCCACCTTAGCTTGCAAGTCCATTAGGGAGCAGTGTGATTCCTTAGGTAGTGAGCCTTAAAACAAATTATAATTTTGTAAGTAGTGAGCTTCATATATTTTGAGATTTCTCACTATGGTTTTTCCCTTCTTGGGTTTTCCACATAAATCTGGTGTTATCTTGTGCATGTGTGTTCATTTCCTTATTTTTCATTGCTGTTGATTTGATTAAGTATTGTTGATCTATGTAAAGGTTGTTGATCTTGTTAAAAGCCCATATTTACATATTATTGAAGGGTTTAAGTTTTTATAGGTACCGATTCACCCCCTCTTAGTATCCAGGTGTGTTCAACAATTGGTATCAAAGCCAAGTTCATTTGAAGAAGCTTAACTGGTTGAGAAAAGGTGAGGGATGGAACATGATGGATCTTATAAGGGTTCTAGGTTTGATGGGACACATTACACCTTTTAGAAAGTAAGAATGGAGGGGCATCTAAAATCTCTAACATTTGGTGTTTGGAAATCTATCAAGGATGGTTACACTACTCCTATTGCTCCTCTAATAGATCCAATTGAGATTAGGTTGTATGAGAAAAATGCCAAGGCAAATAATTGTATCATGTCTAGGTTAGTTGATTTAGAACTTCTGAAGGTGATGAGTTGTATTTCTACCAAGGATGTATGGGAAAAGTTGAGCAACATTTATGAAGGAGATAATAAATTAAGGCAAGCCAAGATGCAAATCTTCGAGAGTAGATTTGAGACTCTAAGGATGGTAGAGGATGAAGACATTTCTAGTTATATGCTCTAGGTTGATGAAGTAGTTATTGACATCAAAGGTCTTGGTGGAGAAGTGAAAGAAGATGAGATTGTGAAGAAGGTTCTGAGATCTCTCCCTAAATATTATAGTCATAAGGTATCTTCTATTGAGGAGTCTAAGGACTTGGATAAGTATTCATTAGATGAAATGTTTGTTCCTCTCACAACCTTTGAAATGAGAGAGTTTTTCAAAGATGCTACAAAGAAGGAAGCAATATTCAAAGCTAGTAAAAAGATAGAAGATGAAACAATAGATCAGAATGATGACTTTGACGAGGTAGAAGCAAAATTTGTGAGAAGATTAAAGAAGGGCACCAAAAAATTCAAAGGCAAGCTACCTTTCAAGTGTTTCAATTGTGGGAGGATTGGTCATTTTGCTTCTAAACATCCCTTTAGAGAATCAAAAGATAGTAACAAAAGAGAGAATTTTAAAAGAAATCTCTATTCCAAGGATAGTAATTTTGTTTAGAAGATGAGGATAATGATTCAAATGATGAAACCCTATTCATGGTTGTGAAAGAAAAAAAGGGTGATATTGAAAAATTTGATACTTTATAGGTTGACAAAAATAATGAAAAATCAATAGCTATGTGGACTACCTTTCATGAAAAGGAAGAAGAAAATTTTCTTGGGTGATTGATAGTGGTTGCTATAACCACATGACTGGTGACAAGGGAAGGTTCATCAGTCTCAATAAGTGTATTAGTGGAGCTATTAAGTTTGGTGGTGATGAGTCAACACAAATTTGTGGAAAGGGTGCTATATCCATTGATGGAAATAACAAGATTGAGGATGTTCTCTATGTCAAAGGGCTAAAGCATAATATCCTTAGGGTCAATTAGATGTGTAATAAAGGGTACAACCTTACATTTCATGCCAAAGGTTATGATATCAAGAAGGTAGGGTCCAAAAGATTAGTTGCAGAAGGCTCTAGGACAAATGGAAATGTCTATCGTCTAAAGGAGGCAAATGGAAGAATCTATTTACTGGCTCAATTTGGTGAGTGTTGGTTGTGGCACACGAGAATGGGGCACATCAAATTTGATAGTATGGTAAAGATCAACTCTAATCATGCAATGGGATATATGCCTAAGATAACTAAGCCTACAAACACATTATGTAAGGAGTGTCAAATGGGAAAACAAAGACAAACTTTAATAGAAAGGAGTGTTCTTATACAATGCAATTGGAGCTGATTCACACTGACCTATCTAGACCTACAAGAATGAAGAGTCAACAAGGTGAAAATTATTTCATGTTTCTTATTTCAATGACTACTCTAGAATGAATTGGGTTGCATTTTTAAGAGAGAAATAAGAAGCCTTTGATAAGTTTAATATTTTCAAAGAAAAATTTGAGAATGAAATGGGTACTAAGATTGAATTCTTATTTAAATCAGATAGAGGAGGTGAATTTACTTCATATGAATTTGAATTTTTTTGTAAAGATCACTTGGTACTATGAGACATCGTTTTTCTCCTAGAACTCCTCAGCAGAATGGGGTAGTAGAAATGAAGAATAGGACTGTGCAAGAGATTGCTAGGGAAATGTTAAAAGATGTCAATGATCTACCTAATATGTATTAGAAGTAAGTTGTTCACACTGCTGTCTATTTGCTTAACAAAGTACAATTGTGGGTTAATAACACTAAGAAACCTTATGAGCTATGGTATTGAAGGAATCCTACTATTAAATACTTAAGATCTTTGGAAGAAAATGCTACATCAGGAGAGATGAAGAAGTCCTTGGAAAGTTTGATTGAAGGTGTGAGGAAGGGATCTTCCTTGGTTACTCAACCAAAAAAGACCTATAGATTCTACTATAACAAGAGATTGGGAAAGATGATTGAAAGAAAAAATGTCAAGGTAGATGAATATTTGTGTCATATCTCACAAGAACTAGAGGTTTGTAGATCTGATATACCTCCCTATGTAGTGAAGAAGAAGAAGATAAAGAAGAGAAGAAAAAAGAATCAGAAAAGGTTCCCAAGTCTCCAACAAAGTATGTGTAGAAGGAACTTTCAATAGATCAGATCATTGGAGATAATCATGAAGGTGTATTGACCAAGATAAGGTTTATAAAAGCAAGTGAGCAAGTGAATTTGTGTTTACTGTCAAAGGTAAAGCCCAAGAACTTTGCTGATGCTAGCAAAGATGAAGGTTGGATGAAGGAAATGTAAGAGGAAGTGAGTTAGATAGAAAATAATTTGACATGTGATTTGGTTCCCAGACTAGCTGTTAAGAATGTTATAGGAAAAAAGTGGGTGTTCTAGAACAAGCTGAATGAAGATGGTGAAGTTGTAAGGAACAAAGCCAAATTGGTATGTAAGGGTTATCGACAATTTGAAGGTATTGATTTTGAGGAGAATTTTTCTCTGGTAGCTAGAATGAAGGAAATAAGGATGTTTCCTTTGTTGCTCACAAGAATTTGAAATTCTATCAGATGGATGTCAAGTCAGCTTTCTTGAATGTTGACTTAGAGGAAGAGGTATATATTGAGCAACTAGATGGTTTCCAGCTATCAGAAGACCTAGACATGGTTTGCAAACTTAAGAAATATTTGTCTGTAATCAAGAAAGATTCTATAGCTTGGTATACTCGGTTGGATAAGTAATTACTTCAACACGGTTTAAAGAAAGGTACTATGTAAATAGTAATCTTTCATTAAGGTAGAGGAAGAATTTTTTTTAATAGTTCTATATGTTGATGACATCATCTTTGGAGGAGATGATAATGTGTGTAAGAGGTTTGTAGAAGAGATGCATAAAGAGTTTGAGATGTCTTTGATTGGTGAGTTGTCTCTCTTCCTTGGGATTCAAAATTTTCAACTAAATGATGGTATCTTTATTTCTCAGGCTAAGTATGTTAAAGAGATGTTGAAGAATTTTTGCATGGAGGATTCCAAACCTGTAAGTACTCCTATGGTCACTAGTCGTCACTTTTAAAGAAATGCTGACGAGTCACCTAAGGTTGATCAAACTCTTTATAGGTCTATGATTGGAGGATTATTATACTTGACTACTTCTAGACTTGATATTATGCATGTAGTATGTTTGGTTGCCAGATATCAATCTAATCCTAAGAAATCTCATTAGAAAGTAGTAAAAAGAATATTTAGATATTTGAAGGGAACTCTGGATTATGGATTGTGGTATAAGAAGGATGATAAATTTTCTTTGAGTACTTATACTAATGCTAATTGGGAAATATGTGTGGATGACCAAAGAAGCACCAGTGGAAGTGCATTTTTCTTAGGAGATAGATTTATCTCTTGGTTCAGTAAGAAGTAGGATTCAATGTCTTTATCTATAACAAAAGCTGAGTATATTGTTGCAGCATCTTGCTGCACACAAGTGCTTTAGATGAGGCAACCTTTGAAGGATATGTATAGGTGGAGTATGATGAACCCATTCCCATATTATGTGATAATAATAGTTTTATAAAAATTTCCAAGAATTTGGTGATGCATTCAAGGACAAACATATTTCTATCCAATATCACTTTCTATAGGAAAAGAGTACATGATAAGAAGTCATATTGGAGTATGTGCCTACTAAGGATCAAATTGCAAATATATTCACTAAGTGCTTTCAAAGGATAATTTTTAGTATCTCTGGCAGAAGTCAAGGGTTATTGCCCCTCCCTTTTCTATCTAGATGCATAGATGGTGCATATCTAGGGGAGAAATTCATGTCATATATTCTCATGGATTGATGTGTGCTACCTCTTAGGGGGAATATATAGTTAGTTGTTTGTTGCTGATAGGGGGATCAGGTGCATATGTTGGGGAGAATGTGTTGTTGGTTCAAATGAAGAACTTTTCCCCTTTTTCCTTGATGTCAAAGGGGAGAATGTGTAGGTGTGTGTTGCCATTAATGCCAAAGGGGGATTTATTGGCATTGGTTTTCATTGATGTCAACACTTAGTTTGGTCTATCATTGGTGCTTATAGTTATATGTTGTTGATGATATGTTCATGGTTGAATGCCATGCATTTGATATTGCTATTGTTCATAGTTGGATGTCATGCCTTGTCTGGTGACAATTAAAGTTGTATTGAGTATGGTTGTTGTTAGCAAAGATGATATCATGATGATATGTTAATATGAGGATTAAAAGCATTAATATGAGGATTAGAAGAATTAAGATGAGGATTAGAAGTAATGATAAATTTGGAGAGATGTTACTGATGGTATCTAGTATGTTATTTTCTCTCTCCTGTTGTTCCTAAGGAAGTATGTGTTTCTATAGGGTAGTTTTGATCTCCAAATGTTGATGAAAGTTTTTGCTACAGGAAGTTGCATTGAAGTATGTTTGGGAGAATGCAATGAATTCCTCCACCTTTGAAGATATGGTCTTGGAGTTTGGGATTCAACACTTGTGTTCTATGGATGTTGCACTCCTATCTTTTAAGGTCACCAGTGTTGTAGTGGAGGTTTCTGGTTATTGTAGTGGGTTGGTAGTTTTGTTGCTTATTAGGATTGGTCTAGAAAATACTCCACATTTCTCTGCATTGATGTTTTTAATTCTATAGTTTGGTGAATGTTCTCCCAGTGTTTGTGTAGTGTCTTAGTTCATATTTAATGTGATGGTGTTTACCACAAGTTGGTATGTTAATGTTCTATCTTATGGTTGTGTATTTTGTGCTTTTGGGATGAAGTGTTCTATTTCTGTTTAGTTTGTGGTTGCTATTTGTCATATGACAGTGTGAAAGAAGTATATGTAAGTGTTGTTGGATGTTTGATGAAACATCCCTTTGTGGTCTACACATCAACAGTTGAGTTAGTTTTTTGGGTAATTTGTGGATTTTTGGCAGATAGAGCTTGTTCTCTTGCTTGTGCTATGTTCTTGGGAGTCTACGCCAAAATTTGAGGCTGTGTTAAGATGTATTTGGGTCTTTACCTATCTTTTTGAGAATCACATTGAGTAAATTCAGTTGAGTGTATATTTTTGGGCCAACTGGTAATGTGCTACATGCTTCATCTACACGTTTCCTTGTTGTCAACTTGGGTTGTTCACCAACATGTGTGTTGTTTGGGATCACACTAGAATATGTAATAAATATTTTTTGGTCCTCTTTATCTCCTAGATAGGACCACATTATGTTTTTGTGGCCAACTTGTTGGAGTTATTGTTTATCTTATGTTTTGGCTGACCTAATTGGTGTTTTAAGATCTTATGGAGGATATCAATGAAAGAATAAATATGTTGCAAGATAATCATAGGTGTCGTAGTGTGCAAGTATGGAATGATGTAGTGAGTTGTAGAAGATAAAGATAAGATGAGCTTTAATGCCTTAGTCAACAAAGTGTATTGTTGACATATGTTGTAATTTTTAAATCTCCATGTATCTTGCTATCAGATAGTGAGTCCCTTTAGCAGGTCCTTGTAATTTGTATCTTTCCATAGGGTTGTGCACCTCTATACTACAAGTACTTTGTATCTTTCCCTAAGGTTGTGAGCCTTAGCTTGCAAGTCCATTAGGGAGAAGTGTGCTTCCTTAGGTAGTGAGCCTTAAAACAAATTGTAATTCTGTAAGTAATGAGCTTCCTATGTTGTGAGATTTCTCACCATGGTTTTTCCCTTCTTGGGTTTTTTACATAAATCTGGTGTTATCTTGTGCATGTGTATTCATTGCTATTGATTTGATTAAGTATTACTGATCTATGTAAGGGTTGATGATATTGTTAAAATTCTATATTTGCATATTGTTGAAGGGTTTAAGATCGGAAGGGTTTAAATTTTTGTAGATACTAATTCACCCCCATCTTAGTATTCAGGTGTGTTCAACAACCTTACCATTTAGAAATAAAAATAAAAATAAAAATAAAAATAAATAAATAAAACATAAATAAAAGAATTAAATGAGAATAAAAATTAAAAATAAGGAAAAATAAGAGCAAAGGAAAAGAGAAATAAATAATAAAGAAAAAATAATGCATTATGAGAAATATAAGAAAAAAGAAAGAAATGAGGAGTCATTATTTTTGAGGAAGGGAAAATTTTAACTCCTCACATCATAAACAACCCTCATTTATGAGGAGAGGGGTGTATATTTGAAGGGGGATCCATGCCATTAAAACAACATGATTTCCATGCCCATAGGAGGCTCCCTTCGATCAAAGGATGGGGAAAATATAGGCCCCAATTTTGCTATAAAAACCCCATGACCCCTTGCTTGCAAAACACAAAGTAATTGTGCGAAAACAATGAGTGAATGAAGGTGTAGTGAGAGTATTCATAGGTGTTGTGAGTTTGGCACTGGAAAAAGGAAGGAAGACTTAGAGAGGCGTATGAGCAAGGAAGAATCTCATTGATCCCTTAGAAGTTGCAACACCTTAACCAAGTTTTCCTTGAGCTACTAACTTTATAATCTCTATAATATGTATTCATGTGAATTTCCTAATTTCTAGAACTTGTCAAGGTTTAGGAATTAATTGGCTATATTTAGGGTGCAAAGTTTGTATTTTTTTTATTCAGTAAAATAAATTATTGTGCTCCTATTTACCATTAGTATAGTGACACTTAAATATACTTGGACATGCATTATGATTCTAGAATTTATGTTGATACCTGTTATCCTTAGTTGGGAATGGAATATGATTATAAGGGATTCCATTGTTTAGATGGTAATAATAAATACTAATAAAATAAACTATGAAACCTACAAAATACAAGACACAAGGATTCCATATGCTCATTCCTATTTGTGTGAATGTAGATATAAATGTATATCTCAACTTCCACAATTAAACACACCATAGATAGGTAGTCTATTATTAAAGGAGAATCACCATACTATGATTTTTAAGGTAGTAAGACTATTTTCATATTTGAGGGAATTTGATGTAATTAAAACAACACATTCTCTATTATCTTTTGGCCATATAACTCTATCATCAACAATAAACATTTCTCTCCAATATCTACCTATAGACATACAAAATTGACATCATTCACATTCATCTATACATTAGATAAATCAAGTCAATTTAATTCAATCTCTAAGGATTATCCATTTAAATCGAATAAATTAACTTTATTTAATTTAAGCCTATCATTACCTTATTTAAATAAATCAATTTTAATCACATCCTAACATTCCATCTTTCATAAATCATCTCCTAGATTCAACTCCTTCAAAATAATTAACCTTTATCTTGCATCATCCCTTTAATTAAATAAACCAAACTTTATTTAATTAAATATCAAATTCATATTCCTCCTTTTTGATTTAAATAAATCCAAGTATTTAAGTCAAATGGGTCAAAATAATATAACATCATCTAAGTTAATCTAATCTTGATTAAATCTAATCCAATCACCCATCACATCCTCTAGCTTTTCCCACTTGCACAAATAAAGCATTTTAATTCATTTATTAAAATCATCATTTTCACTCAACAAAGCACCTTTGGAGAATATTCCTCAAGTTTGAATTTGAAAACAAGTTGACTTGTCCCTTCCAACATGGAAATAACTCCCCTCTTACATGTCCCCCACTTGGCATTAAAGTCTCTTTTTCTCCCTCCAACAAGCCAAATTTGAATTTGAAAAGGCCAACCAATCTCATTTATTGGCACATTGACCAAAACTTGCACATTCCTCAACCACTCACAAGGTGACAAGTGGCTCTTTCTTATTGGCCAAATATTTATCCCACATTGCTCTCTTTTGGTCACTCTTAGCATTTGAAATTCTATAAATAGAAGGATTATTCTTCAACAATCCATCCACAACCTTCATGCAAAGTTACTCCAATTGAGAAGCTAATTTTTTCCATTTCACTCCATCTTCAAGTCATCTTTATCATTTAAGTTTATCAAGGATTGGGAAAGGGTCACTTTGCACAAGTGACACCAATCCACTATGGAATAGGTACATGTCATGCTTTTATATGTCATTTTAATCATCCTTGTTATTTGTTGCATTTTGGAGCATTGATATGTTATTTCATAGGAGTGTTCATAGGTTTGCATGTGCATGAACTAACCCAACTAATGATTGTTGGAATAGATTGATCACTTGCAGATTTAGGGATGCTTCATTATGGTGCTAGGAGGGCTAAAATTTTGCTGTTATAATATTAGATCTTCTTGGTTTGATTCTCTTGTTAAGCAATAATGTAGTTGCATTTTTTTTATCTTTCTATCCATAACCTCCAAGATTGGTGCACTTTAGTTACTTTGAGAAATTCATGAATGAATGCTTGAATCACTGATGTAGTGAGGAGACCCTACCATTTAAAAACGTCATTTAAAATTTCTAGTCTCTGTTCATTAAATGCATCAATAGAAATGTGAGGTCCCTTTTCTTGTTTATAGGAAATATTTGTTTACATGACATCCTCCGTGAGATTTGGTCACTAATAAGTGCAGATTGAGAGGTCAAGAAAGTTGCAAATCAAATCAGTATGAGATTTTCTGATATAAATTCGTTTTGATCTCCTTAATTCATCTCATTTCATTTAGATCTTTTATTGATTGTAATTTCCTATTGACTGCAACATTTAATCCTGCACATTTACTTCTGTTTGTTTGCATTTATTCTCTGATTGCACGCATTTGGGTTGAATTTATGCATGTTATCAAACATTGGCTCATGCGTATGTGTTTATATCTCTGGGTGACCTTGTTAAGATAGTATTGGATTATTTTCTTATGTTCTACTAACTGTGGGATACATTGATTTTGTGAGTCCTAGCAAGGATCATTTTCTTATATTGTAAGGTCATGTTGCCAAAGATCATTGATATGTGTTTTGAAACCAGTGTATAAAGCTCCTTTTAGGTGTGAAAATAAATCATTATAGCCAACATATAAAGTGTATCATTTATATGAGAAACTTATTTAAGTGTGATTGTGGTCTTTCTTTGAGTCAAACCCAAAGAAGTATTCTCCCCATGATCAATCTGCTTTTATCTTTAGCTCAACTTGTGTTAATTTGTTTCTTAAAGCTTTTCCTTTATAGCAATAGGCAAGCCTTTAAATATAAAATTTATGTGAGACATCTGCAATTCATGGGCACTGCTATCCATCTTAGACACCTTGCAGTCGAGTGGATCTTTATTTAGCATTAGATAGAAAGGGCCATAATAAATGATTTCTTTTCTTTAGCATTAAGAGAGTCTTGAATCTGGCATTAATGTGTTTGCCAAAAAGTCCGCCTATCCTCTTAGGCATTATGTCAAAAAAGTTTGCCTATCCTCTTAGGCATGATTTCTTTTCTTCTTAGGCATTCTGTCAAAATTTTTGCCTATCCTCTCTAAATATGAAACATTGTTGGGTTTTCTTGAGAGAATCTAATCCCAAAAAGAACATACTTTATATGTTCTAAATTTGATACCAAATAATTGACTAGTAGATGATTAGGCCTGCCTCATCTACTCTAAAAGTGTATATGAAGCACCAAGAACATGAGTACATTATCCAATATTTAATGTTGACAAAAGTATGAGAACAGTTAATGACATTTATTGGTCAATTGATTGTATTCACAACTTTCTGTTGTAGAAGCAAGTTATGCGGATACACACACATTCAATAGCACCTGTTTCCAATGTAAATGAAGATGTTTATTTCTTTCAAACCCGATAGGGTTTAGGGCAAATGAAGATGTGCTAGTAAAATTTCCTTATTTTTATCTCATTCACAAGTTTATTTTGGTAGTAACAAATCAAACTTAGACCGACAAAGTACACAAATGACAACATTTACTAACAATAAATGTTTGGCTGAAAAGTTGCGAGTGAATATTTTGGTAGTTGGAATTACACCTGCTAATTGCGTTCACATGGAAGCTTATATTTTCTGTTGTTTATTGCTTGTGTAAGCTACCTTAAATAATCACTGCTTGTTTCTTGTTGTTTGTTCAATAATCCCTGTTGTTGTCATGTTATAGATTTGCATTAATCACTACTCCTGTCGCTTCTCATCTATCATCATCCTTTTCATGATATTAACTCCATCTTATAATCTAGGGTAGCATTCAGTCAACTCTCTGTATCCTTGTTTATTGCCCTTGTCCAGTCTATCACCTTGCGTGTGAAATGGTGGATTCAATGTAGTTATCTAGTATCACATCAGGCAATGTCTTTAATTAAAGTGGTGAATCTAGGCATCATGATTTAGGTTGGTTTGGACATTAATTATAAACCATACCAATTGTGTAAAGTATATATTTTGTACTATGTGCAACATGAAATGCTCACCTAATTTGTCTACCGCCCTTTGCAATAACCAATTCATGAACTAGATTTCAGTAGATAGTGTTATTTAGGCTCTGATAGGATGCAATAAATATGAGTCAAATGAGTGTAGATAGTGGCCTATTCAAAGGTAATCCAACTCTATCAGATTGGGAGACTCATGCCATAAATTTTCACAGATATCTCTGTTGCCACAATCATACCGTGTAGGTCGCGAGTAAGGTAGAACTTACTTTATCAATAAGTATTTAGTGTTGTCATACCAAAAAAAAAAAGGAGGGTAGATTGTTATTGTTGGAGCCTTTAATGTTTACTATCCTTCTAATCTGATGTGCCTCTTGTAGACTTTCTAATTTATGCTATTCTCCATTGAACAAATGCATTTTATTATGTGGAAAGAGTCGAACTTGATATGCATTTAATATCATGAGGTCCACTACATAATCTTCAAGATTGATGTTGCTAATTTATGACATTTTGTAGAATGAGTGATAAATGAATGCGTTCCATGGAATTAGTTAAAGGAGTAAAGTCATAGACATCACATTAAACGTCAAGGAAGTTATGTCTTGAAGTTACTCATTTATGGTTTTAGAGGTATCTTATTGATTGGTTTATGACATTCTACAGGCTTGAAAATCTTTACTTGTCAAGATTCGTTGGTTTTAATTTGTCTGATTGCTAATAAGAATTGCAGGGACCTTCGTTATATATTTTAACAAAAGGTTTTAATATTGAAAAGAAAAAATTCTTATTGATGAGTTATTTATTAGTTAAAAAATATTAATTTTTGCAATAGATATCAATTTATTGTTTGAAATTAATGATTTTAATTAAATAATTTAATCCTCATATGATGTTTTTGTTTATAGGAAAAGTAAGGAGGGATTTTGTTTGCACAAGGAAGTTGCAACATTGAAAGATAAGAGGCGATCTTGGAAGAACCTTGGAGTTGAAGAATCAGACATTGAAACTTGAAATACATAAAGCATTTTTTAATGCTTGGAGATTCTATTGTATGCTTTAATTTTTTGTTTTAGACTAACTCACTTGTTTTTGGGATTTAAAAAGAGCATTACCAAGGCTTTCAATTTTCATTGCAAAGGGGTTAAAATGAACTTCAGGCAAATTGACTAGATTTCAAATAAATTGGAGTTAACAATTGAACAAAACAACTCTCATTTGTTCTTTGGTGCTTTAAAAAAGAACTCACAATTTCTTTTGAAAGGCTAAAATGAACATGTGCAACTTTGTTTTTGTGATTTTTTACTTAAACTAACATCATCGAAAAGGACATATGCACTTCTCTAGCGCTTTACAATGATCTTGAGAATCAAAAGGCCTTTTTGTAATCTTAGGTTGAGATAAAGTAATCACCTCCACACTTCATTTTGGGTTTAAAAATTGAACAAAACACTTTGCGAGTGTGAGTAAACCTATTGCATGTGTTCTCCCTTTGTTTCTAAATAAAGGTTGATCAAACTATGAATATGTTTACTCGCTTTTTTCTATCTTAGAGGGCCTGCCTTGGGAAAAAAGTACTCACCCAAGGGAATGACTCAATTGGTAACACTCTAAAGCCAAGAGTATTTCCAACCGAGATATAAATATGGGTACTGGAGTAAATGCCAGTATCACATGGTTGACTCTGACGAGAAGGGTAGCAATGGTCTCTCGCCACTCTGGGTCAACTCCTATGAATGAAAAGTCTGAACTAAAACCCTTGTAGAATTTTCCAAAATCCTTGATCTATTTGTTGGTGCAAGAATGGTCATTCTGAAGCCGCCCCACACTTTTACGGTCTTTAGTAGAAATGGAAAGCATGCCATGGGAGTTTCATGGGTGTTGATGCTTGGCTGCCCCATATAAGTGAGTACCTTGGAGGGGAGCTAGTGGGGTCAAGCATCTAACCATTCACTAAAGATAAGCATAGCTAGAATTGTCCAAGTGGGGACTCAACAAATATTGTCTTTCACATCCATAGGATTGTGCTTATTTTTGGTTACAAAATGCTTTGCTTGTTCGAAAAAACTTGGAAACAAACACTTAACATCGTCATCAAAATTTCAAACCCTTTAGGAGGCAAATACAATTGAATCACTTCATGTGTTATTGCTTTCCCTTGGGATTCTCATCCTTAGAGGTTTCTAAACACTTGGATTTACATCTCAATTTGCCTACTAAAGTTAAAAATTAGGTAACCCTTGCCTTGATTTCGTCAAACTTCCACATAATATACTTTGTGGGATTCGAAGAAATTGAGACATTGAACATATAGTTTTGAAATCTAATCAAAGAAGTGTTTGTGGTAAAACAAAATCACTAAGAAAAGATAAGAAAATTGACTCTCACATGTGTTAATTCCTCATGATTTCCAAGAAAGTCAAAATCCTAAAACGAAGGTCCTTGAGTCAAAGTTCAAAATTTAGGAGTCACACTCGAAAGGTCATGAAGAAATACATTAGGAAGTGCAATAAAAAGCAACATATCAAAATAAACAAAAAATTCACAAGGTTTTATAGACTCATTCCTTTGAACAATCCAAAAATGTATGCTCAGTTTGAACCACTTCTTAGTTATATAGGTCCTTAGAAGTATCATATGTTCTTCAATACCAAGGTCTAAGTAAACATGTGTCTTTTTAGGTACATCCTAGGATCAAAATCAAAACCTTCAATCATCTTTGAACATAAAAACCAAAAATCATCTCATCAATCAACTCTTCGAAAATCTTGGAAAAAATACTTCATGTTAAACTTTGGGCAAAGCATTTGAAATCAATCCAAAATCACCTTGTTTGATTAAATGTGTGTAGATGCATCCTTCTCCACATATTTGATCAAATTATCAAAACTTGTGAACAAATTCATCCTTTGATAACATCCAACATCTTGGGATTTAGGAGTTCATTATCAAAATCATCTTGTTTGGATAGGAGTGTTTAGATGAATCCTTCTTCTCACACCTAGACAAATTATCATCTTGTGAACAATTTAACTCTAGGAAAACATCCAGCCTCTTAGAGTTTATGAGTCCACCAAAATCTGAATCCAAAACAAATCAATCCTAAATCAAGTCCTAAAGTTTAACATACCCTTTAATATTTTCTCAAGAGTTCCAAATCATCCATCAGACATCCATTTTACATCCATATCATTATCACCCTTTGATCCTTAAAATCATCCTGAAATTTCTCTTTTGTACCTAAAGTTAGATCAATCCAAAGAATTAGAGAATTCACCTTCCGCATTCTTGAAAATTGATCCCTATTTTATGGTGCAAACTAGATCACAACACAAGAGGAACATGGTAGCCAACAAAGAAACATCTACTTCGAGTGACTTAAGTCAAACCACTTCTGAAATGAATCCCATTGGATCTGGCAATCTCACGGTTAACCTCCCTCCATTTTTGCAAGACCATCAAGAGGAAGGTGTCCAAATGGAGGATCCCACCAATAATCCCTTCAAAATGTCACATGAGGAAATCAATGAAATAATTCAAAATCCAGAGAAACATAAGATTATCAACATCATGATGAGAATCAATCCCTCACTATACATGGTTGAATTAGTAAAGCAAGGGGTAAACTCCCCTCCGATTTCAACGTGAGCACTATTGTGGAACCATATTTTGGAGTCATGCCTCCAATATCATCTACCATCCCCATTTCATCTACCCCATCATTTCAAAGAATCACTCAAAACATCCTGCAAATCACATAATCCATTGCTCCAACGCAACCCATTGTTAACAAAGGAAGTGAATTTCTAAATGCATTGCAAACACATCCTCTCATAAAAAATCAGGACTTGGACGCAAAAAATATCTTGGGACAAAAAATACCCCTTAATCCATTGCATACATATGTCCCTCTCACCTTTCATGATCCAAACGATCCATCATCGTTATCATTTTGTGCAACACTCCAAGCCTCTCTCCCCATAACTTCACAAGGAGAAGGGGACATGTTCAGACCAGGGGGCATTTTTGACACCACATCATTTACTCAAGATATCACATCTCTCACATTTCACCACTTCTTCCATTACCACCATCGTCCACCCCATTACTTGGTTTAGGGCTTCCACCTTTACCAAATATCAATCAAACCAACATCCCAAACATCAATAAGAGCATCATGCCAAACTCTCATTGAAACTTGTCATCGACATCACAACAACATATGACAACTACACAAATCACCACATCATCAACCACCCCCCTAACATCTCAAAGCATGGTCTCTCAAGGACCAACCACATCGATCACACCATCTACCAATCAAATCCCAATCACGATGACACCTCTCACCACCACAATGAGCACCATTCCGAATCCACCTCCACCTCCACCACCACCAAGCTCCAATATATCAAGCCAATACAGTATGGAATTGCAAGCCACTTAGCACGTTGCTTATCAAAATACATTCCTACAAGTACAAAAACTACAAGCTACACAATTAGTTGCTCAACAAGCTGCACAATTAGTTGCTCAGCAAGCCGCTCAAGCTGCTCAAATCGCACAACAAGCGCAACAGGTTGCACAAGCCCAAGCCTTATTGCAACAAAAACAACAAGCCACTCAAGCAGCTCAAGCTGCACAAGCTCAAGCACAAACACAAGCTTAAGTTTCCCAAGTTCAAGCACAAGCTCAGGCCCAAGCTCAAGCGCACACTCAAGCCAAAGCCCAATATCAAGCACAACAAGCACAAGCAAAGTATCTTGCACAACATGCAACCCAACAACAAGCTTATCAGCAAGCTCTAAAGCAATATCAAGAATAACATGAAGCAACCCAATTAGCTGCTCAACAATAAGCGCAACAACAAGCTCAACAATAGGCACTAATAGCACAACTGCAACATGAACAACAACAAGCATTGTTGCAAGCATACTTGGCTCAACAAAATATGCAAAAATCATCTAAGCCACCCATCCCACCAACAATCGAACCACCTCAGAACACTTTCATCCCACCCCCTGATCTACAAAACGATGTGACAACACAAATCAAGTTGCTCTTGCAACAAGTGCTTTACCTTCAATCAGGGCAAACCACGAAAACACCCAACAACTTGTGTCCTTATCTATTCGACAAAAGCCTTGTAATGAAACCATTCCCGAAGGGATTTGAGATCCCAAAATTCAACAAGTACCATGGGGCGGGAAACCCTGAAGATCATATCAGGGAATTCCAAGTTCATTGCATGGAAGTCGCGTATGACGATACCGATCTGATGTGGCTATTTCCTAGGAGTTTGGATGGCCACGCCATGGAATGGTTCTCTCGCCTACCTATAGACATCAAAACATTCCAAGAAATAATAGATGCATTCATCAAAAACTATGCATGCAATATCTCCATGGATGTCTGTCTTGAGGAACTATCGACTCTAAAACAAGGTAAGAATAAATTATTTGCTTGATTCCTACAACGATGGTGATCCAAGGCCAATCAGAGCAAATGGGTCATGCCCGACGAACAACAAGTGTGCACTATCATATCCAACCTTGATGGCCTCTTGGCATTCCATCTCAAGGTCCAAGGGATTAACACATATGACTAGTTGATTTCCAAGGCACTCAGCATCGAACGAGCCCTTATGACACAACTTGGAGGATCAACTTCATATCCTGAACAATAGAATAATCGCCCACCCACAAATTACAATGGAAAACCTTGCACGTGGGTAAGAAATAAAACTATTACCAACGATGATGTCATCGATGCCAAATTTTTCATTAGTGCCCCTCAGTAAAACACACCCGCATTGCAACAACAAAACCAAAACCAAAACCATCATCAAAACAATCATCAAGTGAACACAACAAATCAAACAAACAATCAAGCAATCAATAACGTCAATGATCAAAGGGGACCACCTTGGAAAAACAAGAATTTCATCAAGCGAAAGTACACCACTGTTGGGGAACCACTCAAAATCATCATGAAGAAAATGATAAATGAAAACCTCATCAAGATTCCCACCTACGAGAACTACCAAGAACTAGACGTTAGACCTCCTTGGTACAATGAACATCAGCTCTGCGAATTCCAAAAAATCAAAGGGCACACCACTAACAATTCCATGAGGTTAAAGAACATAGTCCAAGACCTCATTGATCAAAGAATCATAAATGTGGAACAACCAATAGGAAACCAAAACCTCAAAATATACACGAATCCAATGCCTAACCATAATAATAAAGGGAATAATAACACTGATAAGGGGAAAGGTACCTTCAAAAATGTGAATCATGTGTATGAAACTGCCGTCGCCTCCCTAGATGAATACTGCACAGTAATCACTATCAAAGGAGCTCAAGCCGATTGTGGAGTCACCACAAGAGGCAAAAAAGTTACTATCGCAGGATCATCCGAACCAAACAAAATTTTCATGTCCAATTCAAGATCCATTCCCAATGGTTACAATGTCCTTGATTAGCTAAAAAGAATGCCAGCACAAATCTCCATCATGGAGTTATTAAAAATCTCATTTGCCCACAAGAAAATCCTTGAGGAAGCATTGGCTTCATCCACCATCCCCGCAGATCTTGATGCAAAAAAATTCCAAGCTATGGATGGAAACATCATCACTCCAAACCTCCTTACATTCTCCGATCAGGATTTTCCTGCTCAACCATCTCATAACCGTGCACTCCACTTAGAGGTCCTAGTGTAGAAAAGTAAAGTCAAGCGAGTCTTGGTGGATGGAGGTGCAAGCTTGAATGTTTGTTCCCTCAAGCTCATTAAGTAGTTAAAAATCTCAGAGGATTCCATCGACAAAGGAAAAGGTATTACGATAAGAGCATATGATGATCAGGAAAGAGTGTCCCAAGGCAAAATAAAAATCCCTATTCAAGTAGGGCTAGCTATCATGGAAACCACCTGTTAGGTCCTGGACCTCAACTTGCCTTATAACATTCTCCTAGGATGTCCATGGATTCATGCAATGAAAGCGGTAGCATCAACTTTCCATCAATGTGTCAAATTCACATATGAAGGACAAGAGGTCACCATCCATGGAGATCTTGAACCATTCTCCTACTGCAAGAACCTTGAGGAAAAATACTACAAAATCCCCCAAGTGCCTAAAAATGATGAAGGCCCATCAACACCGTACATTGATCCTACCACTCTCGCTTCCACTTCTGCGACAGAGACACCCACCACTCTCGCCATTCCCACCATCTCCGATATCAAAGTCATCATCTAGGATAATGGTTGCGAAAACTACACAATTCCCAAAAATGATTTTGTGGTAGGAGAGTTACCACAATCTCCCAGATCACGAGGACGTCCACAATCAAATGAAGCTTCCACATCTCAAACATCCCCTGAAGACTATCCCAACTTCAGAAGTTGGGGATATCTCGACCGAGAAGTCATAGAGGAGGATCCATCTCATGTCCTATACCAAGATGATAGACCAACAACCAATCTACCAATGGATGACAAAAGCAAAGGTTTGCAAATGATGCTTGAAATGGGTAATGATAGAAACTAGAGACTTGGGAAAAATGACAACAGTCTTATAATACCTATCATTCCAGAGACACGAATGAGAAATATTGGCCTCAGATGTAACCCTCTAAGTATAACCATACGTGGCTGAAGTCCTCCAGTTAGAAAGGTCAATAATCCTTCTCAACTATCCACAACCGAACTTTGCTTACTCATATCTACAGGTTGAGTCTTAGACAACTTCACATTTGAAATAATTGACATTTGTAGTAGTAGTGATGACAAGGATCCCATAACCAACCTACCTAGGCTCTTCAAGGATACCACCCTTCTCATGATTAACAACTTATCCTTTGAGTCAAACCATCAAAATCATGAAATCCGCCTAGTTTACCCCCAACTCATCGATTATGACCAACGAGGACCACCAGTTCTTGACACATTAAAAAATGATGAGGTGCTCTCAAAATTCATAGGACTATGGGATAATATTCCACGTGGGGATCACAAAGCAGGGTTCATCATTGAGCTAGATACATAGGCCTATTATGGGGAAACAATTGAATCCCTTAGTAGCAAAAGTAAGAAATTAAGTATAATATCTAAATCCTTGAGTGAAAACCACACCGTGGAACTCTTGGACATGAAAAAATTAAAAATAAAGGAAGCATCCAATGGTGAAAACCTCTCTGAGGCACCTACGAATGGGGGATTCAATCTTCCTTTCAGAGCTCTTCATCAAGAAAAATCAGCAATCCTAGCAGAAAAGTGTAATCCAATTAATCTAGGAACAAAGGAGACCCCACACATCACATTCTATGTGGAGTCATTACTGTCAGAAGAACAAGAACTCCTAGCAGCCTTCTTGAGAGAAAGACAAGTTAAATTTGCATGGAGCTACACAGACATGCTAGGGCTTGATCCTTAAATTGTAGTTCATCACCTAGCATTATACTCTGAAGCAAAGCCCGTTAGGAAAAAGCTTAGGAAAATGCACCCTCAGATCGCCCTGCTAGTCAAAATGGAACTAAAGAAGCTATTGGACATAGGATTCATTCGACCAATAGATTATCTAGAATGGGTGTCAAACCTAGTGCCTATCTCAAAACTTGATGGAGGCATCCAAATATGCACAAATTTCAGGGACTTAAACAAGGCATGTCCAAAAGATGATTTCCCATTACCCAACATTGACATGATCGTAGACATGATGATGAGACATGAAATGCTTTCCTTGATGGACGGTTTCTCGGGATACAACCAGATAATGATTGCTAAAGAAGACCAACACAAAACAACCTTCACTTATCCATGGGGTACTTACTATTGGAATATGATGCCATTCGGCTTGAAGAATGCAGGAGCAACATACCAAAGAGCCATGACGTTAATCTTCCATGACATGATCCATAAAACTATCTAAGATTATGTCGATGACATACAAGCCAAATATGGAAAGAGGAAGGATCACATAGCAACATTAAGTGCCATTTTTGACAAGCTGGAGGAATACAAGGTCCGAATAAATCCAAAGAAGTGCACTTTCGACATACAATCAGGAAATTTGCTAGGATAAATAGTATTAATGAGAGGTATTGTGGTAGATCCAACAAAAGTAAAAGCAATCCTCAAGCTGGAGGCACCCAAAACATTGAAACAATTGAGAGGTCTCCAAGGCAAGCGTCAGTCCATCCGAAGGTTCATAGCATAACTGGAAGATAAACAAAATCCATATTCTCACCTACTTCACAAGGGAGTAGCATACAAGTGGGATAAAAAATGTGAAGAATCCTTCAATAAGATCAAAGAATATTTGCTTACACCACCAGTCCTAATGCCCCTGATCCCAAGAAAGCCATTAATTCTCTATGTCAACAACAACAGTAGCCCTTAGAGCTCTCCTAGCTCAACATGACGAAAATGAGATAGAAAGGGCCATCTATTATATCATTAGAATAATGTTTGGTCATGAGTTAAATTACTCATTCATTGAGAAAGCATGTCAAGTAGTAGTGTTCACTTCATAGAAATTCAGACATTACATGTTGGCACACAAAGTCAAACTCATCACCAAAATTGATTCCCTCAAGTACTTACTATCAAAGGAAATGCTCATTGGAAGAATGGATAAATGGGTCATGATACTATCAAAGTATGACATTGAATATGTGGAGCGAAAAGCAATTAAAGGCCAAGTCATTGCAGATCAGCTTGCAGAAGCACCAATCTATTCACAAAATCTTCTCATCTAAGAATTTCCAGATGAATCCATCTTCAATCTCAACATAGCTGACCACTGGAAACTTTAATTTGATGGCTCATACATGCAACATGGATCAGGAGCCGGTGTCTTCTTTATCACCCCACAAGGGGACTGCATACCAAGGTCCTATAAATTGGAATTTCCCTACACTAATAACATTGTAGAATATGAGGCTTTAACCATAGGTCTTAGAATAGCAGTGTAGTGGCACATCATGGCCCTTAGAGTATACGAAGACTCTCAACTAATAATAAACCAAGTGAACGGTGAGTACCAAACTAAGGATGATAAGCTCACTCCATACAAGAAACTGGTAGAAACTCTCAAGGAATCCTTTATCGAGATCACATTTGAGTAGATACCCAGAGCCAACAACAGAGTAGCAGATGCCATGGTAATGATCGGATCCCTACTAGACATCCCTCATAATGTCCCAAAATATGAATTCTTGGTGGAGCAACTTCTCTTTCTTGCATTCAAGGTACCAGAATTAGAATTTGTGTGTGAAATCGTTGGTCTTGATGATCCCTGGTACCATGATGTTTATACCTACTTGGGAACAGGTGTCATACCTGCTGATGTACCCTCAACCTTAAAATGAACCTTTGTCAAAAAGGCATCCCGATTCATCATCCTAGGAGATACCTTGTATCGTAGGAGCACAGAAGGAACCTTATTATGTTGTTTAAATGCTAAGGAAGCATTGATTGCTCTAACTAAAGTACATAACGGTATCTATGGTTCACACTCGAGTGGAATGACCCTTGCTAAGAAATTGTTGAGGATGGGGTATTATTGGCCTACAATGGAAAGAGAGGCACATGACTACATCAGAAGGTGTCTACAATGTCAGCAGCATGGGGACCTCATCCATGCTCCAGCTCAAGAACTTCATTCCATCATCACACCATGGCCCTTTTTGTAGTGGGGACTGGATCTCATTGGAAAAATCACTCCCACTTCATCTAATGGCCACAAGTTAATCATAACCACCACTGAGTACTTTACAAAGTGGGTGGAAGCCATACCCATGATGTATATAACCAGGAAGCATATATCAAAGTTCATCCTAAACTATCTCATTTGCCACTATGGTGTCCCACAAGCCATTATCTCAGATAATGGGACACCGTTCAAGAATTAGGATGTCCATGACTTGTGTGAAAAATTCAAAATCCATCATCGCTTCTCCACCCCATACTATCCCCAAGGCAATGGCTAAGTAGAAGCCACAAATAAAACTATTCTAAAGATCCTCAAGAAAACAATCAATGATGTAGGTCATGATTGGCATCTGTAGCTCAATCCCGCTCTCTGGGCCTATCGAACCAGCATCCACACACCCACTAGTGCCACCCCTTTCTCCTTGGTCTACGGATCAGAAGCAATACTCCCCATTGAGATTGAGCTCTCGTCACTGAGAATATCATTGCAAGACCTCATCATGGATGAAGAGTACCGAGTATCAAGATTGAATGAGCTAGAGCTATTGGATGAGCGGCATATAGAAGCCTTAAATCATTTACAAGTCTATGATAATAAACTCAAGAGGAGCTATAACAAGAAAATCAGAAGTAGGACTTTCCAAGTCAGAGAATTGGTACTAAAGAAGAATCAGAAGAACGTCCCAAATCCAAACAGTAAAGGAAAATTTGAACCCAATTGGTTGGGACCATTTGTTATCACAACAAGCTATAAGTCAGGGGCATATCAGTTATCAACACTTGAAGGGGAACCTCTGCAAGAGCCCATGAACAACTCTCATCTCAAAAAGTTTTATGCCTAATGTTTCAAGGTATAGAACTGATCCGTAAAGCGGAAGGGATCTATGACAAATGTTGCTTAAGTGATTATGAACAAAGGCATAAAGACATCAACAGTGGAGTAGTAGGAACACTAATCAGAGAGAATTCAAAAACATAGAACCAAGAGAGAAAAGAAAACACCGATTTGATCACGGAGTTTACCAAAAATGTGACTATGTCTCCGGGCTGAGCTCAATCGAGTGACCAATCTATTGAAATGTTTTGAAACGACAGTACAATCTCCACTAGAGCCTCTTGCAACACTGCTTTACAATATCTTGTAGCCTTTCCACAAAGTCATACAAAAAGCCTCTCACTCACACCCCTCTCGAAACCTCTCAAGGCTACGGATGATTAACAAAGAGTAAGGAAACTAACTTTTCCTAATAGGATCTACTACAAGACTCAGTACATCAATACATCACAACTCAAATTCTCCTAATTCCCTCTAAAAATTCTCTCACAAAAGCCTCTCAAAGACCAAGAGAAAGGGATACAATGGAGAATGATCAACTGATGGATGAGATGAGTTGAGTTGAATGAGTGAGGAAGACTCTCCTAGTCTCCCTTTTATACTTGAAGTTGGGCCTATTTGGTTGAAACACCTGATTTGGCCTTTTTCCCTTTTATGGAAAAATAAAAAACCATTTTCCCCATTTTTACATAAAAACAATAACACCTCTTATCAAATTGTTTTTAAGCCCTTAACATATTCTTATTCTCGGGCTTTTGAGGTTAGAGGTTGTTGTTTGTATTTAATTTTAAATCATAACTAATAACCATCAATGGTTAATTAGTTTAGAATTCGGCTTTGTTAATGGTTATTAAAAACCCATCTCATATATCAGTTAAGCCACCTCATGTGGTGCGATGGCAAGAATAAATTTTGGTCGGCAGGTGGTTGAGGGTTCAACCCCCATCGACCGCATTTGTTTTATTCTCACCGAATTATAATTCAAAAAAACAAACATCCACTTCTTCAATATCAAAAACTCCATGCATGGTGCAATGGCCTAGTCATTGGCTGGCCACGTGGAGGTGCAGGGTTCTAACCCCCTTAACTGTTTTGTTTTTAACAAACAAATTCAAAATCGCTGGAGGAAAAAGCCAAGGCCATGTGTCTTGCTTCAAAGTTGCCACGTGTCACAAGATGATTCGCTAGAGCCATTCACGCTGTCAAAGAGTCACCTGCCAACTCAACGTCCACATCACATGCCACATCATCAGGACACGTGTCAATGCCCAATTCACTGACTACGATGATGTCATCTGCCATGTCACTCTGCCACGTCATCAACCGTACTGCCAACATCATCATACAGTCTGACACATGTCAGCTTCTGATTGGTCCAACTCAACATTCGTATGATGACCTATTCGCCAAGTCAGCATGATGACGTCAGCAACCATACCACATTGTACCTTGGTCAACTGCAACCTTGACTGGTTATAACTCTCGTGTACGAGCTCTGATTTCGACGAAACGAACACCATTGGAATCTTGACAATGAGACCTTCGTGATGATGCCAACTTCAACCAATTTGGTGACGATGGATTTTCTACCTTTTTTCTCATCCTTGATGGCTGAATTGACTAGCCTTTGACCGAGCTTTGACCGACGATAACTTGAGCAAACAGACTCCTTTTTCGCCTATTCAAGTTGCACCGGATTTATAATTTTGTGCTCTACACCATGTCACTAAATCTGGGAGAAATGGGAACAGTTCAATTTTTAGGTTTAGGAGATCCACCTAGATCAAACCTCCCCACTGAAGAACTTTGGTTACTCCAAAAGTTTGTAGTTCCTTTAGAACATCTTCCATTCAGCATCCTACCACTTGCCACGATCTGAATCACTAAAACACACTGCCACATTTTCCTGCTAGGATCTTACACTTCAGCAATGTCCTGTCAACAAGAGCTTCCCTATCACCACATCTGCCCTCTACAGGGGTCTTACACTTCAGTGATGCAAGAATTCACAACTCCTCATGATGCAGTTAAAAAATGGAACTTAAAATATCCAAAGAAAGAAGGAAAAACTGAGTATGATAAACCTATCCCTCAGTTCTTCTCACAGGTAGTTCGCATTCTGCATCTCTCCCCTTCTTCTGGCTTGCTTCTGTTGCTCCTCCAATTACTCAAGCACGAATTTGTGCCTCAGCTTGACATATTCCTTCACCCTTGTATTTCAGAATAGCTGATTCAAGGCTCCACCACACAGCTCGGGTCTCGTCCATCTGAAGCAACAAGGTCATCGATAAATCCTTCAAGAACTCCAACCGAGTTCAGACTTATCCTGAAAATGACCATCACTGAGTCTTCAAGCTGAGAACATACAAGGTCACTGTTGACCATTCTCGGCAACTCTTAAGCTGAAAAGTGCTCTTCAACTGAAGCTTCGCACTTGAAAACTGTAGGTACAAGTCCTTAACAACAAACCTGCATAAAGAAGTTACAAGGTATTTGTAGACACATAAAATTGTCCTAGGCTTGCAACTCTTAGATTATTCAGCATTGCCCCTTTCATTCTTAATAATTAAATAATTTTTAATTATTTGATTATTTTCTAAAGTCATAATTCTTCTATTAATTAAATAATTTTAATTATTTAATTAATTCATTTTTATCTTTATTCTCCCTTGATTAATTAAATAAATTTTATTTATTTAATTACGTCACTAATTAAGCTTCTTTCTAAAATTAAATAAATTCTTATTTATTTAATTTTTGTCCACTTTCCACTATAATTAAATAATTTTAATTTAATTATTTAATTATTCATTAGCCTCTTCTCTCATAAATTAAATAAATTTTATTTATTTAATTTGGTCCATTCTCTTGAATTTTGAATTAAATCATTATTTAATTCAAAATGATTCCTTTTGTCACATTCTTCTATAATTAAATAATATCTTTATTATTTAATTATTCATTGGTCACCTAAATTAAATAATTTTTATTATTTAATTTCTCCAGCAACCTCTTTTTCTGTGCCAGTCTTATCTTCCAAATTTATTCTTATCTTTTGACATCTCATTTAATTTCGACCCTTGATTGAATTATCTTATAATTCAATCCTGGCCATTCATTTCTTGACATTGCCCTAATTTTGACCTAACCCTAATGCATATAGCAACATTCAATCTTGATCTTTGATTCTAGGGTTTTTTGTCATCCTCTCATCCTAGCCACACATTCAAAATTGCAGTTTTTATAAAATGGCAATTTTGTTCTCATTTGGCCCTCTCTTGGTATCTCTCTCTCCATCTCATGCTCATTTTCTGTCAACTCATGGTCATTGTCATTTGCAGTCATTGTCATTCTAGTCTATTGTCAAGTCATTTCTTTTAGTAAAATCCTTCAAAACTTGCTTAGGGCTTAGTCTTTAGTCATAGTTGCTCACATAAATCTGAGGGCATCTCTATTTACAACAAGCTAAGAGGTGTAACAAAGGTGAAGCATGGAAGATGAAGACCTAGGGTAACATTGTTCCTTTTGTTTTCATATTATTTCCTTTGTACTTTGTTATTTCATTGGAATTTTATTGTTATTGTGCTAACCCCTCTAACATTTTAGAATTTTCCCTTGATCACATTGGTGAACCTGACATATTTTAACACATTTTGAGAAATCTTGGAGTTGGGTTTCTTTTTGTTGCAGGTTTTGTTTGATTTTTGTTGCAGGTTTGACATCATTGTGGACAAAACCCTAGTTTCCAAAGATTCGACCATAACTTTCAAATGGCTACATATTTCTTCACAATTTTTTTTTTGCAGATTGGAGACAATTTTTAGAGATTTCATTCCAAAAATCAGATTTTTTGGGGCCGGTTTGAATGTTTTATAATTTATTTTTTTTTTTCATAAAAAATTAATTTCGGGAGCAAATAGTCGATTTTTTCAGATATGTTTACATTTCTAGAAAGATATTTGAATTTTGACAGGGGTCTACTCTTTAGTTTTTAAATTTGGATGTGAAATTATTAGTCAAAAAATGGAGTTTTTAAAATTAGGGTTTAAAACAAATCTGCTTAGATCTCACTCATGGTTGCCGATCTGATCACAAAATGTTTTTTGCAGATTTGGAATGACATCAGACGACTTCAGCAAAAAAATCAGAATTTTTTGAGCTATTTTGTATTTTTAATAATTTTTTTATGATTTCTCATAAAAAATTAATTTCTGGTGCAAAACAACAAATTTTTCTGATTTATTTATATTTTTGGAAACCTCTTGAGATTTGAGATAGACTTTATTTTCTGTATTTTTCATCTTACTATCAAATTTTTTTCTAAAAATTAGATTTGTTGTGACTAATCTTTTCTTGTAGCGTGTGGCGATTCTCATTCGTGTGTCCAAGACCATTGCTTAAAGAGACTACTAATTCATTGTTTGCAGATTTGAATGTCAAAGAAGGAAGAAAAAAACATTGTGCTTGTTTTTCTTTCATAGATTAGCAAACATTTGATTTTGGTGCATATAAAAAGAACACATGTCTTCTTTGGTTGATTGTGCTTGCAAGATGGTAGGTGAGTATGCTCTCACTTGGTGAAAACCTTGTGATCAGAAAACCAGACCCATCTTTATTTGTTAATTACCCTTCACGATTCGGTATATCGGAGTATCCTCTCCCCTTGCGCATTCGTGCGATCCTGGGTGTAAGAGAAACGGTTACTAACTCTAGAACTTGGGCCTGTTCTGGTGGGAAAAAGTACTCACCCCAGGACGACTCAGACCAGTAGCACCCTGACACCGAGGGACTTCCAGCCGGTATATAAAAGTGGGTTCTTGGGGAAAGCCCAAGAATCACGAGTGTGGTTCTGACGAGATGGATCCGAAAGGGGACTCTCGCTGCATGGATCATGCCCCACGAACGGAATGCCCGAACTAAAAACTCTTGTGTAGTAAGCCAAAATCCTTCTATTTGCTAGCGCAGCACCGGTCAGTGTGAAGGCATCCACACTTTCGCAGTTTGTAGTAGAGGTGATCAGCTTGCCATGGGAGTTTCATGGGGGTTGGAAGCTTGGTTGGCCTGAGAAGAGAGTGCACTGTAAGGGGGAGCCCGTGCAGCCAAGCTTCTGAATTCACACGCTACAGATATGCGGTTGGGTAAACCTGCATGGAATCTAGTGAATATTGTCATGGCCTAACCTAGGATCGTGCTTATCTGATGTGTGTTTGTTTACACCCAAAACATTGTGCTTGTCAAAGTGCTTGTTGGATTTTTTCAAAACATTATACACAACATTCACAAATCTGGACACAAACAACTGACCTTGGACAACTCATACTTTTCAACAAGACATCAAAACACAATCTCAGTCCTCATTTTGAACTTAGACTTGGTATTGTCCATCATAGTCCTCATTTGGCATCTAGACTCGGTTGGTCATTTTCCTTAGTCAACATCGTCATTATCACCTTGCATTGACATCCTTTATTATCACCTTGCATTAGTCATTTTCTTTAGACAACATTGTCATATTGCATCCCTTATTGTCAAAAATCCAAAAACACAGTCTTGCATTGTCATCCTTTATCAAAAAAATACAAAAACATAGGGTAGTGTCATCCTCACATTTACTTGTCATTCTCATCATCCCCATTTGAGCAAATCCCTTTTATGATTGAGACTAGGCTTCAAAGACAACAACAAATGAAAATCTTTGGACAAGATTTCAATCCCAACATCAATAATAACACTTATGACACAAATCAACATTGGACCTTTTCCGACCCATTTCACAACATGAACATGCAACCTCCCATGAACATGCCATCTTCATCAAAAAACATTTTTGAACCATTCATACAAAGAGACCAAAATGGACGAGTATATTTCAAAGACATAGAAGCTGCCAAGCAAAATCTTGACATAGTCTCCTTTGTAAAAAAATATCTCTTACGTGACCCTCAAAGGTATCTAGCCATGCTTTTGGACGAAGGGGCTAAGTTACCACAAGGCTTTGACATAAATACTTTGCCACCATCCATCTACCCTCACCATCAACAGTCACTTGACATGAATCCTACCAATAATTCACAACAAACATCCACTTATCACCCTTATCCTAACCTTGACAAGGGAAGTCAATTGTCCACTAGTCCATTCCATGTCTCCATATCATATGCTAGTCCTTCACCTATTAATCTCGCCCAAGTCTGCATCCCTTATCAATCATCTACCAACACATGTCAAGTCCCCACATCATACCATATCGATTCGGCCCAAGTCTCCACGTCCCATTTTAGTCAACCTTACTCCAATCCAGTCCAAGTCCCTATATCATTACCAACTAATATAGTCGAAGTCCCCATGTCACATCATATGCCATCACATCCTACTCCAGTCCAAGACTCCATGTCATATCCGGTCCAAGTCTCCACGTCATACCCTAGTCCTTCACATACTAGTCCAATGCAAGTACCCATGTCATATCCTAGTCCTTCATATACTAGTCCAGTCCAAGTTCCCACGTCCTATCCTAGTCCTTTGGTCATTAATCCTTTTCAAGTCACCCCCTCACAAGCCACATCTAGTCATGAAAATTCTATCATAGTCCAAAGTCAAATCCCATTTAATAAACTTGAGGATACATGTCAAAATGAAAGCCCAAAGCATGACCTTATAATGTCACCCTCATGTCAAGAACAAGGTAGTCCATCCCATGATCTTATTTCCAATTGTATCATCCACGACAACCCCATCTTTGACCAAGAAATCCAAATCCATGACAACCCCATCTTCGACCAAGACCCTACCATTGACAAAGAAGTCCAAAACGATCCACTCCTTGACCTTTACGCCATTCATGATCAAACACTTGAAGACCCTATACAAGCCTCAACTATTGACCCTTTCCAAACTGAGACACTTGCCTCCATGGGACACATAGATGATATTCCTCCAGAAAAAGAATCTTCCACTAGGGACATGCTTGCATATGATCAAGTTATAACTAAAATCATGGGACTCTATGACACTAAACATAATGATGGCTTTGACATTTCCTTGGAAGCACCAATAGAATCATCTGAACCTGATATGTCACATGATCAGACCAAAGATATCAGTCAGGAATATGTCCAACAAGACAATGAAGCTAAGACACATTATCAACTAGGGTCATCTATCTTTATCAGAGTAGGCTTTCTTGCAGATGAAAATATTACAAGTGACAGTGTCCATAGACATCATGATGGGTTAGCATCTTGCTTTCAAAACAACAAATATCCCATCGCAAATAGAATCTATCAAAGCATGCAATATCAAGGCAAAGGACTAGGCATACATGAGCAAGGCATTCTTGAACCAGTATAGCTTCAGGTAAATTACAAACATCAAGGTCTTGGGTATTCTTCAGTTAGCAAATCAAATGATGTAAGTGGTACCTCCTCGATACTGGGGGAAACTTTGTCAAATACAAACATCAAAATGGAGTCCATGAGAAATCCTTGTCATAAGATTGTTGCAAACACCCCCTCCACCCACACCATAAATCGTCATTCCATCATAAATAAACCTTCCCTTTGGAACCAACAAAAACAAAAGTCTTACAAATCAAAAGATCAAAATCAAATGTCAAAGGCCATTGAATCAAACAAAAGGACAAGTGGACAAATGAAATTAAAATGGATCCCAAAGAAAGATGGATCAAGCAAAGAAAATATGTCAAAAGAAAAAGTCAATAGATATGTGGAGCCACAAGACAAGAGGACTCCCACATATAACACATGTCCACCTCCTTCAAAATGGTCATCAATCAAGACATATAAAAGTGTTGGTTCCAAATGCCATCCCTCCAAAATCCGTCATACACCATCCCAAGTTTGGAAAATAAAAAGTCATTCATCCAAACATCCAAACAACCTTTCCATGTCCACCATCATTTGTCATAATCCTGCATCTCGCCTAAAGTCCAAAAATCCCACGTCACAAATCCGTCATGTCATGGCAGCAACTCTTTACTGCAAGGACTCTCATGGCACTCTATTGCGATGTGCGTATTTTGATAAGGCCAACGCTAGTATCAGAAAGGATCACAATGACATTGATCAGTTGTATACAAGTGCTACAATCCTGACAAGACAACTCATTCAGCAAGGTCATTATTGGCATATCATGACACCAGTCTCTACATCGGCACCGTCAGTGGATTCAGAACAGTCAGTGGTTATCTAAAGCATCCAGGCTATCCACAAAATCAAAAATACAAAAAAAATCAAAAATCAAAAAATCGTCACCTTGATGAAAACCTGGCAAACAAGCATCTTGGTGACACCAAAAAAATCAAAAAGTCAAGAAAACAGTAAAGAGAAAAATTTCATCCAATGGTGAAAACCTGGCAAATAGGCACCTTGGATAAGTACCATGATGAAAACTTGGCAAACAGGCGTCATGTGTAAAATAAATCATCTATGTGAATTTTTACACTTGGGGGCAAGTCGTCTCATTTCCCATGCCTTCTTCATGACATTGACATCCATCTAAGCCCTATCATTTCCATCCATTTTCCTACCTACCTTGGTCTTAACATAAAACTGACACACATAAATCATGCTTTGGGAAAACTCTTGACATGTCTATCCTTCAGTCATACACGATTCATGAAACATCATGTCATTGACTATCATTATCTTATTGTCCTTATATGACATAATCCTTGAAAATCATATGACAATTCCCTTAGTCTCATGTCTCCCGTCCTTTACCAAGGCCACCCCCTATCCTTTCATGCCTATCACCTATCTTGGCTTTCCCTTGTCAAATGGTCTAAGGATAATCATCATCTCATCTAGTCCTAACCAATTCATTCCAAATGCAACGAGTCCAATTCATACAAGCACATTATCCAAAATTTTACTTGACTGTATTCCTGGCCCAACTGTAGACATCCATACTTTTGTCATATTATCGTCATTATCCTCACATTGTTTCAGGATGTGTCCTTCCCACGTCAAACAACGTTGTCATCACATGTCAATTGGTATTCAGCTTGACTAGGGGCACAATCATGTTTGTCCTTGGATTCTCATGTGTAGGAATTAGTCATATGCATTTGTCACGATCCTCTTAAACGTCAAAATCCAAAAAAATCATAAAATGACAAAAAGACAAAAACATCATAAAATGTCCTAAAAAAGACAAAAAAATCATAAAATGTCCTGAAAAAAGACCTAAAAATCATAAAAGGTCCAGAGCAAAACACAAAAACATTCAAATCAATGTCAAAATCCTAAAAATGGAGTCAATGTTAGTCATGTCAGTCAGTCCATGTTGTTGTTGAACTACGTTGTCTCTGCGCATTTGCTACATAGGCAAGGCCATCAGTCGATGAGTCCCCGAGACATTAGGTCAGTCCTTTTAGGTTGGTCAAAATAAAATCATGGCCTTTGTCACAATTGTCACATCAGTCAAATAAGTCATACAGTCAAAATCAAACACAAGACAGTCATTTGAAACGTCAATGTTAAAATTGGTCAAAATTAGACAACACAGTCCAATCAATCATACAGTCAACATCAGTCAACTTCCCAAAACATATTAGTCAAAATAATGTCAGTCTCGCCACTCTTTGGTCCTCTTCAAGATGTGTCCTTCTTGGAGTTAGACCTCGTCAAAATGTCCTTTTCCTTTTTCAGGATGTGTCCTTCCTGACAATAGGCCCCGTCAAACTGTCAACACCGTCAAATTGGCAAAACCCTTAAACTGTCAAAACTGTCAAACCGGCAAGAATTCAATCTTTGGCAAATAAACATTGGCAAACAAAATTACATGGCTGTTAATCTTTCTTATCTTTTGACTATCTTGGCTATTTTGTCTTATATTTTTTTACTATCTTGTCTTTTTGGTCATGTTACTAGCTACCTCGAGGATGTCCCATGAAGGATTTAGAGGTGCGATGATGTCTCCTGGCCTATTTTATTTTCTCTGACTGTGTCTGTGGTTTTCTTGACAAAAAGACTGGGGCAACTTCACCCTTAGTATGAGTTAGGACATTCCTTGTCTGTGACTATCTATTTTTCAAGTGGATGACCTTGCACACCTTGGTCTACATCATACCATTGTGTTTGTTGTCCATTTGTGTCATTTTTACCACCCAATGATGATTAAGAGCAATAAATATTAGTCCTATGGCAATGTTTTGAAGGATTTGGTCTAGGAACTAACATGCATCTTCTTTAGTCTTGTCATCTTCTCTCACTCGTCTCATGTAGGCATTGCATCCATCTCATCATCCATATCATTTTCATTAACATTTCTTTGTCTCTTCATATTCTAGTCTTCTCATCCATTTCGAGAGCACACCCATGTTCTTGGAACCTGCTGTCCTCTCGAGGGGGCATACCACAACCCTCCTCGTCATTCTTCCTCATCTTATTTTGCACTGGGGCATATTTTGACTTATTTTCTTTGTCACAATGTGACATGCTACATTATGACAAAGAGGGGCAAAAAAACACATAAAATTGTCCTAGGCTTGCAAACTCTTAGATTATTCAACATTGCCCCTTTCATTCTTAATAATTAAATAATTTTTAATTATTTAATTATTTTCTAAAGTCATAATTCTTCTATTAATTAAATAATTTTAATTATTTAATTAATTCATTTTTATCTTTATTCTCCCTTGATTAATTAAATAATTTTATTTATTTAATTATGTCACTAATTAAGCCTTCTTTATAAAATTAAATAAATTCTTATTTATTTAATTTTGTCCATTTTCCACTATAATTAAATAATTTTAATTTAATTATTTAATTATTCATTAGCCTCTTCTCTCATAAAATTAAATAAATTTTATTTATTTAATTTGGTCCATTCTCTTGAATTTTGAATTAAATCATTATTTAATTCAAAATGATTCCTTTTGTCACATTCTTCTATAATTAAATAATATCTTTATTATTTAATTATTCATTGGTCACCTAAATTAAATAATTTTTATTATTTAATTTCTCCAGCAACCTCTTTTTCTGTGCCAGTCTTATCTTCCAAATTTATTCTTATCTTTTGACATCTCATTTAATTTTGACCCTTGATTGAATTATCTTATAATTCAATCTTGGCCATTCATTTCTTGACATTGCCCTAATTTTGACCTAACCCTAATGCATATAGCAACATTCAATCTTGATCTTTGATTCTAGGGTTTTTTGTCATCCTCTCATCCTGGCCACACATTCAAAATTGCAGTTTTTATAAAATGGCAATTTTGTTCTCATTTGGCCCTCTCTTGGTCTCTCTCTCTCCATCTCATGCTCATTTTTTGTCAACTCATGGTCATTGTCATTTGCAGTCATTTTCATTCTAGTCTATTGTCAAGTCATTTCTTTTAGTAAAATCCTTCAAAACTTGCTTACGGCTTTGTCATTTGTCATAGTTGCTCATTTGAAATCTGAGGGCATCTCTATTTACATCAAGCTAGGAGGTGTAACAAAGGTGAAGCATGGAAGATGAAGACCTAGGGTAACATTGTTCCTTTTGTTTTCCTATTATTTCCTTTGTACTTTGTTATTTCATTGGAATTTTATTGTTATTGTGCTAACCCCTCTAACATTTTAGAATTTTCCCTTGATCACAGTATTCTCCTTTCCAAATTACAAGAGATATGGCTTCAAGAGCCTTACAAAATCTCAATCTCTAGAGATTTACAACTTCATAAAAATTATTACAAACAAGTTTATTCAGAGCTCACAAAACAATACTAGCTTATCAACATATTCATCACACTACAAAAGATGTAATAAACACACAAATTGATATACTAGTTTGATGAGTGTTGTTCCCAGCTCCTACAAAGCTGTTCAAAGGAACTCTCTTTCACAGGTTGCTCAGGCTATGGTTGAATTTCTCCTGGGACTACCTCAGAAATGGTAGCTACCGCCAGCTCTGCTTTAGTCTCCTCAACTTTCTGGTGGTTGGGTCTCTCAGTAGACCTCGATCGATGATGAAGCTTTGGATGTAGCTTCCAACACTTTGCCTCCCAATGTCCACTGATGCCACAGTGGTTGCAGAAGTTTTGAGCTCTAGAGGATTTTCCATCTCCTCCTTTGAATCCCAATCCTTGGTACCATGGTCGCTTCTTTGCCTCGATCGAATTGGTGATGCCTTGCTCAGAAATATCAAAGCCTTTCCCTCTGAATCCCATCTTCCCGAGTAGCTTTGATCCTATGCCTCTTGTGTGCTTCTCGAAGTGTGCAAAAGATTCTTGCTCCTCCTCTGTTGACTTCTTCTGTTTTATGGAAGAAGAGGCTTCGAGATAGTTACTGTCACTATCAGGCAGATTGAGAGTCTGAAGGTACTCCATCTGTCGATAGTAAGCACACTCTATTGCATCAGGAGAATTATCCCAATCATGGCCACAAGCAAATCTAGCCATGAGCCTCGTCGCTGAAGAAGCTCCCATACTATCAGGTGGGGTAAGCGGGGAGTATGAGGATGATGTATCCTTCGAATGCGGACAAAAACCACATATGTGTCTACTCCCTGATATAGGAGGACTTCTCTTGTTCTACTCCTCTAAGACTCCCTACAACAACACTTGCAGTCTTTCCTTCTCCATGTTAGATTCCTCCAACAACCGCTAAAGTTCTGCATTCTCTGTCTACAGGCGTCGATTGGCTTCTTCCAACTCTTGCATCCTATCAGCCTTCTCTCGATGGTCTCGATAGAGTTCTTCAACCATGCCTTTCATTGACATGAAATCATCCACCATGGATGGGGTCAATGTCAGCTTGGAAGATTCACCCTTTTCTGATGCCATCTTTGCTCCAACCTCCAAATGTCCACCAATAGCAAAATGTATCACAATCACTCCTGCAACCAGCCAAACAAAGCTCTAATACCACTTGATCCATAAAGCGGAAGGGATCTATGACAAACGTTGCTTAAGTGGTTATGAACAAAGGCATAAAGACATCAACAATGGAGTAGCAGGAACATTAAACAGAGAGAATTCAAAATGTAGAACAAAGAGAGAGATAAGAAGACACCAATTTGATTACGGAGTTCGCCACAAACGTGACTACGTCTCTGGGTCGAGCTCAACTGAGTGACCAATCTATTGAAATGTTTTGAAATGGTAGTACAATCTCCACTGGAGCCTCTTGCAACACTACTTCACAATATCTTGTAGCCTTCCACAAAGTGATACAAAAATTCTCTCACTCACACCCCTCTCAAAAGCTCTCAAGACTAGGGATGATAAACAAAGAGTAAGGAAACTAGCTCTGCCTAAAGGATCTACTACAAGATTAGAACATCATTCCATCACAACTCAAATATTCTCCTAATTCCCTCTAAAAATTCTCTCACAAAAGCCTCTCAAAGACTAAGAGAATGGGATACAATGGAGAATGATCAACTAATGGATGAGTGAGGAAGACTCTCCTAGTCTCCCTTTTATACTTGAAGTTGGGCCTATTTGGTTAAAACCAACAATTTTAGAATTTTCCCCTTAAATGGAAAAAATAAAAACCAATTCCCCACTTTTACAAATACAAACAATAATCCCCCTTATCAAATTGTTTTGCCCTTAACATATTCTCTTATTCTCGAAAGCTTTTGAGGTTAGAGGTCATGGTTGACTAGTTTAGACACTGGCTTTGCTAAGGGTTATTAAAACCCATCTCATATATCGCCAGTTTTCAAATTGCATACATGGCAAGAATAACTTTGTCGGCTGCGGCTTAGGGTTCAACCCCCACCAACCGCTGGTTTTATTCTCACCGTAATTATAGTCTCAAAAAATAAACATCCACTTCTTCAATATTGAAAACTCCATGTATGGTGCAATGGCTAGCTCGCTATTGGCCACATGGAAAAGCGGGGTTCAACTTCTTAACTATTTTGTTTTAACAAACAAATTCAAAATTGCTCTGAGGAAAAAGCCAAGGCCATGTGTCTTGCTTCGGAGTTGCCATGTGTCACAAGACGATTCGCCAGAGCCATTCACGCTGTCAACGAGTCACCCGCCAACTCAACATCCACATCACATGCCACATCATCAGGACACGTGTCAACGCCCAATTCGCTGACTACGATGACGTCATCCGCCATGTCACTCTGCCACGTCATTAACCGTACTGCCAACGTCATCGTACAGACTGACACGTGTTAGCTTCTGATTGGTCCAACTCGACATTCGTATGATGACCTATCCGCCAAGTCAGCATGATGATGTCATGCTAACGTAGCAACCATACCACATTGTACCTTGGTCAACTGCAACTTTGACTGGTTATAACTCTCGTGGTAATGAGCCCACTCGATGAAATGGAATGCATTGGAATCTTGATGATGAGACCCTTCGTGATGACGCTAACTTTGGACTATTGTCAATTTGGTGATGATGGATTTCTACCTTTTTCACTCGATGGTCAATTGACCACTTTGATCGAAGCTTTGACCGACATGATAACTTGAGTAAACAGAGTCCTTTTGTCTTCGCTCGCTGCATCGAGATTCAAAAAATTCTATGCTCTACACCATGACATTCATTTAGAGAAATGGAAACATCTTCACCTTTTAGGTTCGTGGAGATCCACCCGATCAAGAACCAAGCAAAAAAAATCAGAAAACGTCCTAAAAAAATGGTTACTTTGGCAAAAACCTGGCAAACAGGCGTCTTGGTAACAACAACAAAAAACTCAAAAAAAGCAAAAAATGAAAAAAATCAGAAAAAGGATTAAAAAATAGTAAAGAGAAAATCATCCTCTAGTGAAAACCACTTTGGTGGCACTTTGGGCAAGTACCTTGGTGAAAACCTGGCAAATAGGTGCCTTGTGTAAATAAGCACTTTTCCATCCACTAGACTTTCACAACTTGTTCTCGCATCATCCATTCAATATGTTTCCATCATCCATCACATTCATATCTTCATCCATCATCATCCACCCGCCAAGTATCCACACCATAGCTTTGATGTTGTGTTCATATCATGATCCTCCTAAGACTACTCAAATCCATCCTCAAGGTTAGTTTGTCCTTTTATCTAGTAGTGTATTGCATCACATTAGGGGTATTGTTCTTATTCCACTAGGGATTCGTGTATATTCTGAAGTCCTAAACTAGAAAAAATCCAAATACATCAAAAATACAAAAATCCAAAAACATTCAAATGTATCAAAAATCCCAAAACATGTCAAAAAAGTCATTCAAAAAGTCAAAAAAAAGAGTTGTCTTGTTGAACTACATCATCTCTGAGCTTTGAATGCAGGAAAGGTTGATCTATGATCATCCCTCAAGACACTTAGATCAATCCTTTAGGAGTCCATCATAATAAACTGACAATCCATCTATTCATATCTCATCAATAATCGAGTCTGTGTCAGTCAAACTATGTTGTCTCTACATGTATAACATAGGCAATGCTAATCTATTGATTCATCCCCTGAGGCGCCTAGGATAGGTCCTTAGGTTAGTCTCTTGGTCAAAATCTCAGAAAACCCAAAAAAACATTAGAAAATCAAAAAATCAAAACATTTGAAAATCTCAAAAGATACTAAAAATAGCCTCAAAACAGTACAAAACTCCAAAAACATTTAAATATTTGAAAAAATCCATCTGTCTCATCTCGCTTACACCCACAATAATATCACTCATAATAAACAATAGCCATCCTCAACCTTTGGTGAAATAATCAGAAACAAGTCTAGCATGTGAAAAGTAAAAACTCAAAACGTCAAGTCTCAGGTTTAAGTCAGTACGTAAACAAGTTGGTCAATTCTTTGTGTCAATAGCTTATCATCCAATCAGTCACATATCAATCATCTGATAACATCATGTCCTAGGGTGTATCCTTCCTACAATGGGAATTATCTTTTTGAAAAACACTTTGGATAAATGAAATGATGTGCTACCATCCACTAACATGTCCTAGGATGTATCCTTCCTACAATGGGCATTATCTTTTGACAATAGTTTTGATTCTTATCCTTAAAAACACATTTCCTTTTGGTTAGCGGCATTGAAGAACATGAGCTTGTTTGTTTACTTTATCTTTGTCTTCTGACTTATATCTCTTGTGGTCATTCCAATAACCTCCTCAATGATGTCCAAACAAAATGGATTTAGAGAGATAGGATGGGGCAACGATCATTATCTTTTATCTGCTATGCTTGTTGGACGTTCTTGTAAAATAACCTTGGCGAATACTTGCTTTGTTAGATATGTATGGAGGGTGTTTTGGGAAGCTTGTTGACTATTGCATTGATAGGTTATACCTTTCCTGTATTTTGGTTTGGAGGTGTTTGAAACTTCTAAAGTGCATCCCTAGCAAGGTTTCAGATGTCGTGTGAATAAGAATACTCTTATTTGTTTGTCGAGTCAAAGTCCATCACATTAAGCAAATGCTATCCTGTTCTTTATAATTGATGCATCATGCTCAAGGCATATCAAACATAAGGTAAGTGACCCTTTTAAAATGCCAATTCTTGATAAGAAAATCATCCATTTCTCATCATCATCGCTCATAAATTTGGCTTGTTGGATCCTCTTGTCATCACCTGCTTTCTTCTTTTCCGCACTAACATCACGTCATGAATAGTTAATCGTCATCACCGCTGGGCATGCATCTCCCACATCCACAAACCATCAACAACATTCTCACAGACATCATCTCACATGCATGTTCATCATCATAATATAGATTTGTTAGTCTAAGCATCTCATAAAATCATACATTTGCATAAAACATTCATTACATAATCATATAGGCATTATCACATCATCCATCATAACATCATATTATCATTTTAAGCTGTTTAGGATAATATAGATTGGTTATTCTAAGCATCTTAAAAAACCATCTCATTTGCATCATCATAACCATCCATATCAGCCCATTTTGAAGTCCTTTCTTTATCACTTGAGATCGAATTTCTCACAAATGGAATCTTTGCTCAATCTCTAAAGGCACAGTAGTGGAATTTTCTGCCTGGGGCATCCTAAAAAATAAGAACTTTTTTGAATTTTGATCGTGGCAACTTTATTCTTTGAACCAACATAGCAAGTACATTGCTTCAAAGAGGGGAAAAATGTAGACATATGAAATTGACATCATTCATATTCATCTATTTATCAGATAAATCAAGTCTATTTAATTCAATCTCTAAGGATTATCCATTTAAATTGAATAAATTAACTTTATTTAATTTAAGCCTATCATTACCTCATTTAAATAAATCAATTTTAATCACATCCTAACATTCCATCTTTCATAAATCATCTCCTAGATTCATCTCCTTCAAAATAATTAACCTTTTATCTTGCATCATCCCTTTAGTTAAATAAACCAAACTTTATTTAATTAAATCTCAAATTCATATTCCTCTTTTTTGATTTAAATAAATCCAAGTATTTAAGTCAAATGGGTCAAAATCACCTAACATCATCTAAGTTAATCTAATCCTGATTAAATCTAATCCAATCACTCATCACATCCTCTAGCTTTTCCCACTTGCACAAATAAAGCATTTTAATTCATTTATTAAAATCATCATTTTCACTCAACAAAGCACCTTTGGAGAATATTCCTCAAGTTTGAATTTGAAAACAAGTTGACTTGTCCCTTCCAACATGGAAATAACTCCCCTCTTACATGTCCCCCACTTGGCATTAAGGTCTCTTTTTCTCCCTCCAACAAGCCAAATTTGAATTTGAAAAGGCCAACCAATCTCATTTATTGGCACATTGACCAAAACTTGCATATTCCTCAACCACTCACAAGGTGACAAGTGGCTCTTTCTTATTGGCCAAATCTTTATCCCACATTGCTCTCTTTTGGGCACTCTTAGGATTTGAGATTCTATAAATAGAAGGCTTATTCTTCAACAATCCATCCACAACCTTAATGCAAAGTTACTCTCTTCAATTGAGAGGATAATTTTGTCCATTTCACTCCATCTTCAAGGCATCTTCATCATTTAAGTTTATCAAGGATTGGGAAAGGGTCACTTTGCACAAGTGATACCAATCCACTATGGAATAGGTACATGTCATGCTTTTATATGTCATTTTAATCATCCTTGTTATTTGCTGCATTTTGGAGCATTGATGTGTTATTTCATAGGAGTGTTCATAGGTTTGCATGTGCATGAACTAACCCCACTAATAAGTGTTGGAATAGATTGATCACTTGTAGATTTAGGGGCGCTTCACTACCTTTATCACCTAAACAACAATAGACTTATTAAAAGTAATCAATGACAGCATAAGCCTTCATTCAGAACCTCTAGTTCATTCAGAACCTATAGTTGTAAGAATCAACCTGTTGCTCACTCTTGATCTTCTTGTGGGCCCGGATGTAGGCATGTTCATATCTCATTTTGGTATGATCCATTAAGTGCTTAGAAAAAGAAAAAAATAAACACCAAATCAAGCTTTGAACCCTTGTTTAAGCTAAAAGTATAAATCTACCACTGAAAAAATGTGTGACATGGTGACGTTCAACATAGCTCGGAAATGTTGCTGCCTACAAAAGATAGTTGTTAGAAACTATGAGGGTTCAAGGAAATAAAAAAATTAGCTTAAGAAATCAGACTTATAATTATTAAATACAACCTTGGCTACCTGAAACTAATATGTCTCACTCCAATAAAGGGTCTGAGGGTAGTTGATGCTGGCCTATAAGTGTCTAAAATGATTTTGTTGAACCTAAATCCATTCCTTATTCCTACTAGACTGACATAGAGATGTAATGTAAGCTATTAGAACACTAGTAGGACCAAGCTAAAGAAGACCCAAGTGTGAACATCTAGGATATTTGAGTAGTAATAGACAATCATTGGATCATGCTAATGATTGATGTTTGGGGTACTGCTAGGGATTAACTGGCATTCACCTAGTTCATGAAGGGAAAGGTTTCTATGGGATACCTTGGTTATGATACAGTAACGGTTGCATGGTTAGGGACCCTTCCATGTGGGTAATGATAATCTATTGTTAACCACTGTATCAAGGGGGTTCATTGGTAACTAGTCATTGATAGCATGAAAGTGACCAATGCCAGGTATTACCTAGGATTGTGAAGAAGATAGCTAACAATATCACTAAGGTCTCAGGGTAGTATTTTCCAAAAGTTACTTCTTCTTGAGTGGATTGACTTGTCACCAATGGCCTATAGGTGATTGAAGTTGGAATCCATTGGGCTATGGTAGGTTCACTACTTGGGAATTCTCTATTAAGCCATATGACCCTTGGGTTGGAGGATGGATCCTCAGTGTAGTATGGGATGCATTGAATCCTCTACCTAGTTGACCAATGCCCATTGAACCATACCACCATCCCAACTAGTGTAGAAGAATAAGAAATGAATGGGACCTCTGATGTAGGGAACAAGACACCATCACTATTTTCTATTGGGATGCAATAGATGGGATAGAAGTGAGTCACTCTCCTTTTAACTACCTATCTTATCCTCACCTTGTACTGATTTCATTGTGATGAGGTTTGACCCACAGTGTAATATGGGATGCACCGAAGCCTCTTCATAGCTGAGTCTTTACCAAATTAGTCACCTTTCAAGCCCACAACTAAAACACTTATAGGTTTGTCCTGTAATAGCTTGTTGGGACCACTTTGTTGGGGTCGAGTATTTAAAGTGCTGCAACCTTTTTAATTTGGATCCTAAAAATGTTGTGACTTTCCATGTGACCAAAAGTATAAATTCAAAAAAATTGATATAAGTACCTTTCAAATATATATGAACATAAGTTTAATCTTTGGAAAACCTCCCCTTGACCAAGGAATCACCCCATACAACCAAACAAGAGATCTATGTCATGAATTTTGTCCATGTACTCATGACATAATTTAGTCTTCTTGGTTAGAAAATTATGGTCGTGAGGAGAGAAAAAATGTTGAGGATTTTTCATGCCACATAACTTGAATAGCATCATAAAATATGATAGTCCAATTTCCTTACTAAGATATGGAAATTATACGGTGTTTCAATTAGCATCTAAATATGTAAGAATATAGATGAATATGTAAGAATATCGTAATAGATCAAAGAATGGATAGATGAATATGTAGAATATTGCTTCTTAGATTTTTCTTGAGAAATTAGAAATTGAATAATTTGTAACGATTAATTTTTACATTCCTCTCTTTTAATCTAAATAGGTTATAGTTAAACCTAGCATACCCCTAAATTCATAAAACTTCTCCTTTTCAAGTTCTTTGTTACGAATATATGCTAGTTGATATGAAATTAGAAAATATTTGAGCTATACACTAGCATCTTTCAAATCATATTTAATCTTAAATGAAATATTGTGTTGATTTGTTTGGTTTCATTATAAAGATAGGGTTTTTGACCACTTTCATTTTAGATTTATTATTAGCTAGGATATTTATGGATGAATCCTATCTTGTTCCTTTATATTCTTAAGAATCATTTTGACTCTGCCTATTATAGAGACTATTAGGCACACCAAAATAATTTTGAATAATGGAAAGTTTTATTAGCATTATACCTAGGTTTACCTATTCAACTAAATGAACATAAAATGCTTGGATAACATGGGATTTAAACATAATTGGGTTTCACCAACCATTTAATGATTCTTATGGCAACAATTTCAATGTTATAATTCGTTGACTCTAATTATTCAACATATTGGCTCCCACATGTTGGAATAGGGTTCCCAAAACTATACATTATCTACAATGAAATATAAAGCCTTGGATATAATTATAACTCTTAGATAGTATGCAAATACAATTATTTCTTAAATTAATCATACAAGAAAATATAGGTGCTAGGAAATTTCAATTGATAAATATTATATTGAAAATCATCCCATTCACTACTATTGTGCCATGATAGATCATCATTGTTATGGTCTACACCAATATGAGTTGTAGCATTCAACATACATGCATCCTCTATACTTTAGTTTCTTCACATTCTAGTAAAATAGATAAATCCTCTATAGAGAAAACACTAGAAACATTTTAGGAGAATGTGTATATTTTATTTTATATGTTATAAGTGATGGCATGATCTATTAATGAATCCAAGGTTGCTAGAATGCATTGCCAATTCTAGTAATGTGAATAATTTCTTGTTCATAATCAAATTCTATTTGGTATATCTTTAGTAACCCTCTTTAGTTCAATCTAGGTCAAATACCAATAGTGAAGGACATGGACTATGTATGTTGGAGAAACATATAGATAAATGATTTTAAAAATATTTAGAATAATAGAGATATTAAACAACATTTTCCATGAAAATAGAGAAGACCAACATAATTTAATTTTAATACAATAATTTCAAATATAAGGAATGCAGAACCAACTCTACTAGATTGGGAGCTACCAATGCCACAAATTCTAACTTTTCCCTCACCTTGAAAGAAAAAAAACATTATTTTTACTTAATAAATTTTCATTGCATACTTTTGGAGAGCATTGTGGAAGAAGATAAAGACATATTTGAAGTTCAGTTTAGCATAACACTCGCAGATGGATGGACAAAAAAAAGTAGTGAACATAAGTTTGGGTAACTTATTGAGATGTTTGGTTGGAGATAAGGAAGGTAATTGGGATATAGTTTTACTGCAAGTAGAGTTTTCATACAATAATTCAGTAAACCATAGTACAGAGAAGACACCATTTCAGATTGTGATAGGAGTTGGTCCTAGAGGAGTTGTAGAACTAAGAGAGATTAGTAAAAATAATAAAAGGAGTGCAAAAGTAGAAGTGTTTGAAAATTTCATTGAGACATTGCACCATTAGGTCTGAAACCATTTAGAGGATATGGAATTTGGTAAGTATAAGGAACTAATAGATGAGAATTAGAGACAAAAGCAATTTACCATTGGAGAGGAAGTGATGGTATTTTTGAGGAAGGAGAGATTTCTAGTTGGAACATACAATAAGTTGAAGATGAGGAATTTTGGACTATGTAAGATCCTAAGGAAGTTTGATTTAGGAAATACCTATGAAGTGGAGTTACTAGAGACATTGGGTATATCACCCATTTTTAATGGCATAGACATATATGAGTTTCATGAAGGACAGTCAAGTGGCAGTAGGGAGAAAGTAGATTGAAGGAGTAGTTACCACATCAAGAACTAGAAGAGATTGGGTAGATTTTGGATACCATAATTGGAAGGAGCACAAGAAACAAGCAGTACAAAGAATATCTTATAAAGTGGAAAGGCAAACCAATGGAGGATTCATCATGGATTTCTCAGGTTGAGGTGGACCGTCTTTTTTTCCTCTTAATCTTGGAAAGTGAGGGACTCACTATTTTTCAAACCCCGGGTGTTTGATGTAGGAGCATCCTTGGTTGTAAAAAAATCCTATGTCAAACAAAAATAGTTCTTTTCTTACATTGCATTCAATAAAAATTTTAGTATTTCATTTTGTATTTTACCACATCATTGTTTCTCAGCTGAACGTGGAGTAGGATATAGTAATTACAAATTGATATCTATCACATATCTAGATTTCACATCATCTACATTTGTCTACCAAAAGTTATCATTCTCAAAATTTCATTGTGATTACCAGTCAAAGCATTCGTGGCCAATCTAGTCTAGGTTTCTTAGTGTGGACCTATTCTAGATTGTGTGAACCTTTATGGAACACCTTACAAGCATCTTGGGTTCAATGGGACCTATCCTGTAGATTTGCAAGTTACTTCTTTTCACATGATTATGTTTCCATATTTTAAGATCGATTTACATATGTGTTCATTCATTGGGTTTATGTACCCTTGTGGCTGACGTGGACCTTTGTTGGAGATTGAGAAGCATATTTATAAGCATTTTCAATCATTTTAGATCATTGGTGATAAGCTAGATGTTTTAGGATCATTATATTGTCACATCAACCCTTTAGGGGCATGTAATAAGGCATGTTGGCTAGTTGTATTGTTGAAAAGCCCTTGTGGTAGGCCTATGAGCCATGGATATTCACCCTTGAGGTCTATGTTGCATGTAAGATTATCAATTTAATAAAGTCCCATGTTCACATATTAGTTTGTTATGTTATTTCCATTGTGTTGACTCATTGCTGCACAGTCAGACTATTCCTTCTGGAACCCTCCTCCCGTGACTGCAACATTTTCATTTTAACCATCCCCTAAATTCCTAACCCCCTTTAATGAGGTTGACACTTGGGAAATTCTACCATAGATCTTTAAGAAAAAAAATTCATGAATTTTTATATTATCTTCCTAAGCTGGTTTAAATACACAATTTTTACTATATTTTTGTAATGATGGAAAAAGGTCCCCCCTAACTTGGCCTTGATTTAGTGTTGTAATATGTCTTACATATTAACATTAGGTCTTGGGCCCTTGTGAACTAAATGAGATTATTGGTGCCTTGTTTGGAGTGTTGTAAAGTGTTGTAATACACTTTCACACTTTTCTAGGGTTGTCATTAATAATTGGGATTCTCTATGTTTTAATTGGCCTTATTTTACATGCACAAGCCCCATTTAATGCATCTTTTCAAGGATAATCCTGACACAAATTAATACCCAATCATAATTCAGGTGTTTTCAGCTTATGTGGCCCTAATTTAGTGATCTGGGATTCATTCTACACCTTGGGCGAATGAGTCCCACCTAGGTTTTTGGGTCTCGAACCTAGTTTCACACCTTTCTAAGCATTTTTAAAAATGGTCCCAAAAATTATGCCTGGTGGGATTCATTCACCACCTTGGGTGAAGGAGTCTCGTGTGGAACAAAATCAAAATTAATTCAAATTTTTGGTGTGATTTTATCCTCCTAGATCTGATGTTAGCTTGTAGTGTTGTAATTTTGGGAATTCTTGCATAATTCAATATAAATACAATTTTCTTTCACTCATTTTAACCCTAAGCATTCAAGTATTCATCCTTATAGCAAGTTGGAGTTCACAATAGAATTCAAGTGTCTATAAGAGCATTCAAGGGTATATTATCAAGCATTTTAGAGCATTCTTCAAGCATCAAGCATCATGTCAATGACTTCATGCATCATTTTTATTTTTGAGCTAACAATTGTGATGTGGGGTTTTATGATTCAAGCAAGTGTTCAATTCAAGATCTATCACCTTCGAGCAAGATTCAAGGTCTACATCCATTGGAGCCATCTCACACATGTTTGCAACAATTCATTGGTAGGGTTTGGTGAGTTGCAACATCATATTTTGTTCTTTCGTCATTCTCCATTACTATATCATTCTATTTCAAGGGTTGACTACTAAAATGAGGTTTAACCAAGGAAAACAAATAGATCCACCAATCCAACAAAATTTTTTCCTCTCTTTTGTGTGTGATTAGCAGGTTTAGATTGAAGAAACATTGAAGAGAAAGATTGGAAGAAGTTGTCAAAGTGCATAAAGTTGTCAAAGTTGTCATCAAGCCTTGGAGAACATTGGAGAACACCTACCAGTTAGTTTACATAGATTTTGATCTGGAAACCTAAAGAAGCATATTAAGCAGACCAAGGAGAGTAGATTCAGATCTTGAAGTTTTAGAAAACCCTAGCTGGATTGATTCGCCACTTTTGGCGAATGAGTCCTAGTTTTGGTCAAAAATTAGGTTTTTGCAGATTGTGATACCCATTTGATAGATTCCTATTCCTGCACAAAAATCTAGATTCTAGAATGATTCATCTAGCTTGGTGAATGAGTCCCACTTAGAATTAAGGGCATGGGTATGTGCAGGATCATGATGGGCCAAACAGGCCCTTAAGTGGCAATGAAAATTCAAAAAAATCAGAGTTAGGCAACTTGACATAAAAATTTGAATAAGTTATCTATATTATTTTAAAAACATGTAAGAATAGAATCTGTGGGAAATTGAATGTAGTTTCTAAACTACTAGGTTTATTTTT
>VDFB02000013.1:21716898-21801681 GCA_007258455.2 Sequoia sempervirens
GTCTCTCGCTCCCTCTCACTCACTCTCTCTCTCTCTCTCTTGCCCAACCTCCACCTAATTATTGTAAAGTTATGCATGCACAAACCAGATATCCGATTTGAAACACTAAAATTGTGCCATTGGGGAGCATTAAAAAATTTCTTTATTTTGAGAGTTCTACATATCGGATATTGGATTTGTTTAGATATCCGATTTGTGGGCCATAGGAAAACCCCATATGGCCCCTTTTTTGCATTCCAATGGACCCTACATTCTTTTTGCAGGCTTTGCAGCGACAAACGGGCGGTTTCAGAGAGGAAGGGACAAAGATCAACTTTTGGGGCATCTTCCACTCAAATTTGTCATAAACTATGATTTTTTAGCATCTTTTATGAGGTATAATGGGGAGAAGCAGTCGTTGGAAGTATAAACATAAGAGAAACCTTACAAAAGAACAAATTGAAGCATATATACAAAAAGATAAAGGTCATAGGAAGAGAAGACAAGGTATGTTAAATATTGGTGAATCTGAGTCCTTTGGTCTTTCTAGTGAAGAGGAAATTGAATATGTAGAAGGTGAAAATGTTGAACATGATATTGAAATTGGGAATGAAAATGTTAAAATTGATACTTAAAATATTCAAGCAGAAAATGTTGGAATTGAAGATGTTGAACATGATATTCAAATTGGGCATGAAAATATTGAAATTGATGATGAAAATATTCAAGGTAAAAATGTTGGTTGAAGATGTTGAATATGGTGCTGCTGAAATTGGGAATGAAATTATTCAAATTGAAGGTGAAAATGTTGGAAATGAAGATGTTGAACATAATATTGAACTAAGTGTAAATTATGTTTCACCAAATTACATGAGAAATGAAGAACCTTGCATGGAAGAAAGACATATTCCAAACTCAAGACCTTCAAAAACCCCAAAATGGTTAATTGAAATTGATGAGAACATTATAAACAATTTTGAAGGCAAGAGGTCAACACGAACCGTTCGGTTGTGGGCTAGAAGACTTTTCATACAATATTTTAGCGATAAGACATTGACCGAGTAATGCCAAATTTTTGTACAATTGATAAAGATGCAAAAGATGAGACCTTTGCTAGCCAAATTGAAGATTCGTGTGCACAAGAAGACCGAAAAGAATGATATTATTGTCAAAAATCTTTTTAATGCTCTCAAGTCTATTGGAAAACTAACGAAAAAGATAAGAGAGAAACGGAGTCATTACAAGCGCCCTAGTAAGCCATCAATTGAAAAAGGCTCGCTTTATGAGACAAACCTGTATTGATTTTGACATAAATCATAAAACTTTGGATAGAGCACTTGCAATAAGAGAAAGAATAGATGATCCTATTCAAAATGATACATGGGATTTTGTCGGGAGGCTTCCACATGTTGATAAGAAGCTAACTGATAATGTAAAACAAGTAATTCAACAATTTTGGCATGATAACTCTAGAGTATCACCCAATGCAAAGGATGTTTTAAAGTTAAGAATTGGAAATCAAGACTGTACACCACATCCTAAACATTTCTTGGAATCAAGCCAAACAATGTTGTTCAAAAACTTTATTGAAACACATCCAATATGGAAATCTCGCAAAGGACTTTTGAAGGTTTGAAGCCATTTTATTGTATGCCTCTTAAAATTCGTAATACTTGTTGTTGCAAATAACATGTAGAGTTTTCAATGTACCATGAACTATTATGTTATATCCATTCTACTTTGCATACTAATGAAATGTTGTAGGAGTGTGGTGCAATGCATCTTCCGAAATCATCAAGGGACTTGTTAGATATTTTTTTATGTTCTAGAGATGTTGGTTGCTTTTTCTATAGAAATGCTTGTTTAAATGCAAAGTGCTCACAATGTGGTGGCTTGTCAAAGTTTGTTCAATGTTTTCATGAGGGTTCCGAACATGAATTTGGAAAGAAGCTTGTTGAGAAAAAGAGATATGAGATAGTCAAATATAATTTGCAGAGTGGAGGTGAAGGTTCTAGATGTGAGTTGGTTTCAAAAGAATGCAGTGTTGCTATTTTATTTCAGATTTTAAGGACAATCCCTTCTACAAGTATGCAAGGGATAGTCATAGGTCTCAGTGGTTGGATCAACAATTTAGAATGTGTAAGGACTCTTTTTCGATTGGCACTATTATATCAGTGGTTGATTTTGCAGAAAACTACACATTGCAACCACAAAACAAGTTGCAATCTCAGTATTACAATTCCATTCAAATTGCTATGTTTGTCCACATAACATTTAGACATGCACTTGATAGTATAGAGGAGGATCGAAAGATAATAAGAGAGTACCATTTTTATATGAGTGATGATAGATCTCACTCATCCGAATATGTCCAACATTGTTTTGAGAATTTTTTTGAGTTCTTGCAGGAGCATGATATAGCAATGGGCCGACATCTCATTTGGTCAGATAATTGCATAGGTCAATTCAAGAATGTTCGTATGTTTTATTGGTTGAGTAGAATGCATGTAGAGAGGGGTGTACCTCATATTTGGAGTTTTTTAGAAGCTGGGCATGGGAAAGGGGAGCACAATGGAGCAGGTGCATGTGTAAAAAGAGCTCTAGTTAAGGAGCAATTGAAGATTTCAGGAGAAAAATTTAGTGATGCACGTTCTATTGTTGATTGGTGTAGTTCAGCATTGTCACAGGGAGGGACACTTGATTCAATAGTGCGCAGATGCTTTTGGTTGGTTGAGGAGGGTACAGTGGGAGGAAGATTGGATTGTCATACAATCAAAGATTCTTCAAAGATGCATTCATTTCAAAGCTCAGATGCAAGCACATGGACCATTTGGACACGAGATTTGGCTTGTTTTTGTCAGAGTTGTATTCAGTGCAAGTGGGATGAATGTGAGTCAAGTGAGTGGGTGGATACATGGGTTCCACAGTATCTAACTCCATTATCTCAAACAATATCCATGAGAAATGACCTAATGGAAAGTTCAGTTGATTATGACCGACTTTCAAATCTACTACAACCAGGACATGTTTTTGTAGTTGTTGCACCATAGGGGAATGAAGAGAGATCAGACTATTGGTTGGCTCGATGTGTGCAGGTAAAGCATAAGCTAACACAACCAATGGAAGATGATGATGGGTTCATGTATCCTACAGGTTCAGTTGTGGTTGCAGGAACTTGGTTGCGAACATATATGGTTAGTAAGAATGGCATACCTGCATTTTAAGACTATGAGAAACACAAAACCATTCACATGTATTCGCACCTTGTTATAGCAACAAATGTTAATTTGTTCAAGCATCATGCTAAACCAAAGACAAAGCAACTATGGACACTTAGTAATGCTGATCATGAAGCAATATTGGATACTCTTAAGCAAAGAGATGACCCTTCAGGCACACTTGAATAGCATTTTCAAGAATGGAAGGTACAATGCTTAGGTTCATTATGGTTCAGTTCATTATAATTTAATATAGATTTTTTAGTCTAACCATCTTTTCTATTGTGACAATATAGATTTCTCATTTGACAAATTTTGCGATATTTTTGGCACGATTGATCATGGACCTACTGCTACAATAGCCAGCTTCGATCCTTTTAGAGAGGTATGCGAAAGATTACAGTAATATAGATTGGTTATTCTAAGCATTTTTTATAGTTTGCATTACCAATTCATCATCATTTAGGTTATTTAGATTAATATAGATTTGTTAGTCTAACCATATTTTCTATTGTGACAATATAGATTTCTCATTTGACAAATTTTGCGATACTCTTGGCATGATTGATCACGGACTTGCTGCAACAATAGCCAGCTTTGATACTTTTAGAGAGGTATGCGAAAGATTACAGTAATATAGATTGGTTATTGTAAGCATCTTTTATATTGTATGTAGTTTAACTGCTAGCTTGATGGTTTGTACAGGTGCTTGTCAGTCCAGAACGTGAACATACTACTCTTGTGGAAGACTGTGCCTTGAATGCCTCCAATAGGAAAATTTTGTAAAATTTCAATTTTGAAATGTGAAACAATGTAAGAAGGCCATAACTATGTATTGAGACAATTCTATAGTAACTTATTGTAATTAATCAAGCTACAACTAGAGGTTTTCTTCCTGGTTCTTTCCTATCGGTATGCTCGTTTGAACCATGTTTTGTAATATCTCCTATTTATATATAATAAATTATAGTGGCTTGCCACTTTTTCCCAAAAAAATAAAAAAATGTCATGTGAAAGTCATTTCCAATGTAATTGAGTCTTTGATCTAGCAAAGTGGAAATAAGGTATTTGGGTGTGCATAATGTTCAAGCTGATTGAGTAAGAGTTTTCTGATGCATGAGCTAGGTGGCTTTAAACAACACAATTACAATTAAATATGACATTGTTATAACCTACACAAGCTTGATCCAACCTTTTAGCACTTACAATTATAATTACAACACAATCTTGCTACCTTTTAGCACTTTCGACTCATAAGGGAAATCATCGGTCCAATGTAGCTTGGAGTGATTCAGAGCATTTGGGTGCAAAAGAGGATCATCCTTGGCGTAAACGTACCCATACAGACGTGTTGGAACAGTCCGTTTGGTCGTATGAGTTGCGGAATGAAAGTTGCACCACTTTGCAACTTTACACTGTTTGCATTTGACAACTTTTCCCTCCACTGAAAAGTCATCACCACAGGAAAACGCCTCTGAGATAGCGAAAACCGAGAGAGGTTTTTGTAGATGGTCCCAACAAAATCTCATAGCCTCTAACGGAGAGTTTGTATACCCCATGGTCTTTGAGAAATAGCCCTTCAAATATTGCTGCCTTTTAGCACTTTGGACTCTTAAGGGAAATCACCGGTCCAATGTAGCTTGGAGTGATTCGGCATATTTGGGTGCAAAAGAGGACCATCCCTAGCAAAAATACCCATACGTATTACATGTTGGAACAGTCCATTTGGTCGTATGAGTTGGAATGAAAGTTGCACCACTTTCCAACTTTACCTTGCATTTGACAACTTTTCCCTCCGAAAATTCATCACCATAGGAAAACGCCCGAGATAGCAAAAACCGAGAGAGGTTTTTGTAGATGGTCCCAACATGATCCCATAGCATCGGCCAGAGCTTTGTATGCCCCACGGTCTCGAGAACCCTTCAAATATTGCTGCCTTTTAGCACTTTGGACTCTTAAGGGAAATCGTCGGTCAATGTAGCTCAAAGTGATTCGGCATATTTGGGTGCAAAGAGGACCATCCCTAGCGTAAATGTACCCATACGGATGTGTTGGAATAGTCCGTTTGGTCGCATCAGGTTGCGGAATGAAAGTTGTACCACTTTGCAACTTTACACTACTTGCATCTGGCAACTTTTCCTCCAAAAAAGTCATCACCACGGAAAACGCCTTCAAGATAGAAAAAACCGAGAGATATTTTTGTAGATGGTCCCAACATGATCCCATAGCCTTCGAAAGTCTATATGCCCCACGGTCCTCGAAATAGCCCTTCAAATATTGCTGCCTTTAGCACTTCGACTCGTAAAATCATCGGTCCAATATAGCTCGAGTGATTCGGCGTATTTGGGTGCAAAAGAGGATCATCCATGGCGTAAATGTACCCATACAGACGTGTTGAACAGTCCGTTTGGTCATACGAGTTGCGGAATGAAAGTTGCACCACTTTCCAACTTTACACTGCTTGCATCTGACAACTTTTCCCTCCATTGAAAAGTCATCACCATAGGAAAACGCCTCCGAGATAGCAAAAACCGAGAGAGGTTTTTGTAGATGGCCCCAACATGATTCCATAGCATCTGACAGAGAGCCTGTATGCCCCACGGTCTCCGAGAAATAGCCCTTCAAATATTGCTGCCTTTTAGCACTTTGGACTCTTAAGGGAAATTGCTGGTCCAATGTAGCTCAGAGTGATTTGGAGTATTTGGGTGCAAAAGAGGACCATCCCTAGTGTAAACGTACCCATACGGATGTGTTGGAACAGTCCGTTTGGTCGTATGAGTTGCGGAATGAAAGTTGCACCACTTTGCAACTTTACACTGCTTGCATTTGGCAACTTTTCCCTCCACTGAAAAGTCATCACCACAGGAAAATGCCTCCGAGATAGAAAAAACTGAGAGAGGTTTTTGTAGATGGTCCCAACATGATCCCGTAGCCTCCGACAGAGAGTCTGTATGCCACACGGTCTCCAAGAAATAGCCCTTCAAATATTGCTGCCTTTTAGCACTTTGGACTCTTAAGGGAAATCGCTGGTCCAATGTAGCTCGGAGTGATTTGGTGTATTTGGGTGAAAAAAAGGACCATTCCTAGCGTAGACATACCCATACAGACGTGTTAGAATAGTCCATTTGGTCGTACGAGTTGCGGAATGAAAGTTACACCACTTTGCAACTTTACACTGCTTGCATTTGGCAACTTTTCCCTCTACTAAAAAGTCATCACCACAGGAAAACACCTCTGAGATAGCAAAAACCGAGAGAGGTTTTTGTAGATGGTCCCAATGTAATCCCGTAGCCTCTGACGGAGAGTCTGTATGCCCCACGGTCTTCGAGAAATGGCCCTTCAAATATTGATGCCTTTTAGCACTTTGGATTCTTAAGGGAAATCACCTGTCCAATGTAGCTCAAAGTGATTCGGTGTATTTGGGTGCAAAAGAGGACCATCCCTAGCATAAACGTACCCATACGGATGTGTTGGAATAGTCTGTTTGGTCATACGAGTTGCGGAATGAAAGTTGCACCACTTTGCAACTTTACACTACTTGCATCTGGCAACTTTTCCCTCCACTGAAAAGTCATCACCACAGGAAAACACCTCCGAGATAGGAAAAATCGAGAGAGGTTTTTGTAGATGGTCCCAACACAATCCCATAGCCTTCAACAGAGAATCTGTATGCCTCACAGTCTTCGAGATATAGCCCTTCAAAAATTGTTTCCTTTTAGCACTTTGGACTCTTAAGGGAAACTAGTGGGCAACAAAGTTAACTTCTTCACAAACTTGGTTTGAAGAAATTTCATTCTTTTTTGTGCATTTGAGAGATATTTTGACTGGAGGTCGGTCTATGATCCCTATTCTATGATATTACAAAAAGGTATTGTGGACCTATATTAAGCTATCACTCTCAATATCATACAAATTGAACCCTGGCATCAATAGACTCTGTATATCAAGATACCACTGTAATTCTGTTGATGTTAGCAGCTTCATCCATCTCTTCCATCCGTTCCAGCACATGACAGAGCTTGGAAAAGAGAGAAGGAAGTCATCTAGCAAAGAGGAGAGTAGAGTCCACTTCAAGAGTAAAACATGGCACTTGCTAAGACTAAGCCCACCCAACCATAAAAAAGTGGCATACAATATAGCCAAGTCCGCTCCATGGAAATAATCAATGCCTTGGTATAAAGCACAGTCCGCTAGCAATACATAAAGGAAAGTCCACCCTTGTTTCTTGGCACAAAAACTTAGCAAAGCCCACCCATGTTAAGAAAGGGATGTGTGAAACATGATTGAAGTCCGCCACATGTCTTGGCCATGAAATTTGACAAGGTCCATGCTTACCAAAGAGTGACATGGCATAAAAGATGGAATCTTGCCAAATCCGCTTCAAGAGGATAATGAGTGTCCGCACTTAGAAGAATATGAACATGGAAAGTGAATGAGTGAAGTCCGCTCAACATGTTAAGTCTGAAATGGCAAGAGAAAAGAGGAAGTCTGCCAGCCTTAAAGTGAAATTGAGCTTGCCTCTCATTTGTAAAGGGTGGAGACAGTGTATAGAATTGTTGTGATAGACTATTTCTAATAATAAAAGCTCTTATGCATGATTTGATTTGAACCACTTTTATTGTCAAATAGTGTGCATGGTTGCATAACTTCTTCCACCATAGATTGGAGATAGATTAGAATTAGATTACACTTGGAATAAAATTTGCTTTGAAAGTTTGTTAGATGAATGCAAGATTTGATAAGCATTGATTTATGGTGGAACTTTTGCTCATACTTTCTTTGAATGGATGATTTTCGTTCAATGCATAAAGTTAGCCTGAGCTTACTCTGTGGATTCTTAACTTCTGTCTGGATAAATATTGTTCGATTCGAAGGTAGTTATTCATGATATGAAAACCATAAGCACATTTCCTTGAAGATTGCAATGGCTTTGCATAGTTGGTGCGATTCCTACATGGCAGAACAAAGTTTGGTTTCGTTTCAAAACAAAGATAAGGATTTGACAATGCTTTCCCTCAATGGTTTGCCATTGTCTTGGGATTTCTATATTCAAGGAATTAGTGCAAGGTCGAAACTTTCAAAGTTCGATCGTTTGAGGGCCGATTGTATTCATTATGCATCAAGATTGATGGTTAGAGGTGTTGGCCAAAATTCTACTAATGAAGAGATTCATGTTCTTGCCGCCCAACCTTCGAAGAAGAAAGGAAGAAGTGGAAAGAAGGGATTCTTCAAGAGGAATCAAGACAAAGGAAATGATGGTTCTCCCCCTTCCAAGAAGAAGCGAGACTTGTCCAAGATTCAATGCTTTAGGTGTGATAAGTTTGGTCACTTTTCCAAACATTGTTCAGATAGACCTAAGCATCAAGCCTCCGTTGTAGATGTAGATGATGTTTCTCCACAGAAGAATGAATATTTGTTTTGCTCAGCATTGTCAAGCAATGTACCCACTGACACCAACACTTGGCTGATCGATAGTGGTTTTCTTAGAAAGAGGGAGTTGATTATGAAGAAACATTTGCTCCTGTTGCTTGTTACACTTTTGTCAGAACTATCATTGCCCTTGCTGCATCAAGAGGATGGAAGATTCATCAAATGGACATGAAGACAAATTTTCTCAATGGCGTGATTGAGGAAGAAGTTTACGTTGAGTAACCTGATGGTTTTGAGGTTCATGGGAAGGAGTCACATGTGTGTAAGCTGAAGAAGGCCTTGTATGGTCTTAAGTAGGCTCCTCGTGCATGGTATGAAAGGATTGATCGATACCTGTCTAGTTTGGGATTCTTGAAGAATGATGCTGATTCAAATCTCTACTTTAAGGTAATCAATGGTGATACATTAATATTGGTACTAATTCATGCTTCTAGGCTGCATATATATATATTATTTTTACATGTTTTCTCCATTGTTGGGCCCCTACACCACAAGTAAATGGTTGTATAGTGTGTGGAATGAGGGGGCAATAGGCCTATAATTGAAATATTTTCATCTATTAGCATCTAGTTGTTACTTATTCAATGTGAAATAATGCTTTGAGTTTGAAAGATGTGCAATGCAATGTAATCAATAATATGAATAAATTTTTAATTATTAGTTATGTAATGTGAAGTAATTACATAACTGCTTAGGTTGACTTTGTAAAAACTATATTGTAATAGAATTTTTTTCATCTATCAGCATCTAGTTGTTACTTATGCAATGTGAAGTAATGCTGTGAGTTTGAAAGATGTGCAATGCAATGCAATCAACAATATGAATAAACTACATAATATAACCATTCTTTTTATGCTATTGCACATCAAGATATTTAACCATTGCTCACTTGATTAAATTTTCAAAGAGTTTAATTATGCACATGAGGAGGCAATTAAATTTCAATTTTCAACTTCTATATATCAAATTATCCAATAATCAAGTGTATGTCCATATACAAAAATGGCATCAACGCCAACTCAAACAAAATTTTACAATATGTGGCATATGCCATCTCGGTATCTATTCAATATTTACATGCCAAAATGTCTATCTCATCCTAAACTACTAGTGGATCATCAAAATGGAGCCTCTTTGAAGCACTCTTGCCTCTAAAGGTAGCTGCACAAGAAAAAGTCAAACCACAATTGAGATTAGTTATACTATATAATTTAAAATCGAATAATTAACATCAAAATCAATATACATTAAATTATAATTGAACTCTAAAATTGTAATCTTGATTACCTGAAATATCCGTCTCTTCAAAGGGTCAGGAGTCCTAGAATATGCCCCTCTCAAAGAACCGACCAAACCATCTTTTGTAATTTCATCTATATAGGTGAATAAAAACATAAAAGTGATCCAAGTTAGCATACAATTGTCAGTAATAGGAACATATAAATACCAAACAAAAAATAAAATGAACAAATACTTCTTTAGGTTGATCTTTTTCTTTATCTCCTTTAGGTGTTTTGACACCTCCTCCTTGAGGTGCTTCAACACCTACTCCTTCAAGTGTTCCAATACGTACTGCTTCAGGTGTTGTGGCCCTTGTCAACAAGGATGTATAGCTCATAATTCCCTGCACATAAAAATGACAAGTACATATGAAACTACCAATCTATGTCTCGATGTATGTATAATCAATATAAGATCTTATAATTCAATCAAATTTGAGTTCAATTACCTTCCCCTTATCCAACATTGCACTTCCATAATCTAGAAAAGGCTACACCTTGGTCACACTAGGTATTTCCTACAAGAGGAAAATAAGATAAACATATAAGTTATTATATAATTTCATTAATGACAATTCAAATGACAAGAAAGTATATAATAAATAAATGTAAATGAGTGAGTGCAAAAATATATACTATGTGCGCGTGGAGGCCAAATGAAATGGTCCTCAGGGTGCTATCTATCAATTGTGTTAGCTCCTCCTCAGACATCAACTGTTAAATATACCATGTAAATAAATATTAGTACATTATACTATCTCTTATTAATAGTCATTTAAGAAAAAATGCAAGTTATGCATTCACAACTTAAATTTTACCTGTGTCACTATTCCAATGTCCCCCTCTCTAGCAAGAGAGGACTCTATACGGTGTGCTCCACTCCCCTTCATCTGATCTATAATGTCCACATCATGGAAGTCATAATCGGAAGTGTCCAAGGGATGCTCAGCAAGCTATACAAGAGGACCCAAGCATATCTGGTGGCACATGGAGCAAGTATGTGGTACAAAAATATGTGGACTTGACGAGGATGATGTAGCAGCACTCGAGCCATCACCAACATCACCAGAAATTGGCTGAGCTACTGTAGAAGCATGCGAAACCAAAAGACCACTCAAAGAGTGAATAGCATGGATAGTCTGTGTGGCTGCATCCTGCATAATATTTGGATGGTATACCGAAGGTGGCGGAGGAAGGGGAGGAGGGTGAACATATGGGTGGGGTATTACTCTAACTACCCTTGGTCTATCCTGGGGCATACCTCCACCAACGCCCCGGAAGGGTTTAATGTCAAAGTAATTGACATGATGCCCTAACACAAACTTAGCATATAATTCTTTTATAAAGTAAAATGGTATATCAAAATTGTTGTTTGGTGGTTTCAAAAAATCCATACACCAACGATCCCAAAATTTTTCTACAATGTCTCTATGAGTGCACTATTTTATAGAAAGTTTTGTTTTATTAACATTAACCGGAAAACCAGTGCGGGGGTTAACAAATAAAGAGGCTATTTGGGATTTGGTTATTTCAAGATCTTTCACATCATCATAGGACAATCCACATGCATAATATTCTCTCATGTCTTCTCGCCACAAATGAAAGGCATTATGTTGTGAGGAGAGGGTTTCTATGTTTTTAATTATTTCTTTCATTGTGTTTGACATCTCAGATAATCGAGGGACTCTCATATAAACTTCAGAAATGCACCTTAATTGTTGCAATTTTTCACAAATTAATTCTTCAATTGATGGCTGTGGAGGTGGTGGAGCATTTGGCATTTGTGCATTTTCATTGTCAACAGCCATAATGCCTGATTAAAGTTAAAAAAAATCAATCTAATTAAAATTAGACAATATAAATGAAAATATTATAAAAATACCCTAGTTTTTAACAAAAATCTATAAAATTCTCTAATTTTTAATCCAAATACATAAAAAACACTATTTTTAAATCAAAATCCATTACAAACATTCAATTTTCATCAAAATCCATTACAAACATTCAATTTTCATGAAAATCCATACTAAATTTTTTCATAAAAAATCTATCAAAAACCCTATTTTGAAAAAAATCTATAAAAATTAACTAAAATTACACAAATCTAATTGAAAATTTGATTAGAGCAAAGAAAAACCAAGAATCTAACCTTTTGAAGATGGATTTGCACGAAATCGGATATCTAATTTGCAGAATGAAGTTTTCACTATGTGCCGAAATGTGAAATGAGTTTTAATCAGGCCTAAATTAAATATATATGTGTGTCCCAAATTGGATATCTGATTTGGATTGGATATTTGATATGGAAATCTAGGTTTGGGCTTTGCTTCAATAGTGTGTATTGACACCCAAGCCACATAAAGTCAACTCAGCATTTTCACGTTTTTGAGTCGATGAAACATGTAATTTTTTCTCCATTGCCACTTTTTGGCATACCATGATCCTGCACATACCTGCATAAATCCTAGTGTTTCAGACCTCCTTCTAGCCATCTCTAGATTTCTAGGTGCATAAATTTTTTTCTGTTGATTTCTCTTTTGTTTCATTTGCATTTCTATGCCATTTAGTGTTGCTTTATATTGAATTAGGGTTTTTGATTTCATCTTGTGTTACACTTGTATTGCATTTATCTTTCCATGTTTTTACTTGGTGGTGAACCCCTTATTATTTTACATTCAGCCCCTAGGACAACCCTATTGCAAGATCTCTTTCTCCTTTGCATTGAGATCTCTAGGGTTACCCTTGAATGAAATTGGAAAGTGGATGTGCTCTATGTGGTAAAATGATATGATATCACCATACAACTTTTTCTTTATTTCATTTTGGTGAACCTGCATTTAGAACATTATCATTCTGATTTGGAGTGCATCATCATCCTAGATTCAACTTGCATTAGAGTTTACACTAGTTAACTGGAATTCTAGGGTTTCTAATTTTTCATTAGTGAAAGATCATATAGCTTGCATTTTTGCATCTCATTTCATTAAAAATAAAAGAAAATCTACATTTTCACTTAGAATTTAGGTCATACAACATAAAAATCAATTAAAAGATTCTTAAAATTTTGAAAAAATCACTACTAGTCCGACTTATTCACCACCTTGGGGGTGAATAAGTCCCTGTGCACATTTTGCACTACATTTTCTAGCATTTAAATTTATGTTTCTAAGTGTTTGTTTGTTGTTTATAACTTTTTATTTCAGTTTCCAAATTTTTTGTTATAGTCATTCACTGTTCTTAGCTTTTATTGCATTTGCATCCAACTTGCATTAAGTAGCCCTTGTATGAGTATTTGGTGTCCTATTGCTAATACTGTAGTGAAAGAAATTTTGAGACTCATGTCATCTCACCATATCACAATCATTGTGGATCTTGGGTTGTCTAGCTCTTTCTCTCCTAGTATTGACACTAGCACACTAGGTATGGATCATACCCTTAACAATTCTCTACCTTCAAGTAGTGTGATGCTTGCTGAAACAAAGACTGATAGTATTCCACAAGAAAACATAATTCACATTCTTGAATATTTAGAAAACCTCCAACATCAAGTGCAAAATGAGAACATTTCAACTATTTCCATCCCTACTATAGATAACATTCACCACATGCTTGAAAGTGAAGATGGACTTGACCTTATGCAAAACATACTTCAAATCTTTGGAAAACACCTCACCTCAACCACTAGTTGTCCTTTACCTACAAGCAATGTCACAAGCCAAGGAGGAAATCAAATTCCTCCTCCCACAACAATTGCTTCAATACCTACATATACCAACCCTCAAGTCACAACAACAATGCAACCGAATAGTAATGTAATCGCTTCCTTGGCTATTTCTGCTAGCATCCCTAATACCTTTGTGGCATCACACACCATATCTTCTACCACTTCACCACCTATAAGTGTTCCATTCACTTGTCCCTTGAACACATACACCCCCTCACCTTTTTCAATTCCATCTCATAACACAAGAAGTGACCCTCTCATAAATCAACTATTCCAAACCATTTCATCCCTTCAAAAACAAATTTCTACCATCAACCAAAATCAAAATGGCCCACCCAAATATTATGTCAAAAGTATTCCATTTTCCTTAGAGATATTGCAAACATTGATGCCACAAGGTGTAGAGGTGCCTAGATTCGAGAAATATGGAGGAAAGGGAGATCCTTCCAACTAGGTTAATGCTTATACTGCCTTATGTAGTGAATTTTTCCTTGATGATAAAATCTTGGCTAAGCTATTCCCTAGGTCCTTGAAGGATACTGTCTTGGAACTAGGTTTTCTTCTTTATCGAACAACTAAATTCATTCATTTAATGAATGTGTTGAGGCATTTGTTAACCATTTCCAAGTGCATATGACTGCTAAGATGACCTTGGCCAACTTGATGAGATGCAAACAAAAAGAAGAAAATATAATTGACTTTATCTCATGCTATCAATCGCTTTATTTCCAAATCAATGTCAAGGTTCTCAATCCTCACCTTCAAAAGATGTTCATAGAAAATTTTCAAAGTAAGATACAAGACTTGAGCTTACCATGATGAAATTTCCCTCCTTTATGAATCTTTGTACTGCCCTCTATGATTATCAAATTTTGGTTAGTAGTTGAGCTACAAAGTCCACTTCTAACTGAACTAAGAAGTCCAAGTCCACAAACCAAAACAATTCCCAACCTTTTAGAAAATAGAATAAAGGCTTCCTTCAATTTAATCCCCCTGAAGAAATAACTTAGAATACCAATAACCAAGTAGATACTATTAAAGCCACGATACCATTTAGCTATGGAGACTCGAAAAGACAATTCACTTCCTTACCTGACACCCTTAATAACACATGACACAAATTTTAGAACATAAGATGATCACCACACCTCCTGTTAAACAACCTGATCCTAGTAAACCATTACCTGCAAGCTATAGACCAAATTCTTATTGCCATTATCACCAAAAAAATGGACATCACATGGAACATTGCAAGCATCTTAAACATCTTGTGCAAGACCTCATTGATTCTAGCCATCTTTTCGTTGAAGGTGTTAGTGATCAAGGAAATAAATCCGTTGCCCCTCCTAACCAAAACTTACAAATCTTTACCAACCTTATGCCTAGAATCATAACATTTCATTTGTCAAAGCTAGCAAAACTACAAAGAATGATATGATGAATGTTGATATAGATGATGATAATAATGATTCTATTCAACATGATTCTATAGATAATGATCCTATGAATGACATGGTAGAAGTGATAGATGTCATTCCTCATAAGGGCCAAACTAAAAATCCTCTTGACATTGCTTTCTCCTCTAAAGATATACTTAAACATGCACCCGATGGTCCTCTTTACATAGTCGGTCGAATCTATGACAAGCCCACTAATGGGATACTAATAGATCCCATATGTGGAGAGAATGTGATCACTGAGGGATTCTTACTTTTGCATGAGATCTATCAAGATATATATGATAAATTAAAAGCATGGATCAAGATGCATAATGGTTTCACTTGCCCTATGATGGGATTGATCACTCTTCCCTTACAAATAGGACCAAAACCATTAGATATCTCATTCTCCATCATCTCACAGTTAGACCAATTTTGTGTGAAGCTAGGCTACCCATGGATTCACTCCATGAAATTCATCCCTTTGGTTGTGCATAAATTCTTAAAGTTTCCTTTTGACAATGAAGTTTTCACTGTCCATCATAGTGGATTTAACCCATTGTCCTCCAAAGGTACCTTCTTAGATTTATTTTGGCCCAAGTCTATAGAACCTATAAAACCACAAGAAGAATTCTTTTTCCTAGTCTATCAAAAGTTCAAGGAAAAGAAGATAGCAGAACTATCCCTCCAAAACATGTCCCCACCCACCACCGAGCCTACCATCCTAGATGAAACCATGATTGAGCCTAAAGAAGTTCCAAACAACCAAGACCAACCTAAGATAGAACCTTCACCTATTTCCTACAAAAGACCAAGAGATAATGAAACCAATCTTGTCAGGCCTCCTAGAATAAAACACGTTTACAAAGTGAAAGAGAAAGTGGTTGAACAACCTCCCGTGGTTCCTTTCATTCCTCCTCTTGGGGAAGAAAATAAATCTATGGTTGATCAACCCACTCCAACACAAATGCAACTTGAAAATAGAACTAAAAGAAAGAGAGTTGCTAGAGAGAATAGGCGTAGATGTCGTGCCCTTACTCGTAGGATACATGAAGAAAAAAATAAAGAAAATCAAAATCCAAACATAACTGAAGCAATGTATGATGACTCTACTCCCATTCGAAAACAAAGCAATCCAATGCAACAACCACAAAAATAGTTGAACCATTCCTTGGACATTATCATTCAACCTCTTGTTGTATTTAATTTAGACGATGATGACGAGGTTGCTAAAATTGATGAAGAGGTGCATAATGAATTGAATACATTGTTTTATTCTTCCATGAGCTTAAACAACAATTATCCTAAGAAGAATGTTGAACCTGGTAATGGACCTAGTTCGACACTTGCTATTGTCCCTTTGGCTAGTTTCCCACCTTCGGTATATAATGAACACAATTGGGATGCAGATGGCATGCTTTAGGTTGACTCACATGTGCCTTAGTAGTCTTTTGCATAATTTCTTTTTCATTTTTCTTTTTGTGATTGCATGTGTGTAATGTGATCCCCCGTAATGTTCTATTTGATGTCTCTCTCTTTGTGACATTCCTCTATTTGTACCTTCATTCTTCTCTATGTCATAAATCTTTATCTTTTCACCTTTTATATTTTTCATTTGTCTTGTGTTTTCCTATTGGGGATGACACAAGGAATCAAGACATTTATGTCTCTTCCATGTTCACCCAAAAGCCCTTTCCTTTGCTTCTTCTTTTTTCCTTTGTCTTGTGTTTTCCTTCAGGGGATGACACAAGACATTGAGACATTTAGGTATCTTGCATGTTGACCCAAATGGTTTTTCTTTTTTTCTCTCTCTTTGTGTCATTCTTCTAGTTCTATGTGTATTTGGGGAATGACGATAGTTTTGAGCTCTCTAATAAAATTGTAGCAATAGCATACTGACCCCAAATCGATAGATCCCTGATGTGTTTGGATTTTCATTTTTTGGGGCAACCCCTCTCTTTTCTTTTCTTTTGCATGATGTAGCTTTAATTGGAAACATATGACTTGGCATAGGGCTTTCCAAGTTGGCTCTCATGTCTTCTTTATTATTTTTAGCATTTATCATTTTCTACTTTAAAGCAATTTCTCACAGCATGGTGTTTAGCAATTTCTTTAAAGTCAGGGCATACATTGGCATTATTCTTTTGCATTTTTTTCTTTCCATGGTTCATGGTGCAGTCTTTTTACTTTATATGATGCGTTCTTTGCTTTGTGGTTGACATTGGATATGATGTCCTTCAAAAGTGTGACCTATCTTAGCATTTTACATTCCTCTTAGTGGTTGATGCGACACACTACATCCCCTAAGATGTGAATTTTATATTCTTTGATTGGTCCTCTCTTGGAGACATTAGACACAATGTTCCCTAAGATAAAGACCTCGCATAAACTAAGCAAGACTCCCTTTGAGCGTTCCTTATTTTTGCATTTGTATTTTCAGTTAGATGGCCACCTTGTATAACATAGCTTGCATGCCTGTAGATCCATCTTGTTTGTTCATGAGCTCCAAGTATACAAAGCTTTGCTTGTCTCATGAAGCTTGAAAACCATTTATTGTGTGGCACCTTATCAAAAGTATTAGGAGGTATAACTTTGGTATGGTTTGACGGGAAGCCAAACGAGGGCATGAATTTCCCTTAGCCACTTGTGTGTGAGTGTGTGAGTGCATATCAACCATGAGTGTATGTGTCTCACCTTCTTGGAATTCTCACCCAACAAACAACCTGGAGTTCCGTTGCATTAGAGTGAGTATGCATTCTTTTCATATAAACATCCTAGATCTGATCCACATCACTTTGGAAAAATGGTCAAAGCTTGATCTCCCCCTTTTCTTTTTTATTTTGTTTCATTTTCATTGTCTTTGACAATGCATGCTTGTGCCTTGTTGTTGCTCTTTATATCATTTTCATGTGTGTTCTTTTGTTCCTATGTTAGTTTTCCATAGGAACTTGGTCATGAGGGCTTGCACAACCCTCTGGATCATGGCTACCTGACTATCCTATCCTACTAGCATTGGTGCATTCAAACCCCTCTTGATCATGGCCATCCTATCTTACTAGCATTGCCGCATTTGGTCTACTTTAGTGTGAGTTGGAAGTAGGTTCTCCCTCTCACTAAAGTGGGGGCTAGATGTAATGACGGAAAAAGGTCCCACCCAACTTGGCCTTAATTTAGTGTTGTAATATGTCTAACATATTCACATTAGGTCTTGGGCCCTTGTGAACTAAATGAGCTTATTAGTTCCTTTTTTAGAGTGTTGTAAAGTTTTGTAACACACTTTCACACTTTTCTAAGGTTTTCATTAATAATTGGACTTCTATATGCTTTAATTGGCCTTATTTTGCATTCACAAGCTGCATTTAATGCATCCTTTCAAGGATAATCTCAAAAAAATTCAATACCCAATCATAATTTAGGTGTTTTCAACTTGTGTGGCCTGGATTTAGTGATCTAGGACTCATTCTCCACCTTGGGTGAATGAGTTCCACCTAGGTTTTTGGGTCCCAAATCTGGTTTCACACCTTTCTAAGCATTTTTAAAAATGGTCCCAAAAATTATGCCTAGTGGGACTCATTTTCCACCTTAGGAAAATGAGTCCTATGTGGCCCAAAATGAAAATTATATCAAATTTTTGGCAAGATTTTATCCTCCTAGATATAATATTGGCTTGTAGTGTTGTAATTTCAGGAATTCTTGCATAATTTCTTTCACTCATTTTAACCCCAAGCGTTGAAGTATTCATCCTTATAGCAACTTGGAGTTCACGACAGTATTCAAGTGTCTACAAGAGCACTCAAGGGAATATTATCAAGAATTTTAGAGCATTATTCAATCATCAAGCATCATGTCAAGGACTTCATGCATCATGTTTTTTTTTAGCTAACAATTGTGATGTAGGGTTTTATGATTCAAGCAAGTCTTCAATTCAAGATCTATCACCTTCAAGCAAGAGTAAATGTCTACATCCATTGGATCCATTTAACACATGTTTGCAACACTTCATTGATAGGTTTTGGTGATTTTTCATATTTTGTTCATTCTTCATTCTCCATTACTATTTCATTCTATTTCAAGGTTTGACTACCAAAACGAGGTTTGACATCAAGGAAAACCCCTATCCACAACATTTTTTCCTCTTTTGTGTGTGATTAGTAGGTTTAGATTGAAGAAACATTGAAGAGAAAGATTGTAAGAAGTTGTCAAAGTTGTCATCAAGCCTCAGAGAACATTGAAGAAGACCTACAGGTTGGTTTACAGAGATTAAGATCTATAAATTTGAAGTAGATTAAAAAGACCAAGGAGAGTAGATTTAGATCTCAAATTTTTAGAAAGCCCTAACTGGACTGATTCGCCATTCTGGCAAATGAGAACTAGTTTTGGTCAAAAAATAGGTTTTTATAGATTCAGATGCCCATTTGGCAGATTCCTATTCCCGCACAAAAATCTAGATTATGAACTGATTCACCTAGCTTGGTGAATGAGTCCCACTCAACATTAAAGGAAAAAATCCCAGTGTTTCAAACCTCCTTCCAGCCATCTCCAGATTTCCAAGTCCATACCTTCCTTTATGTAGCTTTCTGTTTTGCATGGTGTGCTAGTTCTCTATCCCTTACTGCCTTGTTGGTTTAAAATATATATTTTTGTTACTTGAACCAAATTCCCTAAAATATTTTTTTTACCAATTGGAAGAAGATGACCATACTAAAAAATAATAATGACACCTAAATGGAATGTTGGAATAGTCTAGAATTTGCATCCAAGTTCTATTATCCTTCTTTATAGTAATATTTTATAGAAAACCTTTGTGTAATTAAATTTCACATAAAATTTTCATAGTTTTTGATAAGAGGAGAAACATGTTTTGAATGGACCCAGAACCATTTACAATAGGTTCTGAATGGACCCGAAAACATTTACAATAGGTTTTGAATGGACCTGAAACCATTAGGTTTTGAAGGGACCTGAAACCCAAACAAGGGTGGACAAGCTGCCTAAAGAGAATACAATAAAGCCAAGCAGCGAGACAAAGAAAACCAACAACCAAAATCAGTTGTCCAACACAACACCAAGATACTACATGGATCTTGAAACCATTGGTTTTGATGGGACCAACAACCCAATACAACTAGGTTTTGGCAGGGATCTTAAACCTAAGAGAAAAGCCTACAACAACTAGGCGATAACATACCAGTCACTCAGGAAGATTAGTCTCTCCATACCACTGGCAGAAACAACTAAGTTATAGGTCTGCAGAAGTAGAGCCCCAAAAGTAGACAAAATCTTGCCTAGCAACATAGCCTCTCCACCTCTATAGGAGAGATCATCACAAGAGCCCGAGGCTCCAAGCATGTTCCATAAAAATCAATTGCTCACTCCACCTCTATAGGAGATAGGACCAAGCTCGTCCAACCCACCACAACCACAACACCCTAGCACACCAACATTCCACCTCAATAGAAATGGGATTCCCCTCAATGGGAAAAGTTGGAAGAGACCTTCAACTGTAGAATACACCTCAACCCAAGAGGGAGAGGACTCCACCTCCAAAGGAGAGGCCTTCACCTCAAAAGAAGACCTAGTATTCAGAGAGAAGGAAGAGACTGTAGTGAGAAGGAGGACCTTAACAAGCAACAACAACAACAACATCTAGGGACTCTTCAAAATTATCTTTGAAAACCACCCAGCCCTCAACACCTTTAGCACATAACAAAGCTAATACAACACCAAATCCAAACCCACAGAAGGGTCTTGCCAAAGCACCAACCCCCAAACACCATCAAAGACCAACAAGGTACATAGGGGAAAAACTTGAACAAGGGATGAAGAAAGAAACCTGCTCTCAACAAGAAAAACCCCTGATAACACCAGCACAGGCCCTCACAAAACCCAACAGAGCACAGGGAAGAGAGCAACCACATAAGAGCAACACAACCGCTCCATCTAATGGGCCAACCACCCAAAACAGGTTCCAAACCAAGATAATAGGCATTGAAGTCCATCTGCCATTTGGAAACCACAACCATGCTAACAAACCCCCAAAAGATAGCCCCCAAACATAGAACACATAGACACAACGAACAACCCAGAGGAAATGAGAAGAAGAAAAGGCCAACAAATAAAGCCCCCAAGCCATCCTACTACACCAAGCATAACCAAAAATAAGCCTCTTCTTCAACCTAGAAACCCCAAGGACACCCGAGCAACCGAATACTCCCTACAGGGAACAACAAAGCGGAAGTGGCTGCACCGCACGTAGCCCCAAAACAAAGAACACACATATGCAACAAACAACCTAGAGGAAATGAGAAGAAGAAAAATCCAACAAATAAAGCCCCCAACCCATCCTACTACACTGAGTAGAACCATAAATAAGCTTCTTCTTCAACCCAGAAATCCCAAGGACACCCAAGCAACTGCACACTCCCTACAGGAAACAACAAAGCGAAAGGGGAAAATATCCAAAGACCCCACCAACCACTGCATCTCCCACCTAAGAGAAACCCCCAACCTCATCTGAGGCCCTCTTAGCACCGCACCCACTAGATCTGTCGCTTTCCCTTCTCAGCTCCGAAACAAATGACTCTCGCACAACAATCCCAAGGAGTACAAACCTTCGCACAAGCATTCCACTGAAGCTGAAGGTCCCAAACATTCACTTCCCCCTACCATCATCATCCTCCGATTCAGATTCCTCCTTGCCCACCTCTGCAAATTTTCATAGTTAGTAAAAAGATAATTAGAGGAATTTGTCATATATTTTCCAAGACAACCAATATCATTTTAAAGCTAGATTTGAACCAAAATTACATATATGAAAAAGGTAAATACACCTAGACTGAGGTAGACAAAAAATTATTATTTAAGGAGTCAAATAAGGGATACCATGGTGATTAGCTTAAGATATAATCATTTTAGAGCCATGAGACAGATGTGAGAATCTTGCCTCTATGTTTTAAAGAATTATACAAAATAAAGAAGGAAACTTGCGTATATGGATAAATATCAACCTAATTATGAATTAGTGGGATCTAGTCATTGAAAATTTTCTTATGAAAAATTTATAAATTTTTCCAAATCAATTAAACATTCTAATGAGTGTATTTTTACTTAAAGATTCTTCCTAGTTATCCATCTTTTTCACTATAAATAAAAATCAAGAATAAATGAGTTCTTAAGGGATTCTTTGCAATCAAGTCTCCTTTCCAAAAATTGGCACCCCTTTAAATTGACCTAATGGCACAATTCCTATCATCCAAGGGCTATCGGTAGTAGTTGGAACCTCACCATTTAATTTCTCCATAGTTTTCCTACTATTCTTCAAACTTGAGCATTCTTCCATCATGGATTTGAGGGCAACCAAATATGAGTTTGAAGTTACATCATTTGTATATTTTAGGGGACATGAACCATCCATGGATGTATGAGAAACACAATTGTTGAGACTTATGAGTGAAGATGAGGAGCTCCATTTGGTAGGGGGAGAACTATATCCATAGAAGGTATAGGGTATCTTGCAGCTAAATAAATATTTGGAATTTTTTTTAGAGCAATTGGTTGTAAGACAAGAAGAGCAACTTAGATTAATGCATTTCTTTAGTTATTGAGGATCTTGCACTAGTCTTGTGAAAGTTCCTTTGGGAGACCACTTGAGAGAAAAAGAAAATTGCAAGACTGTTATTGGAAATTTTAGAATTTTATTAATTTAATAAGCTTAATCATTTAATAGTTTACCAATTTTATCCCCGTTCATGGGGTTTATTAGTTTCATTTGATAGAAACTGCGAAGTTTTTGACATTACAAACATGATGAGCAATTATTGTAGCTTTCATTCAAAACATTGTGTCGAGATCCATTCATCAATACATTGCATTTTCCTCTGAATGATGTATACTACAATTTTCCTTATGGGAAGGAAAATAAAGATGGATTTCATGGATGTAATTACAAAAGCCAGAATGAAAATGGTTTTCAAAAGTAGTGCGTCTGTGGTGTTGTATGCCATCAAAATGGTTCTAGGTTACTTGTATGTGAATTCTACACACATATATTGTGTGAATTCCAACATGGCTTCAATGGTCTTGGCTGCACTCCCTGACTATGGGGAAAATAACAAATGTGTTAAGATGACGATGAATAAATTGGTGAAGGTGAAATGGTGTGGGGGTATGAAGAACTATTTGGACAGAGCAATTTTTGGTATTGGACTACAGCCGATCAATGGGATTTCGCCTTGCTTAACCCATGAGTGTAATGGGCCTTGGATCTCATTTATTCTCCATGCCTTTGGAGTGATGATAAGTCTTGGGGCATTGACTTCTTGAAGGTGGTTGTTGGGGTTACATGTTCTGGTGAGGTGGACTGATATTTTGCATGGGCCCCTAACTAGGAAGATGAAGAGGCTATGGAAGATGCTACTAAGAATGGTGAGATTGTTTCATGGTTCCTTTGGTTTTTGGTCTTGCAAACATTACCCAGTAAATAGTTATTTTATTGGGTCAATTTTGTTTATTGGTCCCTTAGAGTTCAAATAAATGTTCTTTTTAATGTATCAATCAAAGTTTTCTTTTAATAAATTCTTTTTCATTGCAGGTGCGTGATCTAAGATGATAAAATGAGTACAACTAAATATTATTGTCAATATAAATAAGAGACACATTTGTGTCAGGTTCTGTTGTTTGGTTGTTTTAAACATTTAGTTAATAGAAGTAGTTAGGGGTGTAATGTGATTGTTTGTTGTTGTATAATGTTATTATTATAGTTGATTAATGTTTTAAAAAAACAATATACAAATATACATTAGTATAAAAAATCCATATATATATGTTTATATTTCTTCTTATCCTTTTCCTAATGTGATGTTTATGCAATTTTTGCCTTGCTAAATTATATTATTACATGTATATTTTAAAAATTTCTACCTTAGTATTTCATGCAAATGGGTAGATTTTATTGAAATATTAATTGTAGATAGATAAATTTTAGTGTGATATTTAATAAACACTGATGAAAAAATATAAAATATGCATTGAGTGTACTCACATTTATTTAATAGGCTTTGAAAATCTTACCAATTATTAAATGATATATGGAAAATACTAACTCTAAGTCAACAATGTAATTTTATTATGATGTATGTAACAGTGCTCATGATGTATGTAATAATGCTCATGTCATTCAAGTCATTAATAGGTTTGAAATTTGATTCAATGAATTAAATGCATTGCATTGCACATAATTTAGAAAAAAAAAAAATCTTGATTTTTGCATTGATTGTTCACAACATGAACCAATAGAAAGAAAGATAAAAGATATTTTAACAATTTTAAAAATAGACAATTAAATATAGACTATATAGAATTGTTGGTCAAGTTTTTAATTCTAGATGTTCATTGGTTTGACTCTCACTATCAGTTAAAAAAATTGCATGCAATGGATGCATTAGAATTGTGCCTTCACATAACTAATAATATAAAGTAAAGTATATGAAAATATATGTAAATAAGGTTAGGTGAAGGATAAGAAAAATGAGTCCAATTTCACACAAGATTCTATCATTTATCAATATGTAATTATATCAAGACATTTTGTCAAAATAAACACAAAACTTAATGAGAATGAGTATATAAATTTCATCATTACAAAAGAAGATACAAATATTGTCAGACTGTCATTTTCTAAAATTCACATTGTCATTTCTAAAATGACTCCAAACTTAATATTCCTTAAGATACATCCCATACTATAAATAGAAGGAGAAGGCATACATACTTATCTAAACATATAAGACAATCCATAACATTCCATATTTCCATAGTCTAATATGCATTGACATTAATTTACATTTTTCTAAAACTTTAAATTGTTGTGCATTATCTCTTGATAATATCAAATAAAAATATAAAGTATATTTTCATACACAATTATTCTAAAATATTATTCAATTCAACAATTACAAATCAAATTTAATACACATATATAACTGTCATTATTACAACTTATAGAATAATATCACATATTCATTAAAAAGAAAAAAGAGCGAGAGAGATATGATATATGTTTGACCATTGAACTTTAGGTAAAGTGCTATATATATTAAAAAAACCAACTCAAATTCATCTTTTTCTCCACAATTCATCTCTCTTCCATTATTGTCCACAAATTCCCATTGTTCACATTTGGATTACAGAATTAATTTACATTCTATTAACATTGTCAATCCTAAGCTCCAGATATCTCCTGCACAACCATTATAACATCCACCATAGCTGTCAATCAAATCTCTCGGGGCTCATTGTAAGCAAATGTTCCCATATAGGAATTACAGCAGGGATCTATGGTGTGTGATACAATCCTGCTCAATTCAAAGTCTGAAATTTTAATTTGTTGGGATTTCTTGCGAATCCAGAGATTGGAGGGCTTAATGTCTCTATGAACAATCCTCTCACTGTGAAAGTATTTCAATCCCTTCATCACTTGGGAGACAACCTTAGCCAGAAAGGATTCAGTCATCTGTCTCTTGTGCTTTAACAAATCTGTAAGAAAGCCTCCATCCATGTATTCTAGCACAAAACTAATGTTCCCTCTGTGGTGGAAGATACCTCACATTTAACAATGTAGGAAGAGTTGGTTTTCCCGAGAGCTGGTTCGTCGGCGGAAGCCTCCTTTCCCTTTTACCATTGAAGGACGCTCATCTTTATGCACCAACTCCTCCATCTTTATAATAGCTCCCACCGTTCTTGGCAGCACCAACTCTTTTTTCCATCTGATAAACGTATTAGTAAAGTGTGCTGTTTAAGGGGCCTTCCCCTCCTACTGCGCCTTCAAAGGCATCGGCCTGGACCATGATTCCTCTCATTTCCCACATCACCAGGGAGATGGCCATCCTTAGGAAACGGATTCCCCCACGTTGTCAAAATGGGAGGGTATCTTCCACACAGGGGAGGGAACATTAATTTTGTGCTGAAATACATGGAGGGCTCCCTTGCTGATTTGTTAAAAGCACAAGAGGAGAATGAGCAAGTCCTTCTAAGGTTGGCCGCCAAATAAGGAGTGGATTGAAATACCTTCAAAGCGAGAGGATTGTTCAGAGAGACATTAAGCCCTCCAATCTCTTGATTAGCAAGAATTCCCAGCGAATTAAAAATGTAGAATTTTGGATGAGCAGGATTATATCAGAGACCATAGATTCCTGCTGCAATTCCTATGCGGGAACATGTATACGAGGCCTGAGAGATACGATCCACAGAGCTATGGTGGAAGTTATAATGTTTATGGAGCAGAGTCTGGAGCTTGGGACTGAAGTTAAAATGGTTTACCCGATAAATTAATAGGCAAACAATGAATGTTAGAATTGACGTGACAAAATCATTAGCTCATTAGTGACACTACCTAATTACCTAATCAATGGTGACTCGTCACTCTCCAACAACTCCTCGGACCAGTTTTATGATATTTCGTGGAAGACAAGAAGGCTCCGGACGGATTTGATCAAACTTAGCGGGCTGGTTTTCTCGTCTTTTTCACATTTGACAATAATGCAACATTTGACGTCACGCGTGACGATTTTAACTCAAACTCTCGGCTCGAAAGTCAATGACACTGAATATAAATTCAAAAAGGATTATAGGGGAGAGGACCCACAACTTGAGCATGTTCAATAGTTGAGATAGTATTTGTTTATATAATGTCTAATATTTTTATTAATATTGGACCAATAGTTGTGACTTTCGAGTTGTTAGTGTTGATAATGACTATCCATAATTAAACAAAATGTATTTTTTTGATCTAAAAAACAAGCAATAATGTGATGCCACATCAGTGCTCAATAAAACATGCCGTGAATGCACAAGTATTGGTCTCACTTTTTTTTTGGGCCTTTTTGGACACCTTGACCAAAAGCATGTTGATGTGACATCATATTTGATGATGTGGCCCTGAAACCTTAGTTATAAGCAAGTGACTTGCTAAGTAAGCTGTTGTAAAAAACTGGGAGTGATTTAAAATTTCCACGTAGGATAATTTAAAGTGCGAAGTTAGGGTGCTCAACTATTGGGTCCTCTCCCCTAACTAGCAATCACACAGTGTGCAATAGGTATGCTCAAGAGGTATGGAGCACCAATTTTCTATGTAGTACATGAGGTCAATTGGTCTATTTAGCAAATGATGTTGTTTGTACAACAAAGGTCTTAATGGAGAAGTGACAACTTCAAATCAACTATGCATTCTCTTATAAGGATGGAAACAAGATTGAAACAAAACCTTTGAATGATTAAGATAATTAGTCTCTATTACCAATAGACTTATGTTAGCGAGAGAGAGAGAGAGAGGGGGGGTAGGGGCAAGAAGATAGAAGAAAAATAGAGTGATCTACATAAAGAACAAAAGAGAGGGCCTGAGAAAGAGAGAGATGTATAACCAAGGAAGAGGTAGATAGAGAGACACACATATTAAGAGAGAGATGGAGGTAAAGATATATATAAAGATGCATAGAGAAAGACGAAGAGGTAAAGGGAGAGATAGATAAAAGGAAATATATATTGAGAGAAGAGAGATTAATAGTTAAAAATTGCATCTAGATAACATCTTACAAAATCCTCATCTATTATGTTGTGATAGATGTCATACCCTATTATAGAGCTCATATTTTGGCACAATTAAGAGAACGTAGGTAAAGGTTTTTAAGAATGACTTTATACATGTCAATTGTATTTTCTTGAAAGTTTTCAAGGACTTTCAACAAATCTAATTTTTGCATATTCTACAATCATAAAAATCCATGACAACACATCTCTAGGGAATTCTACCGAACAATTTTCTCCCACAAAATTTGGTCACTTTGAGTTTAGGCTCCAAGTGCCACCCATTACATTAAAGTTGACAATGTTGACCGTGTGATTGGTCTACAATTATAAAGATTCATTACTTAACAAAAAATGATGGGCAATTTTTTTTTTCTAGTCGGTGCATTGACATGGACCTTAGTGAAGGATGATATGTAGGTATGATGTATACCATATAACATAGAATTTTTCCAAATAATTTTTAGTGGTAAAGTATGTTGTATTATACATTTTAAATTGATATTGATACATTTTTGTTATTGAATCTACCTCCCCCTCTCTCTATCTCCCCTATTTAGATCTCCCCCTCTCCATTTCTCCCTCACTCCCTCCTTATCCCCCTATCTATCTCTCTATCTCTACCACTCTCTCCTTTTCTCTTCCCATTTATCTATATATCTCTCTTTATCTTCTCATATATCTCTATCTCTCTATCTCTCTCCCTTTCTCTATGTTCCCCCTATTTCTCTCCCCTTGTCTATCTCTCCCTCTTTTCATCTCTACCTCTATCTTCCTATCCCCATCTATTTTTGGACATGTCTCTTTCTCTCTATCCATCTAGCTCTCTCCCTCTCTCGCTTTCCCTCTCCCTCTTCCTAGACATCTATATCTATATTTGTTTTCCTCTTATCTTTGTCTCTCCATATTTCCTCTTCTATCTCCTATCTCTATCTCATTATCTCTCTAGCTCTCTCTACCCCTATATCTCTCCCTCTCTCTATCTTTATCTACCCATCTACCTCTATCTCCCTATCACTCTACCTTTATATCTCCCTCTACATCTCTATTTGTCTCCCTATTAGGCTCTTTATCTTTCTATATCTCCCTCTATCTATATCACTCCCTTCCCTCTCCCCATCTCTCTTATTCACTCCATCTATCCTACTCCATCTATGTATCTCTCTATTTATCACTCTATATCTCCCTCTCCCTCCTCTCTCCATCTCTTTCTATCCATATCTTTCTTTACTTCTATCTCTCTATCTCTTTATCTCTATATAACACTCAATGATCAATTATCAGGAAGAGGAAAATGAAGGATTAGGATGCAAACATGACCTTAAAAAGAAGCAAGGGGAGGGATAAATAACCAAATAACAAGGAACAAGACTTCAAGGTGAGCATTAGGTAACACCTCCATCTCCATCTCCATCTCCATCTTCATCACTATCTCTATCTTCCTCTCTATCTCTATCCCTATCTCTATCTCCTTACCCCTCTCTCTCTCCCTCTCTCTTTCCTCCTCCAATGGAGAAACGTAACATTTTCCTTTGCAAATTCCTAAGGGGAGGAAGCATTATGATTCGCGTTCAATGGAGAAACACAATGCCTTTGCGGATTCCTAAGGTAGGAATCTTGTTAGGACGACAATGCGATGCATGCACATCCTTGAAAAAATTCCTCCATCGACATGAAAACAAGTTGTTGGGTGGACATGGAAAGGTGACAAATGTGGAAATTACATCATCATTTTTCCTTTTCTAAGGTAAGGGTGATGTAAATGGAGAATTTTCCTAGGGGTGGAAATTTTCTCCATTACATTTTCCCCCCACTTTAGTGAGCATATGTGTCAGCGAATGCAAAGTAAAGTAGAAAGAATTTGAAGAGAATATACCTAAATTGTCGAGGAAGTAGAACACAATCTGGCATACTTGAATGCACAGGAGGTAGCTCTATAGGTACTCGGTCTAAGAGGAAAACCTTGTCATGAAAGGGAGAGAGAGGGCTCCATAGGTACTTAGTCCGACAAAAGGTGAACAAAAGCTTTACAGGTGCTTGGTCCTATAGAATTGGTTCCATGAGTGCTCGGTCTCGTAGAAGGTGAATAAAGGATCTATAGGTGCTCGTTCCTGCAAAAAGAAAGTGCTTTACAGGTGCTCAATCTTACAAAGGAGGCACCACAGGTTCTCAATCCTGGGGGGCCAAAAATGAAAGGCTCGATAGATTTTGATTGGCCCTTACTAGTGCTCGGTTCTACAAGGCAAGCTTGATGAGGTGCTTGATCCTCCAAGCTTGATTGTAAAAGAAGCTTTACGGGTGCTCGGTCTTGCAAAGAAACACGTTAAGCTATTGAAAAAAAATGTTAGGTAGGAAAAAGTCATGCAGATCTAGATAGTCATATCTTAGAGAAAACAATTAAAGGAGAAGCTTTCAAAGGGGTCCCTCGAGAAACCTTCAAGATAACAAAGGTCTTGTTCAAAGGGACACTCCAAATTGAAAAGAATAACATTTTTTGAAAATGATTCTATCATTGAGGAATCCTTTTGAAATATATCTTTCATTAAGGAATCCCAATAAAAATAATGACCTTCTTGAAGGCAAGCTTTTTGATTCTTTTTGCTACCAATTCATTTTTGAAAGAAAAAATTTCATCGAGGGGATCCTTGTTGAAGGATGCGATTGTTGAAAAATGTAGAATTTTTAGTAAGGGATTCATTGGCCACCGAATACACCTTATTGAAAATCAGAGAATTAGTATCCCTTCCTTAGGATGGTGTGCGCGAATTGAAGGAGCACATGGCATCCTAAGGAAAGGAAGAAAATAAAGTGATGTTGTGGCCCATGAGACATGGAGAGATATAAGCATGGAAATGTTGTCACACACACAAGGGACAACACATAAGCACCACAACATTACAAAGCAAGTAAAAAGAGAAACAAGCAAAAACAAAGAAAACAAGGAACGTGCAAAGATGAGGAAATCAAGAGATAGGGGGATCTGGGAGTTTAGGGTCATATCAGTTCTTATAGACAACTCGTAATATATGTGTGAACGCAAGATCATCAATCCCCAAACTTTCCAGAACTAAAGAATAACAAATGAAGACAAAAAAAATAAAAATTAAGTCAACATGGAAGGGAGACTTAAATGCCCCCAACAGTTTGCATCGTCCTCAATTATCGAAAATCAAGTTTACAACATATAGAAGAATGATGAAACATATAGAGGAAGTTTACGACACAATCTCACTCATGTATCCAAGCACCTACAAGGGTGACAAGGGTCCTCCAGAAACACATGAAAAACAAGCATGGGGGAAACACAACACACACATGAATCTAATCTACAAATAAAGAAGAGGTACTCCCCTAGTCCTCATCAACCAAGAGGTCGTCGTTCTCTCAATGTAGATCATTATATGTGGAGGGTGGATGAGCCTACAAGGGTGGGATAGTGAGGGTAGCACCCTTCGACTCCCCTATGACAAGAGCCAAGGAAGAAGGCCCCTCAACACCTGTGAGGTAAAATTCATCAACCTCACAAAGATCGCTGACAGAGTTGAGACATCATCCACCGAGTTAAACATGCACTTAACATAAGTATCATGTTAATTGGGAAGGAGAAGAAGGGAGCACTCAAGATTCACCATCAACCTTTTCAAGAGGGATAGTGACAAACTTAGGAGGTGTTGGGCTACCTTCATCACAAGGATGACATAAGGAAAAATAGAACTCCCCTCCGAAGAAGGTGATCCCTTCTTCAAACCTCCATTGGGAGTGATGTTGTCTTCCTGCTTACGCTTCAATGGAGGATGTAGAATCTCCATAGAAGAAGTGAAATGAAGGATGAGGAAAAAGCCATAGTGGACACTACCATAGTGTTCAGCATGTCCACGAGGCATGGAAATGGAGGGATGTTCAGAAGGGACATTAGAAGAGGGGGCTTCATTGAGGGAGTGATGAACACCTACACCCTTTTAGGGTGAGGGTCATCAACATTCGTAGGGGGAGCTAGAAGCAAAATTGAGGAAAAGGAAACTGAAGCAAAAGGAATAGAAGATGGAGGCACAACAAGAGATGTCAAAACAAGAGTTGTTGGCTCCCTTTTTTCCTTTTTCAAGGCATCTTGTTCAGTAGCCAAAGACTTTCTCCAGCAGTTACGCTCATGCATAAGCTAGTTTCATCAGCTCCAAGAACTAGAAGTCACTGCTTGAGAAGGAACGAGAGGCTCCTATTCTTCCATAGGCGCGTCCACAACCATTACTGGTGGAAGGGAAACCTCCTAGATGGGAGTAGGAGCATGAAGCACAAGAGTGAAAACGATGATAGGTGGAGAAGCAGACACAAACACCTCAACAATGGGCCTTTTCCTATCCATTTCTTGAGGGGTAGGAGTAGTAGGAGGCCATGGAGGCCAAGACATAGAGGCAACTCCATGAGGGTCCTTCTCCTTACCATAGAAAATAGGTCTTGACATTATGGGAAAGATGGGAAGTTCAAATACCTGACGCTTGGCCTTTCTCCAAGTGGGCATAATCAGAGTCCCCATATGAGGCATGGGAGTAGAGGCCGAAGATGCCACAATAGCAAGAGGCAGAAGCAACTGGAATAATAGAAGAGGAAGGCTCTTGGGTGTGAGCAAACTTCCCCTTCCCCTTTTATTGAGAGGAGGAGGCAACTTTCTACTGCGTGATTATGCAACCATTGACAAAGACAACATAGGAGGATGTGGGGTAGGTCACCTTAGAATTATGCCCCATGTCTTGTATTTGACATAGGTGCAGTACAACAAGTTTGTCCTTGGAGGGAATGGACCAATTAGGGTAGGCCAAAAGTGATCTAACGAGTAGCCCCCATGTGACACTAACCGTTTATATTCGATGTTGTGCACAACGTGCACAAAGCTCTCATGAGAAAACTTCAAACACTTATGAATTAATGAAGCGACTGCATTCATGGAAACTACCCATGGGATGCTTAGTTTCACCTTGAACAAGTCTAACTTCGGGATGATATCAAAAGTAGCATTTACCATCCTGGGTCCTACCAAGATTGAGAGAGTGATAGAACCAATTGGAGGGGTTGAGAGTCCATTGTGTGTATGTATTGTTCTCTTTGATTCATCATACCTATCCTTATATAAGAAATTTATTAGCAGAGTCTCATCTATTATAACATTTACATGACATGTGGGATCAACCAGAACACCAGTTACGATGTTCCCATTGATGCAAGTGGGAATGCACAAAGGAGAAGGCTCTTTGTTGATGGGTGTAGTGTAGTAAAATGCATACCCTTGCATTTTCACACTTGTTTGGGCCCACCTTGCTTTATTTATGCTTCTTTATGGCTTAATTGGTCATATTTTGTGTCCACAAGCCCTATGAATGACATATTTTTCTGGTTAATCCTGACATTCTCCAATGCATAAAAAATAACTTAATGAATCCAATGGTGTGTCCTTGATTTTTGGGTTGGGACTAAAATGCCAACTAGGGCATCTTAGTCCCCCAAGGCTCTTGGGACCCTGATTTTGGAATCTTTGGATTAAGCCCCTTTTTGGTGTCTATGCCCCAAGTTTTTAGGACTTGTTATGCCTTGCATAACCCCCCCCCACCTTGATCTGGATCAAAATGGGTCCCCCTTTGTCTTTTCCCTTTCTCACCTTTGGTTTTCTGCCATAGGCATTTTTCTTTCAAAGCTTTGTCATAGGCAGAACCGGGACCAATACCGGACTTGGAAATTCCTTCTAGGGTTCGGGTCTTGTTCTATCCCCGGTTCTGGTTCCGACAGAGTTCAAATGGTTTTTCGTTTCTTTTGGTTCTTTGTTGGGGTCGGGTTTGGGACTGGGTTTGGAATGTTGAACTTTCTTAAAGTTCCTCATTTTGGTTCCATCCCGAGTCCGACCCTGCCCTTTTCCTTCCTCTTTGTTGGTCTTGGTCATTTTGTGTCCTTTGCCTTAGGTGTTTTCTTTTCGGCCTTGGGGCATTTTGTTTCCTTTTCTTTTCCTTGTTGTTTTGACGGGCCTGGAGCGGGTCAGATTCCAAACTTGGATTTCCTTCTAAGTTCTGTTGTCTATTTCTTCCCCGACCTCGGTTCCGCCGTTTTGTTCTTTGCTTCCTTGTCTCTTTTTTTTTTTTAGGACTCGAATCGAAAATTTGAACCCAAAACTTGTAGAATGTTTTTGGTTCGAATTTGGTTCTGGTCCCGATTCTTCTTGTCTCTTTCTTTTCCTTTTGTTTCTTTTTTCCTTGTCGTGGGGTTGTCCTCCCCCTTTTCCTCTTTCTCTTTCTGTTCCTTTCTTCCTCTTTTCGGGTAAAGTTGGAGGCAGGTTCGGAACGGAATTCGAACCCAAAACTTGGAGAAGTTTCTGGTTTGGATTTGGTTCCGACCCCGGTTTCGCCTTATTCGTTGCTCTGCTTTGGCTCTGCCGATGTTTTGTTCCCGTCCTTTGCATTTTGGGGTTTCCTCGCGGGCGTGGAGCCGGGTCGGGGTATAAACTCGGGAAGTATTGGTTGTTTCCTTGGCTCATTCCCTCCCTGACTTCGACCCTGGTTCCTGTTTTCTTTTGGGCCCGCCTCTGCCAGTTTTGAAGGAACGGGATGTCGTTTATGGGTCATGTTTTTCCCCAGTCCCTGTTCCGTCAGGACTTGTTTAAGTTTTGCTTCCCATGCCCGTGTTGGCTCCGCCTCTGCTGGAGTTAGGTAAACTAAATATTCACATTCGGGCACCTATAGCGGCTAAACTGTGAGGAATTTGAAGATGGTGCAAACTAGAGTCTCATCAAATTTTGTTTGTAGATTCTAAAAATATTTTTTTTCAAAATTTTTGGAATCAAATTGCACTTCTTTTTCCATCTCCCACGAAAATTGATTTTTTTCAGAAAACAACATTTTTAAAAAGTGACACACACTGTATAACACATAACTTTTTCTCCATCAAGGATAAAATTCTAATTCTTTCAAATTTAAATTTGTAACTCTGATATCTAGTGCTTCCACTGGGTTAGATAGTTTTTTATTGAATATTTTTTCCTTAATCAACTTTCAAAGTCAAACGAATTACAATTCAGACACAGCGTGACCGTATAACGCGTAACTTTTTTTGTATATGGAAAATTTTAATTTAAATTTTTTTATTGGATCAAGGACTTCAATATCTGGTGCACTCATATTTTTCATTTTTTTGTTGATAATATTCTATTTTTCCACATGTGAAGAACAAAGAAATTCATTTTCGATGAAAAACCTATGTTTAATAAAACTTAAAAAACAAATACATAACAAAACCAAAACATATTAAAATTATATTCATTGGATAGCTTGTTCTGAGGAATACCATAATCATTTGAAATAAATTTTAAATGAATTCATTTGATCCCCAAAAAGCTAAATCAAAAGTGATTTTTTATCAGCATTTTGATAGGTGTAAAGGAGATGCATTTATAGGTATGGTTTAAAACTAGCGAGTTCTATCCAAGGGGGTTTGATCTAAGGTGATTTGATCAAACCCTCTTCAATTGGAATCCTTAAAATGGAACTTTTTAAGGCTTAAATCATTATATTTTCTAAAAATATGTGATTTCAGCTAAAATTCGTTCCTCTCAGGAATTGTAAACCACTATTATGACAACACCTCATGATTTTAATGTTTTGTTTTAACGAAGATCTCATTTTGCAGGGGTCAAATTATGTGTGTGATGATGTGTCTCAAGGATCTCGGCGTGAGTTTTGAGCTAGGTGGAAGGTCTCACAAACTCAATAAAGTCTCACTGAAACAGAATGGGCCTTCGCCAAAGTAGAGTATCTTCGCCATAAAGTCTCATTGACCGAAGGAGGTCTTGCCAATGCGGAAGAGCTCATGGAGAGGAAGTGGATGCACCAAGGAGTATCGGTGATGTGCAGGGAACAAAAGAAATGCATGTTAGTATGACTAAGGAAGAGTCTCCCTAACATAAAGGGTCCTCAAAAATGGATGAATTTGGCACAACGTCTGGCCGAAGGGTGAAGGTCACACCGACATGCTACAAAGGGGTGCTATCAGTGATCTTCGGTGGGAGAATTAATAAGTCTCGAAAACCAAAGAAAGTACATATGGAGACTTTTGCCGAGACATAGGTTTTCTATAGGATATCTCCCCGACAGGATGATGCTACAGCGACACAGGGGGAACAAGGAAAATGCTCGGTGTGACTATAGAACAGTCTTGACAACACAAAAGATGAGCTCAGCCAAGGATTATACCTTCACCAAAAGGTCTTGGCAAAGGAAGAAGGTTACGCTGAAACGAAACAGAAGCTAACCAAAAAGAGGGGCCCATTGACAGAAATGGAGTTCGCCGAGAGAGCGTGTTTTCACCATATCGTCTGGCCGACGAGGAAGTAGTCTTGCCAAGGGTCTTTACAAGATCGGTATGATCTCTATGGCTCGCTAGAACCTCTCACTGACTGGCCCATGCTACGCCGATGGACTTGTAGAAAAGCGGATCTGGAGAGGAAGGAGCGTCGAGCGAGCAAGAAGATGAAGCCATGCTACAAAGGGACAGCTATGAGGTTTGCTGACAGAGGTAGCTCGACATTAATGGGGATATTTTGGGGTACTCAAGGCAGCTCCGCTGGAGGTCGAAGGTGGACACGGAGGCTTAGGAGTTATGGCGATAGATGCAAAATATCTGCAGATCTTTCCAGAGACCATCTTTTCCAGCAGAGACGGTGAGGAGGGTGCATAGAATGTAGAACCGACTCCCTTCAAAAGGATCTAAGCATCGACTTCCTGATAGGACGAGATATTTTGTAAACCCTAAAACGGGTACCGACATTCTCTTTAGGTGAAGATGTATATATGGCATGGTTGCCTTTTTGTCAAGGGTTCAAAATTTTTTGAGTGTTCAAAAATTTAGGGTTCGAAAAATTTTGAGTGTTTGAAAATTTCTGGTTCGGAAAATTTTGAGTGTTTGAAAATTTTTGGTTCTAGATTTCGGTATTAGGACTTCTAGATTAGAATTTTTAGAGTTAGAACTATTAGGAGTTAGTCAGCTAGCAAAGAGAGATTGAGTTGCATCTTGATTCTCAATAATGAGAGCTTCTCTTGTCTTCTTGGTTAGCAGTTAGTTTTCAGTACAGGTTGGAATGTATTTTCAAAGTTCTTCTAGTGTAGATGGAAGTAGTCTGAAGACATAGGTTTTCTGTACACTGGTGATTGTGCCAGATTTGTAAATGTTGTTTATCTGTCTAACCCACAGTAGAAGCAACCAGATTCGAATCTACTTCATATTGCGTTCCAGAATAGTATTTATCTGAAATTAATCATTTGATTTTGAAATCTTTCAAGGAATAAAATATTATTTTGTGTCTCGCTTAAATGATAGTTTGTAATTAGTTATTAAAATCATCACTGTCAATGAATGCAACTATGTGTTAATCACTAGTTAATTTTGTTCTTTAGTTTTAGTTAGCAAATTCCTTAAAGTTAGCAAAGTCTGGTTAAGGTTGAATGAACTATTGTTCTTTTCTATTTCAACACCCTAATCCATCTTTTTTTATATTTCTTTAAAACCCCTGGTTAGTATAGGATTTATCTCATGTTTGATCTTGGAGCAATCCAGAAGCCCAACACCAGCAGGCCCCTTGAATATTACTGTTGCATTAACCACTGAGTAACATCAGCACAGTTGAGACCTAACTACCAAGACCTTGGGAGCTAAGGCATTCATGTGATTCCTTTCTCTTTCAGGGGAAGTAGAGTAGCAATACTCTATTTAGCATTGTTGTGGTGCCAAAATTGCCATCAATAGGACTTGGGACTAAGACACCACCTAGGGTGTCTTAGTCCTCCTTGAGTCATTTTCAAGATTTAATTTCAAATTATGGTAGGATTTAGCCTCCTTTATTTAATGAATTTATATGTTGGCTTGGTGTGATATAATTTTAGGATATTAAGCATAGATAAGTATAAATACAAGGTTCCTTGATTCATTTCAACCCAAGTCATTTGTGAGATATTTTATCATGGCATAATTGAGTTCATAAGAGCATTAAAGAGCAAATTCATCAATCATTTGAAGCCATTTTTAGATTCAAGCATCATATCAAAGAGTTTTCTTGCATCATGTGTGTTGTTGTGCTAACATTTGTGATGTAGGGTTTTGATTCAAGCAAGCAATTCAAGTACAATCTTTCAAGCATTCAAGATCCATATCCATTGTAGACATTTCACACAAGTTTGTAGAATTTACAAGGGTTTGGTGAGTTGTAGCATTACATGTTATTCATTCACCATTTCCTTCATTATTTCTATTTCATTTCAAGGTTTAATTACAAACAAGGGGTTTGACTAAGGAAAACTTCCATTCACTAACAAACAACAAGTTTTTCCCATCTTGCATATTTGTGATTATAGATCTAGGTTGGAGACTTGAAGATCACTTGGAGTGAAAAGTTGTAAAAGTTGCAAAGTTGCATTACAAAGTTGTCATCTTCACGGAAACTCACCTACACATGCCATATTCAGAAGTTTCAGAACTTGAGATCAGAAGGGAAGCTAGTGCAGACCTTGTAGCTTAGGATCTTGTTCAGAGTTTTCAAAAATTTAAAATAGGACTAATACGCCATCTTGGGTGTCTTAGTCCTCCCATGCTCAATTTTAAGAGATTTTTAGAGATCCAGTTCTGAGATATGAAGACTCCGTATTTTCCCCGAAAAACAATAGCTGGACTAAAATGCCATCCTCGGAATTTTAGTCCACAACATATTTTGGAAAATTATTTGCATTTATAGAATCCTCACAACATCTCTAGATTTCCCAGGTGCACACATATTATCTCCCTATTGCATAATTTCATCATTTGCATCTTTCATTTTGCTTGCATTTTTAGTTATAGGTCATTTTGCATATAACAACATGTTTTCAAACATTTTCTTTTCCAAGAATTTTCTTGGTGGTGAACCCCTTAGAACTTAAAGAACCCCTTCCTAGGACCCTCCTAATTGAGAATTGGCTCACCTTGTGAGGTTGTTAGTCAATCCAATTAGGACTCTTAGGACATTAGTGAATGGTTGAGTGAGAAAAGTGTGATATCCCAAAAAGGTATCCATTTTCCCCATTCATCAATGGGCAAGTCTTACGATGTGGAAGTTATGTCTGGTGATCAATTCACAGGCTGGGTGATAGGGAGATGCATAAAAGAGACCATATTTATGTACTTCGAGAGGACTTCCGTAGAATACTCGAAAGGTTCAGAAATGAGACAATGACCTATCTAAATTTTTCCTCCCAATATCTAGGAGCCCCTCTAACTATGCTGCTAGGGGTCGTAGGTTGGGTTGCAAGGCTATGTGCCTTGCAACACACAAACCTACAACGTGCCTTAGCTACGAGAGAAGGTTCTTCGATACCTAGATAAAAAATAAAATTAGTTCACGTTGGGTTCACGAAAATGTAGAGGAGGGGGACCAGCTACTCAAGGACTCTAGGTCACAGGAGAGTCCTAAACAACACGATCCCTTGATCTACCTCAAGTTTGATAAGTGATTTGAAAAGGTTAAGTTGTTAAGGTTGAAAAGGAAGAGGAATCTGGTTGCTACTATCCTTTTGCTAAATCAAATGTTTCAAGAGGTCAAACAAGCTAATTTTGAGAGTTCAATCTTTTGCTCAGAAAACTTTTTGCTTGTGGATGACAACATAGGATATGTACTGCAACACGAAGCGATATCATCTTAGTGGTGTGTTGGTGTTCATATGGATAGAGAGTCTAAGAAACATACCAAAACACTAGAAAACCAACTAACATTTTGTTAGGAAAGGTTTTATACTTTGAAAAAATATAGAAAAAGTACAGAAATGAAGTATAAAAAGATGAATAATTTAACTAAACTATGCTCGAATTGACAAAGGAAGTGAGAAAGTTGTACTAAACTTCTTGCAACTTGATTCTTAGAACAAATCCAATCGAGAAGCACATACATGTACAAGACCAAGGAAATTGTTGGGGCTATTTTTAGAGGACTGCCTTAGTCACTTCCCCATTTTGGTGTTCCCATCTCCACGGACAACCAGATAGCAATGAGTGTAGAAAATGATTAAAAAATGTATGAAAGCAGAAGTACCAAGAAATAAAACAAACAATAATATGCTACTACGCAAATGCAATGATGCAAAGGAAATAGGAAATGGAGAAAATCATCTTCACATCTACGTCCTGTCAAGGCAATTAGAGGAAGGAGTGAGCTTGCAAGTTCTCCAACAACAACGCTGTGGAAAAAAATGGAGTGGAGGAGCGAAGAAACTAGTAACTTGTAGCTACATTGGAGTGATGGTGAAGCTTAAAGGTGTGTATTTTATCAATAGAGCATCAAGAATTCAATTGATAAGCAAGAGAGAGTGAAGAAGTTGCATTAAATGAAGAATTAGGAAATTTGAATGGAAAGAAGGAGGAAAAATAGTCATTTGGTGTTAGTCAAGGAAGCATGAAGTGTTACGATTCACATACAATGGAGAAATGTAATGCCTCTATGAAGTCCTAAGGCAAGAATTCTATTAGGACGATAGTGCATCATGTAGACATCCACACAGTGCACATGCATCGCTAACAAAATTCCTCCATCAACAAGAAAAGGAGCTATTGGGTGGGTAGGGAGAGGTGGCATATGTGGGAATTGCATCATCGAATTTTGTTTTCTAAGGTAAGGGTGATGTAAATGGGGAATTGGCCTAGGGATGCAAATTCACTCCATTACACGAGTCAAACTCACTGACCCATGATTCATAAGTAGTGGTTCACAAGAACCCTTCTCTAATGATAATGAATGGTCCACTTAGCACACATTGCATCTAGGTGATGCTCACAAAGATGAAGCACCGAGACTTCTCAGGAGGTCACCTGTTCCAGTACTACTCCAGCTCAAGCATGCTTAATCACAAAGTTTTCCTCAAGATTAAGCTCACTTAGCTTGAAACCCCATTTGAAAAACCTTTAGCAAGTGTTGTGCCTTATGAACCATTCATTATAGAGCCCCTTTAGCTCATCAATTGATAAGTATGAGGTATTTTCCACAGTGTTTCAAATTGTGATATTAGTACCAAGATTCAACTATGTAGTTTTACAAGTGAAACTCATTAACCAATGATTCATGAGTAGTGGCTTACAAGAACTCATCTCTCATGATAATAAATGGTCCACTTAGCACTCATTGCATCTAGCTAACTCTCACAAAGGTGAAGCACTGGGTCTTCCCGGGAGGTCACCCATCCTGGTACTACTCTAGCTCAAGATAACTTAACCATAGAGTTTTCCCCAAGGTTAAGCCAACTTAGCTTGCCACCCCATTAAAAAAATATTCAACAAGTGTTGTGCCTTATGAACCATTCATTATAGATCCCTTTTAGCTCATCAATTGATAAGTAGGAGGTATTTTCCACAACATTTCAAATTGTGATATTGCAATCAAGATTCAACCGTGTAATTTTACGAGTCAAAATCATTGACCCATGATTCATGAGTATTGGGTCACAAGAACCCATCTCTCATGATAATAAATGGTCCACTTACCACTCATTGTATTTAGGTGATGCTCACAAAGGTGAAGCACAAGGCCTTCTTGGGAGGTCACCCATCCTAGTACTACTCCTGCTCAAGCATGCTTAACCACAGAGTTTTCCCCAAGGATAAGAAAACTTAGCTTGTAACCCCATTTGCAAAAAGTTAAGCAAGAGTTGTGTCATATGAACATTTCATTATAAAGCCCCTTTATCTCATCAATTGATAAGTACGAGGTATTTTCCACAATGTGTTGAATTGTGATATTGCTATTAGGATTCAACCGTGTAGTTTTATGAGTCAAACTCATTGACCCATGATTCATGAAAAGTAGTTCACAAGAACCCATCTCTCATGATAATAAATTTTCCACTTAGCACTCATTGCATCTAGGTGATGCTCATAGAGGTGAAGCACTGGGCCTTTTTGAGAGGTCACCCATTCCAATACTACTCTAGCTCAAGCATGCATAACCATAGAGTTTTCCCCAAGGTTAAGCCCACTTAGCTTGCTAACCCATTTGTAAAACCTTCAACAAGTGTTGTGACTTATGAACCATTCATTATAGATCCCCTTTAGCTCATCAATTGATAAGTAGGAGGTATTTTCCACAATGTGTCAAATTGTTATATTGCTATTAGGATTCAACCATGTAGATTTACAAGTCAAAATCATTGACCCATGATTCATGAGTAGTGGATCACAAGAAATCATCTGTCATGATAATGAATGTTCCACTTAGCACTCATCACATCTAGGTGTTTCTCATAGAGGTGAAGCACTGGGCCTTCCTGGGAGGTCACCCGTCCTAGTACTACTCCAGCTCAAGCATGCTTAACCACTGATTTTTCTTCAAGGTTAAGCTCACATCGCTTGCATTTACCCATTTGTAAAACCTTCAACAAGTGGGTGTAGTTTTATGAATTAAACTCATTGACCTATGATTCATGAGTAGTGGTTCACAAGAACCTTGGGGAAAACTCTGTGGTTAAGTGCGCTTGAGGTGGAGTAGTACTCCAAGATGGGTGACCTCTCGGGAAGGCCTATTTCTTCACCTCTGTGAGCATTACCTAGATGCAATGAGTGTTAAGTGGACCATTCATTATCATGAGAGATGGGTTCTTGTGAACCACTACTCATGAATCATGGGTCAATGAGTTTGACTCACAAAACTACATGATTGAATCTTGATAACAATATGACAATTTACTAAAGGGGCTCTATAATAAATGGTTGATAAGGCACAACACTTGCTAAAGGTTTTGTAATTGGGCTTGCAAGCTAAGTGGGATTAACCTTGGGGAAAACTTTGTGGTTAAGTGCGCTTGAGCTGAAGTAGTACTGGGATAAGTGGCCTCTCGAGAAGGCCCAATGCTTTACCTTTGGTGAGAAAAACCTAGATACAATGAGTGCTAAGTGGACCATTCATTATCATGAGAGATGGGTTCTTGTGAAAACTAATAATGAATCATGGGTCAATGAGTTTGACTCCTAAAACTACACGGTTGAATCTTGATAATAATATCACAATTTGACACGCTATGGAAAATACCTCCTACTTATCAATTGATGAGCTAAATGGGCTCTATAATGAATGGTTCAGAAGGCACAACACTTGCTCAAGGTTGCAAGCTAAGTGGGACTAAACTTGGGTAAAACTCTGTGGTTAAGCACGCTTGAGTTGGAGTAGTAATGGGATGTGTGACCTCCTAGGAAGGCCTAGTGCTTCACCTATGTGAGCATCACCTAGATGCAATGAGTGTTAAGTGGACCATTCATTATCATGAGAGATGGGTTCTTGTGAACCACTACTCATGAATCATGGGTCAATGAGTTTGACTCATAAAACTACACGATTGAATCCTATGGAAATATGACAATTTTCTAAAGGGGATCTATAATAAATGGTTCATAAGGAACAACATTTTCTAAAGGTTTTACAATTGGTTTTGCAAGATAAGTGGGCTAACCTTGGGGAAAACTCTGTGGTTAAGCGTGCTTAAACTGAAGTAGTACTGGGATGGGTGATCTCTTGGGAAGGCCCAATGCTTCACCTCTGGTGAGCATCACCTAGATACAATGAGTGCTAAGTGGACCATTCATTATCATGAGAGATGGGTTCTTGTGAATACTACTCATGAATCATGGATCAATGAGTTTGACTCCTAAAACTACATGGTTGAATCCTGATAGTAATATCACAATTTGACATGCTATGGAAAATATCTCCTACTTATCAATCGATGAGCTAAATGGGCTCAATGAATGGTTCATAAGGCACAACACTTGCTTAAGATTTTGTAATCAAGGTTGCAAGCTAAGTGGGATTAAACTTGGGGAGAACTTCATGGTTAAGCATGCATGAGTTGGAGTAGTATTGGGATACGTGAACTCCTAGGAAGGCCCAATGTAACGCCCCGCCGTGCGAACCCCAAAGGAACTAATAACAACGGAACAATTTTTTTTTTAAAAGAACATAAGATTGTATTTAAGTATTCCAATATAACAATGTACTAAGTTGCACAACTAATTCCATTGGGGTACACGGGGTGACATTACTACACTAACCCATAACAATGATAATAAGATAACAATAATTAAACAATTACGTAAATATAGTAATTCCCATTCCATCATTTACATATCCATTAAACAATAACCATATTCATAACATAAGTACATATGACAACGAAAGATACTATAAAGATATGAAGCATTTATATTACCATAGATATAACACAACTTCACAACTATTACAAATGATCGTTCTTGAATAAATACATGGCCAGAATATACATTACATCCAAATGATAGTAAAATACAATTGACTAAAAATACATCTCAATAACTACATATACCAATTACATCGAGGTCATCCCAACACACGTGGGAGACAATACATCAATGAATATATTACATCAGGAGTATAACATACATCTGGTACAAAGAATTATTGGACCATCAACATCCTCCAAAATCCTGCAATAAAAGATACATCTGTAATAGAAAGGGAAACCCAATGGGGTGCGAAGCACATTCCACCCAACCACCCCCATGCTGAGAGTAGACAAGGAAGGGTCCCCGACCAAGCACGCCTAACAATAACAAAGACTAACTCCAAAAAGACAACTTAACAACAAAGACCACTTAGAAAAAAACTCGACAACGACAAATCCAAAAGGCACAACAACAAACCATTTCTGAACATAACCACAAGTCACAATCACAACATCAATGAAACTCAAGACATAATATCAAAGACTACTTCCAACAATAACCAAAGACAAATCAATAAATCACTTCCAGAGGACTTTAGTAAATCAACACAAATACAATGTTAGAGAAGAGTGTCATCACATGGTTTCACATGGATTATCTTGACAACCTATTACAAGGTGCCGCCTCCATCTCTACATGGATTCTCCAGACAACCAAGTAAAGGTGCCGCCTCCATCTATGGTTCCCCTGACAGCCTATCTCAAGGCGCCGCTCCATAGGGTTACTCATGCAGAGTCGTTAACCTTTCGTGAAGACAAGGCAACAACCTTGCCAACCACGGCCTTCTCGGTCCCCTTTAGTCTATGATAGCACTAACAGGTGGACGAGGCGTCACAATTATCTTGTTAATGTTTAATCCCCACCCGTAGTTTATTACTTAAGTTATCACTGATTAATCTAACTCTATGTGGGTTACCCTGACAGCCCCTTTGTGCGCCGGCCCCCACTAGAGCCACTCTCTCTAGACACTCAATCCCAAAATAACCAACACAAAAAGGACTACATCAACAAGACATAATTGAACCAACACATGGATCCTCCGCGAGGCATAACCATCTCGCCATAACATATGAAACATAACCACAAACAGTACAATCCAAGAGCTAACTAAATCATAACCAGGGTCGAATCATAGACCAAACATCAAGTACGAGATCACAATTCATATTAGAAAACCCTGTCTCTGGAAGTCCTAAACACAACTTAGAATCCTATAACTGAATAAGTTAACTCTAGGGTTTTCTACATGACCTAAACCCAAATTAAAGAAAATCAAATTAACTAAGATGGATAACTCGAGAGTACCCGATATATAAACAACACCACAAAACTGTCTACAATGAACAACAATATTCATCTAGTAAATAAATCAACAACTTGAGAATATTCAACTCAAATCAAAACACTTCGTTTATTTCTAATTTTCTCGATTACATTATCACATTGTAATATATAAAAAAAACAATATGTAATTACCCACTCTCTCAACATATAAGGTTCATTTATATATATACAATTAAAACAAATATAAAAATTTATACTTATAAAATCTATCATGAAAAATTATCTTAATTTCACACACACACACACATATATATTTGAAATTATTAAAAATATATTAAAAGTAAAACATTTTTATAAAAATCATTTTATCAAAAAAAAACATATTATAAAATTTACTAAATATCATGTAGAAAATTATTATATATATATATATATATATTAATTAATTATATAAAATTATATTATCGACCAAATTCGAATCAAATAAAACTTAAATTACAAAATTATTTTATAAATCCAATTCAAATTAAGTCATATTGAAATAATATTAAAAAAAAATTGAATCAAAACTCGATAAATATATATATATATATATAAAATAATATATAATAAATATATATCAAATAATATATAATATATATATATATATTAATATATATATAAATATAAAATTAAATAAAATAAACCAAACCACACTGTTCTTTTAAAAAAAAATTGTTCCGTTGTTATTAGTTCCTTTGGGGTTCGCACGGCGGGGCGTTAAACCCAATACTTCACCACTATGAATATTACCTATATGCAATGAGTGCCAAGTGTACCATTCATGATCCGATTTAGGATCTAAGACAATTGCTTAAAGACTGCATAACAATTACAATTTCAATCTCCAAATTACTAAAATGAAATCAACACCATAACATAATTAAACTAATGGAATTGAGAAAAAGACATAATTCAGAAGGAGACAAGAAAGAGAAAATGCAAACAGCTTGATAACAGAGTTCATCATAATAATGACTACGTCTCTGGGTCCCTCTCCAAAGAGTAGACCGATCTAATTGATATCTTCAAAAATTCGGCATTACAATAGCTGGCAAGCTCTTCCCTTCAAGCAAGACGGAATTCCAACATTCTCCCGACGTGCAGGAACAAAAAATTATCTCCCAAAATGCTCTAAGTCTCCAACACTTGAGGAATTCTCAATTGCCCCTCTAAGCCTCTAATCTCCCCTTTTTATACAAAAAATTTACTCAATTTGGTTAACGACCAAATGATTTACAAAATCCACCTTATCTCTCCATTTTTACATAAAATCTTAATAATCTCCTTTACATAGATAAATTAACAATAATATTCCCCTTTAAAAATTATAAGCCCCTAATTTTATTCTTTCCGGGCATTTGTTGTTACAAAATAAATCTTGATTTATTTTGTTGGGGTGGCAAATTTAATAATTTTAGAAAAAAATAATTAAAATCTCCTTAAATTTGGGCATTCCACCTTTATGGAAGGCTCCCTACAAAGTGTGGGCCACCCCATGTTTAGGTGGCGCCCCACTTTATGTGGGTCACCCCCCATTACATGGGTGGCGTTCCACACTATGTGGGTCGCCCCCCATATGGTGGGTGGCTTCCCACTAAATGTGGGCGGCTCCCTTAATGGGTGGGTTTATCCCACTTTTTTAGGAGTTTACATTTTTTATGTATTTTATTTTATTTTGAATTATTTTTTTCCCAAAATATTTGCCAAATGGAGGATTGAGGAGATGACAAGTGTCAAGGGATGATTGGCTATTGTGCTAACTAGGCATTGACGTCATCAGGCTGACCCAGATTTTGACCATCTGTAACTTCGTCCTACAGACTCCGTTTTTCATGAAACGAACTTCGACGGAATCGTGATGATGAGCACTACACAATGGTGTTGACTTTGGCTGATTTTGACAGCTTTGATTTTTGCCCTTTTTTTGGCCTATTTTCTGAGGGTTGACCATAGGCTTGACCTTACATATTTTGAGCTTCGGGACTTCGATTGACTCCGTTCGAGTTGCATTGGAGTCAGGATTTCACCCTCTTGTTGATGATACCGATTCTGAAGATAAACGAGAAACTTCAATTTTTGACAAAGATCCTTCAGATTAGTGCTCTTCGTCTTCCAATCTCTGGATTAAACTCTTCAAGCTTGCCTTTTCCTTGTTGAAGCTGGGAGCATGTAAGCATTCAAATAGCTTGATAACGGTAAAAAATAGGTACTCTCTTCCAAGAATTGATGATTTACTTGATCAGTTGAAACATGCAGTTTATTTCACTAAATTAGATTTGCGAAGTGGTTATCATCATATTAGAATTGTAGAAGATGACATTTGGAAAACTGCTTTCAAGACAAAACAGGGACTTTATGAATGGTTGGTTATGCCCTTCGGGCTTTGTAATGCACCTGCAACGTTCATGCGAGTCATGAACGATGTCTTTCGTCCTTTCATTGATGATTTTTTCATTGTCTATCTAGATGATATTCTTATATTTAGCAAGTCTTGGGATGATCATGTAAGTCATGTAAAGAAATTTTTTGATGTTTTAAGAAAAGAAAAACTTTATGTAAAGATGTCTAAATGTGAATTTGCAAAGACATCTCTAGTGTACTTAGGCTATGTCATAGGGAATGGTCAATTGAAAGTAGACCTTGTGAAGGTCGAAGCTATTGTAAACTGGCCTAAGCCAAGTACTGTAACAGAAGTCAGAAGCTTCTTAGGTGTAGTCTAGTACTGGAGAAAGTTCATTGCAAACTTCTCCTACATTGCATCATCATTGCACGCATTGACAAGTACGAAGACAACTTTTTAGTGGGGAGGTCCACAACAAAAGGCCTTCAATAGTTTTAAGGAAAAATTAAGCACTGCACTAGTTCTGGCTTTACCAGATCTACACCAGCCATTTGAGATCGAGATTGATGCAAGCGGGTTTGCCATGGGAGCTGTTCTTATGCAAGGAGGTAAACCAGTTTGCTACCACTTTGAAACCTTTTCAGGAGCAGTAAGTAACTATCCTACTTATGATAAAGAACTTTATGCATTAGTTCAGAGTGTTAAGGAATGGAAACATTACATAATGGGGAAAGAAATTGTAATCCACACTGATCACCAACCACTACAATACTTGCAATCATAGTCTAAACTGCAGCAAAGTAGGCATTTTAGATGGATGGGATTTTTGCAGCAGTTTCACTTAGTAATTAAGTACAAGAAAGGCACTCATAACAAAGTAGCAGATATGCTTTCTAGGCCTCCTGTTATGAATACTTTGATCATCCTTAAAGGTAGTTCCATGGTGCATGAAAGCTTTCAGGAACAATATGCTAATGATGAAAACCTTAAGGATATTTATTCAGCTTTAATTGTAGGCAAACAGATAGGAGAGAAAGATTACTATGTGCAGGATAAACTTTTGTATCATTTGGGCAAGTTATGTGTTCCAAAAGATGAACAAGCACATGTAATCCATGAAGCTCACACTTCTTTGATTGCATGACATTTTGGGGTAAGTAAAATAGTTACTCAATTACAGAAATATTGTTATTGGCCTTGTTATCACCTGAAGTTGCACCCCTGTTGAACCTAATGTTCAATGCCTCAGTGTAACATGGGAAGACCTCTAAAGATGTGGGTTTCTTGTAAGCAGAGGTCAACCTCCAGAGAAGGCCGGATTCCTTTGGTATCACCTAAACTATTGATCTGTAAAGGGAAAAGGAGAAGGAGAAAAACAAGACAATGGAAATTAAAACCTAGGGTGATACACCAAAATGATAGGAACAATGAGATACTCGATTTACACTTGAATATTGGTGACAGCCATGGGATTGCACAGCAAGATCCTGTAGATCACACACACAAACAGGTTTGACATGCACATGCCTTCAAGAAGGAAAGGCAAATTTTCACAAACTAGAAGCTCATGTGCAGGATTAAGTAAACAAAATTTGCAACCTACATGATGCTACTTCTGCAAAGAAAGGCATGACATGAAACAAAAGCTATAAGGAAAGAGAAAATTTCACTAAGTAGCTCAATGAATCATTAAAGAATGCACAATACTTCACAAGAATCAGAAGGCAAAAAGATGGACCATCAATGGTAACCAAGGTAGATTTTGTATATTATGTTCCAAGTTGAATTACAGAAGCCTACTAGTCTAAGAGAGGACTGCAAAAGGGTCACAGAATTAAGAAGAGCATACATCCGAACTCCTTACAAAAAGGCATAAAAATGCCTTATATATAGAAAAGATATCGGCCCCTTAGGGATTATACAAAAATATCGGGCTCAAAAAGATCTACCCTCAGATCTTTTGGTGAATTAAATGCAGAAGCCTGCGTGTCCCTGTTGTTGGTGTCGGTGAAGAAACATTCTCGAAGAAGTCCTCTGATCTTTCTGTAACCATCGCATTCATTCTTGTGTCCTTGTGTCTTCGCGAAGCTCCTCAGCTGAACACCTTGAATGCTACTGAGTTCATTGTGATTCGGGTTGCATTCATCCCATGTTGGCATTTTACGCTCTGACCAGACTACTATGGTTCATCTCAGCTCCTCATGGTTGGTCGAGCATTTTCCACGCAGGCTCGATAAGCGGTCAAAGCCCTTTCTGAAAAGAAATACATCTCGGTGAGACACTAAAGGTGTCTCACTGATGCAATTCTGCTTCTTGTAGCCTATCAGCATAACATGGCACTATCGCTGAATGCCTTTATTGAGCTTCAGATCTCATGCCGATGTTTCCCTAACGTATTTTGGTCTACCGAGCCCTTTGTACTTCGGCGAGACTGTATGTCTTTGCTAAGACCTCTTAGCGAGCTCCTTTACCTACCTCAGAGTGTCTAGTCGGCGTGACTCTCATCCTTTGGCAAGACACCTTGCCGAAGGAAAAAACCTTTGCCGAGCCCCACTTGTCGCTATAGCACCCTCGGGTCGTCCAGACCTCTTGTAGACTTTCCCTTTCGCTGGGACCCTGGCCTGTCAGCCAGACTTCATACCGAGTGCCTCCAGACACACCAACATCTACTTGAGTCACCGAGACACCTTCCATTCGCCGAGACTCTATACCGAAGTCTCTCTGCTGGGCTCATCGTTTCCTTCGCTAAGACTCCTGCCAATCAGGAAGACTCTTGGTGTTGACCCTACTTTGCATCCTATCGGGGGGACATCCCTACTTCGACATGACTTTATGCTGATGTCCTCGGTCTCAGGGAAGTCCTTCTGCTGTTAGCGAGACTCCCTCTATCGACCAGACCTCATGGCGAACTCTTTTTGTCTGCCCGAGCTCACTTCATTCCGCCGAGATCCATCTTGCTGTCCGGGAGACATCCAACCTTCAGCAAGATCTTATGCCGAGCTTTAAAACTTTTGGCAAACTCCTATTTTCCCCCTTGGGCTCCCTTTTGTTTTGTTGAGACCTTTATAACACCGAGACATCTCAGCGAGATCCTTTAGTCTTATTGAGGCCCCTCCCTCTTTTGCGTTGGGGAGACATCTTGCTTTCGCCAAGACATCATGGCGAAATCCACTTATATACACTGAAGGTATCCTTTTGGTGAGACCTGCTTTCGCCGAGACGTTACACCAAGAGCATTTCACTTTGTACTTCATTGGTGAGACCTTAAGCACTCGCCAAGACAATTCCCCAATGCAGAAGCTCCCACCAATATGTGTATCCCTCCATGTAGCGTAGACCTCCCAGTGTTGGCAAGACGTTTGGGTGACATCCTCATTCTCGACGAAAGCACTCTTTTAAAACTGGCGGGGGCGGGACTTCGACGAAACTAGAGCCGGAACCAGGGGAGAGAGGAAGTGGGAGCAAAGAGAGAAGAATCCCGGTGGAACCTGGATCAAGAACAAAATAGGAACAACAAAGTAGAAAGTGGAACCAGGACTGGAACCAGGACCGAAACCAGAACCAAAACGAGAACCAAAATTTTTGGAAAAAGTTCTGGGTTTGGATTCATTCCAACCTCACCTCCGACGATATGCGGGGAGAAAAGAAAGAAGGAAAAAACACACACAGGGAAAAAGGAGGAGACAAGACGAAAATGGCCAAGAAGAAAAGGAGAGAAGAAAGAGTGAAACCAGAACTAGAACCGGAACGAAGACGGGAACCAGAATTTTTTGAAAAGCTTCGATTCTGGTTTCGGTCCTACTCCGACTCTGACAGAAACAAAGGAGAAAGAAAAAACACATGGGGGAAAAAGGGGAGGAGACAAGAAAAAACTGGAACAAAAACAAAGGAAAAGGGGCCTGACAAAGACAGAAACGACAGAAGCGGGGTCAGAACCGTATTGGAAACAGGAATTGAAACCTTTGAAAAGTTCCACGTTCGGATCCCAGTCCGATCCCGCCCCTGATAGAAACAAGGAAAAAGGCAAGAGGAAAACAAAAAGGAAAGAGGGAAAAGACACGACACAACACAAAAAGATGGAAAACCCACCCCCAAGTCGAAGGCTTGCACGCTGGGCTCAACCCTCTTGGGAGCCACATTTAACCCATGTGCTAAACTATAACATCATTTCCCTTGCATCTGATGCAAGTGTTCCTCTAATTGGCCTTCTTGAACTTCTATCACATGATATTCTACCTGATTGAGCCTGAGGGTGAAAATTAGGTAACAGGCCTAAAATGCAGAAAACTATCACCAAATACATTAAAGGTTGTATTATGTGTGCAACTAGTAAACCAATTAACAAAAAACTAGGGTTGTACACACCATTACCTATTCCATCTCGTCCATGGGAAAGTGTGTCTATGGATTTTGTTGGGGGTTTACCTCTATCTAGGAAGGGTCATGATTATCTTTATGTAGTAGTTGATCAGCTCAAAAAAATGTGTTTCTTAGTGCCATGTAAAAAGCAAGTCACTGCTGAACTGACAGCTCAAATGTACTTCCAATTTGTATGGGTTCATTTTGGGTTACCTACTTCTATTGTATCGGATCGAGATTCTCGATTCCTAGGGGAATTTTGGTCAGCTTTGTGGGGACTCATGGACACTAGACTAAAGAAGAGCACAACCTTCCATCCACAGACCGATGGACAGACAGAGGTAGTAAACAAGACAGTTGTGCATCTACTCAGAGGCTATTGCAACAAGCATCCCAAATTGTGGGACGAGAGTCTTCACTATGTGCATCATTCTTACAACCATGCAATACACTCTTCTACAAAGAGGTCTCCTTTTGAGACTTGTTTTGGTTATGTGCCAAAGACTCCGATGGATTTTGCTTTTGGGAAAGATGATGTTGAAGATGGATGCCATGATGCAGAAAAGGCTTTGAAGTTCATCCAAAAAGTTCAAGCCATCCATCAGGCAGTGGAAGCAAAGTTGGAAAAGAGTCAAGCCAAATACAAGGCTCAACATGATAAACATCGCATTGATCATCATTTTCAAGTCAGTGATCGTGTTTGGTTACATATTAGCAAGGAAAGAATGCAAGGTGAAGGAAGAAAGCTTAAGCCAATTTGGTATGGTCCCTTTGAGATCTTGGAAAAGATCGGAACCAATGCTTTTCGCCTCAATCTTCCTCCATACATGCAGATCTATTCAGTTGTCAATGTTGAGAACTTGAAGTTGTATGAACCTCTGATGATATTGGACGAGGAGACTGACATTCAGGTTCCATCAGTTGATGATCTTTCACCAGAGTACATGTCAGAGTTGCCTGAAGACATCATCCTAGATAGGAAAACCAAGACTTCACGAAGGGGAGCAGTTGAGTACCTCAGAGTGGGACTGAAGGGGATGAATCCAAGCAAGGAAAAATGGATGGAGTTCGGTAAAGTGAGGGAACTTTACCCTCACTTACTTTCTGAGTAATCAAGCTTTCAAAGGTGCAAAAGCTCTCCAATGGGGAGGACTGATCCGGAGGATCTTCTTCAAAAATTGAAGTTCCTCTTTTATCTTTAGAATCGGTATCATCAACAAGAGGGTGAAATCTTGACTCCAATGCAACTCGATTGGAGTCAATCAGAGTCCCGAAGCTCAAAATATGTAAGGTCAAGCCTATGGTCAACCCTCAGAAAATAGGCCAGAAAAAGGGAAAAAATAAAAGCTGTCAAAATCAGCCAAAGTCAACACCATTGTGTAGTTCTTATCATCTCGATTCTGGTGAAGTTCATTTCACAAAAAATAGAGTTTGTATGATGAAGTTACAGATGGTCAAAATCTGGGTCAACCTGGTGATGTCAACGCCCAGTTAGCACAATGGCCAATCAGCCCTTGACACTTGTCATCTCCTCAATCCTCCATTTGGCAAATATTTTGGGAAAAAAATAATTCAAAATAAAATAAAATACATAAAAAATGTAAACTCCTAAAAAAGTGGGATAAACCCACCCATTAAGGGGGCCGCCCACATTTAGTGGGAAGCCACCCACCATATGGGGGGTGACCCACATAGTGTGGAACACCACCCATGTAATGGGGGGTGACCCACATAAAGTGGGGCACCACCTAAACATGGGGTGGCCCACACTTTGTAGGGAGCCTTCCATAAAGGTGGAATCCCCAAATTTAAGGAGATTTTAATTATTTTTTTCTAAAATTATTAAATTTGCCACCCCAACAAAATAAATCAAGATTTATTTTGTAACAACAAATGCCCAGAAAGAATAAAATTAGGGGCTTGGAATTTTTAAAGGGGGATATTATTGTTAATTTATCTATGTAAAGGAGATTATTAAGATTTTATGTAAAAATGGAGAGATAAGGCGGATTTTGTAAATCATTTGGTTGTTAACCAAACTGAGTAAATTTTTTGTATAAAAAGGAGAGATTAGAGGCTTAGAGGGGCAATTGAGAATTCCTCAAGTGTTGGAGACTTAGAGCTTTTTGGGAGATAATTTGTTGTTCCTGTATGTCAGGAGAATGCTGGAATTCCGTCGTGATTGAAGGGAAGAGCTTGCCAGCTATTGTAATGCTAAATTTTTGAAGATATCAATCAGATCGGTCTATTCTTTGGAGAGGGACCCAGAGACAGTTTTTTTTACGATGAACTCCATTATCAAGCTGTTTGCATTTTCTCTTTCTTGTCTCCTTCTAAATTATGTCTTTTTCTCAATTCCATTAGTTTAATTATGTTATGGTGTTGATTTCATTTTAGTAATTTGGAGATTGGAATTGTAATTGTTATACATTCTTTAAGCAATCGTCTTAGATCCTAAATCGGATCAGTTCATTATCATGAGAGATAGATTCTTGTGAACCAGTGCTCATGAATCATGCGTCAATGAGTCCGACTCATAAAAATACATGATTGAATCCTAATTTAGCAATATTACAATTTGACACGCTATGGAAAATACCTCATACTTATCAATTGATGAGCTAAAGGGGCTCTATAATGAATGGTTCATAAGTTAGAAGACTTGATGAAGGTTTTGCAAATGGGGTTGCAAGCTAAGTGGGCTTAACCTTGGGGAAAAATTTGTGGTTAAACGCGCTTGAGCTAGAGTAGTATTTGGATGGGTGACCTCCCGGGAAGGCCCATTGCTTCACCTCTGTGAGCATCACCTAGATGCAATGAGAGTTGAGTGGACCATTCATTATCATGAGAGATGGGTTATTGTGAACCACTACTCATGAAACATGGGTCAATGAGTTTGACTCATAAAACTACACGATTGAATCCTAATAGAAATGCCACTATTTGACATGCTATGGAAAATAACTCCTACTTATCAATTGATGAGATAAAGAGGTTCTATAATGAATGGTTCATAAGGCACAACACTTTTTGAAGGATTTACAAATAATATTGTAAGCTAAATGGGCTTAACCTTGGGGAAAGCCCCATGGTTAAGTACGCTAGAGCTGGAGTAGTGCTGGGATGGGTGACCTCCCGGGAAGGCCCAATACTTCACCTCTGTGAGCATCACCTAGATGCAATGAGTGCTAAGTGGACCATTCATTATCATGAGAGATGGGTTCTTGTGAAACACTACTCATGTATCATATGCCAATGAATTTTACTAGTAAAACTACATGGTTGAATCCTGATAGCAATATCATAATTTGACATGTTTTGGAAAATACCTCCTACTTACCAATTGATGAGCTAAAGAGGCTCTATAATGATTGATTTATAAGGAATAGTTCACTTTTCAAAGGTTTTACAAATGGGGTTGTAAGCTAAGTGGGCTTAACCTTGGGGAAATCTCTTTGGTTAAGCATGTTTGAGCTGGAGAAATATTGGGATGGGTGACTTTCAGGGAAGGCCTAGTGCTTCACCTCTATTAGCATCACCTAGATGCAATGAGTGCCAAGTGGACCATTCATTATCATGAGAGATTGGTTCTTGTAAAACACTACTCATGAATCATGGGTCGATGAGTTTGACTCATGAAACTACATAGTTGAATCTTGATAGCAATATCACAATATGACACGTTATGGAAAATACCTCCTACTTATCAAGTGATGAGCTAAAGAGGATCTATAATGAATGGTTCATAAGGTACAACACTTGTTGAAGGTTTTACAAATGGGGTTGCAAGTGAAGTGGGCTTAATGTTGGGGAAAAAATTGTGCTTAAGGATAGTTGAGTTGGACTAGTTGTGGATCCATTGGTGACCTCTCAGAAAGGCCCAATGCTTCACCTCTATGACATTGCCTAGATACAATGAGTGCTAAGTGGAAAATTCATTATCATGAGAGATGGGTTCTTGTGAACCACTATTCATGAAACAAGGGTCAATGTGTTTGACTCATAAAATTTCGCAGTTGAATCTTGATAGAAATATCAAAATTTTACACACTGTCGAAAATACCTCCTACTTATCAATAGATGAGCTAAAGGGAATCTATAATGAATAATTCATAAGGAACAATACTTGTTGAAGGTTTTACAAATGGGGTTAAAAGCTACGTGGGCTTAACCTTGCAAAAAAATTTGTGGTTAAGTGTGATGCTTGAGATGGAGTAGTACTGGGATGGGTGACCTCCCAGAAAGGACCAATGTTTCACCTCAGTTAGCATCACCTAGATGCAATGAGTTCCAAGTGGACCATTCATTATCATGAGAGATGGGTTCTTGGGAACCATTACTCATGAATCATGGGTCAATGAGTTTGACTCGTAAAATTACATAGTTGAATCTTGATAGGAATATCACAACTTGAAATGCTATGGGAAATACCTCCTACTTATTAGACAAAAAAAAATTTCCCTATAAAGATGGTGTGAATTTTTGGCTTGCTAGATTATTTAAAAATGACTACCGTTTTGGTGTCTCTATATCAATTAGGTTCCTTGCATGTGGAGGTGTGGTTTGAGGAATGAGGGATCATCTACGTATAATGCAAGTCTCATTGGATCATTAGGAGGATTTATGTTTGCATATGAAATAAGGTTTATGGGCTTATATATGAATCATGAAAAAGTTGAATTTAAGTACAAAAAATGAATTACTCCCACCAAGTTTGAGGCTAGAGACATTGACGGTTGGAGGAATATTGTCATCTCAAGGTAGCTTCTTTCTTAGATATCACACCTTGCGTGAGAAGTACCAACCTTTTTGTGTCTATCTTCATGGAGCAAGGGAGATATTAGTAGTTTTATGATTTATGGATGATGTGTGGAAAATAACACTCTTTCTCCACTAATCATTGAATAATGTCCTAGGAGTCCCAATTGGATTGACTAAAAACCTCACAAGGTGAGTCAATTCACAATGAGGAGGACCTAGGAGGGGGTTCTTTGAGTTCTAAGGGGTTCACCACTAAGAAAATGCTTGGAAAAGAGAATGTTGGAAAACATAGTGTGACATGCAAAATGACCTAGAATTAGAAATGCAAGCTAAATGAAAGATGCAAATAATGAAATTATGCAACAAGGAGATATAATATGTGTACTTGGGAAGTCTGGAGATGCTGTGAGGATTCTAGAAATGTAAATATGTTTCCAAAAAGTGTCGTGGAGGACTAAGACACCTAGGATGGCGTATTAGTCTTATTACTATTTTTTAGGGCAAATACGATGTCTTTGAGTGTCGAAACCGGATCTGAAGGAACCTCTAAAAATATGCTCAAGAGGACTAAGACGTCCAAGATGGCGTATTAGTCCCATTCTAAATTTATGAAAACTCTAAACGAGATCTTGAGCTCCAAGGTTTGCACTTGCTTATCTTCCGATTTTAGATTTTGAAACTTTTGGATTTAGCCTATAGGTGAGTTTCCATGAAGATGATTTTTTAATGCAACTTTTCAAGTTTTACAACTTTTCACTCCAAGTGATCTTCAAGAATTCAACCTAAATTTGCAATCACAAATATGCAATATGGAAAAACTTGTTGTTTGTTAGTGAATGGGGGTATGCCTTAGTCAAACCCCTTGTTGGTAATTAAAACTTGAAATAAAATAGAAATAATGATGGAAATGGTGAATGAACAACATGCAATGCTACAACTCACCAAACCCTTGGTGTAGAGTCTATAAAATTGTGTGCAATGGTTGCAATGGATATGGATCTTGAATGCTTGAAAGATAGGACTTGAATTTCATGCTTGAATCAAAACCCTAAATCACAAATGTTAGCATAACAACACACATGATGCAAGAAAAATCTTTGATATGATGCTTGAATCTTGATAATGGATTCAAGTGCTTGATGAATCTACTCTTGAATGCTCTCACAAAAGACTTTATTGCTTAGATTTCTTGATATATTGCTTAGGATGAAAAATGAGAGAAAAGGACCTTGTATTTATACTTATGTATGCATAAAATCTTGAAATTACATCACACCAAGCCAACATATGAATTCATTAAATAAAGGAGGCTAGATCCCACAAAAATTTGAAATTAAATCCCAAAAATGACACAAGGAGGACTAAGACGCCCTAGGTAGCATCTTATTCCCAAGCCATGAAACTTGGGGCACAAACACCAAAAAGTGGCCCAATTAAGATACCTCAAAATCAGGGTCTCAAGACCTTTAGGGGACAAAGACGCCCTAGGTGGCATTTTACTCCTGACCGAAAAATCAAGGACACATATATGGAGTCATTAAATTATCATTTATGCATTGGAGAATGTCAAGATTAACTAGAAAAAGATGTAATTCATAGGGCATGTGGACACAAAATAGGACCAATTAAGCCATAAAGAAGCATAAATAAAGCAAGGCGGGCCCAAAAAAGTGTGAAAATGCAAGGGTATGCACTTTCCTACACTACCATGGATAATTAAATGTGTCTTTGTTGGTGTAAATAAAGTCTTGTACCTAGTTAATTCATTACTAGGGGACTTATTTACATGTTAGTTTAGTTAGGTCCTAGGAAGGAATCTTTCTAGAAGACTTGTTAGTTGTTATCTTATCTTTCGACTTGTTTCACATGTGACCTAGGTAAGTGTGATAAGTTGTTTCATGTCGTATGATTAAGACACTTGTCATAATCTTATAACATCTTGTATCTCACCTTGGCTATATAACCAAGGGGTCTCTACTACATTTTACACACCCACAAAATTGAATCATAATTGATACAAATACAATTTATTCTTGTCATATTCATATTCTCTCTTTGTGTGCTTTCCATTTGGCCTCTAGTTCTTGGATGGCTATCTCCATAGCCAATTCTAACATGGTATCATAGAGGGCCAGGTGCCATTGGATAGTTTTTTTTCTAAAGAGAGATGGTAAATCTTGAAAAGTTGAGTATGCTCTTCTCTTGCATCGTATGATGATCTAGAGAATCATAAGAACTTGATAGCAATACCAAATTTGGGGAGGTTCCATTTTGAAACCTTTATTGCAGGTTCATATCAAATCTTGTTGATGCAAATTTGAGGTCACCATTGTGTCCAAAAGGTTTGAGAAAGTTGATTTTTCCTTTTTTTGTCCAAATCGGACATACAAGGCCACGTTTATGAGGGATTGAAGTTGAAGAGTGGTTGCTAGTTCCATAAGGTAGCTGTATTTTTACAGCATTTTGGGTCAAGTCCGACCTTTCCATCGCATCCAAAAGGACTAAAAACCCTAAGATCGACTGTCAAATTGTCAAATTTAGAGTAGTTGTCCATTGAGGATTTTTTTCCCCCCAAGGAACTGTACAACCCCCAGGTTGTCATTAATGCATAGTACGATCTGCAAAAAATTAAATAATATTATTTGAATCGGTTTTTGCTTTTTTTCAATTCTTTTTTGAAAAACTATCGATTTAAAAATATTGTAAAGGTTTTAATTTAAAAAATGAAATCAAAAATCTTTTTGTAGTATGCAGACAGAACTACAAATAAATTGTAGGTGTACCGGTACAGTACCCATGAGGGTAAGTAGGCTTGGACCACCAAATGGCAGAATATAAGTGGGTTGAGGGCCCCACAATTCAAACTAGCGGTCAATAAAAATTCTGCAATATTTAAAAAACCGGTTGGATTCTTATAAATCAATAGTCAGAGGAAATCTGCAAACATTCATAAAAAAATGTGATTATCCAAGCATATTCCACCATTCATCAATATTCCGACACCGTCTAAACCTGACAGTAGGAGAATATTCCAAGCGAATATTCTGCCTAGATTCCATCGACAAGGTGAATCGAATGTTGATCGACGATGTCCATGTGAATGCCTAATTTAACCCTCTGAAGCTTGTGATGGCTATTTGCTATCAAATTTAGCATATTGCTTTGATGATTTCAGTGGTTGGTTTGAATATTTTCTAACCCCCTCCTAGTTGAAGTTTTCATTTTTGCACCTGATCTTCAAACGCTCATAACTTGTGCTTAGGACCTCCAATTTTTGAGATTTTTTTTTTTATTTGGGCTAATTTTTTATACTCTACGTGGTGGTGTAATCAGATTTTTTTTTTTGGAGTTTTGGTTTTCCATAATTGTAGATTCTCACAAGTTTTGCTGCTTCGTCCTTATTTTGGGAACTTCAAGAGCTCATATCTTGCTCCTACGGTAACTTTTTGTGGTACAGTTTTTTTTTGAAAGTGCATAATTTTTTGTGTATTTTTCAATGGTATGATCAGATTGATCTCATTTTGTAGAAAAAGTTGTACTTGATTCTATGGAAAAATTTGGCATTTGCATGTACCAAGATCAAGACCACTTCGCTATTTTTGGCAAGAGGAAACTGTAAACGCACTACTCATAAAGTTCCAAACTCTTATGTTACTTGGGGTTTCTTTGATTGAGTGAATTTGGGGGGATTATTCTTGTGGTTGTGGTTGCATTCCTCTTGATTTATGTTCTTTCCTTATTGTTTCATCATGGAGCCATATACAATTCCATTTCTAACACCTTATAACTATCCTAAATGGAAAACTAAAATGAATAAATTACTATGAGTAAAAATATTGTATAGGATAGTTTATGGGCTTGATGGTGAACCAACAAATGATTAAGCTAAAAAGAATAAGTGGTTGATTAGTTGTGAAGAATCCATTGGCTATTTTTTCTTGTATGTCTCTCTTGAGTTGTTTCACATTGAGCACTTGGATACACCTATGGCTATGTGGACTACATTCTCAAACTTATTTGGGAAAACAGATAAAATTCAAGGACATTTTTTGGAGAATGAATGAATTAGTTTCAATCCATGTAATTTTTACAATATACAATACTTCATCACCAAAATCAAATCACTAAGAACATAATTGAAGGATTGTAAAAATGAGAAATCAGATACACAATTAGTGTTAAGTGTTCTTTCCAAGCTAGAACTTGAATATTCAATGTTTGTGTCTACTTTCTATGCTACAAAGAATGCCTTTGGGAGTGAGTTTAAGATACCTTCCTTTGAAGATTTTTCTATGCAACTCACTAGGGAGCAAGATAAGCTTATTCAAATGGGTGTTTTGAAGTCTTCAAAATCACATGCCTTGATTGCAAAGGATGAGAAGTCTTCAAGTGGAAAGAAAAAGAAAAAGAATACGCCTAATAAGAACACACAATCCACATCTAATTCCATAGAACATAAAGATTCATATGAAAAAGAGGCGACATCTAAGAAGGAGAGGCCTACTTGTGCATATTACAAGAAGGATGGACATGACAAACATTATTATTATAAGAAGATTATTGATGATTTGGAAAATTCTTCTAAAAAGAATCACATTGACTTACGTTCTAGAATGTCTGAATCACCTCCTCCTCCTTCATAACAATCTAAAAAGGAAAAAGGTCAAGCTTTATCATCAGAATATAAAGGATATGCTCTTTGTGATTTTCCAAGTCATGGATTAGGGAGATGGCTTCTAGATTTAGGAGCCTCTCATCATATGGCATATTTGTAGTCTATATTATCTTCTTTTTAGCCTTGTACTATGTTCCTATTTTGATGGGAAACAATACATACATGAGTTTAATTGGGAAGGGATCTATTAGTTTTGGGGATAATAGTTTCTAGGATGTTTTGTGTGTTCCTCATTTAACGAACAATCTCCTTTCCATATATCAGATTACACATGGTGGAGATGGGAGGATTGTGGAGTTCACACCTGATTTAGTCACCATTTGAGACTTGGATAGTAGAGAGCTCATTACTATCGGGATGGTTGATCATTCATCTCAGTTGTATACCTTTGCAAATTTTTCTTTTGATGGTGACATTTTTCCTTTTGCTGTTGATCACACTTCAAGTATGAACCATGATTTAGAGGAGATATTTGACTTCTTGAACTTGGGAGTTCTCACATCAGATCCAGTTCTTGTGTCATGCATTCTATCTCCTCCATATATTGTTGTAGTTAATGATGATTGCACGTTGCTACATATATGGCTTCTTTTGATTCAGCGTAGTAGGATCCTCATTGTCTTTCAGATTTGGCTACTTTGCATGACTTCTTGACAGGTATTTCAGACTTGTTTGTGGATTCTCATTTTACAAATTTGGGAGGCATCATTGATGTCATTCATCTTCTCTTTGATAGAGAAGATCCTTCTTCAGTTGTTCAGAGGGAACACTTTGACCCTCTTGTTCAATCTCTACATGATCATTCTTTATAGTTTGATGTGACTGTGGATACTTTTGGAAAACTCTTGGAGGAGGCTTCATTGTCTTTAGAGAGGATATCTTTATCTTTGGATCATGTTCTACATTTATCTCTACTAGATTCTAGATTTTCCTCTTCAGTAGTGTGGCCTAGAATGCCTGTTTGGAGTGTGTTAGCTTTCGGCATTAACATGGAGACACTTGAGCATGTTTCAAAGATATACATCATCCATCTTCCTGACATCTTCCATACATCCATGGTTTTGTTTATTCCTAAGGGGAGGAACATTGTTCATCGATATTGGATCATCTTCAAAATTCATTCTTGAGCTTCTAACATCATTGCAGGAGACTCAAGATTGAGGAGAGACTGCCTTGTCTCTCTTTTTCTTCTCTCTTATTGGGGGTCTTTTTCCTCACATGGGGTTTTGGCTTTCTCATGCATCATTGAGAGCATTTATTTTTTGTATTTCATCTCTCTTTTGGGGAGGAGTTTTGTTCCACTGGATTTTCTCCTTTTCTCTATTTGTGAAATATTTCTTTGCATATGTACATGGGTACCTAATATGGCCTAGTAGCCAGGACCCATCCTTGCGTCTTTGTGTCATTTGCATAATAATTTGCAACTCCCTATGTTGCACTTAAGGGGGGGTGTTGGTGTAAATAAAATCTTGTACCTAGTTTGATTCATTACTAGGGGACTTATTTACATGTTAAGTTTACTTAGATCCTAGGAAGGAATCTTTCTAGAAGGTGTTAGTTGTCATTAGTTGCTATCTTATCTTTTGACATGTTTCACATGTGTGACCTAGGTAAATGTGATAAGTTGACTCATGTCATATGATTAAGACACATGTCATAATCTTATGACATCTTGTATCTCACCTTGGCTATATAACCAAGGGGTTTCTACTACATTGTGGGTGATCCCACAATAGTGGTTTACAATTTTTGGCCAAACTGGACACTGAAATTATTATTTTTAACTAAATCTTCACATTCGGCCACCTATAGCGACTAAACCATGAGGAATTTGAAGATGATGCAAACTAGAGTCTCGTCACATTTTGTTTGTAGATTCTAAAAATATTTTTTTTCAAAATTTTTGGAATCAAATTGCACTTATTTTTCCATCTCCCATGAAAATCGGTTTTTTTCAGAGAACAACATTTTTAAAAAGTGACACACACCGTATAACTCATAACCTTTTTTCCATGAAGGATAAAATTCTAATTCTTTCAAATTTAGATTTGTAACTCTGATATCTAGTGCTTCCACTTGGTTAGATAGTTTTTTATTGAATATTTTTTCTTTAATCAAGTTTCGAAGTCAAACAAATTACAATTCAAACATAGCACAGTTGCATAATGCGTAACTTTTTTTGTATATATTGAAATTCATTTTTTTTTGTTGGATCAAGGACTTCAATATCTGGTGCACTCATATTTTTCAAATTTTTTTTTATAATTTTTTATTTTTCCACATGTACAGAACAAATACCTTCATTTTCGATGAAAAACGTATGTTTAATAAAACTAAAAAACCAAATACATAATAAACCCAAAACATATTAAAATTATATTCGTTGGATAGCTCGTTTCAAGGACTACCTGATTCTAGTTGGGTTTGTGAAGAATCCTCCATTTTCATCCTCAACCCGAGCTTTGAAGCCTAAAAATTTAGGTTTTTTTTGTGTTTTAGGGGGAGAATGAGGAATAAGGGGGGTTCGTACAAACCCCTAGGGATTCGTACAAACCCCTAGGGATTCGAGAGAACCACCCTTCAATGCACATTTCATTTTTTTTTTTTTTTGGGAAAGAAATTTGGGCCTAGTAATTAATGTGTTCACTCGAACCCTAGTTTGGGTGAACCCCTTTTGGGTTCGGTCGAACTTGTAGGTTCATTTGGACCCCTAAAACCAATTTTTTTTTCCATGGGGTCATTTTTTCTCAGTTTTCCTTCCTCCATCAAATTGTAAACCACTATTGTGGCTTCACCCTTGTACACACACACAACATTAAATCATAAGTGATAAGAATATAGTTTATTGTTGTCATATTCATATTCTCTCTTTGTGATTTCCATTTGGCCTCTAGTTCTTGGGTGGCTATCTCCATAGCCAATTCTAACAGTCTCAACCCATAGAGGGAGAATCGTTACTATAGATAGTTATAATAACCCCTTCTAATTACTACTTAAATATTGATTGCAATTGAAATTATGAATATTAAACTTTAAAAATATATAACTTAAGAAACTATTTTCAATAATAGCAACACGTCTAATTATAAATGAGTCATATATATATCCATTTCCAATGTCAATTACAATATCCAAGTTGACTTGGCTCATAGGCCACAAAGTCAATACAATATATAATTTACATCAAGGTTACATCATAATTCTATAATAACTTAAAAACATCCAAGGTTTCCTCTTGACACTTGCCTCCTCTGGTGGATGAGAACATGGCAAAAGCACTTTATCACCCAACAATGAAGCTTACATTTCCCCAGAATTCTTCCTACTTGAAGAATACCCGACCCTACATGGAAAGTTTAGCAAGAGAACAATCTGTAAGGTGGAATCTAGTGCGTGCCCAAACATCAAGATGGATCTCTATCTATGATTAGAAAAAATGCAAGATCTATTCTAAGAATGGAAGAGAGTATTATCACCAAGTCCATACATACATAATGGGCTAATTGCTTGGCCAAGCATAAAAATTTAGTTGCAACAACAAAAGATAGGTTTTTGGATAAAGCAAAAACCTATACTCTTTGTACTCCATTTCAACACCCATCCCGTAAGGTAACTTTCAATAACATAAATTTGTACCTTAGAAACTATCTACCCTCTCACAACATCTACCCTAAGGTGCTCTAGTCTACTTAGGTGTTGTTGTTGTACTAAACAAAGAGACTATTCTTTACACACATATCTACAAAAATTAATTCAATCTACTTAATTCCTCAACTTAAATAAATCAAAAAAATAATTCAAATGGATCTGTTCAATTCATTATCCATTCAATTCCTACACATATCACATGATTGCATTCAACATAATTTAGTATTCATTAAAAATGAATTAAATAAGTAACAAAAGAAGCTATGTCACAAGTATGTGTATGTACGTAGACGAAGGTCTATGTGCATACACATATATATGCCAACTTAAGTAAATATATTTGTGCATACATTTTGAAATAAAAAACCATTATAACATATTTATTTCATTCAAAATAATGGTACAAATTGTCATATCGTCTGATAGTATTACAAGGTGTAAATTTCCTGTTTCAAATAAAGAACATTTCTTTTTGAATAGTTTCCACATACTGATGTGTTGTTTGTATCATAACAATGTTGTATACAAAAGTTTACAATTATTGTGGCAATATGTATCATTAACAGTTTCAAGTTACCTAGTATTTTATGTAAACAGTCAATGATCTATCATTCTGGATGTATAAATATTTAAACAATACTAGTGTCCTTTTTGTACAAACAAGTGAATCGAACGACATGCTTGTTTTAAATCACATATAAAGTTGGAACATTTATATTACTGTTTCAGGTTAGGAGAGAGACCCATGCTTCTATTGGTGTCTTTTTTGGATATAAGTCCAAGCCACTGCCATTTCAAGTGCGACTAATAGTCGAATGACTGTTGGTTTTATCACTAACATTATCATTAGCCAAACCTTGAAGAATTTTGATTATTGACTTACATTGTTTGACGGCTAGTTGGTAAGACTCATTCATAGTGGTCATTCTATGGAACGATTTGAACATCGTTCTAGGGAACAATATGTGCATGAAAAATGGACTGGTGTAAAAAAAAAATGCGAGCATCACATGCAAGAAACAAGAAAAATGGAGATCATTCTAATGAACGATTAAATCTATGTACAAATGGTACACTACAAATTGATCTTAAAGATCATGCCAACATAATAAAATGGAATGATATAATCATTCCACCCTCGTTCGTGGTGAACGAGCAGACATGCATAAATAACAACATTGACATATATACATCATTCTATGAATGATTATTGCAGCCTTCACACCCATTTCGTGCGACGTACCTATTCAGCCTAGCCGACAGGAAGAACAAAAAATAGTGAAAGATAACAATAGTGATACAATCATTTTCCCTTAAAGGGAAACAATAACGATTTTAAAATCATTTAATACAAAACTATAATTCTAGCTATCGAAATCATCTAATTAACCATGTAATGGTTAATAAAACTTACATGCAAGAAATAATGAAAAGAGGTCAAACAATATATGATACAAAGCCTAATGAGGTTTGGCTATCATGCTGAGAGAGGATTATGCATAGAATTAGTGCATGAAAGGGTTGGATGATAAGGCCCTTGCAATATTTTTGAAGAAATGATTGATCTTAAATTAAAATTTCTTGGTACTAAAACAAATTCACTTGCAAAAAATAGACATCTTAATTTTTTTCCATCAACTCAAATGAAATTGACCTAATGAAAGGGAAAAGTGAAAATTTTGAATAGTATGTACTGATAAATCAAGCATATAGAGCATCAGACATTGGTTTTCACCTCTATCATGGCTTTTCCTTGGCTTTTCCTACTTTTCTAGATGAGTCGATTCACTTTCTTTCTTTTCTTCTTGATTTCCCATCACCACTGCTAGTCTCTCTAATTCCCTCCCAATATTTCATGCTACTAAAATGGAAAACCTTGTTTGCTCCATTATGGGAGCCATTTCTTTCCATAATCGACATTAGTTTTAGCTTCCCCCATACTGAAATTTGAATATCATGCCTTAAATTCGAATATAGGCCACTATTTCATAATATCTTCCTTAGGATATTATTTGAATTCAACAATGCGGTTTTTAATAATTTTGATCCCATATTCAATTTTATAAGGAATTATAGTGTATACAAATGAATACCTTTGCATTTTCACACTTAATTTGGACCTATTTTAGCACCTCTTGCATTAAATTCCCTTTAGGTCACCTATTATGGGCCCCTAAGACCCCTTTTTGTGCATCCCAAGGCATATTTCAACTTTAAACCTGACCAAAATCCATAAACAATTGTTAATCTTCGTAACCCACCTTTTAAATTTGTAAAATAAGCCTTGTGGGACCAAGATGCCACCTAGGGTGTCTTAGTCCTCGGGGCTTTATTTTCATGAATTAAGAGTGGGAAATGAAAATATTCGATTCAAACTGGCATTTTGTCAGCCTTCAAAATATAATAATTGGGTTATTAGATAGGAATGACTATAAAAGTAAGATTCACATCCCATTTTCACATAAGCAAGACAAAATTTGAGATAAGTTGTGAAGATAGAAGAAGCAAGTTTGAAGGAGAGTTTCAAGAAGCAAGGAATTGAAGTCTTGGAGCAGCCTTCTATAATGTTTTTGCAAGTTTTTCAAGCCTATTTTCAAGCCAAAATCTAGCATTGCCAAAGTCTAATAATGGACGCCTATTGAAGATCATGAGAGATTCTAGGTTGGAGATGCAACTAGCCATTCTTCCAAGCCTAAAGACTTGTTTCTTGATTGATTCCATCTTCCATTGTTGTTCTATTTTCTACCTAAATAAGGTACATTTCATGTTTATGACTTATTAGGGTGATTAGAGATCTTCTTTGTAGGTCATTTTCATTTGCATCTTAGGATTTCTATTCTAACAAATTTGAATAGGGTTTCTCCATGTTCAAGCTTGCATAATCTTAGCCACACTTAAGATTAGGGCACACACATTTCCATTTTCATGTGTATGCTTTTTCATGAAGGTTCAATTACCAAACAAGGGGTTTGACCAAGGAAAACCCCCATAAACAATCAAACCAATTTCCTTTGTTTTGTAGGCTATTTTGCAGGTTCAAATTTGAAGACTTGGTGGAAAAGGGAGTGTAGACCTTGAATCTCAGGATGACGTTCAAAACTTCCAAAAATTCAAAGTGGGAAGTTAAGTTGCCACCTAGGGAATCTTAGTCGTCCAAGAGGAACTTTGTAGATATTCTTCCGGATCCTATTTCAATATCAGAAGATTCTGCATCTACCCCAATAAATAGCAGCGAGACTAAGACAATGTAAGGACATATTTGTCCTCCATAACATATTTTGACAGCTTATTTGCATTTTTGGAATCCTCATTGCATTTCCAAACTTCCCAGGTACATACATCCTAACTCCATGTTGTATAATTTCATCATTTGCATCCTTCATTTAGCTTGCATTATTAAGTTTTGTGAGTTGAATGCTTATTTGTCTTTTCCAAGCATTTGCTTGGTGGTGAACTCCTTAAAGCTTAAAGAACCCATTCGTAGGTCCTCCTTATTGAGAATTGACTCACCTTGTGAGGTTGATAGTCAATCTAATTAGGGTTCCTAGGACATTATTGAATGACTTGAGGAGGATAGTGGTCCATCTACCACCATTTTTCCCAATGGTTCATTTTGGTGAACTTGATCCTTTTTGAGCATTCATTTTCTGATTTGGAGTCCATTAAAGTCCTAGATCTAGGTTGCATTCATTCTTGCATTGCATCTTGCATTAGTGAAATTGCATCTAGGGTTTCTCATATTTAGTGAAAGTGCATTTAGGGTTTCCTATATTTGCATTATTGAAAGTGCATATAGGTTGCATTTTTTCTTTCTTGCATCATCTTATCTCATTAAAAAATTGAAAAGTACATTTTTCATCATCCTTGATTTAGAAACATTGTTCTTGCATTCAAAATTGAAAAAAAAATTGCATTCAACTTTGCATTCAATTGCCTTTTTTTAGTTACTTTTTCTTGTATTTATTTGCATATTTTTCTGTTCGTAAACATCAGATCCCTAGGTAGGAAACCTGGGAACACTATTTGCAACTCAGATCTTTTCGCTTCTTTGAAAAAACCTATACTGGGACTAAAATGCCCTTCTTGGCGTCTTAGTCCGTCTCAGGGTTTTTGGTCCAGAACCCTATGTGAGTTGTGTGTTGTTTGTTCCAGTTTCTGGAACTTCCATATTTCATTAGGAGGACCAAGATGCCCTTCCTAGAAGCTTAGTCCCTATGGAGTTTGACGTTATAACGTTCAGGGTGAAATAGTGAATTTTTGTGCTTTTGTTTGCTATAGTTACTATGCTATTTCAATTTGTCATTTGACTGTTTTATGTATTTTCATAGTTCATGTTTACAATTTCTTGATAAAGATAGCTTATTGCATAGATTTCATTTCACATTCGTTAGAAAACCAAAACACAAAAACCAAAACATTAACAAGCATAAGTTCATGGTTATTTAAAGTATGTCAAAACCATTTGTCCACGTTAGCGTAACCCTCAAGCCTTTTAGTAGTGATGACTTTGATATGTTATATGAAGCCCTTGAGGACTTCATCTCGCAAGGTTTTCCCACTAAGTATTTTTCAAACAAACCTAAAAAAAGAGAAGTACATGTCATCCAACCTCAACTTATCCTTTATTGACCTTCAAACAAACCTCAACCTTCAAACAAACCTGTCCTTATCCTTGAAGCACCTAAAGAAAATGTTTCGCAACAATCAAGTTATAATACTGTTTCTCATACATATAACACAAGGAATAATAGATAGCCTCAACCTAATCCTGTTTCGTTAACATTTCCCAAACCTATATTACCTAGTGCTCCTCATTTATCATTGCATAGTGGAAAGGAGTATGATCTTGTTGAACAACTTAAGAATACTCCTGCTAATATTTCCTTATGGGATCTTATTCAAACCTCACCTAGTTACCACACTATGCTTTAAACAACCTTACAACAAGTCATGGTTTGTCCTAGTAAAAATTCAAATGATGTGGCAGCTCTAATACAAGGAATGAATATAGTTAATGTAGACATTACCTTCCACCAACATGAGATCCCTCCATTGGAAATGAGAATGAAATATGATGCATTGATGATAATAGCTAGATATAACACCATGGGAATAAAAAGGATCGTTGTTGATAATGGATTAACTCTAAATGTGTGCAGTGCAAACCTTTCAGATAAGTTGGGAGTGGATAAATAAAAAATGAAACCCGAATCCTTATCGATTTGAGGATTTGACAATATAGGAAAGAAACGGCTCAATGTGATTACTTTTCCTATTTTAATTAGAAAGGCTACCTTACAAACTCATATTCATGTTACGCCTCATGACCTTTCATGTAATCTTCTTTAGGAAGACCATGGATTCATGAGATGTATGTGGTGCCTTCGAATCTTCATCGAATCATGAAGTATGTCTATAAAAACATGATATACCAAACTGAAATGGACCCCGAGCTTGAAAGTTTTTTGCAAATTGAAAAAGGAAACACCAATCCTTTGAAAACATTAATTTCAACATGAAAAATTGAACCTATGAAAGAGGAAAAAAGAGAGATGGAAATGGTGTCAAAATTAGCAGATGATGTTTAGGGTTTCTTGGAATTCACACCTTCATTTATGGGAGAATATATAATCACAAGAAAAGAAGATGAATTTTTTTTAAGGAACCATTGGTCATGTCAAAAAAAAACTTGGGAGAAAAATTGAAATCATCTACCTCATCTATTCTTGAAGGAGACACAAGCTACACAACAAAATTTGATGAGATAGATTATCAACAACCACCAAAATCGAAAGAAATGGAAAAAATTTATGGGAGAGGTTATGAAATTATGAAACAATTGGGTTATAATGGAAAAGGTTGTGGAAAGAAAGAACAAGGAACTTGTGTGCTTATAGAACCTAACATGCAAGAAATGAAAAATGGTTTGGGATACTGTCCTTCTAAGATAACGCAAGTAAATAAGAGACCTTCATTAAACATCAACACTGTCACGTGTAAACCAAAAATTAATCTCACTCTGAAGCATCCAAAATTGCTTGATATGAATTCTAAACCATCATGGGAATACTTTGAAGATGAAAAAGCCTTGAAACAAATGCTAGGAGTTTATTATAAACCATCTACTCCTCCTCACAAGGAAAAGGTTATATGTGCTATGATAAGCACCAGACAAAAAGATGGAGAAAAGAAGAATGGTGAGATAGACATGAATAATGAAGAATACAACCTTGAATTTTTGAGACCAAACACACTTCCTTTAGGGGATACAGTGGATATAGCAATGGAAATCAATGATAAAGAGAAAGTGATTAAGATAGGAAAATGCCTCGATGATGGAGAACAAGAAGATACTGCAACTTTGCTTCATGACTTTCCCAAAATTTTCCCTTGGACTTATTCGGATATGTCTAGAATTGATCCTAAGATTGTAACACACAACATAGTCCTTTCTGAAAATACTAACCCTAATAGACATAATATTCAAAAAATGAATCCTAAAATAACATTGTTAGTTAAGGAAGAAATTGAAAAAATTCTTGAGGCTGGTTTCATAAGACCTATAGATTATTCTCCTTGGATCTCAAACATTATCGCAGTCACAAAACCTAAAAATCGTATTAGGATGTGTACAAATTTTTGTGATTTGAATAAAACATCTTTAAAAGATGAATTTCCCCTTCCTAATATTGACATGATAGTAGACTCGACTGCGAGACATGCCTTGTTGTCATTCATGGATGGATTTTCTAGATACAATCAAATCTTCATCAACCTTAAAGATCAGTACAAAACAACATTCACAACTATTTGGGGAACATTTTGTTGGGTTATGATGCCTTTTGGATTGAAGAATGCAGGCATAACATATCAATGAGCTATGACACTGCTATTCCATGATTACATACATAAGATTTTGGAAGATTATGTTGATGATATTCTAGCTAAATATTTAACAAGACAAGACAATGTGAATGTTCTTCAAAATATTTTTGAGCAAATTAAAAAATATAACATGAGATTGAATTCAAAAAAGTGTCTTTGGTGTAGATAGTGGAAATATTTTAGGTTTTATCGTATCTCACAGAGGCATTGAGGTGGACACAAAGAAAATTGATGCTATAGTTAGCATGATGCCTCCTAGAAATATCTCTCAATTATGTACCTTACAAGGAAGAATTCAATCCATTCGATGATTCATAACATCCTTAGCAGATCAAACATTACCATTTACACACCTCCTCAAGAAGGGAATACATTTTGATTGGAATGAGGATTGTGAACAAAATTTTGAGAGTTTGAAAGATTATCTTGTCACCCCACTTGTTCTACAACCTGCTATGCAAAACAAACCATTCATCCTTTATACATTGGCTTTAGCCCATACTCTTGTAGCATTGTTGACTCAACAAGATGAAAAGGGTAAAGAACATCCTGTCTATTACATTAGTATAACATTAATTGATTATGAGAAATGATACACAACAATATAAAAATAGTGTTTGGCTCTTGTATTCGCTACCGGTAAGTTGAGACATTACTTATTAAATGTTGAAATAAAAGTAATGACAAAGTTTGATCCTTTAAAACACCTTTTCACTAAAACCGACTTATCAGGATGCTTACCTAGGTGGGAAATATTGTTGATTGAGTTTGACCTTAAATTTGTTTCACAAAAAGCAATTAAGAGTCAAGCCTTGACTGACCAGTTGGCTGATGCTCCTTCTCCTTTGGCGTTACCTGGTAATGAATCCTTCCCTGACAATAATGTGTTGGTAATCGAAGAAGATACATGGCAACTGCATTTTGATGGATCTAAGTGAAGAACTGAATCTGGTGTGAGAGTTATAATAAAACCACCTACAAAAGATCCTATTTCCTTATCATATCATTTAACTTCATCTGTACAAAAAACAATTGAGTATGAAGCGTTACTCATCAGATTACATGTCACTGTAGTTATGGGCGTTAGAGAAATTAAGATATTTGGTGATTCATAATTAATCATCAAACAAATAAATGGAAAATATCAAACAAAACATGATAAATTATCAAAATACAAGGATCTCACAATGAAATTATTAGAGAAGTTTGAATCACTCACCATTGATAACATCCCTCAAAAAGATAATCGTCATACAGATGCAATGGCCAGTGCAACTTCTCTTATAACCCCTTAAGATCCTTCAAAAGACTTCACCTTCATTATGCATACAATTACAAAACCATGAATCAACGATAAAGAAGATGAAGTATTAGCAACAAATGTTGAAAAATCAGGTGAATGGTATGATACAATTTTCAATTATTTAAAACACGATACCTTTCCTAAGCCAACAAATAAAAAAACTTGTTCTCGTCTCCAAAAATTTGCGTCTAGATATATCATCCTAGCGGACATTTTATATAAAAGATCCTTTGATGGAATCTTGCTTAAGTGTCTTAAGCAATCCAAAATCCCTATAGAACTTGAACAAGCTCATGCAGGTGCTTGTGGGGGGAATTTTAAGATCATTAGTTCAAAAGCTAATCCACATGGATATTACTAGAAAAATATGGAATGAGATTGCTTTGAATACGTTAAGAAATGTCATAAGTTTCAAGAGAATCAAAACTTAATCCATGCTCCTGCCTCTGAGCTTCATGCACTATTTCCTATTTGGCCATTCTTAGTATGGGGTTTGGATATTATTCAAAAAATATCTCCACCTTCATTCATTGGACATACGTTTATAATCATAACGATGGATTATTTCATGAAATGGGTAGAAGCTTTCTCCTTGTATTCAATAACAACCAATATAATATGTCGTTTCATATTGGAACACATTATTTCTCACTTTGGACTTCCTTCCACGTTAGTTTTAGACAATGGGACACCATTTAAGAATAATGATGTGAAAAATTTCTTCAAAACATTTAATATACAACATCGATTCTCAATGCCTTACTACCCACAATCTAAGGGACAAGCTGAATCAACTAACAAAACTCTTCAGAAAATTCTAAGAAAAACCATGAACAAACATAATAAAGACTAGCATGTACACAATGAATATACGTGTTATGGGCTTATCGTACTATTATAAAAAAATTCAATGGGAAACACACCTTATAACCTTGTTTATGGTGCCAAGGCAATTATGCCCTTGGAGTTAGAGATTCCATCCTTATGAATCACTCTTCAAGGGATAATTGATGAAAATACTTATAGGGAACAATGATTACACCAACTTGAAATGATCAATGAAAGGTGCATCAATTCCCTCAAACATCTTCAAGCTTACCATAAGAAAATACAACAAAGTTATAATGGCCATGTCATCCCTCACTCATTCAACAAGGGTGATTTGGTGCTATACGAAAAATCAGTGAAATGTCAATGCCAACTCAACAGAGAAAGGAAAGTTTAGCCCTAATTGGGTAGGACCTTATGTAGTTCAAGGGAGCTATGGGTTTGGAGCATACCTAATATTTGAAATGGATGGTACACCTCTTCAAGAACCTATCAATGTTGCACATTTGTGTTGGTACTATGCCTAGCCTTTCTAAATAGCGCGAGTTCTTCAAGAAGTGATGTTAGAGAAAATGGATAGTATGCCATTGTCTCTTGCACTTTCTTCGTTCCTAACACATAGTCCTTTGTGTCTTGAATTGTGAAGTAGTGGGTCTAATGTGGTTTTGGATTCTTACTTTAGGTATCATGCTATTTAGACCCTCTGGTGTATGTTATGCTAGGTTAAATCCTTATTTGCATTTAAGATTCAATTAAATCATAAGTGTAATTAATTTAGCATAACATACTATATCATAAATGTAAGAAAAATTAAGAAAAGACCTATTAGATCATGGAGATATTTATTAAATAGTCTAACAAATATTATTTAATAAGTCACATTGCCATATAACACACAAATATAAAACCCAAACATGCTCATATACATATTAAAGGTTTTAATACATCTCATCGATAATACAATGTCACTATGGCCTTTGATTGTTGGATCCCTCGGGATGTGGTGTTTGCGCCCATTGAGAGACAGTGTTGTGTGATCGAGATCTACTCATGCTAGACATCTCCCACATAGTCCGTAGTGATCTGTGTAGCTTACCCTCACGTATCAGTGCCTCCACACACTATCGCTCTATGCCGTCTCTATCATCCTGGAATATGAAATTCTCTCTCTACAATTGCTCGACCTCTGACTATAAGATAGCCTATCTCTTAAATCTCTGAGCTACTCGAGCCTCCTCTAACTCCACCTCTAATGCTGATGCTCAACCCTTAGCTCGATCAATGTGTGCCTATATTTTCTATCATATGCTCCCTTGAATCTCACATAAGGCTTGAATAGGTCCATGCACTCTACCATGAATGGTAGGGGCATGTACTCTGTGGTAGTAGCCTCATCTGCACAAAGGGGTGGCACTAACTCTATAGCCACACGTTGGAAGAGATCCTTGGATCTATCATGGTCCTTGCAAGATAGAAATCATGAGAATAATCACTATACATCATCTTAATATATACATATACATGAGTATGATATACATAAAAAACAAAGCATAATAATAAATATTATCACTTGGGTCTATATCATGATTTGTAGGAATCTCAAATGCCCTACTACTCTCCTTGTGCTCTTAGACACTGGCATGTGTAGACTGTGACCTCGTAACTTGTGTGGGAATTATATCTCTCCACTCAGGTCTAAGAGGACTAGCCTCACCTTTCTCATTGTCCCCACTCATAGGTTGGCTCTACTTATCCTCTATCTCCTTGTCATCCTCCTCTCGCTCATAGTTGCTATCATCCTCTGACTCCTCATCTTCCTCTGGGAATAGATCTACTAGATCTACTCTCTTGCCTGACTCTCTGTCCTCCTCCCCTAGATATGGTAAAGGTCCTGCAAAGCCCATAGGATAATCCATAGGAAAGATAGCTCCTAGCTGAACCACCTCCCACCACTCATTGGCACTGTGTTGTGTCACCGTAGTCTATGTCAAAGACTGGGGGCATGTTTGTCTCCTCCTCCTCTGACTCGATCTAGATGAAATCATCTGCTGTTAGCCATTTTAGGTCCCTAGGTCTATGAGTGCTCCATACTGACTGTCTATATGAAGAGTATAGTGTCAGTTGTCTTTGCACCTGCCTGAACTGTCTCATGATGCGATTGTAGTAGAAGGGTCTCACTACTTGATCGTGTCGTCCCTACAAAAGTCTATCCCTCTGCATCCGCCTCAGCTATCCTGTTGTGTTTGGCTAGAATAGGTACATCAAATGGGGTCCCCATACAATGTCCTCCTCACTCAGTCTATCAAATCTAACCCTCCAGAATAATACATCATTGTGTTTCCATGCTTGTCTTAGGGGATAACTGAAGATCTATGGGTATCCCATCGCTATGACAATTGGAAATCTTGCCGACCTGGTACATGTAATGTACTCTAGGATTCAAGTTTGTAGTAAGGTGTAGTGCAACATGCTGTGCAAATCTTTGTAATTAAACTGAACCAAGTCATAGTATAGGTGTGTTAGTATGCTACGACCCCAAATGAAGATGACAAAGTAGTGCTCCATGTCCTGAATCATGTGCACTAGCTCCCCCTCCAGATGTGCTCCACGACCATTTGGGAGTAGTATTAGTGCTACTGTGAAAATCAAGATGCATCTTACAAGTGGTGAATGTGCATGTAGAAGCCATGAAAGCTCAATGCGCGGTCCCACGGTCCTATGGTGAACTAGTTTTCCTAAGCAATACTTAGTGTCTGCCCGCATCTCCTCAAAGCTCCTACCCTATGCTAGGTATACCCTATCTCCTCAAATAGGCACTTGCAATATGTGGTGCACGTCCTCTAGTGTGATTGTCGTTTCTCCTGTAGGTAGATGGAAGGTGCAGGTGCCCATGTCCTAACTCTCTACTTGTGCCATCAACATGGTGTCATGATACTGCATGGCCAGTGAAAGATAGGCCTAATAAAGACCCGTCTCTTGGAGGATTTGCACATCCTCCTCAGATAGTTGATCGATAAGCTCTCAAAGATGGTTGAAAGTGTATACACCTAAATTTGGACACTTAATTTATCCAAATTTATCCCCTTTCATCTAAGCATCCCCTTATTTGCATTGATTAAGTAATATCTCTATTATTTAATTAATATCCTTAATTTTTCCAAATCCCTAAGGTATTTAATTAATAAATAAATACTTTATCTCTTTAATCCTTTTTTTTTCATCAAATGAATTAAATAAATATAATATTTATTTAATTCTTCACATGTCACATCCCTTTATTAATCCTAGTTATTCTCCTAATCTCATCATTAGGTATGTGCACATGCCTAATCCTTGATTAGGATGTGTCACATCCTCCAACTTTTGCAAGTTGGCCTCTAATCTCTCTTAGCCACCTAACCCTCCTCTAATCCTTCATTAACTAGCCTAATCAACCTCTCAAGAAACTTTTTAATTCCTTTTAACTTCCAAGGAATATTAAATTTTTCTCCCCATGTGATCTTTGGACTTGTCAGCATCAAGTCACATGTGAGCTCTTCCTAATTTCCCACTTGCCTAGAGTTAATTTGTCATTAATTTATCTAATCAAGTACTTGCACAACCTTAATCACTTAATTAGGTCAACCTAATGTGTCCTAAGTCAACCTTCATTAAAGACTTTCTCCTTTTGGAGAAGGCACCTCCTTTCCTCATGTGAATTTTTAATTCACATTTAATCCCCCAATGCATTCCAAAGAATTTTAAATTCTTTCTCTCATTCCCATGTGGAGATTTGAAGAATTTTTAATTCCTCACATGTCCTCTCACCCACATGGGGACAAGGACCTCCTTTATGAGGAGATCTTGTCCAAATCCCAAGGTACTATGTAGTACCTCCATGCCATGTACTCTCCTTCCAACTCATTTACACATCATCTTTTTCAAGCCACTTCACATGCCACATGTCAAGATGTGAGGGCTTGTGAGTTCTCAACTCACCATAGCCCTACATCTTGGCCTTGCCGGTTTAATCTCAACTATCCATTTCTCTAGAGAATTTTGAATTCTCTATAAATACCCCCTATTTTCTCTCATTTTGAGGGAAGATCATTTGTGCTAGCCAAACTCTTGCAAATTTTTCTTTTGAGCCATACTTAGCCAAAAACTTGCACTTTCATCCATTCTCACCTATTTTCCATCCCCATTGCATCTCACAACTTGCATCTTTTGCCATCAAAGGAGCATACAACATCAAAGATCGAAGGGTCAACCAAAGGATCAATTCAAGACAAGGTAAATCGGCTTCATTTGTTATCTTTACTTTGTTTTTGAACCCAACTAGGCCAATCTTGAGGTGTAGGGTGTTTATATTGGTTATTTGCACTCTTTTGTTTGTTGCTCGCTTTCTAACATGTATTTTCGCTTGCTCACAGAAAGTATGGCCGCCTAGGTGTTGGCGCGACCGAGGTGTAGTCTGCCCTAAAAAAAGAAGAAAAATGTCATTTAAAACATCTTAAAATCTTAAAATTATGCTTTAATGGTTAAAAAGTGTGATAAATTTTCTCTAGAATATCTTAATTAAGGATTCTAGACACTTTATTCCTTAACTGGGACACTTTGAGAAAAAGTGGGACACTTTGCAACAATCTTAAAAAATGAAAGAAAAAAACTCCCTAGACTATAAATTTATCCTAAAATTTCCTAAAACATAAAAAATTGATTAAATCAAAGAACAAAGAAGGCGAAATCCACTCACCGTAGGTTGTTGTTCGCCATGTCCGACCGCCTCTCGTAGAAGCTCGATTCGTAGACGAGTGGATGGGAATTTGCTCGTCATTGTAGCTCACTCTACTCCAAGATCACTCTGGAAAAGGGTAAAAGATAAAATGAATGTAATTTACCTTCTCTTTTATCTTTATATACATGCACATTTAGGTCATGTTTTGTTAAAAAGAAAAGAAGTGCTTTTTATTTAAACTAACATATTATGAGCTAGCGAACTCCGTTTTCAATGCCGTTTGTTGTGTTGGAATCATGATTCTGCTCTCGTTCTCATCAAATGTCTATCATCAAGTGGTATGGTACCTAGAAATTCCCTATGATGGACTTGTCTAGTTCAATGTGGTTGGATTACTACCTTGATTCCACCACCATAAAGCAAGCAAAATCAAGGGGGGCATACATCTACCCTCAAATTTAATTTGCTAGGAAAGTTAGAAAAGGATTATTTTTAAGCTTCTAATGAATCTATGATGTAGGATTCAATTCCTAACATTGTGGTTTTGCAGGTAACTACAGTGGGGGCTTCATTCTCCCTAACAAATCCATATGAGTATCCTTTTATAAAGTTACTTTTTGAAGTACTTTAGCTTGCATATGCACATAGTGTCATATGGGTGCTAAAGTGGGGGCTAAATGTAGTATAGAAAAATACATACCTTTGCATTTTCACACTTAATTTGGAACTATTTTAGCACCTCTTACACTAAATTCCCTTTAGGTAACTTATTATGGGCCCCTAAGACCCCTTTTTGTGCATCCCAAGGCATATTTCAACTTTAAACCTAACAAAAATCCATAAACAACTGTTAATCTTGGTAAACCACCTTTTAAATTTGTAAAATAAGCCTTGTGGGGCCAAGACTCCATAGGTGGCGTCTTAGTCCAACCTAGTGGGACCAAGACACCACCTAGGGTGTCTTAGTCCCAAGGGCTTTATTTTTGAGAATTAAGAGTGGGAAATAAAAATATTTGATTGAAATTGGCATTTTATCAACCTTTGGGATCTAATAATTGGGTTATTAGATAGGAATGCCTATAAAAGTAAGATTCACACCCCATTTTCACATAAGCAAGACATAAGTTGAGATAAGTTGTGAAGATAGAAGAAGAAATTTTGAAGGAGAGTTTCAAGAAGCAAGGAATTGAAGTCTTGGAGTAGCCTTCTATAGTGTTTTTGCAAGTTTTTCAAGCCTATTTTCAAGCCAAGATCTAGCATTTCCAAAGTCTTTAATAATGGATTCCTATTGAGGATCATTAGAGATTCTAGGTTGGAGATGCAACTATCCATTCTTCCAAGCCTAAGGACTTGTTTCTTGATTGATTCCATCTTCCATTTTTGTTCTATTTTTTACCTAAGGAAGGTATATTTCATGTTTATGATTTATTAAGGTGATTAGAGATCTCCTTTGTAGGTCATTTTCATTTGCATCTTAGAAATTCTATTCTAACACATTTGAATAGGGTTTCTCCATGTTCAAGCTTGCATAATCTTAGACACACTTAAGATTAGGGCACACACACATTTCCATTTTCAGATTTATGCTTTTTCATCAAGGTTTAATTACTAAACAAGGGGTTTGACCAAGGAAAACCCCCATAAACAATCAATCCAATTTCCTTTGTTTTGTAGGTTCAAATCTCAAGACTTGGTGGAAAAGGTAGTGTAGACCTTGAATCTCAGGATCACATTCAAAAATTCTAGAAATTTGAAGCGGGACTAAGTCACCTCCAAGGGTGTCTTATTCCTCTAAGATGAATTTTGCAGAAATTCTTTTAGATCCTATTCCAACATCCGAAGATTTCGCATCTGCCCCAAAAAATAGTAGTGGGAATAAGACAATAGTAAGGGTGTCTTTGTCTTCCATAGCATATTTTGACAACTTTTTATTTCGGGAATCCTCATTACATTTCTAGACTTCCTAGGTACACACATCCTAACTCCCTGTTGCATAATTTCATCATTTGCATCCTTCATTTAGCTTGCATTATTAAGCTTTGTGAGTTGAATGCTTATTTTTATTTTTGAAGCATTTGCTTGGTGGTGAACCCCTTAAAGCTTAAACAACCCCTTCGTAGATCCTCCTTATTGAAAATTGACTCACCTTGTGAGGTTGATAGTCAATCCAATTAGGGTTCCTAGGACATTATTGAATGACCTGAGGAGAATAGCGGTCCATCTACCACCATTTTTCCCAACGGTTGAGGAATATGTATATATATGCATATATATATGTATGTATATATATATGCATATATATATATATGTATATATATGCATATATATATATGCATATATATATATATATGCATATATATATGCTATATATATATATATATATGCATATATATATATATATATATATATATATATATATATATATGCATGCATATATATGCATATATATATATATATGTACATATATATATATATATTATATATATATATATATGCATATATATGTGTGTGTGTACATATATATATGTATATATATATGCATAGATATACGTATATATATATCTTACTTTTATAATAGTATATAGTATTCAATCACTTTCAAGCAAAGAATAAACTTTTATTTTGTTCAAATAATGATTTTTTTAAAAATAAAGTGGTTTTCTTATTCTTCAAGCATGCCTTTTAAATTACATACAAATATGTTTAAGCATGCTATCATTTTCTTTTAAATTTTGAAAACACGAGATCAAAATAGACAATTAGATAAGAAATCACATGCATATCATTTCACAAGCCTATTTTTTAAACATTGAATCATTCGAATCAAGTCATTATAATATTCTATATGAAGTTTCAAATGCATCTATCATGTTGTTTTGTGGCGTGTGCACCTAGATTCCATCAAGTTTACCGTTCAATCTGGCTAAACGATCCTACCTCAACCATGTTCTTGTCCTTCAACCTATTTTCCTATATTTGCAAACACTTGCACTTACCAAGTTCATTAGTAACATTCAATCATGATAAAGTATAAGATTGTTAAAAAATCACATGGTCAAAAGATGGTCAACTTCTTTCAAAGATTTCAAAAATATCAAATTTTCATTCAACATACTAAATTTACTCAATAATTTACTCAAAATTAGAGCATATATGTGATAGGGAGGTTGGAGGAATCAATCACTGATTCCTGCTCTAGGTATTGCTTGCAAGACCTCCTTAGTGTTTTGCTTCACCACCTTAACCTATAGGACCTTCTTCTTGGTTAGGTTCCCCTGGTTCTCTTTGCCAACCCCACTACCATCACAAATCAACCTACCAAGTCAATCTTGGTGCAATGTCTCCAACTCTTCCTTAGCCCTTAATCCACCCTAAAGGCTATTCTACTCCAAACCTTGAACTTAGCTTTGCAGGGGTGTGGAGACATTTCTAACAGGTTCTTTCCATCCCATCATGGCTCTGAAGGATCCTCCTAACTCCATCTTGTCATCGCTTCCACCAAACCCTCATTTAGGGTTAAAAAGGGTACTAGCCTAGGAGCCCCCAATTAGGTCTCCACCTCTGAGAAAACAGGTTGTCTCTCCTAACTTTCCCAAAGAGCATAGAATCTTTCCTTTGGCTTCTTGGTCCTTATGCCTACCACTTGAATATTTTAAAGGTCTTAACCCTCAACTAACCGTACACATGCCTAAACCACAATTTGGCAATAATTAGGTCTTTTAAAACCATTTTCCTGTCCTTCTTGCAATTGTTAGAGATTACTAACACCAGACAGTTAGATGAAGCTCCCTCCTGCATTCAATACCTTGTCAAGGCTCATTTCTGCCCTCTCCACACCGTGTTTTGCTAGGAGATGAACACCCCTGCAACCCAAGTGCTCTGCATTTCTTGTCTCCCCTAGCCAGACTCTTCTTAGCTCGCCTAGGAGAAGACTCTCACAGTGATACCCTTACTACTAAAAACTCCCAACCCTACCATATTTACAATCATGGAGTCTAGCCACAATCCCCAAAAGCTCGTACACTAGGTACAGTGGAAATGTGAACTAAACCTCCAATTTTCACAGTCTGCCAGTCAGAACAGAAACTAAAAGAAACAACTACCTACTATAATGCTTGAAATTGAACTAGAAATCTAAATTGCTACCACACAGAGCTTAACCTATCAGTACACTACATCCTACATACAACACAGTAACAATTTCAATCCATTAAAGCTCTACTTTGAGACAAAATCAGAAATTCACACTAAAACACCACTGTCTTTTCTTGAATTCAAAAACTCCAATCAAAGTAAAATGTTGTACACTACATCCTATGTACAACACATTAACAATTTCAATCCATTAAAGCTCTACTTTGAGACAAAATCAGAAATTCACACTAAAACACCATTGTCTTTTCTTGAATTCAAAAATTCCAATCAAAGTAAAATGTTGTACACTACATCCTACATACAACACAGTAACAATTTCAATCCATTAAAACTCTACTTTGAGACAAAAATCAGAAATTCACACTAAAACACCACTGTCTTTTCTTGAATTCAAAAACTCCAATCAAATTAAAATGCTTCCAACCTTGCTCTCAAGTTGAGGCACACCCTATATAGGTCAACAAAAGTAGTTATGCCTCCCCTTGGTCGGACATGTCAGTTACGTTGTGGTAAAGTTGCAAAAATGCACCATTTTGCAACTTTTGCCAATTTCTAGTAAACTTAGTAAGATGAGTTTCTAAACTCATCCACCCTTCCTCAATTTCTATCCTAGAGATCAAACATACCCCTAAGCTATCTCCTCTACTCAATGGTCAACATGACCTTCATGGTAACACATCAAAAACAAAAATTCATCCTAGATTTCCTAATTGCCTAGTGTAACTACCTAGTGTTTCTTAGGTGCTCCTGCACCAATATGTCTTTTTCAACATCATATCATATTGTTTCCAAGCCAAAACATTATAATATTCAATCCAAAATATTCAAACAAAATTATCAAGAGTCTCTTTCTAAGAAAGAAAATGTGGGAAGGAGCATTCTGTTTCTTCCACATTCTCCCAAGTAGCACTGTCTTTTGAATACTAGTCCCATTGGACCTTAAATTGAGCAATGCCTTTGCTCCAATACTTAACATTGTGTGTGTCCAAGATTCTAATGGGCTCCACTAGCACCACTCCTGGGTCTTGTACCTACAAAGTTTTCTAATAAAGCACATGAGCTACATCAAGATGATATGGCTTAAGTAAAGAAAAATAAAACACATTATGAAGTTGAGCCAGAGTAGGTGGTAGAGCAAGTCTATAAGCAATTGGGTTGATCACTTCCAAGACATCAAAAGGACCCACATATCTTGGGGCTAACTTGGAAGATTTTCCAAAAGAAATGGAACTTTTATGATGCCTGACTCTTAAAAAGACTTTATCCCCTATCACAAACTATCTAAGAGTTCTATTCTTGTCGGCATAACTCTTCTGTCAGTCTACCACCTCCTTTAGTTTGCTCTTAATAAGTCTTATCTGTTCCTCCATCTCCTAGAGAATTTCAGGTCCTACTATGATCCTGTCTTACGATCTATCCCAATTGATGGGTGTACAACACTTCCACCCATAAAGAGCTTCAAATGAGGCCATACCAAGATATGTGTTAAGAGTTATTATAAGAAAACTCTACCAACGGTAAGTATTATTCCCACTTACACTGTTGGTCCATGCAGTACATTCAGAGGAGGTCTTTGACTACCTGATTTACTCTCTTTGTTTGTCTGTCTATTTGAGGATGATAAGCCAAGTTGAAATTCAACTTGGTTCCCAATGTGACATTTAGGGTTGTCCAAAATCTTGAGGCCATTTGGGTACCTCTATCAAAAATGATCATCTCTAGCACTCCATGTAAGCATAAGATATCTTGGAAAAATTTATTAGCCAAGGTCAATGATCCATCCTTAAGGTTTCTTGGGATGAAGTGCGCCACCTTGGTCAACTTATCAATGACAACCAATATA
>VDFB02000013.1:21801781-21831350 GCA_007258455.2 Sequoia sempervirens
AGTATCCTTTTTCCTCTTATAGATGGGCCGCCTTTCTGTAGGCTAACATACTACCCTTGTTTCAATTGGCATATCACTTTGTCCTTGCATATCCAGACTTAGCCTTAAATTTATCTTTTTGGTTGTCAAGGTGTCCATTATCTCCTTGAAATTCTTCATTAAAAAGTCAATTCTCTTCTGGTATGGAGTGAATTCCATCAATGGATCATACGTAAGATCTATTTCATGCACAATATCCAGTAGCTTACTATAAGCTATCCACTTTTCCTTGTTCAATTCCTATCTATTTAAATCAAATTCATTCTTGATCAGGTCCTCAGGGAAATTGAACTCATGTGCAAATTTGCCACATTTTATTCTTTGTCTGAAAAGAGCAAAGAAACCTTCATGATCATGTTGTCGCCTTGGACCAAATCTCATATGGTAATCAACAAATAATTTGTCAAAATGTGTCCAGCCTCCCTTTGAAAATGTAAAGTCAGACACTACTGTATAATCAGGGAATGATGTTCTCTTCCCATTTCTAGTTAGGTTATCTTCATGAATACACCCCATCTGCCACATAACTTCTACAAACCCTAGTCTTGGTGGCACATTGTGTGGTAGTATGTGAGGGGTTCCTTGAAATCCATATATTCTCAGGACAGTGCTAACTGGATATGGGATAATGTCACCCCAGTTATATAAAACCCTCAATTCTGGTTTCCTCTCCTTTGGCCAAAGGAAATCATGCAGTTCTTGAGGGATCCTAGGTACATTTACCATCAATTTAGCCCTCAATCTTATAGTAAAACAATTATCAAATTGCACATAACTAGTGCTTTCCTTATTACAGGAAAAATCTGTAGCCCATATCTATACTGGGAATCTTTCTCCATTAATTGATTGTCTTAAGTTCATATTCTCAGCAAAGAAATTAGCATTCCTAAACAAGAACATATGCATCAACATGGAATACCAAAAGAATTGAGTACCAGTATCACCATTCTGTAGCTTCGACAGTCCTTCATGTATCCTCTCCACCAAAAAAGAAGCGAAGTAATATGTTATAGAGAAGTTAGGGTGTTGTATTTGCACCCCCATGAACATGTATGCAATTGGCATTACTGCACCAGGGCTGAAACCCAATATCTGACATAGTGAATAGAAAGTAACGAGGAAAAGCTTTCCAAAACAATTCAATCTAAAGGGTTCTTGGTCACTAGGGCTGATGTGAAATTGCGAATCCCCTGCCTTAACCAGATGAGGTGGAAGCAGCTTAACCCTAATAAGAGATTTCAATTTTGTATACTCCTCCTTCATTTCTTCAAGATTAATAGGAACCAAGTCATCACTTGGCTCACTCAAATCAAAATTCTGTTAGATAACATCTCTGTTAATTTCCAATAGAACCCCTCCATCATTATCTCTGATTACCCATGTGATAGGTTCATATCTTATGGCCACTGCTCTAAGTAATTCCACATCAGGGAACACATTTGGAACAACCAGCTTTCCCATGTCGTACCTCCATCCATTTGAAAAAGGATGAGAAAAATTTCTCTGTCCATATCATAATCTGAACATTTATAAGCCTGTGAGTGGAACCCTAGCATCAACAATGTTGGAATTATTACACACCAACCCCTCCCCTAGAATTTTCCCTCACATCAACACCAAACCTTTCCTTCTGTCATTTATTGATAATGGAAATTAATCTAGGAAATCATCGTACAAGTTTCTTTTCAAATAATCAATGTGGCCAGAGTGCTACTTGGTTGGCACTATTTTAGACAAACTAGGGCCTCACTACAATGTTACACTTGAAGTGGCTATGACTAAGTAGAGATAGGAAATTACAGAGTAAAAATACTGCAATTCCTCACAATTTATGATTAAACAATAGCCCTAACAAAAGATTTTAATGAACTCAGTGACAAGCATAGTAGACCCCCCCGCTTTCCCAAATTTAGGTGCAAAATGACTGGGAAATAGAGAAAATTAACTCACAACTTTTTTGCACAAACTCCAATTTCTGGAAGCAGCTGCTCGCAATTTCACCTTTGGCTCTGAAACTGTTTTCACGAAATATTTGGATGCTTTGTGATACAAATGAGACGAGTAAATTTATTTTATGTCGATCAAATTCCGCCAATGGATGTCTCATTCACCATTAAATTTGAGCCGTTGATGCTTCAGTTTGATCAAATCATTGACGACCATCTTCAAAACAGGCTGACATAATCGCCAACAAGACAATAAAGGGGCCCACTATGTCATACGCCGTGAAGGAATGCCACATGGCGGTTACCTACGATATCACAATCCTTTGATTTATCATCGCGGGATGGCGGACACCGTCAATATTTTTACCATAAAGCATGCTCCTTCAAAAATGGTTGTCATCCTTTCCTTTAACTGTCGAGCAACTTTTCCCTTAAAATCATAACATCTGCATTCAAATAAAACACATGCATCTTACAAGCGCATTAGTAATATGCCCCGTAATACATTTAAAATCGGCGAACGCTTTCTTCACTCATTAGGTTTCATTGCATGAGACATGTGGTAGGCACCCATGACATCGCGATCCCAAAATTCTTAATCATGGGATGGCAGGCACCATCAATCTTGAAGAGACAGCTCATCAATGGTCACGCATATTTCATCCTTTATGAAGGGCACATGACACCTGCCCGTGATATCGCGATCCCTATAATCACTGATCGTGGGATAGCAGGCGCCATTGATCTCGTTCCTTTAACACAATCACCAGCCATGTCGTTAACCTTCGAGAAACTTTTTCAGTGAGATTATAACATATCCGTGGATTTAGAACATGTGCGTCTCAAGAACACTTTAGTAATCCGCCCCTTAATACATTTAAAGTCGGCTAGTGTTTCCTTTACTCTTTAGGCTTCATCGGATGAGACACGTGGCACCTACCCGTGATTTCGCAATCAACCCAAGCACCATCGCAGGATGGCAGGGAATGACTCAGATCAAATGGTAGTTGGTTAACAATAGCTCAAATTTGATCCCCCGGATAAGACACATGGCACCCACCCATGATTTCATGATCCTTGAATTCCCGATCACGAGATGGCAGGCACTGTTGATATCTATAGGAAATAGATCAACAACAACACTAAATCAACCCTTGAGCTCCCCCGGATAGGACACGTGGCACCCACCCGTGATTTCGCGATCCTTAAATTCCTGATCACGGGATGGCGGGCACCTTTGATATCTACAGGAAATAGATCAACAGAAACACTAAATCAACCCTTGAGCTCCCCGGATAGGACACGTGGCGCCCACCCATAATTTCGTGATCCTTGAATTCTCGATCATGGGATGGCGGACACCGTTGATATCTACAGAAAATAGATCAACGGCAGCACTAAATCAACCCTTGCAAAATAAAACATTCATTAAAAGGAGAAGTAGGCATTACTAGGCATATGACAAATAAAACAAGAGCTGCAGGGCAGCAAAGTTCTTGCCAAAAAGTTATTAAATAGTTATGTTTTAAGAAGTTAGAAATGAAATTATTGATGAGGTGAGACTCTTGTGTAAGAAAAACAAATGATTAAGTTAAGGATTGTATTTGTTATTATAACTTTAGTTGTAATATATTAAATTATATTTTAGATGGTATATATGTTACATATATATTGTATATATATTATAATATTATAATGATGTTAAAATTATATATTAGATATTATATATGTTACATATGTATTAGATAGTGTATATATTATAATATGTTGTTAAATTAATAATATAATATATTAAAAATATATTATTTATTTGAATTTATTATTAGATTATTTTATATATTTGAATTTAATAGAATGGAAAATATAAAAATAGACAAGCTAAGTTCAATGATTTATATTGGTAATATAGGAGACAAAAATTAAGAGAAAATATGTTATTCAAAATTATAAAAAATAAAACAATATGCTACTTATAACACTATTTTTTCATGAAGTGACTATTTAAATTTCAAATAAAAACATAAATATTAAAATATATAAAATAAATTTTAATTTATTTTAAAATATAAAAATCTAATTAAATTGTAATTTATTTTTTAGAGTTTAGACTTAGATTTCTATTTTCCCTATTTTTATTATTTTGATCTTGCATGCTTACATTAACCATAATTCATTGATAAAAAATATAGGAGAGATAATATTTTTTTAATTTTGATTAATCAAAAAGGTAAGTATTAAAGATTGAATAAATTAAAAATCATAATAAAAAGATTGATTCAAGAAGAAAAATTATTAAAATTAAAATTATTTATATATTAATTAAAATATAGATAATAAAAAATTAGGTAAAGGAGTTTAATTTTTAAGCTTAATTATTATAGTGGGATGTCTTAAACAATTATTCTTTTGGAAATATCAAAACTAAGAATGAAAACCCATACAAAATTTTAATAAAATACATTTCAATAAAATGATGTGTACACTAAGTTAAAGCATTTATATTGCTAGTCAAATAGTATGTAGGGAAAACGAAAACTAAGAGATAAAAATATTTAACAAATAAAAATATATACTATCTATAGCAACAATTTTTTGGGGGCTAAAAATTTATAAATTATAGGTTGAATGGTAAGGCTAACAATTTTTGTTGTGGTTTGTATTTTTCTTCTGTGCTTTGTTTGTGCTAGGCTGTTGCCCATCTGTCTTTCACTCTCTTTGTTTATGCTTGTGTTTCTCCTTTTAGTTGTTTAGTTGTTTTGTGGGTTGAGGTGTCTATGCTTTTTCTAAACAAAACCATTTAAAATTAAATTATATCAGTAGTCAAATGCTATGCAAAAAATAAAAAATAAATAAATATAAAAGTCTTTGTAAAATTGGAAAACCTAATTATTATAATGATGAGTTTGTTTATATTAAAAGAGAAGGTAAAGATCACATGAATTATTCACACTTAAAAAATTGGAAAACATCCTACTTATAGCAACATATTTTTTCACTTATTAAATAGTGACTATTAAAATTCCTAATAAAATAAATAAATATTATAGTATAGCATAATAGCTCAAATTCTAATTAATTTAAAAATATCAAAATATAATTAAAAGAATAAAAATAATTACCATTGTATACCACTAACCTAAAATAATGAAAAAAGAGATAAAAAGTCTTACTTTGTAAAATTGGAAAGTCATTCAGTCAAACTAAAAATATATACCTTTACTTGGTAAAATTGAAAAACCTAATTATTATATTAGCACATTTTTTATGTATTAAGAATGTAGAAATTATTATTTAAAAAAATATTATTTATTAAAAATTTAACTCTTTCTAATTAAAACAATGAAAAGAATAGTCAATTTATAACACTAATATAAAATAATGTAAAAAAAAATCTAAATTATATATAAAATAACTATTTCAAAATATAAAATATAAGTATAAATTTAATGAATAGGTTGAATGATAAAATTAGCCATAACATCTAAAAATTAAGGAAGTTATTAAAAAAAGACTAAAATTTAAATATAATTTTTTTGATTAAACTATAATCTTCTTAAAAATTAAAAATATTAATATCAATATAATTTAACTATTTTAATTTAAAAATATTTTAAATTAATATGAAGTATGATTTGTTACAATATATAAGATTAATAGATGAATACTAAGTATGATTTGTTACAATGTAGGATTATACAAGTGATAAGATTAATAGATAAATACTAAGTATGATTTGTTACTATGCAGTATTACCCACCATTCCATAATAATCGTTAATGGAAGTAATGGAAGCACCAAAATCGCTTATATCGGGTGAAAATTGTGTACCAATTAGATAACAAAACATATTTCAAAATTCAATTCTCTTATTAATCATTCTCTTTTTAACCAATGAGAGCTGAAGGATTTTTTCTATTTGATTTGTTTTTATCTATTATCAATGTATACATGCCAATTATATAACAAAACATATTTCAAAATTCAATTCTCTTCAATCTAATTGGTAGACAAATTTCCGCCGATATAAGCGATTAATGCGCTTCCATTACTTCCATTACTTCCATTTCAGAATCTTAACTAATTTTTAGGAGTTTTTTTAAACTTAGGTTATTTATTTCCAATAATTCAATGAGGTAAACCATACTAACTATTTTGAAAATTAAATTACACTATAATGATAAATTACGACTACTAATTAAAAATAAATTTACTTTTCATTAAATTACTTACTAATTACCCCTCACATTGGGTACGTAACATTTATTTACTATTTTCTTTTGCATTATTAAAATAATAATAATAATTAATAAAATTTAAACTTTGAATAACAAATGCTAACTAATTAATCAATATAACATCAAAATTCAACTATTTTTAATTACCTTTAATACTAAATTGATTTGTAGCATAAATTTAATTGAGCTAATTCTTTCAAAATATTAATACCAATTACTCAAACAATAATTACCTTGTAAATTATTTTTATATTATAATTTAAATAAATTAATACTAATCACTTCTCTTTGTCATAAATTAATTCTAAAACAACACTTATTAAACATATATTTAAACTAACAAATTTTCAATTGCTTTGAAATTTGAACAAACTCTAATTACTAAGATACGTTTTGCAAAATAAATGAATTAAGACTACAATAATTATTTAGAATAAATACTAATTACTTTTATAAAATATTTATTATTTTTAAAAATCAACTTTAAAATTAACAGTAATTACTTTTAAATCAAATTTAAATTAATATTAATAAATTAATCATTTAAATCAATCACAAATTCTATCATATTTGTTTTAGAAATAATTCACCTTCTATTTACAACTTATATTAATTACTATATATTAGTTTGTGAAATAAAAAATGTTAACTAATTAATAATTAATAAGGAAATAAATAACTTTATTATATTAATTAAATAAATAGTCTAAATTTATAGATTTTTTTCTTCTCATTTAAATTAAAAAAAATGTTTAGTTTTCGCCAAGTTTAAATTTTCATATCCAATTTAAATGTTCATATTAAATATATATATTTTTTTTGATACGCACGATAGAGAATTTATATTGAAAAAAAGAGGATTACAAGCGTCTGCAACGCAAGAATGACCATCCACCACCACCGTCGGGCAAAATGACAGTCTAACCTAGACTCGAACCGAGATTTCCCCAGACCTGAACATACAACAACAACTACCCGAAAAAACTTGAGGACAAAGACGAGGGTTCACAGACCTAACCACAGCCCACTTGAAACAAGGCAGCCAAAAAGGTGCAGAAGACCACCAACAAACGACTATTGAAGATTTTAGACACATCGCCACCCTTATATGAAACCATTGACCTCCGTAAAATAGACAAAGCCCTCCAACCAGTCAATTCCCTCTGCCGGCACCAACTTTAATTTGCGTTTTAAGAACTCCACAGCCACGTTCGCAAGCTTCCTGTGGCGAGACAAAGCTGGCCCTTTGAGATCAAGGAGGAAGGGATACACCTTGACTGCTTCCTCCATGTGCCATAAGAGAGGCAAATCAGCCGGGCGTGGGATACCTTTACCCAAAAGGGCCGCCTTCAATGTATCTTCCAGGCCACCGAGTAAAACCATGCAGAACAAACGCTCCATCAGCTCCCGAGCTAGCTTCTTCAGAATTTCCAAATCCAATAACACTACAAGAAAACGCGAGGAAATGTGAGCATTGTCTCTGGAATATTCCCTTCGTTGCAAGTGTTCATTTCCCAGAATCATCTTAACCGCAACCAGCAACACCGGATCATCCTCTAGCAAAATGTGTTTCAGTCTTTGATCAGTGATTTCCCTGAAAGCAATTTTTCTTTCTATGGCAACCAGAGAGACCAGCGTGTCAACATCGAAGCATTCCAAACCATCCAAAGAAATGTGAATGGTGAATTTCAATTTTTTCAACCCCTCCATGAGAACAGCTACACCCTGCACAAGGAGAAAACAAAACCAGAATGCAAAAACCAAGTACCGAAATGTATTTAACGGATCCAAAAATAAACCTGTGAGAATCCGCTTGGCCATTGCACAAATGCCGAAATCATGAAAGGACGATCTTCGCATCCTTGCAATGAAGAATGTCTACGGACGCCATCCGAACACCTTATAACTATAAACGCTTCAAGTGAGGTGAACCTCCACCCGACTAAACCATAGTCTTGTCGATGGATGTCGTATGCTACGTGTTCCAGAGTGGAAGACTTGAAAACTAAGCCAATCCTGCTTTCTGACAATCATTAAAACCCCGCATTAAACTAGCCGTTTTCATTCAGAAGGCCAACATTCCTATTTGTGAACTAAGGATATCCGAGATGTGATGTGGATGTGTCGCCTCAGTATTCTCTCCCACCGACCCAAAGCCAACTCACACACCCCCAGTATTGGGTGTCAAAGGAGAGGCAGGGGAGGGAAGGGACCCACCCATCCGCCCACTGAGCAAAGCTAAAGATGACATTCTTTTAAACCTGGACCAGTAACCCCCAAATTAGATAGGAGGTCTGCCTCCTTGTTACCTTCCCTTAGGGTATGATTTAGCATTACTTGTTCAAAACAATCCATCAGCCCAATAGCCACTTCCAAAAACACCCTTAATTTCCAGTTGTGAATCTGTCTTGACCTTAAAGCATTAATAACTAATGTTGAATCCCCTTCAATGACCAACTTTTTGATACCTAATTCTTTACTGAATTTGAGACCAAGTACTAGAGCTTGAAACTCAGCCGCATTATTCGTGCCAGCAGCAAGAGGTTGAGCCAGTTTACCGAGAACCACACCAGTGTTGGTTCTGATAATGCACCACGCACCTGACAGACCTGGGTTACCTTTTGAGGCACCATCAAAGTTTAATTTAGCCCAACCTGATTCGGGAGGGCGCCACTATGTCCTTTTGTGTTGTTCCGAGGAAGCTGTACCTTCTGAACGAGCTACAGGAGGGGACTTGATACCAAACCATTGTTTCAGAATCCAAGCATCCCATTTAGTAAAATTGGATTTCCTCTATTTCACCAGCAACTAAGAGTTGAAAAGTTCCACGATGCAAGCCTCTATCTTGCACTGTAGCCTTGGGATTGATAATTCTTTATCTTGAAATAAGCATTTGTTATGTTCCTTCCAGACTTCCCAAAGGAGGATGGAGGGACTCATTACCCATAGGTCACCAAAAATGGCATTGTGCTTGTTACTTGGCCACGAGATTAGAAATTCAAGCAAAGTGTTTGGAAAAACTGTTGACCACTTCAGTTTAGTGCATAGCCAAGTCCACATTTGATAAGTAAAGTTGCAATTCAAAAGTAAGTGATCCACGCTCTCCTTAGCTTTCTTGCACAAGGGGCATCTGGTTGGACCAAGATAACCCAGCTTCAAAAACTGGTCCCCTGTCAGTATACGGCCTTGGGCAGTAGCCCAAGTGAAGAGCCCAGCTTTCGGGAGACATACCTTATTCCAACACAGATTTAGAGGAAGTACTGATGAGGAATCATGAGAAGTTAACATATTATATCCAACTTTGGTCGAGTAGACACTAGTTGAAGCAGCGTCCCACTAAATACTATCTACCCCTTTTCTGACCCAGATCCTACGAGCTTCCATTACGCATTCAAATAAATCCATTTCATGACTTTCCACATTCAAGTTTCGTACCGATTTCCACTTCATAAAACTGCCCCCTGAAGCTTCTTCAAGAACAAAGTAATCTCTGACTTTTAAACCCCAGGATTGTTTAGTCTGCTCCATTATGTTTGAGAGTTTAGGCATGTCTACTAAGATTGGGTACCCTTCCCATGAATCATCCCAGAATAATGCCTCCTGCCCCTCCTTCACCTCCCATGTGATAAAATCTGTGATCAATTCTCTGCAACTTTTAATGAAATTCCAAATTCGGGACCCAGAAAGAAGAGTGTTTGCATAAAAAAAATAATTCGGATTAGGTTCCAGATATTTTGCCCTAATGATTTTAACCCATTTGAGATCTGGCCTGGAATGGATTGTCCAAGCCAATTTTGCCCCCAACGCCTTATTTTGTTTTAAAATGTTTCTTAATCCAGATCCGTCATTTTCCTTCTTCTCACAAACCTTTTTCTAGTTAATGAGAGGGATTTTTTTTTGTTCAGAGCTGCCTTTCCAGAAGAAATCCCTCATTACTTTATTTAGATCTTTGTTTGCACCGCTGTTTAACTGGAGACAGGACATCAGATATATTGGCAGGGCTGAAATGACTGATTTCAGCAGAGTTAACCTCCCAGCCCAAGAAAGCCATCTATTCTTCCATGAAGAGATTCGGTCTTTGCATCTGCTCACCATTGAGCTCCATGCATTGTTGCTTTTGATGCCTTTATCCAATGGGAGGCCTAAATATTTGCAAGGCAATTGCCCCATTTTGAACCCTAGAATTCTCAATATTTGCACCTCATTTGGGCAGGTTATATTAAAGAAAAAAACCTCTGATTTGGCCTTACTAACTTCTTGACCTGAGGCCCTAGAAAAATCCTCGAGCAATATTTTTAACCTTTGCACCTCCTTTGCCGATGCTTCACCAAACAGCATTGTATCGTTTGCAAATTGTTGATGTGTAATATTGGGAAGGCTGCTGGTGACTTGCAAACCTTGAATCTCCCCTGACCGTCTTGCATTTTCAATTGATATCCCTAATGCTTCTACCATTATTATGAATAAGAACGGAGATAGAGGGTCACCCTGCCTCAGCCCTCTTGAAGCAGTGAAGAAACCTTCCGGTGAACCATTTACAAGCACTGAGAAATGTGGAGATGCTACCCAGCCAAAGATCCAGTTCAACCACTCCTTCTGAAATCCAAAAGCCTCCATTACTTTAAAGAGAAATCTCCAATTCACTCTGTCATACGCTTTTTTAATGTCCAGCTTCAATAGCATTCCTGCTTTTTTTAATTTTTGAATTGAATGAATGACTTCTTGGGCAATGATCACCCCATCTAGAATAGAACGCCTAGGAACAAAACCTGTTTGTTCTTTAGAGATAATAGTGGGAAGAATTTTCTTTAAACGGTTAGCTACAACTTTAGCCAAGATTTTATATATTATGTTGCAAAGCGAGATTGGGTGGAAGTCTTCCCATTTGTCAGGTTTCTCTTTTTTTGGAATTAGAGCGATTAAAGTATTATTTGCTTCCTTTAGGATCCTGTTATTTAGTCTAGAGTCTTCAATAGCTTCCCAAATATCCTTTCCCAAAAAGTGCCAGCATTTTTGAAAGAAACCAGCTGGGAACCCATCTAGTCCAGGGCCTTCTCTGGCTGCATCCCAAAGATAGCCTCTTTTACTTCCTCTTCAAAAACCTGTGCATTCAATGCTTGCATTTGATTTGGGGAAACCAGTTTTGGAATAGATTGCAGAGAAGCATTCTGCGCTGGCCAATTTGAACCTTCCCAATCATTAAGCAAATTCTGAAAAAAAGAGACCGCATAAGCCTTAATTTCCTCTGCATCTTCCAGCATTCTTCCATCCCCGTCATGCAGACAAGTGATTCTTTTGAATTCTCTTCGAGCCTTTGTGGAATTGTGAAAAAATTTTGAGTTCTTATCCTCAGATTCTAACCAAACTTCTCTGGATTTTTGACGCCAAAAAATTTCTTCTTTGGAAAGGATGTCGTTCAACTTTTTGGATAAAGCCTTTTCTTTCAAGTAGCACTCTTCATTCATGCCATTCTTCATAATTTCATCTGCTAAGGAACCTAATTCTGCCTCCGTTTGCTCTTTTTCTCTGAAAATATTTTTAAAACTCTCTTTATTCCATTGTTTAAGACGCTGCTTTAGGTATTTTAACTTTATGATTACATTGAACAGACTTGAACCACCCGGAGAGCATTCCTTCCACCATTGTTCAAGTAGTTCTAACACATTTGGGTCCTTAAACCACATTATCTCAAATTTAAAAGGGCATCTGATCGGACCTTTCTCACCAGTAATAAGCAATTGCACTGGAAGGTGATCAGAACCAGTACCAGAGTTTATCTTGCTTTCTAGAGAAAAGGGGAAGGAGCCCAGATTTCCTTTGAAGAAAAAATGATCTAATTTTTCTGCAATACTTCCAAACCCTTTCCTTCGGTTTGTCCAAGTGAAAAGGCCATTACCTGTGGGAATTTCCAAAAGAGAGTTTCTCTCCATGAATTCGCAAAAATATTTTTGAGACTACAAAGTTTTCCCATTTCCCCCTAACTTATCCTCCTTAAGAATGGCATTAAAATCCCCTCCTAAAAAACTACATTCTTGGTGCAAATCTTGCAAAACCACATCCAGCTCTTGCCAAACTAATTTTTTCTGAGTACTCAGTAAAGGACCATATACATTTATCAAATTGAATTGAAGGTTCGAGGTTAAACTTCTTACCTTGCATGCCATCCAGTGCCTACTAATCTTCAAAGCCTCCAGAAAGATTGATTGAGGCTTCCAAATAATCAATAAGCCTCCCGATGCGCCTTCAGCTTCCGACCCAAGCCATTTCCAATATCTTAACTTCTTTTTGAATTTTTCCAGATCCGACTTATCTAGTTTTGTTTCTTGAAGAAGACAGATTTCTACTTGACACACTTCAATGTGGCGCCTAATTAGGTTCCACTTGTTAGGGGCATTTAAGCCCCTAACATTCTAGGTTAAGATTTTCATTGCTGTTCAGGAAGGGCTCCACCCTTCCCTACTTTTATCATAGTGTCAATTTTTTTTGGCCATTGGCTTCCCCATCTATCTTTCTTTTCTCTTGATTAGGGTTTCTTCCCCTCTTTTTTTTGTTCCCCACAATCTGGAGTTAACTTGAAGATGTCCCTTCTGTGAATGCCTAAATGAGATTTCACTGCCTGTAGCTCCTCTGCTAGCTTCCGCTTCCTACCTGATTGTGGGCTTAGCAATTCTGTTGTGGCTTGATCGTCTGATTCCCAATAATCCTCCATTCCTGCCAGACTAAAACCCACCTCCATCGATCCTGTCCTTGATTTAGCTGTCTCTGCTAATTCCATAAGTTCCTTACCTACTTCAATCAAAGAGTCCAGCTCCACATTCATGCCACTATCCCCCATAAGAGCTAGGGTTTATGAAATTTTGTCGTCTAACTCTTCAAACTGGACCCGCTTCTCCACCTGCTCTTCTTGAGTGATCTTCCTACATGCATCTTCGTCCATGGGAGAAGGAGATGTAGTCCCAGTTAGCGCAGCTCCCCCCATGGGGACCATATTGTCACTATTTTCTTTTGGAAAGACCCTAGAGTCCGCTGACGGTGACTTCTCACCTCCTGGCTTTGGTGGTTTTGGAGTTTCGGTTGGGATTCTTAGTGCAGCTCGAAGGTTTGCTGAGGGGGTTTCCACCAAGCTGGATTTCCCAGCCACTTCATTTTGAGATCTGCAGCCTAGCGTGCGTACTAGGTTGTTGCGCATCAAAGAGTCCCTTATTAGTTTTTGAACCCAAACTCCATAATCCATGATGAGCTCAATCTCGCTCCAGAATGGTCTGTCCACTGTGTTTTCCACACAGATGTGCACATAGGTTTGATTTCTCTTCGCCAGTCTCCTTTCTTCTGCACAAACAAATGTGCCCAACTGGTTTGCAATTTCTTCCAAAATGGAGGGCGCCCAGTACTCCTGTGGGAGATTTGGTAAGCTATACCAATCTTGAATATAATCCATTTCGTGGGTTGAGGGATCGAAGCCTATAGACCATTTTCTTAAATAGAAGCCGCAGCCATCGAGAACCCAAACCCCATTTACTATTTTATCTATGATAGTGCAGGATGGGCAAACAACTAAGAAAAAATCATTTTGGAGCATTTTAAACTATAGCTCCTCCCCCCACCGTTCTTTCCACCAGTTCACCAAATAATCCCAGTTTAAGTTCTTCCCAAACCACTTTCCAATCAAACCTAATTTTTCTAACCTCAGTACTTCCGTTTGCAAGATCGAAGAACTGATAACGACTTTGGCTCTTCCACTTTTAGCTTCTTTGGACATGGAAGAGACATGCTTGTTCTGTTCTTCCTTTGAGCTTTCATCCCTGACTTCCTCCCATACCTTGAATGAAAACTTTTTTTGCCATTCCAATCCTCCCTTCCCATTTCTGGAGGTAGGGTTTTTTTGCGAAGTTGGTTTGCTCGGCCAGGATGGAATATTCTGCCTAATATTTTCTTCATTCTGATAGCGAGGTCTACGAAAAGCTTCATTCCTATACTTATTCCTACCACGAGAGGGTCCCGCGACCATGTTCTGAAGATGCCCGTGACCCCTGCCCGCAGAAAGGCGACCGTGCTTGACATGATTCTGTGGTCGGGCCCAACGTTCCTGCCACCAGACATGTTCAAGATCCCCAGACCTGTTCGCGTTGGGACCCCCACAACAACTGCTACCATTCCTAAACTTTTCTGACCGTTGCTTACCGCCATGACCATTGCAGAGCTCCATTAGTCCAAAGGTTGTGTTCATATTAAATATTTTAATATATATATAAATATATAATAAATTTAAATATTTGTAAAGACAAATATATATATTTTATATTATATTATAATTTTTTTTTTAAAAATAAATATTAATTAATAATAAAATTAAAATTTTATTAATTTTTTTAAAGTAACAAGGCCATTGGCCTCTGCCATGGATTTATGCACGCTGTAAATATATATTTTAAATATTTATATTGAATTAAAATAAATATATATATATATATAATTATTATATTTATATATGTATTAATTAGTAATATATATATTTATAACTATATAAATTAAAATTGACATGATTCCCTTTTTTATATTAATATTTGAATAAAAATATTATCATAAAATATTAAACTTTAATTTATTGAAGTAATGAAACGTATATGATTTTAAAAATTGTAAATAAATTGATTGAGTAAAATAATTTAGAGGAAATAATATAAAGAAAAATTATTTTAATTATTAGATTTTTTTTTTATAAGAAAAACATAATTTCCTTCAAGATCTTTTCATAAGAATATGGGTTTGAGCACATAAAATTATTTTAGAAAAAAAACTATCTTCAAAACAAATTTTAATTTTCAAAGAACATAAAAATTAAATATATGCATTTTAATATTTGAGTCAAATATAGATTTTTAAGAAATATTTTTTTTAATTGATTCCTCTACTTGTTAAGTAGGAAAGCATAACTAGCTATGCATATTCATCTCAATTCCTTTCAACCTTATAAGTTAATATTCAAGTAGATACCTACTTATCAATTAGGAAAACCTGACAAACTGTGCAGATTGTTTGTAACTATGTTTACCTGAACAAACTCTTTCTATTCCTCTCAATTCCTTTCATCCACACGTGTTCATTCTAAACTATAAAAAATAAACTACCTCATCCTCAAAAATTTTTGGCTACACAACAAGTACAATTATGTTTCTTAATCTATAACATCATGTAATATTATAATCTTATCAAAATATTATCTTTTGACAACTCAAGCATGATCATCCTTAAATTGTTTCAAAAATTTATATCTATTGGATAACATAGTGAATTTGAGCCACTTAGTTTTCCCTAGATTTTGAAAGCAATTATAGTAGCATTGAGCTTAAAGATCACAATGTTGTATTATGACTAAAACAATTTTTTTCCTTTTGATGGACTTGACAACATATGTAGAGAGGCATGAATTTGTTTTCGATGTAGTCCTAGATGAGCATGTCACAAATGATGATGTGAACTAATGTACCCATGCCATTGTTCTCATTTGGAGTAAAATCATTATATCATGCTTATAAGTATCCTTGATTACATCTATGAATAGATTGCCTAATCTCCATTGAGAATGTCATAATCTAAAAATATTGTCAGGTGAATGGCATAATCTATAAAAGGGGTTAGATATTACTATTATTAACACCTAGAGTTTTCACATGGTACACCACTATTGTAGTCGATGTAATACAAATTTGGTCGGAACATTTATCTCTCTTAATGGTGTCAAAAGTTCTATCTTAATGTTGATGACTAAAAGCAAACTGGATGTTGAAAGAGTGTTGGTTAAACTTGAATTTTTATGGTATGTCATACTTCTATGGTTTGAATTAGTGTTATGATTAGGGTCAAGTTCAAGTTATAGTTAGGGTTTATTTAGGCTTATTTTGGTTAATCTTACAATTGGGGTTTAACTAGAATGCTAATTGAACCCTAATTTAACCCCTACAACAAGGTTCAATTAGAGTCAGGGTTCGAGTTCAATTAGGGTTAGGGTTGGCATTCAATTAGTGTTATGATTAGAATCAAGTTCAAGTTATAGTTAGGGTTCAATTAGGCTTATTTTAGTTAGTTTACAATTAAGGTTTAATTAGAGTTAGGTTTATGGTTCAATTAGGGTTAAGGTTAGGGTTCATTTAGATTAAGGTTCAAGTAGGGTTCAATTAGGATTTAATTAGGGTTATGATTATTGTTTAAATAGGGTTAGGGTTAATGTTAAGTTAGGATTAAAAAATTATTAATCTAGAATAAAACTTGAAGCTAAGGTTAGAGCTATGGTAAGTGGTAGAGTTAGGCTTAAATTAGGGTTTAATAAAGGGTAGGGTACAATAAGGGTATAATAATATTGGTTAATTTTTAAGTCATGACCATGCTAGATGCCAATTTGGTTTAAAAGACCCCTTGTTGAAGCCCACAAGACATTTATTTCTATATACCTTAGATATTGTTCATATTTATTATCATTGTGTTTGACCTCATGAGAATGCTTTAGAGTAAAGTACACCTTGCAAATCCACCTACACCTGGAGAACCATTCAATCTCTCAAAATTTTACTGTTATTCTGGAATGATTATCAAATTGGATATGTCCAAAGCCTTTAATAAGTTGACTTGGCAACTTCTATATTGCATATACCTCTTGTCAACTTCAACCAAGGGAGTACTAATTGCATAATGAATTGTCTTCTTTTTCAATTTGATTAATCATCCCCCATAGGGTCTTCTTCATAAATTAGGGGATTAAGTTAAAGAGACCCATTATCATGTTTTTTTTTTCCATCAAAATGGTAGAGGCCCTTAGTGTAGAACTTATACTAGCCAGTATGTTACAAAAATTTACATGACTTCCAATTCTAGCAGCACAAGCTAGTACATAGTGTTTGCAGATGTTACCTGACTTACAAGATAGATGAGTTTCTAGAGGAGATGCAAATAAAGAAAACTTTTCAATTTGTTTCAGTGTCCAGTGTGGAGTATCTAAAATTTATTGTTAATTATGAATCTCACATTGACATATATCATTGAACTAAGATTGATACTACTGTTCTGATTCATTGGTGATAATTATTGGATCAGTGTGAAAAATAGAGAGATTTGTGTTTGACTGCAAAGAGTTATCTCTTGTGATTTATCAACAAATTATTATTTCTATTCATGGGCTTCTTACACAAGACAATATATTTATGCATTTCTTGTAGAGTCTATTCTAATTGATCATAATAAAAAAACTTCTAATTTTGAAAATAATATAACATAGAACCAAATAGTAGTGGAAATCCCAAACAAAGATTGTCAAGAGTGTATCTCATTTAGTTTTTATTTAATCTTTCGCTTTATGTCTACAATTTCTTGAAGTTTTTTCTGATCATTCAAATAATTTAACATTGATGGATATGTAACACATTTAGTTCATTCATGCCCTAGTTCATCATATTTGGCAGAGAGCATGCCCATCTAGAGATGACCTTAGAATTTGGTTATGACTTATCCAGAGATAGTGATGACAAAAATTTAAATGAGACAAGAAGATTTGGAAGCTAAGGGTATACACATCAATGTCTAAGTTAAACAATTAATACCCTAGATAAACATCAGTTCACACATTGATGAGTCTGTAGTACGTAGTTGTGATTCTAGATAGTAGGCGAGCCAAATTTGGTTCATGGTGATTGGTTTAAACCTAGTGCAATACTAATTGATCTTGGATTAAATGCAGTAGAGGTATGACACCTTCTAACTGCCTTCTTCAAAAATAGTTTGTAAGTAAAAGATGGTTAATATATAGCAAATTAAGCTGATATTGGCATGGTGTGTCGGTTTATAGGTGGCATTGTTGTTCTTTCCACAAAGGTTCAAACCCCATTGGGGTGGTATTGTTGAATGGTTGTATCCAGTTCATAGCTCCGGTCAAAAGAGTTTACCCCTTGAATAAAAAAAAATATATATAGCAAATTAAAATTATTGCTTCTACTTTTGTATGATCCTAGTGCTAAAAGAGAATACCAATTAGTTGGTCATGTTTCCTATGAAGAGGATTCAGGAATAACATCATCAATTAATCCTCTACCTTGTGGTCTTGGTCTAATGAATATTGCAATGCTTTTGTCCACTACTCTACAATCAACAAAAGCGAGCATATGGGTTCAATTGAGATTTCGATGTTTGATCGAGGCCTTTTGCAATACACAACAAATACAAACAAAACTATTCTAAAATTTATGGCGGGAACCGTGGCTTTGCAGCTCTTGTTATATTATAACATTCTAACTTAAACCTTTTTATACACAATGTCAAGTTAACTATAAATTGTATAGAGTTTAGATTTGCTATATCTCTCATATATCAACATAGGTAAATTTGAAAATATTTTAAATTATATAATTTCAAAAAAAAATTGAATGAATTTATAGAAGATTATTTTTATTAAAGTGATAGAATCTAATCCCAATACTAACATTAATTATAAGTCTAACCATAACCCCACCCTAAAACTAACACTAATTAACTTCAAACCTAACTCTAAATTTATATCCAACCCTAAACATAACTATGATTCTAAAACTAACATTAATGAAACCCTAATCGAACCATAACCCTAACCCTAATACTAACCCTTGCCCCAATTGAACCCTAACACTAACCCCAAGCTCTATCATAGAACCTTAATCTTTACCCCAACCCCAACCCTAATCCTAATGAGATCCTATACCTAATTTTAATTAAAGTCTAACCCTATTTGAACCTTAAACTTGAATTGAACTCATGTTTAGGGTTAGGGTTGAATTATGGTTATGATTAGGGTCAAAATTCAAATAGGATTATGGTTGGAGTTTAATAAGGTTGCTATTCACTTAGGGTTAAGGTTCAATTAGTATTCAATTTGGGTTAGGGATCAATTAGGGTTATAATTCAATAAGGGTTTAATTAAAGGTCGGGGTTAAAGGTTAGTCTTAAATTAGGGTTAGGATTGCAGTTAGGGTCAATTAAGGTAAGGGTTATCATCTATTTTAGGTTAGGGTTCAATTAGAGTTCTCTAGGGTTTTGATACAATTAGGGTTACAATTACAGTTCAATTAGTGTTAGAGTTAGGGTTATAATACAAGTTCAATGGAGTTAGGTTCAAGGTTTAATTAGTGTTAGAGTTAGGGTTGCAATAATAAAATTTTCCATAATGATATGGAAAGGCATTCAATTGGATTCATATACAAATGCATAAATAAGAATTGGTAATTAAGAATTCTCTAGAACTAAAGTTATAACAACAAATACAATCCTTAGCTTAATCATTTGTTCTTGTTAGGGTTGGGATAAGAATTTAATGGGTCCAACTGAGACTTAGGAAATAAAACCCTGTAGAGGAAATAAAGCATTAAAGTCAAAGTTGGGTTTTAATTTTAATCCGGTGACGTAAGCCTAAGCCATTAACTCCAGTGGTCATGTCGCCGATGACTTAGCCAAAGCCTTTCATTAAATACTAATTGTGCAATGTGTAGGTTTTCCAGATTCGAAGATATGGGAGAAGATCTCGATCGTACCCCACCAACTCGTAGACCTAAGGTGTCACTTGTTATTTGGTGCGAGGTCAGCAAAAGGCAGATGTGTGTCCTGTATGGAATGTGGGGCCCAATCTCCACTATTGAGCTCATAACCCATGGTTTTAGATCGACAATGAAGATCAAAAGCTAATTTAAATGTTTGTTGTTCTAGCTGGCAAGAGGAAGATGAAGGTTGGTGAAGCATTAATGAATTATTCCTTGCTTGTGTAGACACGTCGATCTCAATCTGTGTGAAGATGTTGTTGACAATCATGAAGGGTGATCTTTGGATTCTCATGTAGCTCTAGTTAAACGGTGACAATACATACGTCGCCAAATTGCCATGTTTGCCCATGCATGTTTACTAAGCATTAATGAAGGTTGCCCTTACCTCACACAATAAATAGAAGAGGAATTTACTACTAATATTGTCATTCTTGTAGCAGTTAGAGTACTTTGTGGGTTCAGTCTAATCAAGTTTGAGTGCTTGTCTGAGAAGAGAAAATGAGTAAGTTAGTAAGGAGGTCTATTCGTTTGAGCTCACAAAAGCTCGGTCCTGCTATTCAGGAAGATACTTTCGTTGACAAGCCTAGGCTTGTGCCCACTAGATGCAGTAGAAGGTTACAATTCCAGGACGTTGCTGCTCAACTGGTAGATGACAAAGGCAAGTAGTCGGTAGTGTGCTCCATTACTAGTGTTGGTAGGAAAATAAGGTATGGGTGGCATGGCTCCTCTGGATGCCAACACTCGCCCATTGACCTTACGAGCAACACTTCTGATGATGTAACCAAGACCGACTCAGACTACTATCGGTATTTACCTCTCTTCAATCATGGTCTGTTCTCTGATGACGAAGAGATAGTTGTGGTGCCATTGGTTGTTAAAACCCCAAGCGGACCGACTCGAAATGTATTGGGCAAGGACAATAGAGAAGACGAGGCTGAGAGTTTACCATATTGGGCAACAACTAGAAGCGGGCGTGTATACTAGGGTCAGAGTGTTGGTAAGGGAATGGTAGCGGGTAAATAAGAAATTGCTGTGGTGCCTTCGTGGCAATTTGCTTTCCTTGCATTTTTGTGTGGATAGCGACAAGGGGATTTTGATGACAATTGTGTTCCCTTTTCTTTTAGCTTTCCCCAGTTTGTGCACCAGGATTTTGATGAAAATTTGTGTTCCCTTTTCTTTTAGCTTTCCCCAATTTGTGTGCCACTATGTTTTGTAGATTCAACATTTGGGAAGTTTTGAAATGAGATTCAAATGCAATGGAGATTTTGTTCAAATTAAAACCCCAAGCAGACCGACTCGAACTGTATTGGGCAACAACTAGAAGCGGGCGTGTATACCAGGGTCTGAGTGTTGGTAAGGGCAGGGTGGTGGGTAAATAAGAAGTTGTTGTGGTGCCTTCGTGGAAATTTGGTTGCCTGGTTTTTTTGCGTGGATAGCAACAAGGGGATTTTGATGACAATTTGTGTTCCCCTATTCTTTTATGCTACCCCAGTCCAGGCACTATAATTTTTTTGTAGATTCAACATGTGGGAAGTTTTGAAATGAAATTCAAATGCAATGGAGATTTTGTTCAAATGAGAATTTGTGGTAAAATTACATTTGAGCCTGAAGCTTGTTGCTCCCTTGTCATATAAAAGGGAATTCAAGGCTCATTTGTAGGGAGAGAACTAATGAAAGCTCTAGCTAGGTTTTGAGTTGAATATATGGGTAGAATCTGTCCTCACGGTAGGAAGTGATATGCAATGAAAGTGCCATTGGTTTATTAAAACCCCAAATTGGTGAGGAATAGAATAGATGCTTTGTTTTGAGTGAATTTTTGAATGAAATGTTAATGAAGTTGTCATTCTTCTTTTGAGAATTTGTTCAATTGTGTCTATGTTTTTGCTTTGATTCAAGAAAATCAATTAAATTCTTAAATGGAGTCATAAGTTTACAATTATTTACAAAGGATTTGATAAGTAGTATATATCAGATAATTGAGCTCCATAATGCAAGGTATTAAATGAGGTTGGGCTTAACCAGCTTACTCTAAAATTTTTACTCCTTAGATGTCCGACACCATGTGGGGCCCTCTTAACCCAACCTCTCTCTCGTTTCTGTAGCATTTCTTTAACCGCACCATTTCAAATCTATGTTTCCGTAGTACTCCACCGTTGCAGTTTACACTTGCCATTCCCATTCCCGTTCTCCTTCCATAGTTGTTTGTGTTTTCCATTTCCACTTTACACATTTGCTCGGTCATTGGATTGGGGGATTTAGTCTTAATCCCACATTCATTTCATTACATGAATTGTGGTGAGTGTTCCTTTTATATTACGAAGTATTGGTTCATTTTCTTTGTTAGGAAATAGAAAAAAATTATCTTTCTTCTAACTTTAATAATAACTTTTTTTTAAAATATTATATCTTATTTATAATATTTATTAATGTTAATTATATTTAATTGTTTATTTTAATGAAATTTTTTTTATTCTGTTTTATTTAAAAATAATATTATTTTTATATTAGATGATTGATATTTAAATTAAATGAATTAAATGTGATGTTTTTTGAGATGTAGATGTTTATTATTTGAAGTGTTAAAAGAGGTTTTGGACTTGATTTTATAAATTCTTTTAAATATGTGAATTAAGTGTTCTTTTCTTTGGTTCAAATATGTGTACAAAATAAAACTAGTCTACAAGTTTCAATCTATAATTCCAATAATCAACTAGTAAAAAAATAATTTTTGAAATTGATTTTTATCTTTTAACATTTACACTTTATTATGGATTGACAATGTTTACAAACATCATTTTTTTTAAAGCAAAGAAACGTGCTATATATTTATATATTAATAAGAGTGAATATACATAGTATTACAAAATCTACTAAATTGTGAGGCAGTATCTTCATTTTAGATCCCTATAAGATGGTCATGAATAAATGTCTCAAAGTATTGCTTTGGTTCATATCCATGTCTGAGAAACCGAACTAGTGTGCAAATATAAATCTATACCATAAGAATCAACTAGCAAATAATTGATGTTTAGAATTTAGTTGTGTTGATCTTCTAATATGTGAACCTCAATATAGATAGAAAGTGGTTAGTAACATTTTTAGGGAATATAGATAGAAAGTGTTTAGTAACATTTTTAGGGAATGTGCTAAATTGTGAGGATTTTGTTCTGCTCAATTAGAGCCCTAACCAAACCAATTCCATGACATAGGAATAATGATTAGAGACATGATGATATATGTTATGAGAAAATTTTATTACATTTCTCTCAATGAAAATGTTCTTTTGATAAATCTTCATTGTTTGATCATTTTAAATGCTTAAATGATTTTATTTAAGTAAAATACAACATGCAAATCAAGATAAACATGCATTAGGTAAGCTCACAATGATTAGTGGGAGGGTGTTGTCAAGATTTAAATTGAATTTAAATTTTAAATGTGTAGGGTTGATAATTACTACATCAAGTTTGCACTAGTAGATCTTATGCAAGGTAGGGTAATCTCATGAGATTAATTCACACAAGAATATCCCACTTGTAGACTTGTTATTGAACAAAGGACAATCTATTCAAAATTTACCAAAAATAGTAATGAAAAAGGGCATGAATATATATATTTTCTCTAAGATTGATGTGCATGTGAACTTCTATTATGGTGTATGTTAAAGTAAACAAGATATCAATGAGGAAACTATTTAAGTAATTTTAAATACTAAAAGATATAGGTTTACTTAAAATATATATAGTTTACAATTATATTCTCCTTCCAATAGTAACTCCACCAAAAGCATACAAAACTTAAAAAATATGTAATGAATAACATATATCAAACATTTAAAATAAATATAAGATTTTTGTTTGTTTAAAATTTTGTGTATTTGTATCAATTTATATATATACATATATTATTACTAAATTCTAGATAGATTCTTATTTTCTCAGTATTTGGAGATCATTATTTAGTTCCTTTTTTTTCCCCTCAATTTCCTTATATAATATTACACCTCTTTCAATGCAAAAGAGTCCATATCTAATCACTTGCTCAACCTAGATTTCATAGGCTTTTCCAAATGACTTATATTTGTTAAACCTTTCAATCACACAATTATCAATACATAATATCTCTAAATCATAAAAAACCAAAGGTCCATCTAATGCATGTGTTAAAATATTTAAATTATTTTTAATATAAGAAGTTAATATTTGCTAAAAATTCTCTGTATCGATTGAAAAATAGGATTCCAATGTTACCAACTCAAGGTCCCTATTCCAGGTTGTGCAGAAAAAAGAGCCTTTGATGGAAGGAGATCAAAGAATTGCTTCAATAAGATTTTATCTCCATCTAATCTCAATCGCATGAGTCCTTGAATGAGGAGTTGGTGATATTCAAGCATAATTTGAGAAAATTGTAAATTAAGAAGATTCATGGTTTAAAAGTTAGGGCTAAAATAAATTGGCTAAAAAATGAAGATAAAGGCTTTGATTTCTTCTTTAATTATATTAAGGAGAAAAATTCTAGGGAAGAAATTGGATCAATCTAGGTGAATAATCAACATATAAATGGTCTTTCTTTGGTTATAAATGAATTTTGATCTTTCTATTAAAATATTTTCTTTGTTGAAGATAGCAATGTGGACTATAAAAGATCCCAAGATCATTGTGCACAAGTCATCCCTAGGAAAATCAAAGAGGAAGACAATGATTGGCCTACTAGAGATATAGAGTAAGGATGAGATTGTAAAGGATATTAGAATATATAAAAAGGATAAATCTCCAAGTATAGATGGGCTTGCTACAATTTTATAAAAAATTTTTAACTAGATTAGGGTTGGGGTTAAGGTTCAATTAGGATAAGAATTAGTGTTAGGAGTTAGGATTAGAGTTCAACTATAGTTCAAAGTTAGGGTTATGGTACAATTAGGACTACTATTATTCAATAAGTGTTCCCTTAGGGTTATGATTAAGTTATGAATCTACAATTAGGGTTCAATTAATGTTCACTTAGGGTTTCTTTCTTGGGAGAAGTTTATTGTATGGTACATGTATTATTTTATAAAATTAATATGTCCAAGAATTAGTTGTAGATAATACTACATGTGATTTTTCATATGGTATTAGGTATGAATTAAAATTGATGTGTTCCTTCCTTCTTTTTGCATTGTAGCTACCATAATATGGCGTAAATCCTATTCATATTTTTGAGCTTTTCTAAACTATACAACATGACATCCAACAAAAAAAAATGTTATTCATTTTTCCAAGCACAAATCCTTAGAATTCTTAATGTGTTACTTAGGTTAATTCTTTATTGCAATAAATAAATACACACTAATATATATATTATGGATTTGAGGAAAATATTAAAATATTTATATATATAGAAAAATTTAAATGCAAGGGATTCAAGTACATACCTTTTCTTTTGTTAATGTTGATGAAGATACAAATGTTGATGAAGTTCCAAATTTGATGACATGATCTTCCTAAAAAACTGGAATATCTTTGGTCTATGTGGCACTTGAAATTTTCTACAAAACTATAACTAACTCTACCTCATATTTGTGACTTTGGACCTATTTTGCATCAATAAATATGAGCTTTGACACATGCCTCCTAATCTAGCATACAATATGTACTTAAATGCTCAAAATAGTTGGGAGTAGTGTTGAGATTGGTGGATCTTTGGGAAGGTCCAATGCTTCACCTTTGTATCTCTCCCTATAGATAGAGGTAGAGATGAATATAGAATGAAAGAGGCAAAGGGATAAAAATAGACAGAGATATAGAGAGAGATAGATGGAGAAATAAATATATAGAGAGATAGGGAGATAGAGGGGGGATATATATATAGATAGAGAGAGAGATATATGGAAAGATAGTCTATATAAGGAGATATAGAGAGAGGGGAGAGAGAGAGAGATAAGTAGAGAAAGATATTAAAATATTTTATTTTTTGAAAAATATGTAATTTTTAAACCATTTTCCTATATATTTAGTATTAAGATTTTTACATCTTTTAACAATTCAATATAGAATAAAAATAAAATATAGTTAATAATTTAATTAACTAGCATACCTATATTAATTAATAATATATGTAAAACACGCTAAGAGTTATCTTTATCAAGATGCCTATTGACTTGAAAAAATGCTTACATTTTCATGAATATGAATTTGGAAAGCAATCAATTTGATTTCATTATTGTTTGTGTCATTGTTTGTGTCATTGTTTATCTCAATTCCATATATAAGGGTACACATTGAAATTTGAAATCATACCAACTTGTCTATAACAACAATCAACCAAGAACAATAAATTTAAAAGCAAAAATGTTCATCAATCATTAGATTTAGTATTGAGAGCATCAAAGTATATCATGACAAAATGGCATTAACTAACTTAGATATATCTATTGAAAGGAACTTTTGTATAATGTGTGAAAACTTAACATCATCTTGTTTTCATGCTTCAAAATGTTCAATTCTTTTGTTGTTACACCCATAATTTCTTCTGCCACTTCTTAAAAAGTTGTAATCCAAGTGAATGGAGTATGGTCTTCCGCTTTGCATTGAAGTATATAGTTATAATCACATTTAGGGAAAGTTTTATCACATCTTCCACAATACCACTGACCATTTTCATTGGTGTTTACCTTCTTTTTGCAGTGCCTATCTCCAATTTTCAAGGGGCATGTTGTATAACAAAAAATTTATACCTTATTGAAAGATAAGGTAGCTTTTATCACTATCCAATAAGGTTTACTAGAGTTGGCAAGGTCTTGATCCTGTATTTGTGAGATACTAGGGTTAGGAACAAATAGGGTTAGGGTTGGGGTTCAATTACGACTAGAGTTTAATTAGGGTTAGATTTCAATAAGGGCTAGAGTTTAATTAGGGTTAGGGTTCAATTAGGGTTAGGGTTAAGGTTATGGTTTGGGCTAAATCAAGGTGAGAGTGTAATTAGGATTAGGGTTTGGGTTCAATTAGGGTTAAGGGTTCAACTAGGATAAGGGTTAGGGTTAGAGTGTAATTATGATTAGAGTTTGGGTTTAATTAGGGTTAAATTAGCATTAGATTAGAATTAGGTTTAGCATTAGGATTATGGTTAAGGTTCACTTAGGGAGGGTTAGGGTTAGAGTTAGGGTATAAGTAGGGTTAAAGATAGGGATAAGCTATATTTAGGGTTAGGGTTGAAGGTTAGGGTTAGTGAAAGAATTGGTGTTAGAAATAGGCTTATGGTTAAGGTTACGACTAGCATTAGTGTTAGGCCTTGGGTTATAAAAAACTAAATGTAACCTTAATCCTAATGCTAATCCTAAACCTAATCCTATTAAACTATTCTTTATGCTAACCCTAACCCTAATTTTGATGCAAACCCTAACCCTCATCTTAATGTTAACCATATTTATAACCCTAACTATATCTCTTAACCATAACCAAAAGCTTAACTATATCTCTAACCCTAATCCTAACCTAAACCCTAAACCTAACTATATCTCTTAACCCCAACCTAACCATAACCCTAACCCTAAACTTGATCGAGAACATAACTATAACACTAATCCTGATAACCTTAACCCCAATTATTACCCCAAACCTAACATTAACTATTAACCCTAAACTTGACAACAAACCTAAATGTAACCTTAATCTTAATGCTAACCCTAACCCTAATTTTGATGTGAACCCTGACCCTCATCATAATGTTAACCATATTTCTAACCCTAGCTATATATGTAGCCCTAATCCTAACCTAAACCCTAACCCTAACTATATCTCTTAACCCCAACCTAACCATAATCCTAACCCTAAACTTGATCCAAAACATAACTATAACCCTAATCTTGATAACCTTAACCCCAATTATTACCCCAACCCTAACTATATATATTAACCCCAAACTTGGCCCTCAACCTTATTGTAACCCTAATCCTCATGCTAACCCGAACCTTAATCCTAAGCTTATCTTGATGATAACCCTAACCCTAATTTTGATGCAAACCATGTCTGTCATCCTAATATTAACCCTAACCCCAATCTTAACTATATATTAACTCTAACCCTAACCCTAACTATATCTCTAGACCTAACCCTAACCTTAACTATATCTCTTAACCTTAACCCTAACCATAATCCTAACTAAATATTGATGATATAATATTTTTTTATTATAATATTATAAATATACTAAAAATATATTTATAAATTTTAACTTAACATTTAAATATTAAATTATATATATTATTTTCTAAAATTGAATTACAAATATTATGCTATCATATTATAATATATTAATTATTATAATAATTTAATATAAAATATATAAATATAAAAATAATTTATTTAAGATATTACATGTATATAACCCTAACCCTAATTTTAATGCAAACCTTGTCTCTCATGGTAATATTAACTCTAACCATAACCATAACTATATATTAACTCTAACCCTAACCCTAACTATATCACCAGACCTAATCCTAACCTTAACTATATCTCTTAACCTTAACCCTAACCCTAATCCTAACTAAATATTGTTGATATAATATTTTTATTGTAATATTATAAATATACTTAAAATATATTAATATATTTTAACTTAAAATTTAAATATTAAGTTATATATATTATTTTTTAAAATAATATTACAAATATTATACTATCATATTATAATATATTACTTATTATAATTATTTAATATAAAATATATAAATATAAAAATAATTTATTAAAGATATTACGTGTTGTGTTGCAATTGCTACTAGCATATATATATTTAATAATATATATAAAATATGTGGAGAGATATCCTTCTTGAGGCACCTATTTTTTAAATCAAATTCTCACATAAAAGTGCAATAGGCGCCTTAGAGAAGGATATCTCTCGGTGTATTTTATATATATTATTAAATATATACTAGCATATATATATTATTTTAATAATATATATAAAATACGCCGAGAGATATCTCTTAACCTTAACCCTAACCATAATCCTAACTAAATATTTATGATATAATTATTTTTTATTATAATATTATAAATATTCTAAAAATATATTTATATATTTTAACTTAACATTTAAATATTAAATTATATATATTATTTTCTAAAATTGAATTACAAATATTATACTATCATATTATAATATATTAATTATTATAATAATTTAATATAAAATATATAAATATAAAAATAATTTATTTAGGATATTACATGTATATAACCCTAACCCTAATTTTAATGCAAACCTTGTCTCTCATGGTAATATTAACTCTAACCATAACCCTAACTATATATTAACTCTAACCCTAACCCTAACTATATCTCCAAACCTAATCCTAACCTTAACTATATCTCTTAACCTTAACCCTAACCCTAATCCTAACTAAATATTGTTGATATAATATTTTTATTATAATATTATAAATATACTTAAAATATATTAATATATTTTAACATAACATTTAAATATTAAGTTATATATATTATTTTTAAAAATAATATTACAAATATTATACTATCATATTATAATATATTAATTATTATAATTATTTAATATAAAATATATAAATATAAAAATAATTTATTAAAGATATTACATGTGTTGCAATTGCTACTAGAATATATATATTTAATAATATATATAAAATATGCCGAGAGATATCCTTCTCGGGGCGCCTATTTTTTAAATCAATTTCTCACATAAAAGTGCAATAGGCGCCTTAGAGAAGGATATCTCTCAGCGTATTTTATATATATTATTAAATATATACTAGCATATATATATTATTTTA
>VDFB02000013.1:21831450-21894662 GCA_007258455.2 Sequoia sempervirens
GCCAATATTCCAAGTTTACTCGTATATGAACATTTTAAATTTTTTTTTTATCATCTTTGTTGGATCTTATTAATATTTTATGTAAAAATCACAAAACAAAGTTATGAATCTATTAGATGTTTACATAATCTCTCATGTATGCATGACATTTAGATTGAACTTGTTGTATAGTTGTCTATTAAGAAAAATGATACCAATGATCTAAGTTATTTTTTAAAAATAATTTAATTAGTTTAAATTTGTCTCAAATATCTTATGCATGATTGAAAGATGAAGGAAAAAATGTTTTAATAGCTATCATAATAGGAACCATTGCCAATGTTGACTATATATATTTGCTTTGCCTTCATACTACCTCTTCCCTAATATCATAAATTGAAACATTTTGATTTTCACCAAAAAAATATTTTATTTTGCAATTGAAGTCTCACATATTTTCAAACTACTGTGAAGCCATAGTTTGTGCCAAACTATATAATTGACCTATTAGTGTCATGTGAATGTGAGATATTTGGAGAATTTTTAGTGATATTATTAGGGAATAAATCTAAAGGGCCATCTTAAGTGGTCACATTTGTAGTATTTTATAACACTAGCTCAATGTTATTGTACAAAAAGGTTTTTAATATAGGCTTTTGCAAGTTTTTCAACATAACATATATCTATGCACAAAAAATATACGAGTTTCATTATTAGCAATCATGTCTCTATGTATTTATGTATACATGTACATATGTTTGTGTCTATGCGAATCATTAGAAGTTATGTAAAAGTATTATATTCACATAGGTAGTCTAGAGATTATAGATTTGATGAGGGTAACAAATATATTAGAGACTATTAATGAGTTCAAAATAGAAACCATTCAAGATTTGTAGAAAAATAATAAAAAAGTATAATGAATGAAAATAAAATTTCAACTTATATAATATTATTTCAACTTCTTATCTTCATTACTACGCAGGCTGAAAATTTCCTACGTTGAAAATTTCTATTGTCTTCACTCGTTTTCACATTTAGGAAGCATTGAACACTTGGAGGTTTGGGATTGGCGCATCTTTATTATACTTTCAATCAAGCAGAAAAACAGACCAAACACTTTCAATAATTTTGTTTGTTGATTAGGTGACAAAAAGAAACGAGAATATAATGGTGCATGTGAAAACATTTGGAATGGTAGTTAAGTCAGAGATTCTTTTGTAATTGTAATTTTTAAATGGCTGAGGATCATTGTTATACATTCAAAAAATAATAATTTATCATATCCTTATTTCAAATAATCATTCTTCATAAATATTCTTTTATTATATATTTATATTTATTGTTTTATATGACACTTAGCATTAACTAAAATACATCACAACATTTTCATTTTTAACATCTTATCTTAAAATGTTAAATTTAGATAAGTGTTTTTCAAAGAAAGCTAATGATATTTTTTTTTTTAGATTTAAAAAAAAAAAATTCTAATATTTTGTATTAAATTATTTTTATTATATATATATGATTATAAGATGTTTTAGCCAATCGATCTAGGACCTCCACCTCTATTTTGATTATAAAACTAAAAAAGATAATATTTATTATAATTTTTAAAAAGTTATGATAGAGTGATAGAGGGTTGTGTTCTTGTAAAATATTTTGTTCATATAACTTCTTTTTATAATTAAAATATGAGATTAATTGACGTATTTTATCATCTAAAGTCACAACATGTGAATATTGGAGGAAAAAGACTGCCCAACAACCAATTCTGACCAAGCTTGCTAGATGGCCTAGTCTAACTAGGACTAGCCAAATCAATAGCCAAGTTCATCTAGGACCAGGCTAGAAGGGACAAATTGAGTTGAAAGGGTTGGGTTTGGTTTCTTATGGATGACCTATAAATTTGAATATTTTTTTTAATGTTCATGTTTTTATTGTTAAATTAGAACTTTTTTATCTAGTTGTGGATTTGTATTTTATTGGTGAGTTTTTGGCTCTTTTATGTGTAAATGATGTTGTTAATGCCTAATTTTTATATCATTCAAGAAATAAAGAATTTATCTTTTGTTTTTATTTGCGAGATTTGGTATCCATCCAAGAGAGATGGCAACATGGCATAATCTAGTTAAATTTAGAGATAGGGGATATAGATAAATACAAGGATTTACTAGTGTAGGTGGGTCTATAGTTAATTTTGGATCTTCCTAAAATGTATTTATAATTGAGCATGCTTACAAATTTAGTGGAGATATGGAACATATATACTTGTGTGTTTATGCTCCCAAGAAAGGAGATGATTGATTTGTGGTGTATTCTTTTCCTACTAGTGCAAGGATCACAATTTTAAGTTTAGTGAAAATGAGGTGTGGTGAGATATGTAAGGCATGTAGGTATTGCATGGGAGGAGATTTGAGCCCACATAAGTGTAATTTTGGCTAATAATGTTTAAAGCTAGCATAAATTATATAGAGAAATATTATACACATGGAAGATGTTGATTGCTATTGTATCTAATATGATTGTTGTTGAGGTAAGAGAAGGGACAGTTGAATAGGGAATGCTTTAGATCATTGAAGCTATGAAGGGGGTTGGATAGGTGTATTCTATGGGTTGGTGCATGCTAGTTGACTTGTACTATGATATGCATTGACTATCTAGGAGAGTGGCTAGTACGTCATGGAGGGTGCCTTGTTGTAGGCATGGGCATTTGACCATATAGTTGTGACATGAGCCAAGTAGTAGGCCCAAGTACATGGAGAATAGTAGAGACATATTATACATAATGGTATGTTGTGGAGAGGTATTCCTAGATGGTTGGTTGACTAGAGGAGTGGCATGTGTAGCTAGAGTATAGTATAGAGGAAAACATCACATGGAAACTTGATTATGGGATGGATACATGGATTGAATATTTATTATAGATTCAAGGTGTTTTCCACTTGGGATGGATTTTTGGTAGCTGTAAGTTAAGTTTTTGAGTGTGTTTTCTATGAGAAAGTTGTTTTTTAGTTTGGGTTTCTATATATTCTTCCTCCTCTAAGTTCCTTTTGGAGGAGGATTGTGAGATTATCTACATGAGCTAGGGATTTATTTAGGGTAACTAGATGATATGGTGTTAAATTATGAGGTTCAAGATGATGTTTGGGTGTGAGGTGATGAGGATGATGTGAGGTGCATAGAAGAGTGAGAATAATGATAGGCTATTAGATGAATTTACCCTCTATATTAGGTAATAGATTGAGAGGATGATGATTAGATGATCATGTAGGAGAGGGTATTGCAATATGGGGAGCCCCAAAGGAGGAGATGTAGACTACAAAGGGATTTTATCATGTATACTTAGATTCATCCTTTCCTCTTAAGCTAGTAAATACCTTATGATGGGTCACATATCCTTCTCAATAAGATCATGATCTAGGTATATTTTTTAAGTTTGAGATGATTTGTAAATATTTTATTTATAAATGAAGATATTATGAGATGATGTAATATTGATTATTATATGTTTTTGTTGTCTTTTAGATTTTATTTTAGAGTGGGACGTATTAATTTAGGTAATAATTGAGTTTGCACCTAGTGGTGTTCTTTGGATAGATATTAATGATCATGTTTGGGTTTTTCAAGTAGACTAGCCATTTTGCACCAATATTTTATCCAATAGTCTGTATGCAACAATAATTCATGTAGGAAAGGGGAGTACATGATAAGATTATTCCAAAGAGAGATGGGGAAATAGGTAGGTGATGGTATTTATAAAGTGACATAGAAATTATAGCTAGAGATTTAGATTTTATGGGAGAGTTTAAGAGCTATTGTGCCAATTGAGTAATCCCCAAGAATGCTATCTATGCTTACTATGAATTGGGGGGAGATATGGGATGCACAAAGAGAGATGAAAGAGATAGCCATAGATAATCTACAAAATGTAAAGGAGTGCTTGCACAAATGGATTTATAAGATGGTCATGTGGAAAAAATACAATTGTTGTGCATGCTTTAGGTCATATAAAGGGCCATCTTTCTTTTGAACAAGTTTTTGTACTTGAAAACTTTAATGTATATCGATTAAGATATATGTATGAGAAAATTTTGAACATGTATTTTATTTTTTTAATATTTTTGAAAATAATGAAAAGGGGAGAGGGAAGAACCAAAATGTAATCAAGATGATTAATCTCTATTTTCACTAGTTATTCCATTCAATTATGCATAAATGAATATGAAAAATCAAACCTAACCAATATAGAAATCAAAAGGTAGGTTTTAAGAGGGAAAAATGTTGTGTACCTAGATTGGAAAAAGTGCTTTTTTAGGCCACATTGAGGACTCATTCTCCTAGTGGTGAATGGGTCCTACCTAGGGTTCTGGAAAAATACATTTTGGGTTATGTTCCTCAATGTATGCACTCCCAGATCCTAGTCAGAGATTGTTGGAAACTCAAATAAATTCTATAGCTTAGTTTTCATGATCTTGTAAGAAAGGTGACAACTTTCACAAGTTTTTTTTTCCAATTTATCTTCAATCTAAAACTTGCAATCACAAATTAAGAACGAGAAAAATGTTGCTTGTTAGGGAATGGGGGTTTTCCTTGGTCAAACCCTGTTTTGATAAGTAAACCTTGAAATGAAATAATGCATAAAGGAATGATGAATGAACAATAATATGTAACAATTCTCCAAACCCTTTTGAAACCTTGGATTGCAAATCTAAACATTAGCATGAAATGGCCTCAATGAGTGTAGATCTTGATCTTGAACTTGACATAAGATAATGGATTTGAACACTTTACCTTGATCACTGATTGTACATCATGATATTAGCTCAACAACATGCATGGATTTGACATGATGATATGATCTTTGATTGTTGCCATAAACTTCATTAATCTTCCCTTGAATACTTTCTTGAATGCTCTATAATTCTCTTGTGAAAGTACTCTTGTTTGCATAAATTTTTCTTTAAAGTCTTAGGATGAAATTATGTGAAATAACCTTGTATTTATACTTATCTTACTCTTAATTCTTGAAATTCAAATAACCACTAGTACAAAGACAAGAATATATTACTAAAAGAACTACTAAAAACTACTTATAAATGACTAAACATGGTCACACAACAATTAGTAGTTTATTCCAGTCATTTATAACATGACTAGATTGATGAATAACCATTTTTCATCATTTATAGGTTGTTTTGATTGATTGATTCGATAGTATATTTAGTCATTGATTATTGTAATATAGTAACTTATTTTGTCACTTTTTATTCACTGATATATTTATTCATTGATTGTTGTAATCTAGTCACCTATTTAGTCATTTTTATTCACTAATTTTTGTCCATTTGTAGTGTATTTAATCATTAATTTTAATCAATTTGGTACTATATTTAGCCATTTTTATTTCATGGGTCATATATTTAGTCATGTTTATTCATTGTTCACTGATTTCTATCAATTGGTAGTATATTTAGTCAATTTAATTATTAATCGATGTCAATTAGTTGTATATTTAGTCATTTTAATTGATAGATATTTAAGGATTTAAAAATAAAACAAAGAAATACACATCAATCATCAATTGCACATGATAAGACATCCATTGAGAAGGAAAAATTAGTAAAATTTATTTATAAAAGAAAGGTGTTCTAGATACAACTTAGAAATAGAGTATTATAATTTTTATTTTAAGTTTCCAAATTGAAAATATAAGTTACAATATTGCACAAAAATGGCTACAAGAAAGAAACTTCTCCAAAAAAATTTTGCAATGATGGAAATGCAAGCTTGGATCCCTTCAATATGAGCACATGCCCATTTCATCTCTTAAAACTTCTACAACATAGGAAATCTTCCTAGAGCAAGTTGTAATGTGTAGAATCCAAGAAGGAGAGTGTTGATTGTGTCCCATATATGAAGCTCTCTCCTTCAATGTAGTCCACAATAACCCAACTAGAATCTTTCCTCCTTTATATGCAATGTGCCATCTTATATGAGCAACAGGGTCTGCCTTTTTCACCATGAATGAAGTTGTGCCTCAATACAACCAACAAAATTACTATTAGTCTCAATTCATAAAGAATAAAAGTGCATTGTATATTGCAAGTTTATAAAAGTAAGTCCAAACACAACAAAAAGATAAATCAATAAAAAATTATAGGATATAGATCACATCCACAAACATGGGAGAGCTATGTAAAATAAGAGAAATTGGCCTGGAAAATGAAGGTAGCAGGGTATTTCCAGATTCAAGACTTTTACTTAATGTTGTGTAATAGAAGAAAAAAAATCATTTATCTTCCACCATAGTGAAAAGTTAGCAATTGCATTTAGTTTGTTAAACATGGCCCCTAGTACAACTATTAGAGTTGTTAAGAACCTTCGAGTATGTTATGATTTTCACATTGCATCTAAACTCATCTCCAAGATTGTTGCAAGAGAAATTGTTCTAAGAGATGTGAACCATTTCCATCATTTTAAGCATGGACAATGTTCTTGTGGATAATATTGATGATGCTAAATGAAAAAATTTGAAAAATAGGATTGCACTATAATAATGTGTACTACATTAAATATCCAGTAATAACGAAGGGACATCTATCAAAGCATAACTCTAGGGAATTTTTTGTCATATGTTGTAGTTACAAGTGCCCTGCTAGACATACATGAAAATATGGAAGCATAGACAGGGAAAGAAAACTATTTCAAAAAATTCCTCAAAGAAATATGATATCATGGAATGTCATGATTGATGGATATGTTCAAAATGGGTTATTTTTTTCTGAAAATTCCTTATAAAATTTTAAGAAAATGCAACTAGTGGGTGTAAAGCCAAACTCCTAAACCTTTGAAAGCATTCTTCCTACCTATGTGTGAATTGGAGCTTTAGACGAGGATATGAATATCCATTAAAAGCATATTTGGGAGTGGTTCTTTATTAGATATTGTAGTTGAAAGTTGCACTTCAGATCACTAAAGCCTTCGCAAAACCTTTTGCACAACCACGACAACATTGCATGATTATTGTTGGGTCTTCATAGTGTTATAGGGAGCTATCCCCACAACACTATGAAGGCCCAACAACAACTATGCGGTGTTGTGGTGGTTGTGCACAAGGTTTTGTGAAGGATTTGGTGATCCGAAGTTGAAATTTCAACTACAATATATGATAAAAATCCACTTCCAAATATGCTTATAACTTATTGAGAAATAATCACTCATATAATTGATTAGTTGGAAGAAAATTGGGAGATAGCATGAGTTCTTAATTAGCAATAACAATATTGAAAGCACCTTCCTTGAATGCTAGTTCAAAATTTTGTGTTGCAAGAAGTTGGATTCTACGGATATCAGGTCTCGAAATTCTGCTCTCAAACTATGCATTATGACATTGAATGTGCTACATCACATTGCACATTCAAGCAAAGCATATGATAGTTTATTCCATTAGCAAATAAGGGAGCCTTCTCATCAGTGGATAAGCTATTGTAAAGATCCCACAAATATTGATATGGGCTCTTGAGGAGTGACCTAGAAAGAATGAGAGCAAGGTTTTTGGCCTTTTAAGGTTCTTGTTGTGTGAATATTATCATAAATGTGCATTTTGAAACTATGGAAAAAAGATGTGTATATAATCATAAAGATGCCAATGTGTATTTTGAAGTAACTTATGGTATTCTGCATAGGTGCAAATATTCTTTGTAAGGATTAGTTTTGGGTGGGCACAAACATTTCATGAAATACCCTCTTCCTAATTGTGGAAAACCATTAGAAAGATACATTTGGGCTGCAAAATATAGGGCACATATACTCTTAGTCATTTCTTTTCTAAGTGGTATGGAATTAGGTGGATAATATGGAATAGAGTACATTATACATTATCTTATGTATCGTGGAAACTTGTGTCAATATTTGAGCAGATAAATGATTCTTTTATTATCAAAACATTATACCTTCTATTCTCAGTGTATCTACTGTCATACCTCTCACTAACACTGTTATTTTATTGACACCATTATCCTACATCCTTTGCAAAAGAGCTCCATTTGAAGGAATCTTGATTACATATTATGCAAAACAAAACTACACAAGTGCAACGAGACATTTGTAAGAAAAAATATGAATTCACTAAAACATTATTGTCTAAGCAACATAATATCTTCAAATGAAGGAGAATTGTAACTGCGACTAAGAAAATACTATGTAAGCATTGTTAGCACTAAGAAATGAAGAAGATAACACATTGAATTAGGTGAAAAAGATCACTAAAAGGAATATCATTGTTCGAAATTTGCAAAATGTGTATTGTCCTCTATCCTATAGGACTAAGAAAGGAATATCACTCTCAACTAGTGATTGAATCATAACAAACAATCCAAAAACAATGAAAGTTACTATCAAATGGTGACAAACATCTATCTTCTAAGTCATTTGCACATGGTGATTGAGAACATAGTGAATAGGAAGTAAAAGAGCACTAGATCATGTAGCACTGTAAAATGGTCATGAGTTATGCAATGAACTTCACTATTCTTTTGATAAAAAAGGCGATCAAGATAATAACCAACATATTGATGTGCACACAGAATGTTCATGGAGTGCAAACTTCCTTACAAAGCAATTATCACAATAGAGTTTGAGGTGAATTGCACCTATTATTTTATGTTGATATGGATATTTTCTAACTTGTCTAGTTAATTGGCTACAATCTTTTTGTATACCTAACTTGTGAGAAAAATGTGAGCCTTCTTGAAGAGGCTAGGCATATGGGAAAATTTCTTTTAGAGAGCCCAAGTCTGCTCGTTCTTGATGAATTTCATCAAGTTCAAAATAGCCGATCAAAGATATGGAATTCATGCAAAAAGGTTAATTCAAAACTACACATTATACTCTCAGGAACTCTTTTAAAGAGCTTTTCAACACATTGTATTTGGTAAGGCCCAATTTTTTCAATTGTTGCTTGGGTAAAAACTCGAAGCTATCCTTGAAACCTAGTAAAGTTATGGCTAACATTAGGATCTACAAGCTGAGGAAGTTCCACATGGATGAAATTAGGAATAAAATTCAGAATGGAAAATAGAATGGAAAAGTTGAATTTGATGAAATTCTTGCAAGGTTCAGGTTAATGACTACTGTTTTTGTTCATTGTTATGATGGGAAGATTCTAAACAATATTCTAGAATAAATGATTTTACTATGATTTTGAGAGCATCTTCTACATAGCAGGCTATCTTAGATCAAATAAATGAAGCAAACAATTGTGAAAGAACCAACAATTTTGAATTGGAAACAATGGTGTCTTATGTATAGACTCCCCCTGTGATTTTCTCCTAGAATAAGGTATAAATTTTTTGAATTAGAAACAATGGTATATGAACAACTATTTAGCCTATCTATTATGCTACAAAAATTAACTATAGGTTAGAACATATCCATATTAGCATAAAATAGCAGGTGCATTTCACCTCAAACTCTATTGTAGTAATTGCTTTGTAAGGAATTTTGCACTCCATGAACATTCTTTGTGCACATAACCAAACATTTAAAGTTCTTAACCAAAGCGCCAAAAATGAGTATCTCGTCATTGCATGACTCCTACTTTTGCTCTGAGTATGACAGTACTTGAGCTCGTGGTGTTTCTAGATGAAACCTATAGCTTAGAAAAGTGTAGTTTCCATCTAAAGGAACCATCTTCGAAGCTCTTCCTTGAAAAGAGGGTTGAAAACATTTGAAGAAAAGTAAAACTATAATTCTAAAGTAACGATTTTTATCAAGCCAAATGTTTGAAAGTGTAATTAAAAAGACAAATCCTTACAATTGGACCTCAAATTGGACCAAGTATATTTATGATTTTATCTAATAGAATGTAGGAACTTTCTTTGCTAGAGCTTCACGACCTCAAATTGGATCTCCAATTGGATCAACAAATTTATGATTTTATGTTTAGAATGTAGGAACTTTCTCCATCTGATATTCATGACCTCAAATTGGATATGAGAATGGACTAGCAGATTTATGATTTTCTCTATCCACTAACATTTTCATTCCTATACTTAGGTTCTACTTCTGACCGAAAATGCCCTGTTGTGTTTCAGACTAGCTCAAGGTATTCTCCAACTTGGTTATGTCACTGATAGTAATCAAAGTTTTCCTAAACCATCCATACCTGAATGTTGCATCACAATCTATTCTTCCTGCACATAAAAATACCACATGTTAACCCCTTCTAAATAAAACATTTAATCATCATAAAACCATAATTAATAAATCATTTCAGTTACGCAAAGAATTCAATGTCATTTACTATTAAAACAAAAGTTGTATAAATCACAAAAAATCTATGAAGCCTTCTTAAAGTAGCTTTAAAGAAATTTTACAAGATGGATTTTAGCATAAGAAACTTTATGCTACAACTCTCAATGAATGTATTATAAGTAGAAAACCAATTTCTTCACACTCAAAGTAATGTAGTTAAACATTTATTCCAAAAGTATGTTAGCAAGAGTTAACTAAAAACAAAATGATTTTCTGCTTGGTTTCTTTTATTAATATGCCACGTGGCAATGGAATAATCACTAAGAAAACCTAACAATAAAAAATGAAGTAAATGTTGAAAAAAAGAAATTCCAATGTACTATTATGTAATGGTGATGAAGGCACTTATATGAGCATGACCTCCATACAAATCCCTACCATTGAATTTCCATCCATCCAAAGAGAAAATAAGCAATGTAAGGATTTGAGCAATATAAGTCCAAAGGGTTATGCTATAACAGTAATGGAATCACTATAAGAGCACAATTGAGGAACAAAATTCTTGTGACTATAATTATGTGATCCATAGCTCTATTGGTCATGTGGCACAATTGTGCTATAACAAATACAAGATACAGTCATGTGTGTGAAAAATATGTTATCAAGATGTGAAATATGCAAGAGATGCCTTACTTATGAAGGCAAGGTGAGAGATAGAATTAACAAGATCATGACAAGTGTCTTAATCCTATCACATGAGACAACTAGCTCACAAATACCTAGGGATGTCACGAATTGTGATTATACATAATTTGACATATATGAAGGAATCATTGTTCCTCAAAACCACCTCCAATTTCTTGATATTGTCTCCAATCTCGCTTAGACTTGCGCTAGACCAATATTCAAAAGGTAGATTGTAAAGATGAATCCAAATTAGTTCCAACATAGGATTTGTCTTTTGCAGATCAAAGTTTGGAGCCCACTTCTGTAAACATAGGCATATTTTCATGTGACCATTCTCTATCATTAATCTTATCCCTTTATCTTTTTGTCTTGAAGAGGTCCACAAAAAGCCGTTTGGCAGAAAGTTGTGGTTTGTGCATTCTTCCCACTTTTGCACAATCTGATTTGTGATTTTTTCCCTCACAAGCTTTCTCCCAAGAAATTCCCTAATAACTAGCTCTTTGGCTTAGATCCATGGTATCCGTGTGGATGGTTTTGGACACATTTACAATGGGGCCTCAATGTTTGATTTAGCTTTTTCCTTGTGGATTGAAAAAATTTCTCTACATTTCACACCACTTCTATGTGCCAATGTCACAAGATTATGCATTAAGATTATTTTAGATTTATTTTCTTAACTTTCAAATTATTTAAGAATTGAATTATTTAATACACTTATGAAATAGTTTATTTTGAACACACTCAATTTCAAGTGTGTTAGTATCAATTGCATCTATGAATCAAACTTGAGTTCAAGGTCAAACTTAACAACTATAATTTTCACTATTCTACTAATATTGGAATAGATTAAACTTGCAAGATTCTATTGATCTCAAATTACCGACTTGTCTCTATCATGCCAGCTAATCTATAAAATAGATAATACAATTTTTACCTACAAATTGCCAATGTAAATACTTTCATTACAATACCGCATAAACAAATTCTAGCCAATAGGGTCCAATAGTCATGTAGTCAATTGGGATTATTCATATTAGTACTAGAATGAATTAATATTATGACTTAAATATATTCATTTCGCATATTATTCAAAATATTACAAAGTATGTGACATTATGGGATCAATGGTTGTTCAAGTGAGGTTCCTCCGAGCTTGCTAGAAAGATTAGCGGCCTACTAAGAAGCTGCTAGGTCATGACTTAAACGGATTTCAATTTTATGACTATATACACACCATTTGTTTTCATGGTTACACCAGTTTTCTTCACTTAAAATTAGGGGAGATGATCTAATAGTTGAGCACCCAAACTTTGCGCTTCTAATTATCCTACGTGGAAATTTCAAATCACTCCCAATTTTTTGCAACTTACTTGGCAAGTCCCTTGCTTATAACTAAGGTTTCAGGGCCACATCATTAAATATGATGCCACATTAGCAAGCTTTTTGTCAAGGTGTCAAAAAAGGCCCAAAAAAAAAATGAGACCAATACTTGTGCATTCACAGCAATTTTTTATTGAGCGCTGATGTGACATCACATGATTGGTTGCCTTTTAGATCAAAAGAATACATTTTATTTAATTATGGATAGTCATCATCAACACTTACAACTTTAAAGTCACAACTATTAGTCCAATATTGATAAAAATATTAAACACTATATAAACAAATACTATCACAACTACTCAAACATGCTTGTGAGTCCTCTCCCCGATAAGGTGTGTTTTTTCTCATTCTTTACGCGTTCACGGCAGTCGTGCATACTCAATTGAACTTCAATGAGTTGTCCCACCGACTTGCTTAGACTTTTTTATGGCTTGTTCTCACTGCCTGCAGAGAGTTATCTTACTCTTTGGATTCAGTAATTTCATCTGCTACGGATTGACACTACATTATATGGCTCCTTATCTTCACATACTTTCGCACAAGCAGATAAACAGTCTACTTTTAATCAAGCAGTTATAGCTGAGATTTCTCGAAAGAGGAAAGGAATGCCTGATGAAGAGAAAAAAACAGCCGGGATTGACTGTGCCCCTACTAAAGAGGGTAGCATCGCTAAAGTATCTTTCTCTACCCCTTCCTCCCACACAGCGCGTACGGAATCTCCGTGATTTGGAGAAAGTGGGGAAACTGGGACGAGGCATTGGGGGCATAGTGTACAAAACCCTCCACCGCAAATCCTATTCTTACTATGCTCTGAAAGTCACCTACCTCGACCATGATTGCTCCCTTACATCCCTCGTCACCAGGGAGATGGACATCCTCAGGAAAACTGATTGTCCCTATGGTGTCAAATGTCAGGGTATCTTTCAAGAGGAAGACAAAATTAATTTTGTTCTGGAATACATGGATGGAGGCTCCCTTGCCGACTGGTTAAAGCACCAGACAAGGCTGAGTGAGTCCTTCCTGGCTAACGTTGCCCGGCAAGTGACGGAGGGATTGGAATACCTTCACAGCAAGAGGATTGTTCACAGAGACATTAAGCCCTCCAATATCTTGACTAGCAAGAATCTTAAGAGAATTAAAATTGCAGACTTTGGGGTGAGCAGATTTGTATCACCAACCATAGATCCCTACTGCAAATCCTCTGTGGGAACACCTGCTTACATGAGCCCCGAAAGATTCGACGTAGACAGGTGTGGTGGAAGTTATGACGGTTATGCAGAAGATATCTGGAGCTTGGGATTGACATTGCTGGAATGCTATTTGGGATATTTCCCGTTTCTAGGAGCTGGAGAGCAGCCGGATTTGTATGCCATATGTGTTCAAGAGCCACCCTCAGCGCCTGCCAGTGCATCTGCTGAGTTCCAGAGTTTTATCAAATGTTGTCTTCAGAAGGACGCGGGCAAGCGATGGAAGGCCTCGAAGCTTCTCAGCCATCCATTCCTCGAGAGAAGTTCACAATTTCAGCAGCGCTGCAGTCCGTCAGTGTCCTTCCATTGCCTCATTCTTTCCTTTACATCTTTTGACAGGGCGAGGGTCCTTCGACGGCATCATTTGTCAACATTTAAATGATTAAAATTTGTATTTATCTTTTTATTGTACATATGAGTTGGTCTAATGGTGAAAAGTTAATCAGTTTGTGTATATATGAATTGGTCTAATGGTGAAAAGTTTGTATTTAGTCAATGAGCCTTTGGTTTGTTGATAAAGTTGAAAGGTTCTAAACAGTCCACCAAGGATCAACTTTGCTGAGTGCAAAGCCCCGCCACTTAAAAAGGGAGAAGGTTGGGATCGTGCTTGAGACGGAATGGATACCCCTCAGACCTTGGCTCTTCTAAGCTAAAGGGGACCCCCTCAAGGGTATCTCCAACCAAAAAAATAAATAAATTGTCTTTACCTTTTTAATGTATATATGAGTTGGTCTAATGGTAAAGAGTTTGTGTTTTGTATTTCACTGTATATAGGAGTTGGTCAAATGGTGAAGAGTTTGCATTTTATGAGTTGGTCTAATGGTAAAAAGTTTGCATTTACCTTTTTAATGTATATAGGAGTTGGCTTACTGATAAAGAGTTTGTGTTTTACTGTATACATGAGTTGGTCTAATAGTCAAAAGTTTGTATTTACCTTTTCATTGTATATATGAGTTGGTCTAATGGTGAAGAATTTGTGTTTTGAAAAGGGAGGTCTTAAGTTTGGAAAAAATGAATAGTTTTACTTAAATATAACAATATCTAATAGTGAAATAAATAATAGTACTTTTATAATTTATTTAACAAATAATTTGTTGCAATAAAGATATGTGCAATGATTTGTTTCTAATATTTCATATATATGTTATTTTCATAATTTTAATTATAAATTTTATTTATTATTTCCTTTTTAATTGTTAATAGTAAAACTTTAGACTTCTATTTCATTCTAATATATGTATATGTATATGTATAAGTTCTTTTTATTAAAGTAAGAACATCCATAGTAATATAGTGTAATTTTTTGAGATTCTTTTGATATATTTTGTTATTTTTTATTATTTCAGATAAGGGTTCTTATTTTTTTTGGTAACAAACCTATATATAGAAAAAAAGTCTCTTTATAATTTCAGAATGTATGTAAAGATACATGGAGTCAAGATGATTTCCTCATCACAAAAGAGACATGGGTTGGTCTTGTAACGCCCCGTCGTGCGAACCCCAAAGGACATATAAACAATAATCACTGCAATTTTTTTTTTTTTAAAGTAAACATAACATACATGTAATACACATTAAGCCATGACATGAATTTCATTTAAGTAGATTCACTAACACATACATCCCTTGGGGTACACGAGGAGTCATTACGCGACTTAGATCCATACAACAACAATAAAGAATAAAATCCAAAGATATAAAGTAAACATTAACAAATGTAACACATACATGATGAAGCATTGATAAGAAACCATCTGTGTTCATAAATACAACATATGCATGATTAACTTAACACATTAAATAACAACTACCATGGCCAATATCCACACCAAGTTTAACATTACATTACATTATAGTACAATGTTTAAGAAGTACAATGATACAAAAGTGTTCCAAGTATGAATGGAACCCATACAACAAGATAACATGATACAAATAAATAGAGAAATACAAAGTATCATAACTGGCTCCAAGATAAATACAACAATGGAGTCAGTGCAACAACACCAATCTGCACCTCTTGATCCTTGACTGGGGACCCAATGGGGTGCTTAGCATGTTCCACCAGACCACGTGAGTCCGAAGTCCCACCCCCTGTGCTAGGAGCTAACAAGAAAGAGACCTCAACCAAGAACATCCAACAGGGAACCACAAGACTCAACGTCATACAAAAGTATCATAACACTCAGGAATTACAGTGACATAATCAACCACATCCAAGAGTCATAAATCCCATCACATAAATCAAAGCAATGACTAGTAAACAAGTAAGCCAAGGATGATCATGAAACACTTCCAATCAAACTGCATTAATAAACATAACACAATTCCAAATTGCAATAAACCAATCCAATAACATCATAACACTGTAACATAATGGTACAAGGTCATAAGTCAAATATCAATGAGACCATACAAGACCACAAAGTACACCAAAGATAAAATAGGGTTAAACCATAAATCACTTCAAACAACTATGTTTCATCAACTCAAGACCAAGAACCACTTCCAGAGGATTTCCAAAGAAGCAACATAGGAAGGAGTGTTAGAGGAGAGTGTCATCACAAGGCTTAACATGGATTCTCCAGGCTACCTATTGCAAGGTACCGCCTCCATCTACTGACGGATTATCCAGGCAACCAAGCGTTAGGAACCACCTCCATCTATGGTTATCCAGGCTACCTATCTCAAGGAACTGCCCCATAGGGTTGCTCATGCAGAATCATTATCTTTCGCGAAGACAAAGCAACGATCATGCCAACCATGGCCTTCTCAATCCCCTTTAGTTTGTGGTAGCACTAAAAGGAAGATGAGGCATCAATTATCTTTTTAATGTGATTCTACCCACCTCCTAGTTAATTACTTAGGTTTTCACTTATTAATCACACTCTAACGAGGGCTATCCTGGTGCCCCTTTGTGCACCGACCACCCACTTAGAGCCACTCTCTCTCTAGACACTCAAAACTTAAAAACCAAAATCCAAGGGTTGTACAACATAACAACAACATTACATCACAACAGAGAAACATGCGAGGCATTACCCATCTTGCTATAAACACATAATCAAGGTCTCAACAATTCCCGTACAACCCTTTTAAAATCATGATACCAAAACACTTGCCATAGAAAGAGAGAACATCAACTGTCAATCATCTCAAACCTATGGAAGCCAAAAGAATGACAATCCACAAGTGAGGGTAAAAAGGAAGCAATACAGTCCCAACACAAAAACTTAACATATGGAAATCTCCTCAACCAAAAGGACTCAAGTGGTGACCAAAATAATAAGGATCCTTCAAACTCATTTATTAATCAAATATGAACTCAATGAATAAAATTACCTATGAAAACCAAACAACTCAAGAGATACATCAAAACAAATTCATCATAACAATCCTCAAACACGGGGATACACTTGGGTGCTGCCACAATAATGGGTTACACTTTTTGAGACATCCTGATTTTTGCCTGAAATCACATATTTTTAGAAAATACAATGATTTATGACTTTAAAGGTTCCATTTAAATTATTTTAATTAAAGAATGATTGATCAAACCCCCTTAGATCAAACCCCCTTGGATAGAACCTTGTTAGATTTAAACCATACCTATAATCGAGTCTCCTCTACACCTATCAAAATGCTGATAAAAAACCACTTTGATTTACCTTTTGAGTGATCAAATGAATTCATTTAAAATTTATGCTTTGTAAGCCTGAGCCCTTATTATAAGCTTTCCTAAAAGTATAATTTTAAATATGTTTAATTTGATTATTATATTTATTTCTTATTTCTTGTGAATGTAGGATTTTCAATGAACATCAAGTTCTTTATTTCACACATAATGAAAAAATAGAAAAATAGAGAAAAAAATTATAAAAAATACATGTGCCCTAGGTATTGATGTTCTTATTCCAACAAAAAAGAATAAGTTAATTCAAATGAATACAAAAAAAGTTATGTGGGCGAAGTACACCTCTGTCCAAATTATAATTACGCTGACTTGGAAAATTAATTAAAAAAAAATATGTAACAAAAAATTATGAAAAAATATCCATCCCTAGATATTGGTGTGAAAAATTTCATTTTAAAAATCAGAATTGTATCCTATCTATAAAAAGTTATGTGCAAGTGAACGCCTACTTTTAAAAATGCAATTAGTAGAAAAAATAAGTTATTAAAAATTACATAAAATGATTCACAATTTATTTTTTAATTTAAAATATATATATAATTAGAATCTACACAAAAATATCTAACAAATAACTAGTTTGATTCATCTTCAAAACCTTAATGGTTTAGCTGCTATAGGTGTAAGAAAGTGAATGTCTGGTGAAAAATCCTGATTTTAATGTCAAGTTTGGCCAAAAATTGTAACCCATTATTGTGAGATCACCCACTTAATGAATAACAATAAACAAACAAACACTTTCTATCCATCCGCAAGGACCAAAATCTAATCACAACCTTATGACACAAAAGAGCTCCATTCATAAACAAAACTCAAATAAAATAAAATAAAAATACATAATCATTTTGATACAAATCAACCGGCTCAAACCATCAAATCAATCATGAAACAAGTAAGCATCCATATAGAGAATTTACGAAGAAGACAATAAGGAGATAGTCATCATTTAGAAAATCATCTAATTAACATAATCCCTACATCTATCCAAAAATAAACAGTCAACTCTACAACCATCAATTCTCCTAATTACCAGAATAAAACTATCTTAACCAAGAAATTTCCTTATTTTCAACATATCCCTACCTACTTCATAAACTTATAAATATAAAGCAATCACACTAATATTCACGTCACACAATTACATGAATGAATGTTTATACAAAAATGTTCATTTCACATAACAATTCGTAGGTCTCAAAAATAAATATGAAAGATTCCATTACCTATTTGCCAAGACTATCCATTAGCCAATCATAAAAGCATGCGAGGAGTTAGATATTAAGATAACATTTATTTAATTCTAAAAGAAATATAAAAGAATTAAAAGATATCATGAAATTAATACTATAAAATTAAATCACCAATTAAGAGTTTCTAACATATAAGAAAAAGTCAATATATACTTTATAATTTAATTTTCATTAAAATAAATCTCACGTTAAAAATTTTAACCTACCTTTCCATCCTAATTTAGATACAATGTTTAATAATATTCTAAAAGGACATATGTTTCCTCCTAAAGTAACAAATGTGAGGATTCTATACTTCACCATCCTTAACACATCATGACTAACTACATGGCAAGATTTCATTCCAACAATTAATAACTTTATTTATTCAGAACAAGCTCCTTTAATTAAATATCACCTCAACCAATATCCCACCTATTTATTGTAAGAAAAAAAAATATATAACTTCACTTTCTGATTCAAATAAGAGATCATTTATCTAGCTGGGATATAAATCTAATCCTTCACAACATAACCTTAACCTAAATAAAATTAATATTTTTAGTTAACCTACTCTAATTCATTCACTTCATTAACTAAACATCTTTCAACGTAGTTTCCTTAACTACTAATATTACGAATATTACCTAAAAGCAAGATATTCATGGCAATAAAAGAATATACCCTTCGCATAATATTTACCTTAAACCTATTCAATTATAAAAAAAAAACATAACTCTATTTCCGAATATTCTAATGTGCCACCAATTTTCATTATATAGTAATAACATTCTTTTCTAACATTTGACAATGAAACTAGAGGGATTATTTAAACTTTTAGACTTCCCATTATTCCAAGTGCATCCGTAGAAATGGGTTGCAAACAGAAACAGAGAATTTATTTAAATCTATACACCCTACCATGTTCATGTGTGCCACTGCGACAGGTATCAATGAAACCATAGAGACTATTTTAATTTACTACACCTTTGCAAGTCTAAAGTTGCAACTATGATGGGTTGCCAATGATTTCAGGGAGACTATTTAATTCTATATAATGTCTCAACTCTAACTGCCATAACAGTGACAGGTTGCCAAGTATATTAGAAAGTGAATGCAGAGTTTGGAAATATCGCCATCTACTTGAATTAATATCAAATCCCAAATGTTCTCCTCAAGGCCGAAGGAAGAAGACAGGTGAGGTGCAAATATGTGACTTAAGAGGAGAATTAATGTATGACTTTTTCCTCTTTTGTGTTTAATACATTTCAGTTTGGTGGCGAGTTTCAGAGACACACTCAAGTTTGAAATCTAGAAATTAAACTCTGCCCATTCTCTCTGTCATGTTAGAACCTTGAAAATATTTTACTTTCAAGTGCTACAACTGTGATGGATTGCCAATGGTATTAGTGGGGTTATTTAAATCTTTAAACTTCCTATTATTCTCAAGTGCATCAGTTGCGTTAGATTGACAAAGGAATCAATGGGTTATTTAACCTCAGCATCACTCTATTATCAAGTACTACAGATTTTAAAAGTTGCCAATGAAATCAGAAAGATTATTTAAACCTGTACTACATTCTATTTTCAAGTACTAAAGATGTGACGAGATGCCCAAGGAATTAGAAAGGAATTTTGTACCTCCACAGCTTTCTATGTTCAAGTGCTACAACTAAGAGAGATTCGAATAAAAAGGGAGGTTATATATAAATCTATACACCACACCACGTTCTAGTGCCGCCGTTGTGGCCGATTACAATAAGAATCAGGGAGATTATTTGAAATGACTAATAAACACAAACTTAGGCAATGCAAAGGCCATAAAGCTAAAGACTGTGAGAGAAAATGCGATAGAAGGTGACTAGGGAGAGAAACTAAACCCAAGGCTAAAGTAACTAGAGGCAAATCAGGCATCTCTAGGGCAACCTATGTTCTGATTACTAGGAAATGACTAAAGAAGAGCAACATCGGCAACACCGAGCAGCACTGGCAAGACAAAAGAAAGGGGATACAACAAGAAGATTGGCTTGAAGTCTAGGAAAAGATACGGAGGTCAAAGCATGAAATTCGTGGTCATCAACATAATAGCAATGATAGAGAAAGATAACATACTGTGTGCAGACTTAATCTGCAAATTGGATGTGAGGATTAGGTCCAAGACAGGGGAAATAAGGCGCAATACATAGCATTGAATTCCATACAAAAAAGATAATGAGTAACCCAACATTAATAATTTGCACAAAATGGGTTTCGCAGGGGAGATCTCAAAATCTTTGAATTAATGAAGCATACTGGAACATGTCCTTGTGTTCAAGGTGAGGGAAAGTTTAGAGGATGAATGCAACACGCAACAGTAACCCTTATCACAAACCCTCAATACAAAAAGATCAATTTAATGAAAAGATAACTCACATATGTTAAATAATTAATCCCACTATAAGTTCAAAGAAGGAAAGAAAGTACTCGGAGGCGATACTACTGAACAGTTGTCCATGGCATGGGGTGCATTCCAATCATCCTATCTTTGTTCGCTATTCCTCTCCTCCTTCCTCTTCTCCCCAAAGCATCTTAGTTCCCCCCCTTCGACCCTCATGCCAGAGGTACAATATACTACTGTAGGCGCCCCTTCAATTCCTAACTGAATGTCTTTTCACCTTCCCCCATAACCGAATCTTGAAATTGAAATAATATTTCTTTGCATGTTTATTATTTATTTCACAAAGAAATAATAATAAAAATCTTATATGAAATATTTTATCCTCTGAAAATAAAAATAAGGAAGTCATTTAATTTTTTTTATTGTACTATTATTCATTACCTCCACAATCAGTTATTTATTTATTTATTTACTTATAATATTCAAGTTTGATTTATTTAATTCATTTTAAGCATTAATAATATTTTATTAGAATTTATTTCGTCACATTGTTTACCATATTAACATTATTATCTTCACAAGATAATTAACTTATCAATTATAATCAGGTACCAAACTTTTAATGGCTTTTCTCGTTTTTACCTTCATTCAAACTTAAGTACAATTTTAATATTTAATCCTTTCTAATATTTTCTCACTTTTAAATTTATTAATTGAATTTAATCATTAAATGATAATTACCTTTCCTCATCTAATCCAATTACTTTAAATAACTAACTCCCAAAGATAATTAAATTAACGTTTATTATTGAATCTAATTCTTTATTTAATTCCAAATAAAACAGGTAACCTTATAATTAAATTAATTTTATTAATCAAATCCAAACATATTATTAGTGTTATTTCATAACCTTAACATTAAATTAAATAATAAAATCACCACATCATCATGGAATTACCAACAACTTACTTGACATCAACGACAACCGCAAACGGAGGGCACTACAGGTCTCACATCAAGTTGTGTAGTAGTAAATACAACTCACAAGCAACCAAATCATAGGCAATGGATCTTGTCTCCAAGAGCTATCAAGAGACAAGTGGCATGGTAAGGCAATATGTATGTTAATATATAGAAATAGAATGTGAAAGGAAGACTTTTTAGGAGTAGATCTTTAAGCCTCACCTTTTCACATCCAAAATCATAACAAAGATCTTACATATATATGTAGATTATGAAGATGAATATTGAATAGTTCATTAATGCAAGACTAGATTATATATATTAATTCTACATGAAACTCAAATGGATATGTCAAAAAGTGAAAAATCTAAATTTTCCTTCACTTATGAAATAATTATTTTCAATAATAGGATTTTGAGATTTTTAAGGTGAATAACTATCTTCTATGAATAAGGCCACATCCTCTTTGAAACTTCTTTTTTTATGATCTACTTTAACCAGTCACTTTAAGGCTCTCAACAAAACATAAATAAGATGACAAAAAAAATTTAAACAGAGAAACATACTATCCTCAAATTAGGGGTTGAAAAGACCAACATGCAAGAGGAATATGAACCTCTTTTTCCCTTTGAGCATTGCCAAGCTTGGAAGGGTTTTCCTAGAGATATTTTCAAAATAAAATAGATAGAAAGACTAATTTGAACCCACACAAAGATGAAGGGAAGTAGAAATAGATAGTCTTGATGAGATAAAGTGTTAGAATGTTGGGGATTGGGGTTTATAGATGAATCATACTTGGCACCACTTTGAAAGCAATCCACCATTAATGTACATGAAGGGAAGTATAAATAGATAGTCTTGATGAGATAAAGTGTTAGAATGTTGGGGATTGGGGTTTATAAATGACTCATACTTGGTACCACTTTGAAAGCAATCCTACATCATTAACTATAATATGAAGTATAAGGGTCTGACATAGATTTTGGGAACCCAAAATGCTTGCTCTCTTCCTAAGATTTTTCAACTAGAAAGAGAGAGATTTGGGTCCAAAATACTTATATAACACTCAAATTAGGATGTGTGCAATGTTATATGATACAATAAATGATCTTAACTAAATGAAATTCGTTGATTAAGATTGTCTAAAATGAATGCAAAAGTGCAATTTAAGCTATGTTTAAAAACACATTGTGATATGCAAATAACTATGAAAATAAAGAAAATGTACATAACAAAAAGAGATGGATGAAATAAGAGTGCACCTAGATGAAATATGATTTTCCTAGAGTGTCTAGAAAGTTGATGGATTTTATTGGTTTTTCACAGTGGGACTCATTTTCCAAGGGTGGCGAATCAGTCCTCCTACTGATGAAAAAGTGTCGGGAACTAATTTCTGACAGCCGAGATCCAAGATCTGACAAAATATTGATTTCCAAACCTCAAGTGGGACTTATTCGCCAGGGGTGGTGAATCACTCCACTCCTAGGTTTCTGGAAATTCAGATAGCAACTCTATAACACCAGATTTGGGAATGTTTCCATGTCAGGTTGTTAGAGTCAGTTCTATAGGTAACAAACAAAAAATCTTAAAATGCTTGAAATAATGATATGTTGACTTGAAGAGCCTAGTTGACTCTATTTCCACTTTTCAACACCTTTAAACTTGTTAAATCTGTAAAGAAAAGGCTACAAATACACATTGAAAGGGGGAAAATGTTGGAGGGTTAGCAAATAGGGGTTTTCCTTGGTCAAACCCCACTTTGGTAATCAAATCCAATAGAAATAAGTGAAATGCAAAGGACATGTAAACTAACAACACGAAAATGTTATTAACTCACCAAATCCTTGATCTTGTAAATCTGAAGTAATGTTAATGGCTGCTCCAAAGTGCTTCAATAGTTGCTCCAATTGATGATGTAGAATTCTTTAATACTTGAATGTATATGTGGACAAGTGAATTTGATGAATTGGTCAATTGGGGTTAGAATGAGATGAAAAAAACTTGTTTATACAATTCTTGTGCCTTACTATCCATTCATACCTCATCAAAAGCCAACATCACGTAATTTTTAATAAAACTCTGAAAGGAAATTTGAAATGTTTTGAATTTGGGGCCAAGGGGGACTCATTCGCCACCCATGGTGAATGGGTCCCACCTAGGACGTAAAACCATGTGTCAGAAATAATGTTGTGTTTAATGTTGTTTGTCAGGATAATATGCAAAAATACACTTAATTAAGCATATGAGGGTATAAACAAACAAAATAAAGCATGAGAAAGGTGTAAATAAGGATATTGTTCCTAGAAAAGCATGAAATCTTGCTACAAGACTTTACAACACTTCATAATAGGGCTTGTTGATGTGTAAAAAGGTGATTTTTAGGTGAATTGCATTAAATAGAGTTTAGAATAATGTGGAAATGTCTTAAAATACTTCACAACACCTTCACAAGGTGTTGTTCTTTGAGTTTTAGTACTTAAATAAGCATGTTCAAGCCATGATACAACATTGTCTCAACACTATGAAACAAGACCTAAAAAGCCATGAAAATGACAAAGGACCATTTTTCTATGGCACAAAGGGAAGTTATTGGGAAACAAGGTTTAGAGGTAAAAAAGGAAAGATACTAAGATAATGGGTTAGGAAAAATTCTGACTCTAATGAAATATATAAAGAAATTAGTGGGGTTCAAGAGTTGCACATCAATGGAAACAAACACTGAGGTATCTAAGGAAGGTCATAACTTTGACTCTAATAAAATAGGGTAGACACACAATAGTGTCTCCCACTTGTGTGAAATTATACATTTGTATGATTGAAGAGAAAATGTTGACAAAAACATTAATTAAAAGGTGTTTGTGCATCAATACATTAAAATGAAGGTGTACCTTTATTGAAGGTAATATATATTTTTAACATTTTAATAATTTTTTAAACATGGAAAGGAGCTTCATTGAAAGGTCATCTGAATGAAAGCCCTTGGATGGGGTTTTCTTTGTTGGTGCTCAAACTCTCCTCAAATTTGGTTGGACTAGAAAATGGAATCAACATTATAGGAGGTTGTTATGGCATCACATCCCTTAGAGCAATTTTTCAAAAAATTATAATTTTAAATATATTTAGTTTAATTATTATTATTTTATATTTTTGGTAAACATAAGAATTTTCATTGAATGTTAAGGTCTCTATTCCACATACATGGTAAAATAAAAAAACTAGAGAAAAATATCTCTAAAAGATATTTGTTCACTGGGTATTAATGGACCTTGATTCAACAAAAAAAAGTTAACTTGGGTATATATAAAAAAAATTATATGATATGAAAAGAAACCTATGTCTAAATTATAATTAATATCACTTCAAAAATTAATAAAAAATAAATATGCAATAAAAATTAATAAAACATATCTCCACACTAGATATTGGTGTTATCAATATATGTTTAAGAATTTATAATTTGATCCTTTCTATAAAAATGTTATGCAATATGGAATAAATCAACTTTAAAAAAATAATTTTAATAAACATTTACAATCTACACAAAAAATAAAAAATCACTAGTTCATATATCATCTTCAAAGTCTTAATAGTTTAGTTGTTATGGGTGAAAAAGGCAAATATTTGGTTAAATTTTGATTTTAATGTTCCACTTTGGACAAAAGTTGGACACACTATGGTGGGATCACCCAATACTTAGTAAGAAATATTGAGTTAGGATTTGAGAGTTGAGGATGTTAATTTATGGCGTACCTAGATAATGTATGCCCAAAACTTTGATGTAAAAGACAAAGCAATTTTGATGGAAAAGATTGGGAGGTTAGGCATTCTGAGGAAATCGTATTGATGGAAGCACAAATCTAAAACTTTGGCACATAAAATTTTCTAAGGAATTGGGTTTAAAATTTTGGAGTTTGTGTGCTCCAAGGAAATGATGCTCTAGTAAGGGAATGCCCAAAAATTTAGTACTTAAACAAACGTACTACAAAGGATCAAGGTTTTAGATTAAAAAAATGCATGTAGATAATGTTATGATCAAGGTTCCATCTACTTTATAAATCATATTTCATGGTTCCAGTTCATTCTTGGAAAGTGTCACTAGGCACTTAAGGTGTACTATACAAATATTTTGTAATATTTATTTTCACCATTATCTGTAATACATTTATAAGGGGTGATGGGTTCTGCTAGCAGTGATAAATGTGACTTGTGGACATGCATATTTAATATTGGTTTTCCCACACGTGGATGCCTAGAATGGGATGGAAAAGATAAGGAAGCACACACATGAGTGAGTATTGGGATTCTCTTGGTATTCCATCATTTATTGCATTTAATGTAATGTTTCTTTTCCAAGTTTGGGTACCCAAGTTGGAGGGAAAGCATTGGAGCCAAAATTGGTATCCTTCACATTTTGAAGAGGCAATACAAGGGTTGGGGATGTTTAGAATGAAGATTCATCTTTGGGTGCCAGGTTTGGAGCTTAAGACCTCTTCACAAATCTATAAAATTAACTCCTTGAATGTAGAAATATGAGGAACAGTGGATTGTAGAGTTACTCTACTAGAACAATGACAAGTTGAGCCATAAATAGATTGTTCATAGGTACATAGGTGTTGCCATGTTGGAGGAATAAAGGAAAATGGAAGTGAATGTATTATAATCTCATTGATTTAGAGATAATGCAAAAATTGACATCTCTTCTTCTTGGAGTTTTTTCTCACAAGGGTTTTTTCATGTAAGAAACATAGTAAGAAGGTCACACATTTTCTGGATCCATGTAGTAGAACCACCCATAATGATGATTAGATTCTCTAAATATTTGGACAAAGAACACAAAAATATAAACCTATTCTCCACACTTATCTTAATATTAACATATCCTATCTAACTCAAAATCAAGTTGAAAGAATTTAAATTCTTAGAAATAAAGCCTACATCCTTCATCTTTAGGGAATGCAAATTTATTTTCTAATGTACTATGTACTAGACTCTTTATTTAATAAACATCACCTTTTCTCTTCCAAAAACTATAAGTAGTAGCCTCCTTAGAGATATTCAGGAGAACATAATATATGAGATTAAATTTAATGGTTCATGTATTATTATTCAACTTGTAAAACCTTCAAGTGAAATCACAATACTATGTCTCACTTTTTGCCCAAGATGGACATTTACATCAATATTTTTAACTGAATCTTCATCTTCTAAGACCTATAATAGCTAAACCATTAAGAATTTGAAGATGATGTGAACTAGTGATTTGTGGAAATTTATGTGTAGATTCTATTTTTTTAAATATTTTCCAAAATAAATCATGAATCTTTAAATGTCTCCTTTAATAACTAGTTTTAAATAAAAAAAAACATTTTCAAAAAGTAATGTTTTTGTCATACAATATAATTTTTTTTCTATAAAGGATTAAATTGTAAATTTTCAAATATAGATTCTCAAAATCAATATCTAGGGAAAGGATATTTTTTCATAATTTTTTGTTATATATTATTTTTTAAATTAATTTTTGAAATCAATGTAACTATAATTTGGACATACGTGTGTGTCATACAACCTAACATGCTGTGTATTTATCAAAATCCTTTTTTTTGGGTGAAGCAAGACATCAATACCTATGGAAATGGTATTTTTTGAATTTTTTAACAATGGTTTACTATTTTTCCACCTCTGCACAACAAAGAGCTTGATATTTGGAGAAAAACCTATTTTTAATAACAACTAAAAATTAAATACATGATAAAATGAAAATATATCAAATTTATATTTGTTGGAAATCTCATTTCAAGGGCTAAAATCTTGTAAAATATATTTTTTAAATGCCATTATTTAATTCCTCATAAGGTAAAGAATATTTTTTTTTTTTTTGCAAGCATTTTGATATGTGTGAAGGAGACTCCATTGTGGGTATGATTTAATACTAATGGGTTCTATCCAAGGGGGTTTGATCTAAAGGGGTATTATCTATCGCTCTTCAATTAAGACCCTTTAGATGGAGCCTCTCAGGACTTAAATCATTAGTTTTTTATAAAATAGTGATTTCAGGTGAAAATTAGCATGTCCCAAAATTGAGTCACACTATTGTGGTAGCACCCCTTCACCAAATTTTCTTGCAAGATATCATTCCTTTGTAATATATCTTCTATTGGTATATCAAAGGTAAACTATGATAATATAGAAATCTCAAATTAAGTTTCATGAAAAACCATTCAATTGTGGAAAACTATTAAGAGATTTAGGAATTAAAATTAGCAACATACATTTAGAAATAGTCTTACTATAATTTTTCAAATATAGATTCTTAACATCAATATCTAGGGCAAGGATATGTTTGCGTAAATTTTTTTTAATATATTATTTTTTAAATTAATTTTTGAAGTTAATGTAACTATAATTTGCACATACTTGTGTGTCATACAACCTAACATGTTGTGTATATATCAAAATCCTTTTTTCTTGGGTGAATCAAGACATCAATACCTATGGAAATGGTATTTTTTGAATTTTTTTACTATGGTTTACTATTTTTCCACCTTTGCACAACAAAGAGCTTGATGTTTGGATAAAAACATATGTTTAATAACAATTGAAAATTAAATACATGATAAAATGAAAATATATCAAATTTATATTTTTTGGAAAGCTCGTTTCAAGGGCTACAATCTTGTAAAATGAATTTTTTAAATGACATTATTTAATCCCTCAAAAGGTAAAGAATTTTTTTTTTTTGCAAGCATTTTGATAGGTGTGAAGGAGACTTCATTGTGGGTATGATTTAATACTAAAGGGGTTCTATCCAAGGGGGTTTTAACTAAGGGGGTATTATCTATCCCTCTTCAATTAAAACCCTTTAGATGGAGCCTCTCAAGACTTAAATCATTAGTTTTTTATAAAACAGTGATTTTAGGTAAAAATTAGCATGTCCCAAAAGTGAGACATACTATTGTGGTAGCACCCTTTCACCAAATATTCTTGCAAGATATCATTCCTTTGTAATATATCTTCTATTGGTATATCAAAGGTAAACTATGATAATATAGAAATCTCAAATTAAGTTTCATGAAAAACCATTCAATTGTGGAAAACTATTAAGATATTTAGGAAATAAAATTAGCAACATATATTTAGAAATAGTCTCACTGTAATTTTTCAAATATAGATTCTCAACATCAATATCTAGGGAAAAAATACTTTTTTTGTAATTTTTTTAATATATTATTTTTTAAATTAATTTTTGAAGTCAATGTAACTATAATTTGGTCATACATGTGTGTTATACAACCTAACATGTTGTGTGTATATCAAAATCCTTATTTTTTGGGTGAAGCAAGACATCAATACCTATGGAAATAGTATTTTTTGATTTTTTTACAATGGTTTATTATTTTTCCACCTCCGCACAACAAAGAGCTTGATGTTTGGAGAAAAACCTATGTTTAATAACAATTGAAAAGTAAATACATGATAAAATGAAAATATATCAAATTTTTATTTGTTGGAAAGCTCGTTTTGAGGGCTACAATATTGTAAAACATATTATTTAAATGACATTATTTAATCCCTCAAAAGGTATAGACAAAGCTTTTTTTTTGCAAGCATTTTGATATGTGTGAAGGAGGCTCCATTGTGGGTATGATTTAATACTAAAGGGGTTCTTTCCAAGGGGGTTTGATCTAAGGGGGTATTATCTATCCCTCTTCATTTAAAACCCTTTAGATGGAGCCTCTCAAGACTTAAATCATTATATTTTTATAAAACAATGATTTAAAGTTAAAATTAGCATGTCCCAAAAGTGAGACACACTATTGTGGTAGCGCCCCTTTACCAAATATTCTTGAAAAATATCATTCCTTTGCAATATATCTTTTATTAGCACCTATATCAAAGGTAAACTATGATAATATAGAAATCTCAAATTAAGTTTCATGAAAAACCATTCAATTGTGGAAAACTATTAAGAGATATAGGAATTAAAATTAGCAACATACATTTAGAAATAGTCTTACTATAATTTTTCAAATATAGATTCTCAACATCAATATCTAGGGAAAGGATATTTTTTCATTTTTTTTTTATATATTATTTTGAAAATTAATTTTTGAAGTCAATGTAACTATAATTTGGACATACGTGTCTGTCATACAACTAACATGTTGTGTATATATCAAAAATCCTTTTTTTTGGGTGAAGCAAGACATCAATACCTATGGAAATGGTATTTTTTGATTTTTTTTACAATGGTTTACTATTTTCCACCTCTGCACAACAAAGAGCTTGATGTTTGGAGAAAAACCTCTGTTTAATAACAATTGAAAATTAAATACATGATAAAATGATAATATATCAAATTTATATTTGTTGGAAAGCTCATTTCGAGGGCTACAATCTTGTAAAATATATTTTTTAAATGACATTACTCAATCCCTCAAAAGGTAAAGAAAAAGTTTTTTTTTGCAAGCATTTTGATAGGTCTTAAGGAGACTCCATTGTGGGTATGATTTAATACTAAAGGGGTTCTATCCAAGGGGGTTTGATCTAAGGGGTATTATCTATCCCTCTTCAATTAAAACCCTTTAGATGGAGCCTCTCAAGACTTAAATCATTAGTTTTTTATAAAATAGTGATTTAAGGTGAAAATTAGCATGTCCCAAAAGTGAGACACACTATTGTGGTAGCACCCCTTCACCAAATATTCCTGCAAAATATCATTCCTTTGTAATATATCTTTTATTGGTATATCAAAGGTAAACTATGATAATATAGAAATCTAAAATTAAGTTTCATGAAAAACCATTCAATTGTGGAAAACTATTTTAAGAGATTTAGGAATTAAAATTAGCAACATACATTTAGAAATAGTCTTACTGTAATTTCTCAAATATAGATTCTCAACATCAATATCTAGGGAAAGGATATTTTTTCATAATTTTTTTTTATATATTATTTTTCAAATCATTTTTTGAAGTCAATGTAACTATAATTTTGACATATGTGTTCTTCATACAACCTAACATGTTGTGTATATATCAAAATTCTTTTTTTTTGGGTGAAACAAGACATTAATACCTATGGAAATGGTATTTCTAAATTTTTTTTACTATGGTTTACTATTTTTCCACCTTTGTACAAGAAAGAGCTTGATGTTTGGAGAAAAACCTATGTTTAATAATAATTGAAAATTAAATACATGATAAAATGAAAATATATCAAATTTATATTTGTTGGAAAGCTTGTTTCAAGGGCTAAAATTTTGTAAAATATATTTTTTAAATGACATTATTTAATCCCTCAAAAGGTAAAGAAAAAAAAAATTGCAAGCATTTTGACAGGTGTTAAGGAGACTCCATTGTGGGTGTGATTTAATACAAAAGGGGTTCTATCCAAGGGGGTTTTATCTAAGGGGGTATTATCTATCCCTCTTCAATTAAAACCCTTTAGATGGAGCCTCTCAAGACTTAAATCATTAGTTTTTATAAAATAGTGATTTTAGGTAAAAATTAGCATGTCCCAAAAGTGAGACACACTATTGTGGTAGCACCCCTTCACCAAATATTCTTGCAAGATATCATTCCTTTGTAATATATCTTCTATTGGTATATCATAGGTAAACTATGATAATATAGAAATCTCAAATCAAGTTTCATGAAAAACCATTCAATTGTGGAAAACTATTAAGAGATTTAGGAATTAAAATTAGAAACATACATTTAAAAATAGTCTTACTATAATTTTTCAAATATAGATTCTCAACATCAATATCTAGGGAAAGGATTTTTTTCATAATTTTTTATATGTATTATTTTTTAAATTTATTTTTGAAGTCAATGTAACTATAATTTGGACATACATGTGTGCCATACAACCTAACATGTTGTGTATATAACAAAATCCTTATTTTTTTAGGTGAAGCAAGACATCAATACCTATGGAAATGGTATTTTTTGAAATTTTTTACAATGGCTTACTATTTTTCCACCTTTGTACAACAAAGAGCTTGATGTTTGGAGAAAAACCTATGTTTAATAACAATTGAAAATTAAATACATGATAAAATGAAAATATATCAAATTTAAATTTGTTGGAAAGTTCATTTTGAGGGCTACAATCTTGTAAAATAAATTTTTTAAATGACATTATTTAATCCCTCAAAAGGTAAAGAAAAAGTTTTTTTTTGCAAACATTTTGATATGTGTGAAGGATACTCCATTGTGGGTATGATTTAATACTAATGAGTTCTATCCAAGGGGGTTTGATCTAATGCGGTATTATCTATCCCTCTTCAATTAAAACCTTTTAGATGGAGCCTCTCAAGACTTAAATCATTAGTTTTTTATAAAACAGTGATTTCAAGTAAAAATTAGCATGTCCCAAAAGTGAGACACACTATTGTGGTAGCACCCCTTCACCAAATATTCTTGCAAGATGTCATTCCTTTGTAATATATCTTATATTGGTATATCAAAGGTAAAATATGATAATATAAAAATCTCAAATTAAGTTTCATGAAAAACCATTCAATTGTGGAAAACTATTAAGAGATTTAGGAATTCAAATTAGCAACATAAGAAATCAACAAGCTTGATTACATTAAATAATATTTACATGGAAAACCCCTTGTGAGAAGAAACCACTCTAAAAAAAGACCCCAATTATATACTTTATTCAACTAATGTCACAATGCAAACACTTCCTTTTGTTATTCTTTTATCTACTTTGAGAACATCTATGGACCAACTAACTATTAATAAGGGGCAATCCCACAATACTGGTATGGTTTAAAATTAGGGGTGATCAAACTCCCTTAGATCAAACACCCTTGGATAGAACCCTGCTAGTTTTAAACCATAACTATAATGGAGTCTCCTTTACAACTATCAAAATGTTGATAAAAAATCACTTTTGATTTACCTTTTGGGGGATCAAATGAATTTTTTAAAATTTATTTTTTGTAAGTATGTATTCCTTATTATAAGCTTCCCAAAAAGTTTAATTTTAAATAAATTTAATTTTATTATTATTATTTTTATTGCTTGTGAATATAGATTTTTCACCGAAAATCAAGCTCTCTGTTTTACATATGTGGAAAAATAGAAAATTATCAAAAAAAATTTAAAAATATCAATGCACTAGACATTTAAGTCCTTGATCCAACAAAAAAAATGAATTTTGATACATACAAAAAAAGTTATGTTGTATATAGTCTCCCTATGTCTGAATTGTAATTGGTTTGACTTCAAAACTTGATTAAGGAAAAAATATTTAATAAGAAACTATGAAACCAAATGAAAGTGCTAGATATCATAGTTACAAATCTAAATTAAAAAAAAATTGAATTTTATCTTTCATGAAAAAAAAATTATGTTGTATACGGTGAGCATCACTCCTTAAAAATGGTGTTTACTTGAAAAAACTAGTTTTCAAAGGAGATGGAAAAAGAAGTGCAATCTAATTCCAAAAATTTTGAAAAAAATATATTTAGAATCTACAAATAAAATGTCACAAATCACTAGTTTGCATCATCTTCAAATTCCTCATGGTTTAGCTGCTATAGATGCCCAAAAGTGAAGATTTAGTTAGAAAAAACCAATGTAGTGTCCAATTTGGCCAAAAATTGTAAACAAATATTATGCTATCACCCTAAGAAGACATATTATAAGAGAGGATTATCTAGAAAATCTTACAACCATTTGAAGGCTCCAATTTATAGAGATATTAGAATAATGATACCAAGTAAGAGGTTCTAATACCATGGTAAAACTAGGTGACCAAAATTCTCTTACAATTTAAGCCAAACATCCCACTCCTTGGAATTTCCATTAGAATGTGTAAAGTCAATAATTTTGGCATACCAAATTGGGAAATCTAGTACTCACCTACATGGAAAACCAAGAGACAGTTTTCCCTACTTTCCAAGCACTCCACTTGAGGAACTAATTAATTTTATTTTATTTTTTTAGTTGGATCAAGGACTTCAATATTTGGTGCACTCATATTTTTTAATTTTTTTTTTCATAATCTTCTATTTTTCCACATGTGAAGAACAAAGAAATTTATTTTCGATGAAAAACCTATGTTTAATAAAACTTAAAAAAAAATACATAACAAAACCAAAACATATTAAAATTATATTCATTGGATAGCTTGTTCTAAGGAATACCATAATAATTTGAATTAAATTTTAAATGAATTCATTTGATCCCCAAAATTAAATCAAAAGTGATTTTTTATCAGATTTTGATAGTTGTAAAGGAGACACATTTATAGGTATGGTTTAAAACTAGGAGGTTCTATCCAAGGGGGTTTGATCTAAGGTGATTTGATCAAACCCTCTTCAATTGGAATCCTTAAAATGGAACTTTTTAAGGCTTATATCATTATATTTTCTAAAAATATATGATTTCAGCTAAAATTCGTTCCTCTCAGGAACTGTAAACCACTATTATGACAACACCCAGAAAGGTTGTGTTTTATAAAGTATTTCCTAAGTCAAACCTTGTTTTTGTGCTTCCACCTCCATGTACAACAAATGATGATGATCAAGAGGGCATTCCCTAGGTTAGGCAGAGGCTAAATAACACTAATTGACTATGTAATACCCCTCATACTATCTAGACTTATTGTTTTACGTGCTTTGCTTGGATACTGTGATGATACTGTTATTGTTTGATGTGGTTTGTCAGATACTATGATGATACTGTTATTGTTTGATATGGTTAGTTAGATGCTAGATGATGCTGTTATTTCATTTTGGACATGATGACTCTATATGACATTATGGTTGATTATATCAGTTGATTTTCTGAATTATGATTTAATGCAGTGATTTAAATTAATATGTTATCAGATGATTGTTAGTTAGAAATGTAATTCATTGATTATGTTATTTTTGTTAGAATAGGTGTGACGAAGGACAATATAGCATCACTCGTTCGCGAGTGCCCTGTTATGTTGCGATTCCTTCCCACAATGCAGTATCTTGATTTAATGCTTGATATATATGTATATATGCACATGTACACAACTTCGTTTGTATGCAGGACTGCAGGTACAAGTCTCGATTCCACCTGCTTCGGCAGGACAGGGCGAGCACCAAATAACCCAACGGAGAAATGTTGATACAGAGGTGACGATGAAGTCCTCCCGTTCCATGATGTCAGGTCGTCTCATTGTTGGTATAGTTGTTGATTTTGTGTAATTGCCGTCTTTGTCTGTTGTGTTTGTGTTTTGTCTTATTTTACTATGAGGGCATTTATAATTATGATTTATCTTAATGATTGAAATAAATTATTTATTTTAATGTTGGATTAAATGGTATTTAAATATTTAAATATTTTAATTATTTTTGAAAATCTTACATTGTATATGGTTTTCATAAATTAAATGGTTATGTTGTTTTCGTTATTTTTATTTTGTTGTGTGGTTGCAATGTAACCTCGCGTGCCCCAGAGAACCAAGTGTATTAATGTTATGTATTATGCTATGTGATTATGGTTTAATGTTGTTACATGTTACTTTTATTATAAAAAAAAAAAAAAAATTATTCGTGTTATGTGTGTGTTCTCTGGGGTTTGCACGACGGGCGTTACAACTTGGTATCAGAGCCAAGGTTGCAAACGCTAGGGTCTTTGGGTAGTGTAGTCCATTAGGTTACCGTTTGTGCAACTCTTGTGCTCATGTTGTACTTTATCTTGTGACGCAGAACTATGCCTCGAGGTAGAGGACGTGGTCGTGCAAGAGGCCGTGGTGCCGGACGTAGAGCAAACCGGCGAAGCCCCTCAGTTCCTAGCTCCCATGGTTCTGAGCATGAGGAACATCAAAGTCTTCATAGCGTTCCATCAGGTGGCCAGAATCCAGTACAGCCAGGTCTAGACGGTCAGTTACAGCATATACTTGGAGAGATCCTTGACCGATTAGGACCCAGGCCAGATGAGGTGCACCAGGTGGAGAGGGAGAGAGAGAGGTCTCCGAGGCGCAGGGATGCAGATGTGGTTCCAGATGCAGTCGTAGCAGGCCATATGAGAGATCTGATGAGGGCACACCCTCCTACTTTTGATGGTTCTGAAGGAGGTCTTGAGGCTGAGACCTGGTTAATTGACTTAGACCGTTGCTTCGCCATGCACCCCTATGGTAGCAATACCAAGGCACAGTGCGCAGTTATGCACTTGCGAGGCTTCGCGTCTACTTGGTGGCGCCTTGAGGAACATAAACTACACCTTGATCTCAGTATGGCTACTTGGGAGTTGTTCCTAGACAGGTTCAGAGCTCGTTTCCTCTCAGTTCACTGGAGGCAACGCAAGGCTGACAAGTTTCATGATCTCAAGCAGTTGTCTATGTCAGTGGAGCAGTATGAGAGGCGCTTCTATGAGTTGAAGCAGTATGCAGGGATTAGTCACGATGAGGGCATGTTAGTGCAGCATTTTGTTCGAGGCTTGAATGGCCGCATCAGTGGTGGTGTACGAGTCTTCGAGCCAAAGACGATGGAAATGGCAGTTGAGAAGGCTCGCTTAGTGGAGGAGAATTTGGCCATGGCTTTGGGTGGTCACATTGGAGTGCAGATTGGTAGTGCACCTACACCTGACTTTAGCACTCATGGAGGGTAGTCACAAGGAGCAGGAGCTTCTAGGAACATGAACCCACCTTCTAAAGGGGGTCAGCAACGTCAGCAATAGCAGCATCAACAACAACAATCACAGCCGAAGCATGAAAACTTTCAATCTCAGCAAGGTGGCAATTCGCAGTTTCGTAGGGATCGGAACAGGATCAGGCACCAAATTCGACAGGAACATTTTGCTCAGCTTGCACCTAGTTTTCAGTCAGCACCGAGTCGAGCAAGCTTTCAACAATCCAATGCTCCATCCGAGGGTAGAGGATTTGGCCGAGGTACTGGTTGCTACTCATGTGGGCAACAAGGGCATATTGCTAGAGTGTGTCCAGAGAAGAGCACTTCTGGATTTAATCAGAGACCTGCCACTTCAGAGCCGACAGTGGGAGATGCGGGTAGATCTCATCGAGTGTTTTCCGCTGTTGACAATCGCCAGGGTGGATACCAGGATGCAGGTGCAGAGGCTTATGGTAGAGGACGAGGTTCTGGCTTAGGAGCTCGTGAGTGAGCTCGAAAGGGTTCGATGGTGTCCTAAACGTTGTGATCTTGGTGTCATGGGAGGATGTCTCCCTTATTTGAGAATCTTAATTTTTCTTTTTATTCTGTTATTTAATGGCTTCCAGGAGTAAGCCATATCCTAGGGGGGGAGGATGTAATACCCCTCATACTATCTAGACTTATTGTTTTACGTGCTTTGCTTGGATACTGTGATGATACTGTTATTGTTTGATGTGGTTTGTCAGATACTATGATGATACTGTTATTGTTTGATATGGTTAGTTAGATGCTAGATGATGCTGTTATTTCATTTTGGACATGATGACTCTATATGACATTATGGTTGATTATATCAGTTGATTTTTTGAATTATGATTTAATGCAGTGATTTAAATTAATATGTTATGAGATGATTGTTAGTTAGAAATGTAATTCATTGATTATGTTATTTTTGTTAGAATAGGTGTGACGAAGGACAATATAGCATCACTCGTTCGCGAGTGCCCTGTTATGTTGCGATTCCTTCCCACAATGCAATATCTTGATTTAATGCTTGATATATATGTATATATGCACATGTACACAACTTCGTTTGTATGCAGGACTGCAGGTACAAGTCTCGATTCCACCTGCTTCGACAGGACAGGGCGAGCACCAAATAACCCAATGGAGAAATGTTGATACAGAGGTGACGATGAAGTCCTCCCGTTCCATGATGTCAGGTCGTCTCATTGTTGGTATAGTTGTTGATTTTGTGTAATTGTCGTCTTTGTCTGTTGTGTTTGTGTTTTGTCTTATTTTACTATGAGGGCATTTATAATTATGATTTATCTTAATGATTGAAATAAATTATTTATTTTAATGTTGGATTAAATGGTATTTAAATATTTAAATATTTTAATTATTTTTGAAAATCTTACATTGTATATGGTTTTCATAAATTAAATGGTTATGTTGTTTTCGTTATTTTTATTTTGTTGTGTGGTTGCAATGTAACCTCGCGTGCCCCAGAGAACCAAGTGTATTAATGTTATGTATTATGCTATGTGATTATGGTTTAATGTTGTTACATGTTACTTTTATTATAAAAAAAAAAAAAAAAATTATTCGTGTTATGTGTGTGTTCTCTGGGGTTTGCACGACGGGCGTTACAGACTAAAAATAAAAATGATAAATGGATAATATTACCTTGGTATGAAATTCTTTTCCAAATGATTTTCACACCAAAAGTTGCCACAAAATTTGATTGATGGATGCTTGTATTTCTTGATAGACTTGTAAGAGGTTAGTCAGAAACACAACAAATTGATATAGAGGATAACTAATGTAGGAGCATCTAGGGTGTAAGATAAATATTGCATCCTCAAAAAATATTTATTTTGAATCATTTTAGGTTTGGTGAATAAATTCACAATAAGGGCTAAAAATGGTAGGGTTACTATTTTTAGTAAGTTGAAATTTGTGCACATATGGACATGAAATATTACAGAGATCTCTAGAATGGTGAAATAAAGACAATGATGAAGAAATCACTACAATACCATTTTTCATTTGTGAAGATATTGATATTGTTTTCTTCAAAATCCCTTTCAAAATATTCAAAGTTGATTTTGAGGCACCTAGAGGTTTCAAATGGGCCTAAAAAATGGTTGAAAATCCAAATATTCCTTTAAGGGACCATTTGTGTAGCTTTTGCTTATTGAGATCTTTCCAATAGTGCAAATGTTTTTTCAATCTAATGCCCGATTCTGAATTTATCACTCCCAAAAGTTGGACAAAAATTTAGGAATTTTCTTAGGCCCAAAAGAAGGGGTAACTAAATCCATTTGGTGCCAAAAATGGAAGCTACCATTCATTGGAATGTGGGAAAATTATATAAAGTGGTTATGAATGGAAAGAGATTCATTATGGATGAGAAGATAGAAAAAATTATTTCTTTTGAACACAAAACATAGGTTGGGTTTTAGTGGCCATTATCCCCATTCAAATACTTGCATGTTTTTACAACCCAAATTTTTGTAATAGCAGTATTATGACTAGATAGTTGTATTACATTTGATTGCATGTATGTAGATGGTTTCGAGAAAGTATAATAAAATTGCATGTTTGTTGTTCCTGAATGTTATTGTTTGTGTAAGCTTGTGTTCGAGGGAGAGTCCCCCTTGACTAATAACTCCATACATCTTCAGAATAATTACATCATAATTGCTCCTTGTTTATAATTTTTCTTCTCCTTTCTTCCTAACATTCAAATGAGAATAAAACTTGTTTATATATGCATTCCAATTGATAATTTTGATTATAGGCCAACTTGGGATATTTTAATCCACCAAGGATTGACTCCAAGACCTCAAATTTGAATTAGGTACCATTTAAGGTCAGGGGTGCTACTCCTTGATTGATTCTACCTTCAAATTTATGAAGGTGTCATGGAATTTAATGTACTTTTATGATCTAGCCCTAAAATGAATAAATTATTATTATAATTAATGCTGTACGAAAAAATAGAGTGTCAAGGTAGTGTGAAATTGTTAGATGTGAAAATTTATGATGCTACAATATCTTGTGTTTATCTATTTAAATAGCATTGAGAGACATATAATCAACAATAGTAGCAATGAAAACAACTAGAAAATTAAAAAAAATCATAATGTGAGATGTACTTGAGGAGGAACCCTTTAAAAAAATTCCACCATCAAGAGAGGAGAATTTTGTATTAATTCAATACAAGAGTCACAAAAATAAATCTAACTTCTTACCTTTAATTTGATAATATTTTGGTAGCATAATAGTGCAATCACTTGTAAAAGATTCATAATACAACTAGCCAAGGCATTTAATTTATATATGATTGGAAAGGGAAAATCATGAATGTGTTAGGAATTGAAGGTAGGAAATGAATAGATCAAATCACCAATTACATGTAGATTTAAATATATGAAACAAAGGAATAGAACAAAGAAATGAAATTAATAGAACAAGAAACGAGATAAGTTCTTAACATGGTTCACCCTTTTCTAGGCTATATCCACAAAAAAAGGTCCATTTATTTATTCAAATTCCAATATAAGACAAATTACAATTACTTGTAGAAAATAGCTACAATGTGCAACAAATAAATTCACACAATTTTCACTACCCAAATTCACCACGCACTCTGCTACATGTGTCACCAACAATCTACAATCACTTTCATGCTACACCATGTGACTTGTAGCAATTTTCACATGATTGTTTCAATTCCACCCAACAAGAAGACTACAAACAAAGTTGTCTATTCATTCTACTTTTTTGCATAGCTTGCTACAAGCTTCAAATGCTTCAAGTCATGACTATTCATTTCCAATTCATAGGACCACTTGGAATTCCAATCCACAACAAGAAAACATTATCATTTCAAGAAATTTTTTCTACTATTTTAATAGAATTACAATTCAAATTTTAAATGAATTACCTTTATTAAATTTGTAGAGAAAACATGTTAGGTAAAGTGACCAAAATATTAACACCAAGTCTAGTCAAGATCCACATACCAACAAAATGGTTTTCCAAAATAAAAACCACCAAAATCTAAGGTATACAAAAAAACCAATGCCCCCATGAGCAAATCAATCAATCATTTAAGAATAGAAAACCATAATCACAACATATTTGACAAATAATTGCAATGACATAAATCCTTAAAAGTAGTGCTCTATTTTCAATAGTATACATCATACAAAATCCACATGTATATTTTTATTATTTTAGGATTCACTTGCATGTATCAAAGTGAGAAAAATATAATGGTGAAATTTGCATACCCATGCCAATTCCCATTTAATTTTGTATCTATTTTGAGAGAATGGATTAATACACTTACATATTGATAATTGGCACACTCTTGCACAAATTTAAGCTTATTTCTTCATTCCTTTGTCATTTTATTGCACATAATCATATACACTTATCATATCAACCTTATTGATAAAAATATAGATTCTAATTTATTCACCTATATTATGTATTTATGTAAACAAAGATTTTGGCACCCAAATGCTTTGTACTCCTTCTAGGGTTTTTCACCTAAAAGGAGAAAAGATTGGGCCAAAATGGGAAATTTCTACATTCAAGATTAATATGAAATGGATGTAATGTGCCTAGATGCAATGCTTAAATGCATAAAACTAAAGAAAGATATTGATTATGAAGTGAAAACTAAGACAATGCAAGTTATTGGAAATGACTTCTAAAATATTGCACCTGAGATCTTGCTAGAGGCTAGAAATGACTTCTGAAATGCTGCAAATGTTGAAAATTTGGCCTACTAGGACTCATTCACCATTCTAGGTAAAATAGTCCCCGATTTGGGAAACTATTTTGGAGCCCATTTCAGATAAATGGGTATCCAAAACTGTAGAAAACCTTTTTTAGGCTTGGCTATGGGACTCATTCACCATAAATGGAAAATCAGTCCACTTTTGAATTTTTGAAAATCCAAAAGTGGAAACTAAAGCCCCTTTGTCTACTCTTTGGTTCCTGATAGGTGTTCAACTCTGAAAGTCTGATTTTTGACACTGAAAGTGACTTTTTATTGATATTTTGGCTTGGTCAACAAGGAGATGTCTTGTAATGCCCGTCGTGCAAGCCCCAAAGAACAACAACTAAAGAACGCAAATATATATATATTTTTTTAAATAAATAAATAAAACAAATAATCGACATACTAAATATTAAATGATCATATACATACACATATATTTCATTTCATTCTAATAAAAACAACATAATCAACTATGTCCTTTGGGGCCCACGAGGTCACATCGAAAAAGACATTACTAAACATCAACTCATAAGATATCAAAAGGAACTAATAATGACAACATTAGATATGAATAAATACATAGATACCATCATAGGATAAAACCATGAGCAATTACACAGCCAAATAAAGTTACAAGATTGATAATCCACATTACAACATCTTTCAAATTTTTACATTATATCAATATAGTTACATCATGACTCCCAAACATGTGGGATGAATATAATATACAAAATTATCAAAATACAAAGAGATCATCTGGAATAAATCTTCAACTAGATTAGACTAAAGCCAATGAACGCTGATGGGGAACCCAACGGTGTGCGGAGCACGTTCCACCCGACCACCCCCGTGCTAAGAGGTGACAGAGAAGTAACTCTGACCAAGAATATCAACTGACCAAGACTGACATAAAAGTATACAAAAAGTGCCCACATAGAACCATAACACAATACTCCAAATTACAATGAAACAAATAATAGCATCGAACAATAATACCATAAAAGTACAAGATGAGATCATAAAGTACACCAAGAATGTATTAAGACATTAAATCATAAATCAATTTAAATCCATTAAATCAACAATCCAATCCAACTCCCATAACCTACTTCTAGAGAAACACAATAAAATAAGACACATGGGCAACTAGGGAAGAGTGTCATCACATAGCCCACATGGGTTATCCTGGCCCTTCCTCCAAACTGAGGCGTCGGCCCCCATCTATGGATATCTTGGCCCTTAATCCTACTTGAGGCGTCAGCACCATAGGGTAGCTCATGCGGAGCTGTAGACCTCTCATGAAGATGAGGTCACGACCTTGCCAACCACGGCCTTCTCAGCCTTCCATTAGTCTGCAAAAGCACTAATGAAGACGAGGCATCCATTTTTTTTAAATCTTATAATGATATTACTACCCAACCCCCTAAGTTAATTATTAGGTTTTCACTTGTTTACTAACTCACTCGTGGGTTATCCTGAGCCCTTCCCCTTAAACGGGGCGCCGGCCCCCACGAGGAGCCACTCTCCCTAGAGACCCACCAAAACCAAGAGGAAACAGGGGTTGTACCATGCCATTCATGAACATCAAAATACAACAACCAAAGCCATATATGAGGCATAAACCATCTCAAAAATTAAATACCATAACATAATCTCGTAATTCGGTACACCCCATCAATAAAATATGACTCAACAGAACTCAAGATGAAAAGGTATAAATTCAACAAAATCATCATCCTCTGGAAGACTAAAGTGTTAACACAAAAAGGGTTCCCACATCAAAGAATTAACAAAATCCCAAACCCATCAATGCAACAAGATTTAATTTCAAAAATAAAGATAAAAGAAATAACTTATTTAATTCCATAACAGATTCAATAATAAATTCTATTCCTAAAATATATTCACACTAAAACCAGAAATAATTAAACAATGCTGTCATATATTCATAATTGATTTTTCTTTCACTAACAATATCCTCTCAAAGATGTAAGTTAACAAATCAATAAGAACAGATTTCCTTCTATTTTACTATTATTTTCATTATAACAAATTCTGCTTTTTATTTTTTAATCAGAAAAAAAAAATAGAATCTCTCTATATATATTTTTTTGAATAACAGTTAAATTAACAGAATATATAATTTAATCAGAAAAGAAACAATATATATATATATATATATCTATAACTAATAGTTAAATTAATTAAATAATACTGCAACTGTTGAACAAAGGAATCAGAATAAATAAATTATTAAATATATATATACATATATATATATATAAAATATATATATACATATATATATATAAATATTTAGAATTCACATATTTAACAAAATTTAAATACATTAAAATTTAAATGGGAAATTTTAATCCCCACACCCAGACACGGGAAAATACTTCGCCTGGCCGTGGGCAGTCTACGGACTGCTCGTGGCAGTCCTTCAGACTACCGTGGATAGTCTGCAGACTGTCCCACGGTACCAGTGGCGGGGTGGTGGGTACGGTCGAGGTCGAACCCCCCCACACACCACTAATACATATATAAAACCCAAAAAAATAAAATGCTATGCACAGTTTCGGCAAATTAAATTTTCATTTAAAAATTTCATAAGTTTAAATATATGTGTATATATATATTTATATATATATATCTAATATATATACCTATATATATATAAATATATATATACACATAGAAAATTGAACATTTCAAAAATAGGGAAAATAATTACTGTACATTTCACTATGCATAATTGAAATAAAAGAACTATTTTATAAAATATATGTAGGAACCAGAATATCACACCCAAAAATTTGTTGAAAGGAAATTGCCCTTAAACAAATATGTATATTTTTATTTTTTTTAAAACAAATGAGACAACCAAAACTACTGTTCATTTCCAGATTGCAACAAAATCCCTTTTTCATTAAACTACAACCCAAAAACCCCAGAAATTCTATTTTGACAAATCATAATCACAATCCCTGGTTTATTTTCAGTGCTTAAATAATAACCCCAATAGATTTTCTTCCTACCATTATTTAATTTTCAACCCTAGATACAAATTTCATTCACAGGGAACAATTCCTATTTTAACAAAAGATAAATAATTAAAAGAAAAGAACCTGGCGTCCTTCGCTAGCAGAAAATTGAAGAAGCCTTGTCCCTCTTGCTGAACCAATTCCTTGTAGCCGATCTTCCAGCAACAGATCTAAATCTTCCTTCCTCTTCACCAATTTTCTCCAGAAAACAAAAAAAGAAACTAAGGACAGAAAATGATTGAAAATAAAATTTCTCCAACATTCGAACCATCCCCTCAAACAAAGAAAACCCTTTCTTAAAATCCATGCCCGGGAATCCTTTCAATTTCCTCTTCTCGTGAATACCAGAGGTCACATTTCCAAGAAATAAATTCAAATAATATTTAACCTTAATTCCCTTTTGTTGCCTTTTCCATATTTCATTTTCATTTTTCATGCATTTGATTAAAACTAAATAAATTTTAAATCCACAACCATGAACTTTTATTTAAATAAATATATACATCCTTCCATAATACTTTATTAACTAATTACTTTCATATTAAAACAATTAAAATCAACCATTGCAGGATACAAAATAAATGTAATATTTTTATTACTACTAATATTTATCCATTGCCATAATTAATTATTATTTTATGTTTTTATTTTATTTTATTAATTACTTAATTATTTAATTTACCCCATAAAACCATTCACCACCTTAGACAAATCATAAAATCACAATAACATACAAAGACCAATGCAACTACACAAATGAATGTGACCAAGACGCACAAACCAAGAAGGTACAAGACTGTTGACACCTTGGAATGGAGTTACTTTTCATGCCACCTTTATTCAACTTCCTGCCATTGGGTTGGTTCAATGCTCGCCCAGACCTATCGAAATAGGTGGAATCGAGTCTTATTCCTGCAAAGTCTGCATCCAACAAGGTGATATACATCATATATACATATAATCAATTACAAAGCATTGTGAGAAGGATTCAAAATGTAGCAGGGCGCTCGCGAATGAGTGATGCTACCTGTCCCCTCACCAAAACATATCATCATATAAAGCATTATAAAATTTACATTAATTTGTATTAATATCATCAATTACTATTTTCTAGTCTACTGAATTCCAAATAATTTCATCAAACGATCATAATAAAAACATCATCATAATATCTATGGCATCATAAGAGTATATAATTAGTAACAGTCTAAGCTACCACAACATAAAATCAACAGTATCATCAACCACAATGTGCCGAACAAAACCACAGAGAATGTCAAAAATCAAACAGTAGTATGAAGGGTATTACATCCTCCCCCCTAGAATTCGGCTTACTCCTGGAAGCCAGTAAAAAGATAAGGACAAGAATCCCTGATACGAGAGACATCCTCCCAAGTAGCTGAAGCCTCATCATTCGGGTCCCACTGAACCCGCACCTGATCAATCTCTCTGCCTCTGAGCGTAAGTTGCTGATGCTGAAGCACGGCCACGGGCTCGAGTGCCAGCTACCCGTCCTCGACCTGAAGAGCATTCCAATCCAGAACATGAGTAACATCAGGAAAATATGGTCTAAGAACATAAACATGAAATACATCGTGGATCCGCGACAAACTGGGTGGCAAAGCCAAATGGTAAGCAACAGGTCTAATCCACTCCAACACCTCAAAGGGTCCAACGAAGCGAGGTGCAAGCTTCAAACCCTTTCCGTAACGAATTGGGCTCTTCCGTGGGCGTACTCAAAGGAATACCCGATCACCAACTGCAAACTGCCGATCAACTCTATGAGCGTCAGCATACTTCTTCTGTCTATCCTGGGCAGCTACAAGATGCTCCCGAATGTGAGACACCTGCTGCTCCATATATCTAAGAATTTCGGGCCCAAGAAGCACCCTGTCCTCCAATCGATCCCAACTCAGAGGAGTACGACAAGGATGACCGTACAAAGCCTGAAAAGGAGCCATACCAATGGAACTATGGTACCCATTGTTATAAGCAAACTTAACCAAGTACAGATATTCCTCCCAACGTGATTGCTGATCCATGACATACATGTGAAGCATATCCTCAAGCACCTGGTTAACTCTCTCAGTTTGAGCATCAGTCTCAGGATGATAGGCAGAACTAAAATTCAACTTAGTTCCCAAAGACTGCTGCAAAGATGTCCATAATGCAGACGTGAATACCAGATCTCTATCAGAAATGATCCTCCGTGGTATCCCATGCAATCTAACTATATCATTCATGAACACCTTAGCAACATAAGATGTTGTATATGAAGATTGAATAGGCAAAAAATGAGCTACCTTAGTCAATCTGTCAACTGTGACCATAATAGCATCATGTCGTCTAGATGACATAGGCAACCCAACAATAAAATCCATGGAAATAACATCCCATTTCCACTTCAGAACAAGGTGAGGCTATAGCAATCCTGCTGGATGATGATGTTCAGCCTTCACTCTCTGACATTCAAGACATCGAGCCACAAAGTCGGCGATATCCCGCTTCATTCCTGACCAAAAATAGAGTGACCAAAGATCCGCATACATTTTCTTAACTCCAGGATGAACTGCGTAAGGTGCCCGATGACCCTTTGTCAAAATCAAGGTACGAAGACCCTCTAAATAAGGTACATACAACTGTCCAGAGAAACGCAAAGCACCATCTGAATCCAACAAATAACCAACAAATTTCCCTTCCAAAGCTCTACCTAATTCTACCTCAGCTTTCACCTCTGAATACCAACTATCTGAAGGGCTGCAAGAATCTGATTCTTCAAATCCACCTCAAGAGACATTGCAGAAACCTCATGCCTACGATGACTTAGAGCGTCAGCCACCACATTTTCCTTACCCTAAATATACTTAACCTCAAAATCATATTCGCACAAAAATTCCATCCACCTTCTCTGCCTTGCATTCAAATTCGGCTGAGTGAAGATGTATTGCAAACTCTGATGATTTGTATGCAACTCAAACCGGTGCCCTAACAAAAAGTGCCTCCATCTCACAAGAGCATGAACCACTGTAGCCAATTCAAGGTCATGTGTGGGATAATTGAGTTCATGATCTTTTAACTTCCAAGATTCATAGGCAATCACTCTCCCATCCTGCGTCAACACAGCTCCAAGACCCTCCAACGAAGCATCAGTACAAACCACGAAATCACCTAAAGGATCCGGCACCGCCAAAATTGGAGCACTAGTCAATTTCTCCTTAAGGGTTTGGAAAGCTAACTGACACTACTCTGTCCAAAGAAATTTCTTTCCTTTCCTCTAAAGTGATGTGATAGGATGCGCAATCCTCGAAAAGCCCTATACGAACCTCCGGTAATACCCAGCTAAACCCATGAAACTGCAAACTTCTGAGACATTAGTGGGCACGGGCCACTCCATAATAGCCTGGATTTTAGCAGGATCAATAGAAATTCCCTCACTAGAAATCACATGGCCCAAATACTGAACTTCAGTCTTATAAAAGTCACACTTTTCCAGATTGGCATACAACTGGTTATCTCTTAAGCACTGCAAAACCTGTTTTAGATGCACCTCATGTTCCTCCATAGACTTAGAATAAATCAAAATATCATCAAGAAACACAAGGATGAACCTATCCAAGTAAGTTCGAAACACCCCATTCATTAGACTCATAAAGACTAAAGGTGCATTCGTTAACCCGAATGGCATCATTGTGAACTCATAGTGTCTGTACCGAGTACGTAATGCAGTTTTATGAATGTCGGCCTCTGCTATCCGCAACTGGTGATACCTTGATTTAAGGTCGATCTTGGAAAATACCTTTGCCCCTTTTATTTGATCAAAGAGGTCATCAATCCTGTGAAGGGGATAACGATTCTTTACTGTTACCTTATTCAATTGTCGGTAATTGATACAAAGATAGAGAGAACCATCCTTCTTTTTGACAAAGATCACTGGTGCTCCCCACGGAGAGACACTAGGGCAGATAAACCCCTTAGCTAACAATTCCTCCAACTGTAGACGAAGCTCTTGGAGCTCCTGCGTGGTTATCCTATAAGGAGCCTGAGAGATAGGCTCAGCCTTAGGCACCAAATCTATCCTAAAATCCACCTCTCGCTTAGGAGGCATACCTGGTATCTCACTAGGGAAAACATCAGAAAACTCAGCAAGGAGAGGATAATCATTCAATGACACCTCAAGACTATCCTTCGACTCAAAGTCACTAACCGATACTGCAAAGAGCTAACAACCCTAATGAAAACACCTTTTTAATTGCATAGCTAAAATCATTCTCAAGGAAACAGGCCTCTGAACACCCATAATTTCCACCTCATTACCAAAATCATCCACACACCATACTGCTTTATTGCGACAATCTATCAAGGCACGATGAGAGCTTAACCAATCCATGCCCAAGACCACATCATAAGAACCAAGTGGAAGAATTCTGAGGTCCACCTTGGTCGACATTGCCCCTAACTCTAACCTACAACCCTGCACAAGCTTCTCGACGACAACCTTAGATCCTGAAGCTAACTCAACCTGCCACTTTTTTATTTGCTTTATTGCCCCCAGTTTACATTGCTCAACAACTAAAGGAGAGATAAAAGAATCAGATGCACCAGAATCAAAAAGTACTGAAATGTTAAACTTATGTAATGAACATGTAGTCTCAATGACGGTGCTCTGATGATCTGCCTGCTGATTATCCACTGTTGCGAAGACTCGGTGGGATCTCCCTACGTCTCCTACTGTCAGCTCGGACATAGCTGGTTTTTGACTAAAATCTGAAGCACTCTTTTGAGGACACATCCTAGCAGTATGCCCTTGCTACCCACACGAGAAACATCTAGAACCTCGACCAAAACCTCTTCCCCCGGATGGAGCATTCAATTGCTAGAAACTCCCACGACTAGGTGGAGACTAAAAACTCAAAGCAGGTTGCTCCTGATGAACACGATTCTGGCTCTGATCCCTGCAAAACTAAAACTGACCACCCTGCTGAGAAGTAGCATTCTTGTGCTTTGGTTGAGACTGCTACTGCTAACCCCCTCTTGAAGGCCCAAAATGACTCTTAGAAGGTCCTGCTGACTGTGTCTGACCCCCTTGAGAAACAGCTCTAGGAGTGGGCACACTACCAATCTGCACTCCTACATGACCTCCCAACGCCATAGCCAAGTTTTCCTCTACCAAACGAGCCTTCTCGATAGCAACTTCCATGGTCTTAGGTTCGAAGACCCTTACACCACCACTGATACATGTGTTCAAACCTCGAACAAAGTGCTGAACCAACATCCCTTCATCATGGCTAATCCTTGCATACTGTTTCAGTTCATAGAAGCGACGTTCATACTATTCTACTGACATTGCCATTTGCTTAAGATCGTGAAATTCATCTGCCCTGCGCTGCCTCCAATGATCTAAGAGGAAGCGAGCCCTAAACCTTTCCAAGAAGAATTCCCAAGTAACCATACTGATATCCATATGCAACTTCTGTTCCTCAAGCTACCACCAGGTGGATGCGAAACCCCGCAAATGCATAACATCACATTGATCCTTGGTATTACTATCGTAGGGGTGCATTGCAAAGCATTAGCCCAAATCAATTAACCAGGTCTCGGCTTCCAACCCTCCTCCAGAGCCATCGAAGGTAGGTGGGTGAGCTCTCATTAAATCCCTCATATGACCTGCTAATAAAGCATCCTGATCAACTAAAGTTCCCCTACACCTTGGAGACCTTTCTCTTTCTCTCTCAACCGGTTGATCCCCATTAGGTCTAGGGCCCAATCTATCAAGAAGCTCACCCAAAAGATGCTGCAACTGCCCATCCAACCCCGGCTGTTCTGGATTCGGTCCACCACCCGACAGATTGTTCTAAGAATTATGTTGCTCCTTAGACTCAGGACCGTGAGAACTTGGCGGTGAAGGATTCAGTTGATTGGCCCCATGGCCACCACCTTGGCCTCTTCCTCGGCCTCTACCTCTACCTCTACTTCTGCCTCTAGGCATGCTTCTGCACAACAAGACAAGGGTACACATGAGCTCAAGAGCCAACACGAAAAGGTTACCTAGCAGACATAACTACCCAGAGACCCCAGTGTGCGCAACCTTGGCTCTGATACCAATTTGTAACGCCCACCATGCAAGCCCCAAAGAACAACAACTAAAGAACGCAAATATTTAAAAAAAAAAACAAAACAAAACAAAACAAATAATCAACATACTAAATATTAAATGATCATATACATACACATATATTTCATTTCATTCTAATACGAACAACATAATCAACTATGTCCTTTGAGGCCCACAAGGTCACATCGAAAAAGACATTACGAAACATCAACTCATAAGATATCAAAAGGAACTAATAATGACAACATTAGATATGAATAAATACATAGATTCCATCACAGGATAAAACCATGAGCAATTACATAGCCAAATAAAGTTACAAGATTGATAATCCACATTACAACATCTTTCAAATTTTTACATTATATCAATATAGTTACATCATGACTCCCAAACATGTGGGATGAATACAAGATACAAAATTATCAAAATACAAAGAGATCATCTGGAATAAATCTTCAACTGGATGAGACTGAAGCCAACGAACGCTGATGGGGAACCCAACGGTGTGTGGAGCATGTTCCACCCGACCACCCTCGCGCTAAGAGGTGACAGAGAAGTAACTCCGGCCAAGAATATCAACTGACCAAGACTGATGTAAAAGTATACAAAAAGTGCCCACATAGAACCATAACACAATACTCCAAATTACAATGAAACAAATAATAGCATCGAACAATAATACCATAAAAGTACAAGATGAGATCATAAAGTACACCAGGAATGTATTAAGACATTAAATCATAAATCAATTTAAATCCATTAAATCAACAATCCAATCCAACTCCCATAACCTACTTCCAGAGAAACACAATAAAATAAGACACATGGGCAACTAGGGAAGAGTGTCATCGCATAGCCCACATGGGTTATCCTGGCCCTTCCTCCAAACTGAGGCGCCAGCCCCCATCTACGGATATCCTGGCCCTTCCTCCTACTTGAGGCACCGGCACCATAGGGTAGCTCATGCGGAGCCGTAGACCTCTCATGAAGATGAGGTCACGACCTTGCCAACCACGGCCTTCTCAGCCTTCCATTAGTCTGCGAAAGCACTAATGAAGACGAGGCATCCATTTTTTTTAAATCTTATAATGATATTACTACCCAACCCCCTAAGTTAATTATTAGGTTTTCACTTGTTTACTAACTCACTCATGGGTTATCCTGAGCCCTTCCCCTTAAACGGGGCGCCGGCCCCCACGAGGAGCCACTCTCCCTAGAGACCCACCAAAACCAAGAGGAAATAGGGGTTGTACCATGCCATTCATGAACATCAAAATACAACAACCAAAGCCATATACGAGGCATAAACCATCTCACAAATTAAATACCATAACATAATCTCGTAATTCGGTACACCCCATCAATAAAATATAACTCAACAGAACTCAAGATGAAAAAGTATAAATTCAACAAAATCATCATCCTCTAGAAGACTAAAGTGTTAACACAAAAAGGGTTCCCACATCAAAGAATTAACAAAATCCCAAACCCATCAATGCAACAAGATTTAATTTCAAAAATAAAGATAAAAGAAATAACTTATTTAATTCCATAACAGATTCAATAATAAATTCTATTCATAAAATATATTCACACTAAAACTAGAAATAATTAAACAATGTTGTCATATATTCGTAATTGATTTTTCTTTCACTAACAATATCCTCTCAAAGATGTAATTTAACAAATCAATAAGAACATATTTCCTTCTATTTTACTATTATTTTCATTATAACAAATTCTGCTTTTTTTTTTTTTAATCAGAAAAAAAATAGAATCTCTATATATATATATATATTTTTTGAATAACAGTTAAATTAGCAAGAATATATAATTTAATCAGAAAAGAAACAATATATATATATATTTTTATAAATAAGAATTAAATTAATTAAATAATACCGCAACAGTTGAACAGAGGAATCGTAATAAATAAATTATTAAATATATATATATATATTTATATATATATATATATATATATATATAAATATATATATACATATATATATATACACATATATATACATATATTTATAAAAATAAAAATCCACAAAATTAAAAATATAGAATTCATATTTAATCTAAATTTAAATATATTTAAATTTAAATGGGAATTTTAATCCCCACACCTGCATATGGAAAATAAGCCTTGCTGTGGATAGTTCATGTGTTGTCTGACGGTGACGTGAGTGGTGGGTACCGAGGGCAGGACTCAAGAACACACCTACTAATACATATATTAAACCCAAAAAATAAAATGATAATACGGAATTAAATTTTCATTTAAAAATTTCATAAGTTTAAATATATGTGTATATATATATTTATATATATATATCTAATATATATACCTATATATATATAAATATATATATACACATAGAAAATTGAACATTTCAAAAACAGGGAAAATAATTACTGTACATTTCACTATGCATAATTGAAATAAAAGAACTATTTTATAAAATATATGTAGGAACCAGAATATCACACCCGAAAATTTGTTGAAAGGAAATTGCCCTTAAACAAATATGTATATTTTTATTTTTTTTAAAACAAATGAGACAACCAAAACTACTGTTCATTTCCAGATTGCAACAAAATCCCTTTTTCATTAAACTACAACCCAAAAACCCCAGAAATTCTATTTTGACAAATCATAATCACAATCCCTGGTTTATTTTCAGTGCTTAAATAATAACCCCAATAGATTTTCTTCCTACCATTATTTAATTTTCAACCCTAGATACAAATTTCATTCACACGGAACAATTCCTATTTTAACAAAAGATAAATAATTAAAAGAAAAGAACCTAGCGTCCTGCGCTTGCAGAAAATTGAAGAAGCCTTGTCCCTCTTGCTGAACCAATTCCTTGCAGCCGATCTTCTAGCAACAGATCTAAATCTTCCTTCCTCTTCACCATTTTCTCCAGAAAATAGAAAAAGAAACTAAGGACAAAAAATGATTGAAAATAAAATTTCTCCAGCATTCAAACCATCCCCTCAAACAAAGAAAACCCTTTCTTAAAATCCATGCCAAGGAATCCTTTCAATTTCCTCTTCCTGTGAATACCAGAGGTCACATTTCCAAGAAATAAATTCAAATAATATTTAACCTTAATTCCCTTTTGTTGCCTTTTCCATATTTCATTTTCATTTTTCATGCATTTGATTAAAACTAAATAAATTTTAAATCCACAACCATGAACTTTTATTTAAATAAATATATACATCCTTCCATAATACTTTATTAACTAATTACTTTCATATTAAAACAATTAAAATCAACCATTGCAGGATACAAAATAAATGTAATATTTTTATTACTACTAATATTTATCCATTGCCATAAAATTTTTTTATAAAAAAGGGGTAAAAACTTTATGGAAAATTAGAGCAAAGCATTACATAATAGCAAAGGGCCAAAACCCTAGGAACCAACAAAAACCACAAGAAAAGCGAAGAACAAAATCACTCTTCCCCAATAGCGCTCCCATCCTCAGCAAGAATCCTCTCCAAATCCTGACATAACTCACGGGGAATCTGCTCCCACCCATCAATCTTTCCATCATCTATATTCTCTGATGCCCATTTGGCTAGACAATCAACTGCCCTATTCCATTCCCTTGGAATATGGACATAAGATACCGACTCCATCAAAGAGCTAACCTGCAATATCTGCTGCACCAACATAGCCAATTGCCAGCTAACATCAAAAATCTTCTTTCCATGAAGTAAATTGACCAAGACCTAAGAATCTGATTCGCAAATGACCTTACGCCACCCTAAAGCATATGCCCGTTTCAAGGCATAGAGAATAGCCAAGCCTTCCATCCTATTGACAGTCTATATCCCTTCATTAGCAGAAAAAATAAAAATCACTAATCCAGAAGAATCCCTAGCAACCCCGCCAATCCCAGCAGGTCCAGGATTTCCCCTAGATGAGCCATCTGAATTAATTTTCAAAAAGCCAGTAGGAGGGGGCAACCAACTCCCCACCCTTTGAACTTTTTTCTTCACACGCCTACCTCTCCTAACACAAGTAGAAGCTGAAGATAGCCCCTGAATACCCAGCCGATCAACCATCTCAGCATCTCCTTTCTCTAACGGCAACATAATCTCACCTTTAGCTTCGACTGTCTCCTGGATCATTCCCACAATTCTAAACCAAACTTGTTGAATCCCCAAATTTTCACCTCAAAAGATTCTTTGATTCCTTTCCAACCAAACTTGCCAAAGCAGAAAGATGGGACCAACATACCAAACATCCTGCAAGAAAGAGGCCGAGGAGGGGGGCCTCCCTAGACTACTCCAAAACTCAACCAAGGAGGAGGCATGAATGCATGGGCTTTTCCAAACACCCCACCAGAAATGCCAAAGCTGTAAGGTGAAGGAACAATGAAAGAACAAGTGAGGAGAGTCCTCCTCCCCACACCCGCAGAGAACACACCTAGATGGGCCTGAAAAACCTCTCTTATAGATATTATCCCAAGTCAAACACCTATTCCAAGCCAAAGTCCAAATAAAGCAATTACACTTTGGCCAAGAAAACTTATTCCAAACTTTCTTCCACCAATGAACCTCCACCCCCTCAATCTGCTGGGAAAGCAACTCCTGATACCCAGAAGAAACAGTGTAAGCACCCTTGGGGTTAGGAGACCAAGCCAACACATCTTGATCCATGAGGGAGCTACAACTTCGACAAGAAAGAATGTAATGAAGCTCAGCGCACTCCTCCATACCAACAATAGGCCATTCCTCAGGATTCTTCCATCTTGCCTCCACCAACTGCCCCTGAAAGGAAAGAGACTTAAAGTCACACACCCTCGACCATCCTGCTTCACAGAACCTCTGGCACAATGTAAGCAAATGAGGATACTGAGAAACAATGGGAGGGTGGCCATCCCAAGCGTCATGCCAAAAATGTGCCTCTGACCTGCTCTTGCATATCCAGAATAAGCCACCCTTAACGAGCGCAGCCCCTTTCTTGAGAGTATTCCAAATCACAGATCCCTTCCCTGTCAAGCTATAACGAGGGATATCACTTTGAGGAATCCCTGGAAAGTACTTTTGAGTCAAAATTTTGGCCCACACCCGGCCCTATTCCACACACCAATGCCAATACAATTTAGCAACCAGAGCCGTACCAGACAACAATGACTGCCTTAACCCAAGACCACCAAACTGTTTAGGGCTACAAACAACATCCCATCTAACAAGGCTCCACTTGGAAGATAATAAACTACCAGCCCATAAAAATTGTCTTGCTAAGGAATCAAGATCCCTAACAAAGCCCATCGGTGCCACCTGAATCATACACCTATAAAGAGGGAGAGCCTGAACCACAGATTTGAGCAACTGAACCCGACCCGCAAAAGACAGCCAGTGAAGGGTCCAATGAGTGACTTTGACACGAAATTTTTCCAGAATAGCCTGCCAAGAATCCCTAGACTGCCTACCAACAGAAATAGGAATCCCAAGGTAGGTCAGCGGGAGATCCCCAATCTGAAATCTGAGAATATGAGCAATTCTCCTCTGAATGGAGTTCGGAGTATTGAAGAAAAAAATGGAAGACTTGCCCTCATTAATTGACTGGCTCGATGCAGCAAGATAAACATCCAACACCTTGCGCATGTTTGAAGCCTCCCTAATAGTAGCCATGCCCATCAAAGCAGTGTCATCCACAAACTGTAAGTGAGATTGCACTGGTAAGCCACCTCCCCATTGCCATCCTTGAATGAAACCCCCATCCACATTCCTTTTTATCAACCGTCCCAAACCTTCCACCAAAAGAAGAAACAAGTAAGGAGAGAGGGGGTCACCTTGTCGTAAACCCCGAGAAGCACCAAAGAGTTCAGAGTGCTCCCCATTAATCAAAACAGAGAAAGAAATTGAATTCACACAACTCATAACCCAGCGAATCCACTCCTCCTCAAAACCAAAGGCCCCCAGAACTTTTTGGAGGAAGGACCATCGAACTCTGTCATAAGCCTTGGCCATGTCAAGCTTGATGAACATAGCCTTATCTTTGGAGTTGGCCATAGAATGAATAGTCTCTGTAGCAATAACCACCCCATCCAAAATCTGGCGGCCCACCACAAAACCACTCTGTTCCTCAGAAATCAGCAGCGAAAGCCACTTTTTTAACCTATCAGCAATCAACTTAGAGATAATTTTATAAATAACATTGCAAAGAGAAATGGGGCGAAATTGACTTAACCGATCAGCCCCATCACCCTTGGGGATTAGAGCAAGGAAGGTAGAATTTAGGGCCCGAAGCATTTGCTTATTCTTTTGAGACTCTTGAACAACTGCCAATAAATCTAGCTTGATAATCTCCCAAAATTCCTTGGAAGAACTCAATCGGGAAGCCATCTGGACCAGGAGCTTTACCCTTCTTCATCTAGAAAACAGTCTTCTCCAGCTCCTCCAATGAAATATCACTCATAAGATGCTCCTTCATCTCCCAAGAGACCAAAGAAGGAATACAAGAGAGGACCTGAGCCTCTTCAACTGAGTCCCCCTGCGAGTCCTCCCTGAATAAAGAAGCAAAATACTGCACAGCTTCATTTGAGATATCCTGAGTAGAAGAAAGAACCTCTCCCCTGTCAGTCACCAAAGCCGAGATAGAATTACCATGACGTCTGGCCTTCACCGAATTGAAGAAGAAGGCAGTATTCTTGTCTCCCTCCTGAAGCCACTCAATCCGAGCTTTTTGTTTCTAGTAGATTTCCTCCCTCAGCTCCCACTCCTCTAGAGCTTTCAATGCCCTAGCCTCGTCCCGCAACAAATCCTCAGACACCCCATCCTCCCTAATCAACCTAGTAATACCATTCAGCTCAGCTTGTGCAGCAAGCTTCGCATGGTAAATGTTTCCAAAGCAATGTCGGTTCCATCGTTTAAGCTGATACTTAACATATTGAAGGAGCTTAGCAAAATTATACATTGCAGTACCATAAGCAGGTCTACCATACCTCCACCATTCAGCAACACATCCATAAAGGTCAGGGTCCCGCAACCACATTAGCTAGAATTTGAAGGTTGGCGTTCAAGGCATTCAAGCAGAAGAGATAACTAGCTTTATAGGCCAGTGATATGAACCTCTCCAGTCTAATATCTCAGAACTAGAAGACCACATTCCCCCAACCCAAAAATAGGAGACCATGAAACGATCCAGTCGTTCAGCAATGCAACTATCACCAACCCTTCTATTGTTCCAAGTAAATTGACCATTGCTAGGTTTGATATCAACAAGATTGAGAGTAGATATGTTGTCTTGAAACAACAATGCAGAAGGCTCTAGTCTTGCAATACCACCCCATTTCTCAGCTAATTCAGTAATAGCATTAAAGTCCCCTGCAATGATCCAAGGGTGATGGGGAAATAGGCTATGAACAAAATGAATATGTGTCCATAAAAGAAGTTTACCCTAGAACTCAACAGGTGCATAAACATTGGAGAAAAGAACAAACTCTCCCGACTCAGGACATGAGGCAACCATGGATAAAGATGACTTGAAGGATAACCACCACAAAGGTTGAATCTTCCGAGGGTTCTAGAGACAAGCCACACCCCCCGAGAATCCTTGAGCCCCAATACACTGGCATTGACCATTCTTCCACAACTTAGGCACTAAACCCATCATGCAGTCAACAGATAACTTGGTCTCCTGAAGAAAAAGAACATCAGGAGAATGACTTCTTACCAACTCACAAACAACTTTTAGTCTAGGGCCACTGTTCAAGCCCCTTACATTCCATGAAATAATGATCATTTCAAAGGAGTCGAAAAATGAGAATCTAGGGTCTTAACAGACCCTGACTCCACCAAAGTCTCCCCCATCATCTTAATCTTTTCCAAATCTTTCTTCCTGCCAAGTTTAACACTTTTCTCTGACCCCCCCTTCTTGCCATCCTTTTGCAAAATGCCCAGTTGAGGAGAAGGCTTGCTACTCTTAGCCACATCCGATCCAACATTCCGTGCAGGAAAAGACGTGCTTCCATCCCCCTGCCCCAACTCAACATTTGGACCCGACATCACCTGAGCCCCAACCTGCACATCAGTGACCATAGGTATGGCAGACTCCTCCTGTGGAGCAGGAGGAGTAATGGAAGTGTGATCCTCCAGGCCAGAACCAACCACACCCGGATCCACACTTATTAACCCTGGATTAACTTCTTGCTGACCCAAATCATCCAGGACCTCAAACCTGTTAAAAGTATCCTCATCTTGTCTCTCCATCAAAGTCCTCTTTTGTCCTCTATTCCGGTTACGAGCCTTAACAGGAACAAAACCCTCAGCATCAGCACCCTCAACAGAAATAGGATTCTTCCCCTTATCAACATCAGAATTGTTACGAGGAGGAGGTGGAGGCTGAGGCACCACAGGCTTAGCCTTCGGGCATCTACGCAACAGGTGACCATATTCATGACAGAGGCGACATCGGAAAGGAAGGGTTTCATAATCCAATTGTTGTACCCAAGAATGGGGACCCACACACATATCAAAAGCATCTGGCAAAGGCCTACTCAAATCAATTTCCACACAAATTCGAGCAAAAGTCATTACTTTCTTACCTAGGGTTTGTGTCGAAGACCCCACCGGCTTCCCAAGCATCGAAGCAAGCATGTGCAGAACATCCTCACGACAACATTCAATTGGAAATCTGGGCAACCGAACCCACACCGGAACATGATTCGGAAGCTCCTCCGAGGGATTAAAGCCTGCATGCCATGGCTTGACGAACAACCCAACTTGGTTGTGAAAATAGGGCCCCCCTCAAAAACCCTATTGCGATCAGCCAAGCAGATAAATGTGACCATGAAAAAATTATTTGCAAGTAGTGTGACCTCCATTTCACCCTCTGGCTCCCAAGTCCTCCGAGCCCAAGTTTCCAAAAATTGTAGAGACACTCTCATTCCCAAAAATTTGCAGTATAGAGAATGCTTTGAATAATATTCAATATCCTCAGCAATCATCTCAATTGGAATCACCAATTTAGGTCTCTCTTTGCAACGCTCAAGGCAGCCGTTAATCTTCGAGATCCGAGATCCACCAGATGAATTCGATTCCATAGATCCTATATTCGGAGAGAAGAGGGTGTTTTCAAAAACCCTCGCTCCTTGTCTTGGCAATTTCAAGCCCACCGCAGCACGAAAATCCATGTCGAGCGCAACCCTAGATGGCTCACCCTGAGACATAGTCACCAAATGGCCTGGGACAGACATGCACAGGCAAGAACTGGCCTCAGACACAACAGATCAGAGGAAACCCTCCTGCGCAAAAAAAGACCAAACACAACCAGGGCAGAGCTTCAAAGAATAGCCACAGCAAAAGATTAACCCCCCACAAAACGAAACAGACGCCCACCCCAACCTTCACACAAACAGAGAAAGCAAAAATGAGCTAGGGCTCGGATGCCCTAGCTCGGCTCCTTACAGTTGCAGACCGAAACGCCATCAATTCCCTAGCCCTCCATTGCCATAATTAATTATTATTTTATGTTTTTATTTTATTAATTACTTAATTATTTAATTTACCCCATAAAACCATTCACCACCTTAGAAAAATCATAAAATCACAATAACATACAAAGACCAATGCAACTACACAAATGAATGTGACCAAGACGCACAAACCAATAAGGTACAAGACTGTTGACACCTTGGAATGGAGTTACTTTTCATGCCACCTTTATTCAACTTCCTGCCATTGGGTTGGTTCAATGCTCACCCAGACCTATCGAAATAGGTGGAATTGAGTCTTATTCCTACAAAGTCTACATCCATCAAGGTGATATACAACATATATACATATAATCAATTACAAAGCATCGTGAGAAGGATTCACAGTGTAGCAGGGCGCTCGCGAATGAGTGATGCTACCTGTCCCCTCACCAAAACATATCATCATATAAAGCATTATAAAATTTACATTAATTTGTATTAATATCATCAATTACTATTTTCTAGTCTACTGAATTCCAAATAATTTCATCAAATGATCATAATAAAAACATCATCATAATATCTATGGCATCATAAGAGTATATAATCAGTAACAGTCTAAGCTACCACAATATAAAATCAATAGTATCATCAACCACAATGTGCTGAACAAAACCACAGAGAATGTCAAAAATCAAACAGTAGTATGAGGGGTATTACATGTCTTCAACAGGTCTTCAACCTATTCTTCAATTATTTCCAAGCCTTCAAGATGTCTAAATCTACAAACACACAAGAAGAGAAAGAGAAATGTTGAATGTTAGGGCATGGGGGTTTTCCTTGGTCAAACCTCTTTTTAGGTTATTAAACCAAAATGAAGAAATAATGTAATGAAGCATGAAATAATGGAGTTAATACCTTGCCATGAAGATTGATCTTGATTTTCTACAGCTATGGATGAAGATTCTACCCTTGAATGTCTGAAAAGTGATCTTGAATGACTTGGAAGAATGAAACCCTAGTTTGCTTGACTTGAGGTGGAAGAAAAATGCTAAATGAGTTGTGAATGAGTTGAGAGATTATGAATTAGGGCTTAGAAGGTTGTATTTATAGGAAATTCACCTTATTTTGCTGTTAATTAGACCCTTAAGGCTGGCATGGAAGAAAATAAGACTTAAAATCCAAATTTTCCTATTTAAACCCTAAGAATAGCTCAAATGGGACTCATTCGCCATCAAGGGTGAATGGGTCCCACCTAGATGGGACTGATTCACCCCTAATGGTGAATGGGTCCCATAGGGACCATTTTGCTACCTGGAAGGTTGAGAGATAAGAAAATCAGGTTTCTAAATTGTTCTAGTTGATTATTTCATGAGATTATCCCTTAGGATGCACAATATGCGGTAATAGGGGCCTATTAATGATGATGTAAAGGTTATTTTATCAAATTATGCCTTGATTTGAAGCCATGGTTGGATACTTGGCCAATTCACTCCAAATTTCCTTTTCTGACAAGGACTACTCTACATAAAACTATAACCATAATGACCCATTGCACCTTGAAGTGTTTTTGTCCATCAACACAAGGTTAGACAAGTCCTGGTAGATGGCAGAGCTAGATTGAACATTTGCACCTTAAAATTGGTCAAAACATTGGGCTATTCTGAAGCATGTGTAGACACAACCAAAATTATTGTAATCAAGGCCTATGATGATGAACACTCTTCCAAGGGTGTTATCAAACTCCCTATTGGAGTTGGACTTGTAGTAATGGACACCACATTCCAAGTCTTGGATCTTGAACTTCCATATAACATTCTCCTTGATAGACTCTGTATTCATGCCATGAAAGTTGTTCCTTTCACATATCATCAATGCTTCAAATTTTTGTATAATGGTATTGTTGATGTGCTAAATTTACCCACAACATGCAGGTAAGATAAAAATGAAAGTATCTCACCTCTCTTGAAAAAGAAAATCAGTAATCAAACTGATCACCTCCCAAGGTCTTTGATGTTGGTTCACAACATTGTTGTTTCACAAAGTGGTCAATATGGTTGTAATGTTCAAGGGGCCTACTGGTTTTGAGCTTCTGAATTGTTACAAGGTCAAACATCTATTTAAACCTACTTTAATAGGGGTTATAAAGAGATAGAAAAAGAAAAGAAAAGATAGATTAAGGATTTTAAACTGAAAAGAATGTTGATTCATTCAGCTAATCAGACTTGTTGCCTTCCAAGGAATTCCTAAACTAGAACTGCAAAATAAAATTAACCTGCAATTGATACAAAGTTTCATTCATTCATAGTGAAAAATTTAACAATAGATTGCAAATCATCATTCAAACAAAACATAAGATAAAAAATTTCATTCCTTGAAATGTTTTCAAATCAAATGATTAACCCAAAATAAATATCATTCTAAAACATAATATGAAGTAGCTTTAAATCTAGCTTCTTCTACTGTTAATGAAATAGATAAGCAACATTTACAAATCTAGCAAGATCACCAGTGTACAAAAAACTATGTCTTCAGATTATCTCCACCTATGCTAAGAAAATCAGAAAGATTCGTCATTCCTTCCTACTGAACTGCAAAAATGTCTAACTTATTGCAAAACCCTAGTTTGCTTTTCTTTAACCTTTGTTCTACCTTTTGAATCTTTCTTCAACCTTCTTCTAACAACTGGTCTCACGTTTCTAACCCTTTTCTAAAACTCTAACTAAAACTCTTACCAAAAAGAAAGAAGATCCCTTTACAAAGAGGCCAAAGTGCCATATATACAAAACATGTCAAAAATATGTTGGCCCTATTTTAGGTTTTACAAAATGAGTCAGTTATAGAACACGTTGGCCCTAGAAGCAGTTTGAAACAAATTCAAATGAGCAATAAATGGAAGGGCACTGACCAAAGGTAAGAAACAAACCAAAACACGTGAAGGAGGAACAAAAATGAAATGATGAGGAAGCACGGCTTTTGACGCATCTTTGCATTAGCTACTTCCTCCACATCGCCCATATCGTGCTCCATCTTGTCCCTCATCATCAAGGACATCTTTTGCAAGCTGTCTAAAAGTGACATAGGCGAAACCCTAGTTCACCATTCAATGGCATTGATATTATTCTTCAGATCTGTCCCATCGTTATTGTCCCAGTCTCTCTCTTAGTCATTCTAGTTGCTGCCTTGTAGATTCAGCCTGCATTCATCAAAAAACAATGTGAGAATCCGATTGTTGACAAAATTTCATCAAAGTGTTAGCTTAGAATCATGATAAAACCATTAAATTAACCCATTCCATAAAAAATGAACATAAGTAGCATACAACAGTGAAATTCCTCAAGCAAAAGCAAGATATGTTTAAGCATTCATTAC
>VDFB02000013.1:21894762-21960422 GCA_007258455.2 Sequoia sempervirens
TGATCCATGAGGGAGCTACAACTTCGACAAGAAAGAATGTAATGAAGCTCAGCGCACTCCTCCATACCAACAATAGGCCATTCCTCAGGATTCTTCCATCTTGCCTCCACCAACTGCCCCTGAAAGGAAAGAGACTTAAAGTCACACACCCTCGACCATCCTGCTTCACAGAACCTCTGGCACAATGTAAGCAAATGAGGATACTGAGAAACAATGGGAGGGTGGCCATCCCAAGCGTCATGCCAAAAATGTGCCTCTGACCTGCTCTTGCATATCCAGAATAAGCCACCCTTAACGAGCGCAGCCCCTTTCTTGAGAGTATTCCAAATCACAGATCCCTTCCCTGTCAAGCTATAAGGAGGGATATCACTTTGAGGAATCCCAGGAAAGTACATTTGAGTCAAAATTTTGGCCCACACCGGGTCCTATTCCACACACCAATGCCAATACAATTTAGCAGCCAGAGCTATACCAAACAGCAATGACTGCCTTAACCCAAGACCACCAAACTATTTAGGGCTACAAACAACATCCCATCTAACAAGGCTCCACTTGGAAGATAATAAACTACCAGCCCATAAAAATTGTCTTGCTAAGGAATCAAGATCCCTAACAAAGCCCATCGGCGCCACCTGAATCATACATCTATAAAGAGGGAGAGCCTGAACCACAGATTTGAGCAACTGAACCCGACCCGCAAAAGACAGCCAACGAAGGGTCCAATGAGTGACTTTGACACAAAATTTTTCCAGAATAGCCTGCCAAGAATCCCTAGACTGCCTACCAACAGAAATAGGAATCCCAAGGTAGGTCAGCGGGAGATCCCCAATCTGAAATCTGAGAATATGAGCAATTCTCCTCTGAATGGAGTTTAGAGTATTGAAGAAAAAAATGGAAGACTTGCCCTCATTAATTGACTGGCCTGATGCAGCAAGATAAACATCCAACACCTTGTGCATGTTTGAAGCCTCCCTAATAGTAGCCATGCCCATCAAAGCAGTGTCATCCACAAACTATAAGTGAGATTGCACTGGTAAGCCACCTCCCCATTGCCATCCTTGAATGAAACCCCCCTCCACATTCCTTTTTATCAACCGTCCCAAACCTTCCACCAAAAGAAGAAACAAGTAAGGAGAGAGGGGGTCACCTTGTCGTAAACCCCGAGAAGCACCAAAGAGTTCAGAGTGCTCCCCATTAATCAAAACAGAGAAAGAAATTGAATTCACACAACTCATAACCCAGCGAATCCACTCCTCCTCAAAACCAAAGGCCCCCAGAACTTTTTGGAGGAAGGACCATCGAACTCTGTCATAAGCCTTGGCCATGTCAAGCTTGATGAACATAGCCTTATCTTTGGAGTTGGCCATAGAATGAATAGTCTCTGTAGCAATAACCACCCCATCCAAAATCTGGCGGCCCACCACAAAACCACTCTGTTCCTCAGAAATCAACAGTGAAAGCCACTTTTTTAACCTATCAGCAATCAACTTAGAGATAATTTTATATATAACATTGCAAAGAGAAATGGGGCGAAATTGACTTAATCGATCAGCCCCATCACCCTTGGGGATTAGAGCAAGGAAGGTAGAATTTAGGGCCCGAAGCATTTGCTTATTCTTTTGAGACTCTTGAACAACTGCCAATAAATCCAACTTGATAATCTCCCAAAATTCCTGGAAGAACTCAATCGGGAAGCCATCCGGACCAGGAGCTTTACCCTTCTTCATCTGGAAAACAGTCTTCTCTAGCTCCTCCAGAGAAATATCACTCATAAGATGCTCCTTCATCTCCCAAGAGACCAAAGAAGGAATACAAGAGAGGACCTGAGCCTCTTCAATTGAGTCCCCCTGCGAGTCCTCCTTGAATAAAGAAGCAAAATACTGCACAGCTTCATTTGAGATATCCTGAGTAGAAGAAAGAACCTCTCCCCTGTCAGTCACCAAAGTTGAGATAGAATTACCATGACGTCTGGCCTTCACCGAATTGAAGAAGAAGGCAGTATTCTTGTCTCCCTCCTGAAGCCACTCAATCCGAGATTTTTGTTTCCAGTAGATTTCCTCCCTCAGCTCCCACTCCTCTAGAGCTTTCAATGCCCTAGCCTCATCTCGCAAAAAATCCTCAGACACCCCATCCTCCCTAATCAACCTAGTAATACCATTCAGCTCAGCTTGTGCAGCAAGATTTGCATGGTAGATGTTTCCAAAGCAATGTCGGTTCCATCGTTTAAGCTGATACTTAACATATTGAAGGAGCTTAGCAAAATTATACATTGCAGTACCATAAGCAGGTCTACCATACCTCCACCATTCAACAACACATCCATAAAGGTCAGGGTCCCGCAACCACATTAGCTGGAATTTGAAGGTTGGTGTTCGAGGCATCCGAGCAGAAGAGATAACTAGCTTTATAGGCCAGTGATCCGAACCTCTCCAGTCTAATATCTCAGAACTAGAAGACCACATTCCCCCAACCCAAAAGCAGGAGACCATGAAACGATCCAGTCGTTCAGCAATGCAACTATCACCAACCCTTCTGTTGTTCCAGGTAAATTGACCATTGCTAGGTTTGATATCAACAAGATTGAGAGCAGATATATTGTCCTGAAACAACAATGCAGAAGGCTCTAGTCTTGCAATACCACCCCATTTCTCAGCTAATTCAGTAATAGCATTAAAGTCCCCTGTAATGATCCAAGGATGATAGGGAAATAGGCTACAAACAAAATGAATATGTGTCCATAAAAGAAGTTTACCCTGGAACTCAACAGGTGCATAAACATTGGAGAAAAGAACAAACTCTCCTGACTCAGGACACGAGGCAACCATGGATAAGGAGGAATTGAAGGATAACCACCACAAAGGTTGAATCTTCTGAGGGTTCCAGAAACAAGCCACACCCCTCGAGAATCCCTGAGCCCCAATACACTGGCATTGACCATTCTTCCACAACTTAGGCACTAAACCCATCATGCACTCAATAGATAACTTGGTCTCCTGAAGAAAAAGAACATCAAGAGAATGACTTCTTACCAACTCACGAACAAATTTTTGTCTAGGGCCACTATTCAAGCCCATTACATTCCATGAAATAATGATCATTTCAAAGGAGTCAAAAAATGAGAATCTAGGGTCTTAATAGACCCTGACTCCACCAAAGTCTCCCCCATCATCTTAATCTTTTCCAAATCTTTCTTCCTGCCAAGTTTAACACTTTTCTCCGACCCCCCCTTCTTGCCATCCTTTTGCAAAATGCCCAGTTGAGGAGAAGGCTTGCTACTCTTAGCCACATCCGATCCAACATTCCTTGCAGGAAAAGACGTGCTTCCATCCCCCTGCCCCAACTCAACATTTGGACCCGACATCCCCTGAGCCCCAACCTGCACATCAGTGACCATAGGTATGGTAGACTCCTCCTGTGGAGCAGGAGGAGTAATGGAAGTGTGATCCTCCAGGCCAGAACCAACCACACCTGGATTCACACTTATTAACCCTGGATTAACTTCTTGCTGACCCAAATCATCCAAGACCTCAAACCTGTTAAAAGTATCCTCATCTTGTCTCTCCATCAAAGTCCTCTTTTGTCCTCTATTTCGGTTACGAGCCTTAACAGGAACATAACCCTCAGCATTTGCACCCTCAACAGAAATAGGATTCTTCCCCTTATCAACATCAGGATTGTTACGAGGAGGAGGTGGAGGCTGAGGCACCATAGGCTTAGCCTTTGGCCATCTACGCAACAGGTGACCATATTCATGACAGAGGCGACATCGGAAAGGAAGGGTTTCGTAATCCAATTGTTGTACCCAAGAATGGGGACCCACACACATATCAAAAGCATCTGGCAAAGGCCTACTCAAATCAATTTCCACACAAATTCGAGCAAAAGTCATTACTTTCTTACCTAGGGTTTGTGTTGAAGACCCCACCGGCTTCCCAAGCATCGAAGCAAGCATGTGCGAAACATCCTCACGACAACATTCAATTGGAAATCTAGGCAACCGAACCCACACCGGAACACGATTCAGAAGCTCCTCCGAGGGATTAAAGCCTGCATGCCATGGCTTGACGAACAACCCAACTTGGTTGTGAAAATAGGGCCCCCCTCAAAAACCCTATTGCGATCAGCCAAGCAGATAAATGTGACCATGAAAAAATTATTTGCAAGTAGTGTGACCTCCATTTCACCCTCTGGCTCCCAAGTCCTCCGAGCCCAAGTTTCCAAAAATTGTAGAGACACTCTCATTCCCAAAAATTTGCAGTATAGAGAATGCTTTGAATAATATTCAATATCCTCAGCAATCATCTCAATTGGAATCACCAATTTAGGTCTCTCTTTGCAACGCTCAAGGCAGCCGTTAATCTTCGAGATCCGAGATCCACCAGATGAATTCGATTCCATAGATCCTATATTCGGAGAGAAGAGGGTGTTTTCAAAAACCCTCGCTCCTTGTCTTGGCAATTTCAAGCCCACCGCAGCACGAAAATCCATGTCGAGCGCAACCCTAGATGGCTCACCCTGAGACATAGTCACCAAATGGCCTGGGACAGACATGCACAGGCAAGAACTGGCCTCAGACACAACAGATCAGAGGAAACCCTCCTGCGCAAAAAAAGACCAAACACAACCAGGGCAGAGCTTCAAAGAATAGCCACAGCAAAAGATTAACCCCCCACAAAACGAAACAGACGCCCACCCCAACCTTCACACAAACAGAGAAAGCAAAAATGAGCTAGGGCTCGGATGCCCTAGCTCGGCTCCTTACAGTTGCAGACCGAAACGCCATCAATTCCCTAGCCCTCCATTGCCATAATTAATTATTATTTTATGTTTTTATTTTATTAATTACTTAATTATTTAATTTACCCCATAAAACCATTCACCACCTTAGAAAAATCATAAAATCACAATAACATACAAAGACCAATGCAACTACACAAATGAATGTGACCAAGACGCACAAACCAATAAGGTACAAGACTGTTGACACCTTGGAATGGAGTTACTTTTCATGCCACCTTTATTCAACTTCCTGCCATTGGGTTGGTTCAATGCTCACCCAGACCTATCGAAATAGGTGGAATTGAGTCTTATTCCTACAAAGTCTACATCCATCAAGGTGATATACAACATATATACATATAATCAATTACAAAGCATCGTGAGAAGGATTCACAGTGTAGCAGGGCGCTCGCGAATGAGTGATGCTACCTGTCCCCTCACCAAAACATATCATCATATAAAGCATTATAAAATTTACATTAATTTGTATTAATATCATCAATTACTATTTTCTAGTCTACTGAATTCCAAATAATTTCATCAAATGATCATAATAAAAACATCATCATAATATCTATGGCATCATAAGAGTATATAATCAGTAACAGTCTAAGCTACCACAATATAAAATCAATAGTATCATCAACCACAATGTGCTGAACAAAACCACAGAGAATGTCAAAAATCAAACAGTAGTATGAGGGGTATTACATGTCTTCAACAGGTCTTCAACCTATTCTTCAATTATTTCCAAGCCTTCAAGATGTCTAAATCTACAAACACACAAGAAGAGAAAGAGAAATGTTGAATGTTAGGGCATGGGGGTTTTCCTTGGTCAAACCTCTTTTTAGGTTATTAAACCAAAATGAAGAAATAATGTAATGAAGCATGAAATAATGGAGTTAATACCTTGCCATGAAGATTGATCTTGATTTTCTACAGCTATGGATGAAGATTCTACCCTTGAATGTCTGAAAAGTGATCTTGAATGACTTGGAAGAATGAAACCCTAGTTTGCTTGACTTGAGGTGGAAGAAAAATGCTAAATGAGTTGTGAATGAGTTGAGAGATTATGAATTAGGGCTTAGAAGGTTGTATTTATAGGAAATTCACCTTATTTTGCTGTTAATTAGACCCTTAAGGCTGGCATGGAAGAAAATAAGACTTAAAATCCAAATTTTCCTATTTAAACCCTAAGAATAGCTCAAATGGGACTCATTCGCCATCAAGGGTGAATGGGTCCCACCTAGATGGGACTGATTCACCCCTAATGGTGAATGGGTCCCATAGGGACCATTTTGCTACCTGGAAGGTTGAGAGATAAGAAAATCAGGTTTCTAAATTGTTCTAGTTGATTATTTCATGAGATTATCCCTTAGGATGCACAATATGCGGTAATAGGGGCCTATTAATGATGATGTAAAGGTTATTTTATCAAATTATGCCTTGATTTGAAGCCATGGTTGGATACTTGGCCAATTCACTCCAAATTTCCTTTTCTGACAAGGACTACTCTACATAAAACTATAACCATAATGACCCATTGCACCTTGAAGTGTTTTTGTCCATCAACACAAGGTTAGACAAGTCCTGGTAGATGGCAGAGCTAGATTGAACATTTGCACCTTAAAATTGGTCAAAACATTGGGCTATTCTGAAGCATGTGTAGACACAACCAAAATTATTGTAATCAAGGCCTATGATGATGAACACTCTTCCAAGGGTGTTATCAAACTCCCTATTGGAGTTGGACTTGTAGTAATGGACACCACATTCCAAGTCTTGGATCTTGAACTTCCATATAACATTCTCCTTGATAGACTCTGTATTCATGCCATGAAAGTTGTTCCTTTCACATATCATCAATGCTTCAAATTTTTGTATAATGGTATTGTTGATGTGCTAAATTTACCCACAACATGCAGGTAAGATAAAAATGAAAGTATCTCACCTCTCTTGAAAAAGAAAATCAGTAATCAAACTGATCACCTCCCAAGGTCTTTGATGTTGGTTCACAACATTGTTGTTTCACAAAGTGGTCAATATGGTTGTAATGTTCAAGGGGCCTACTGGTTTTGAGCTTCTGAATTGTTACAAGGTCAAACATCTATTTAAACCTACTTTAATAGGGGTTATAAAGAGATAGAAAAAGAAAAGAAAAGATAGATTAAGGATTTTAAACTGAAAAGAATGTTGATTCATTCAGCTAATCAGACTTGTTGCCTTCCAAGGAATTCCTAAACTAGAACTGCAAAATAAAATTAACCTGCAATTGATACAAAGTTTCATTCATTCATAGTGAAAAATTTAACAATAGATTGCAAATCATCATTCAAACAAAACATAAGATAAAAAATTTCATTCCTTGAAATGTTTTCAAATCAAATGATTAACCCAAAATAAATATCATTCTAAAACATAATATGAAGTAGCTTTAAATCTAGCTTCTTCTACTGTTAATGAAATAGATAAGCAACATTTACAAATCTAGCAAGATCACCAGTGTACAAAAAACTATGTCTTCAGATTATCTCCACCTATGCTAAGAAAATCAGAAAGATTCGTCATTCCTTCCTACTGAACTGCAAAAATGTCTAACTTATTGCAAAACCCTAGTTTGCTTTTCTTTAACCTTTGTTCTACCTTTTGAATCTTTCTTCAACCTTCTTCTAACAACTGGTCTCACGTTTCTAACCCTTTTCTAAAACTCTAACTAAAACTCTTACCAAAAAGAAAGAAGATCCCTTTACAAAGAGGCCAAAGTGCCATATATACAAAACATGTCAAAAATATGTTGGCCCTATTTTAGGTTTTACAAAATGAGTCAGTTATAGAACACGTTGGCCCTAGAAGCAGTTTGAAACAAATTCAAATGAGCAATAAATGGAAGGGCACTGACCAAAGGTAAGAAACAAACCAAAACACGTGAAGGAGGAACAAAAATGAAATGATGAGGAAGCACGGCTTTTGACGCATCTTTGCATTAGCTACTTCCTCCACATCGCCCATATCGTGCTCCATCTTGTCCCTCATCATCAAGGATGTCTTCTGCAAGCTATCTACAAGTGACATAGGCAAAACCCTAGTTCGCCATTCAATGGAATTGATATTATTCTTCAGATCTGTCCCATCGTTATTGTCCCAGTCTCTCTCTTCGCCATTCCAACCGTTGCCTTGTAGATTCATCCTGCATTCATCAAAAACCAATGTGAGAATCCGATTGTTGACAACATTTCATCAAAGTGTTAGCTTAGAATCATGATAAAACCATTAAATTAACCCATTCCATCAAAAATGAACATAAGCATCATACAACAGTGAAATTCCTCAAGCAAAAGCAAGATATGTTTAAGAATTCATTACTAGATTCCTCAATTTTACCAAATTTTTTCACTTCACAGTGCCTCCCAGAAATTTGAAAAAATCTAGTCGGACCAGATTTCTGCAAAAGTGACCATAGCATGAATTCTGGGAAAACGAAGGGGAGAGGAAGAAATCTAGAAATTTTGACCAAACTGGAATTCCACGAAGAGATCAAAACTCTGAACTTTCAGAAAACTAAAGGGAATCAGGCAAATGAAGGAATCCAGGAAAATACGGATGGGCAGGAAAATCCTGAACCTGACCAAAAGCCCAAACACTGACCATGACTTCACTCAAATTGACGAAAGCCCAAACACACAAGAAATTGAACTCCAAGTAAGACCATAACTCTCTAAAGCATAACAAGATGAAAATCCCAACTTAGGAGAACACAAATGATAACGTAAAATGGCAAAAGTTCAAAAAACAAACAACCAAGTTTTGGAATCTGACGGCTAGATAGAAATTTAGAAAAATATGGCCTAGGCAGAATTTTGTGAAGGCCAAAAATTCCCAAATTGCAGCATAAAACAGGCTAGGTCAGATTCTGAACAAAATCCGGGAAAATCCGGATGGGGCAGAAAATCCTAAACTAGGGTGAAAACCTGAATGGTAGCCAGAAACCAAAGTTCAAAAGAAGTTCGGGAAAATCCAAACAAACAGGAAAATCCTGAACCAGGGTGAAAACCCGAACTTGGCCCAAAACATAAGATTTCCAATAGTAAACTTGGGAAAAACACTTGGGCCAACAAGATAAGCATCTTAAGCACATGCCAAGGAAAAACAAAACCTCAAAAATGGAGGGGAAAAAAATGCAAAGAGAAAAACAAAAGAGGGGTCCTATTTTAATCAAATTTAAAATGGGGTGGTTATGCAAGGCATAACAATTGGCGACTTGGCTAGGAAAATGGTTTAACCATTTTCAAGAAATTGAAAAATTCAATTACCCATAACTCCTGGTTTATGGACACCACAATTCTAGTTGGGTCAGTTTCGACAAACAAGGCTAAGCTAGAATCTCAAATGTAAACCAACACTAGCTACCCCTGAATCTATGTGTGTGCTCGATGGTGCATCACCCTTTTACAAAGTTTTCCTCATCTTTTGAACAATAATGTGCAAGATTTGAACTACATGAGTTGATTCCCTTTAGTTGTTGTGCAATGATATCCTAGGCATTGCTCCGCTGCTAGTCAAGTGTCCATAGCTCTGATGGAGATACCTCTAGTTTTCTCACAGCATTGCTCTACTACCATTCTCGCATCCATAGCCTTGATAGAAATACTGGAATCACCCATTCAACATTGAGTTTTCTTTTCTTAGATAGTTTTCTTTTCTCTTTTCTTTTTCTTGAAGTTCTTTCATTCAATTCCTTCTCAATATGTCAGATGTCCAGCATCTGTACTAGGTTGAAAACTACCATGGACCTCATAACAGCATCTGGAGAATCAAATTTTTCACTCAAATCTTGCAACACAATTGTTCCAAGACAAATATACCATTACAAAAGAAGATGTTTTTGATGATTTTGATAGATTCAATAGTAGCTAGTGAAGATTGCTTACTTTACACCTTGTTCTTAATGACTTTCCACAACTCTCATTGACAATGGACATAAAACAATGAATTTATGACAAAATCATCCAATCAGAGAACCTAAAAATATCTAAACCAACTTCTCTCCTAGTAACCAAAGTATACTTCAGATAACAACCCCCTTTACTTAACTGGATAAAATGAAGGGGCCCATAAAAGAAACAAAGGAACAAAAAGAAAAAAGAAAAGAAAAGCAAAAGAAAAAACAAAAGGAACAACAAACTATTTACATATATACAACCAAAAAAAATACTAGACCTTTTACGATCCAAAATAATGTTTAAGAAACTATCCATTGACACGCAATGGAACAAGTTCTCCTGTTAAACTACTTAGTTGACTGGAAAGAATTTTCTCCTAGGATTTCAACAATTTGATAGGAAACCAACCAAAGCTTATAAAAATTCTGGTGGTCACCCTTCTTTTCATTAGCCTTATCCCATAGTAGCACAAGGTCTGATATCGTGAAAGCCTTGATTTTGGCTCTCTTTTCAACCAACATTTGACAACAACCTGGTGCCTAAAAGATTGCTGCAAAGTAGCATCTCTCTGCTCTTCTAATTTTAGCAAGCCAGCTAACCTTACCTCAATCTTAATCATCACTAGAGTAAAATTCTTGCATAAATTTTAGGACAGGTATGTGCAAGTGAATTGGGAACATGGGTTCTTAGCCATATACTAGCTTAAATGGTGAAGTTTTCAATGCAACCTTGATCCTAGTCGTATCTGCCCATAACCCAAATCTTAACTGGGTATGCCAATGTCTTTCTCTTTTGTACCTAAAGTTAGATCAATCCAAAGAATTAGAGATTCATCTCCCATATTCTTGAAAATTGATCCCTATTTTATGGTGCAAACTAGATCTCAACACAAGAGGAACATGGAATTCAACAAAGAAACATCCACTTCAAGTGATCTAAGCCAAAACAAATTCTAAAATGAATCCTATTGGATCAAGAAACATTCTAACTTTCATTCATCGTCAAATCAACAAGAGGAATTCCAAGTGGAGGATCTTACCAACAACCCCTTTGGAATGCCACATGAGGAAATCACTAAAATGGTTCAAAATATGGAGAATCATAAAATTATCAACATCATGATGAGACTCAATCCTTCACTATACATGCTCAAATTGGCAAAGCAAGGGGCTAAACTCCCCTCCGATTTTGATCTGAGCACTATTGTCGAACCATCTTTTGGGGTCATGCCCCCTATCTCATCCACCATCCCCATCTCATCTACATCTCCATTTCAAAGTATCACTCAAACCATTCCCCAAATCACATCATCTATTGCTCCAACTCAACCCATTGTTAACAAGGGAAGCACATTTTGCAATGCTTTACAAAAACATCCCCTTGTGAACAATCAAGACTTGGATGCAAACACCATCTTGGGATGATCCGTACCTCAAAATCCATCACATCCATATGTCCCTCTCACCTTTCACAATCCAAATGACCCATCATCATCATTCCACATAACACCCCAAACTTCTCTCCCCATAAACTCGCAAGGAGAGAATGATATATTTGGACCTGGGGGCATTTTTGACACTACACCATTTCCTCAAGAGGTTACACCCCCCACATTTCCACCACTTCTACCATTTCCATCAACATTCACATCACCTCTTGGTTTAGGACTACCCCCTTTACCAAGCATCAATCAACAAAATTAGATCAACCCACCAAGCATCAATCAGAGCATCATTCCAAATACTTCCGCTTTGCCATCGATATTGCAACAATAGATGGAAACCACCCTGATAATGCAAACCACCACCATCACATCATCAACCATCCACCAAACACCTCAAAATATGGTCTCTCAAGGACCAAACACATCGATCACACCATCTACCACTCAAACACCAACCATCAACACAACAGTGCCTCTTATCACCACAACAAGCACCATTCCAAATCCACCTCCACCACCATCGACACCAATCTCAAATACATCAAACCAATACAATATTGCATTGCAAGCCTCTCAACAAGCTGTTTATTAGAAAGCATTACAACAAATTCAAAACTAACAAGCCACACAACTAGTCACTTAGCAAGCTACCCAAGCCACCCAAGCCACTCAAGTTGCACAATAAGTGATGCAAGCACAACAAACACAATAGGCTGCACAAGCCTAAGCTTTATTAAAAAATAAAAAACAACAAGCCACTTAAGCAATGTAGGCTACACAAGCCGCTCAAGCCACATAGATTGCACAAGCTGCTGCCTAGGCCCAAGCTCAATATCAAGCCCAATGAGCTCAAGTACAAGCACAATATCTTGCACAACAATAAACAGCCCATCAACAAGTGATAAAACAATACTACGAGTAGCAAGAAGTAACCCAATTAGCCACCCAACAACAAGCATTGTTGGTGCAACAACAAGCTCAACAATAGGAACTAATAGCACAATAGCAACAAGAACAAAAGTGTTGTTGGTACAACAACAATTGCAAGCATACTTGGCTCAACAGAATATTCAAACATCATCCATCAAAATACTAACCAATCCACCCATCCCACCCACAATTGAACCCCCTCAAAACACTTTCATCCCACCCTCTGATCGGAAAAATAATGTGATAACACAAATTAGGTTTTTCTTGCAACAAGTGTTCGACCTTCAATTAGGGAAAACCACAAAAAACCCCAACAAATTGTGCCCTTATCCATTCGATAGGAGCCTTGAAATGAAACCATTCCCAAAGGGATTTGATATCCCCAAATTCGATAAATATCGTGTGATGAGAAACACTGAAGATCACATAAGGGAATTCCAAGTTCATTGCATGGAAGTCACGTATGATGATAGCTATCTGATGTGGCTGTTTCCTAAAAGTTTGGCTGGTCACGCCATGGAATGGTCCTCTCACCTACCTCAAGGCATTAAAACATTTCAAGAAATCATAGATTCATTCATAAAAACTACGCATGCGATATCGCTATGGATGTTAGTCTAGAGGAACTATTGGCTCTGAAACAAGGTAAGAATGAATCATTTGCTTCATTCCTACAATGATGGCAATCCAAGGCCAATCAAAGAAAATGGGTCATAAAGGAACAACAAGTGTGCACTATCATATCCAACTTTGACAGAGCCTTGGCATTCCATCTCAAAGTCCAAGGTATCACCTTGTACGACCAGTTGATTTCCAAAGCCCTCAACATTTAATGAGCACTTATGACACAATCTGAAGGATCAATTGCATATCCTGTGCAATGGAACAATCACCCATCCACCAGTTACAATGACAAACCTCGCACATGGGAAAGAAACAAAAATATTACCAATGATTGTGTCATCAATGCCAAATTTTTCATCAGTTCTGCTCAACAAAACACGCCCGCACCACAACAAAAAATCAAAAATCATCATCAAAACCATCACCAAGCTAACACAACAACATAATAACCAAACAATTAAATGATCAACAATGTCAACAATCAAAGGGTATCACCCTAGCGAGACAAGAATTCCACCAAGTGGAAGTACACCGCCCTTGGGGAACCACTCAAAGTCATCATGAAGAAATTGATAAATGAAAAACTCATCAAAGCTCCTACTTATGAGAACTACCAAGAACCTGATGTTAAACCTCCTTGGCACAGTAAAAATCAACTTTGTGACTTCCACAAAATTAAAGGGCACACCACATACAGTTTCATGAGGTTAAAGAACCTAGTCCAAGACCTCACTGATAAAAAAATCATAAATGTGGAACATCCAACAAGAAATCAAAACCTCAAAATATACATGAATCTGATGCCCAACCATAACAATAAAAGGGAACAATAACACTGATAATGGGAAAGGTACCTTCAAGAACATGAATCATGTGTATGACCATGTCATCACATCCCTGGATGACTATTGTGCTACTATCACTGTAAAAGGACCCTATGCCAATTGTGGAGTCACCACAAGAATTGGAAAAATGACCATTGTAGGATCATCTCAACCAAATAGAGTGCCCGTACCCAACCCAAGATCTGTTCCTAGTAGTTACAATGTCCTTGATCAGCTAAAAAAAACCCCAACACAAATCTCCATCATGGAGTTAATAATTTCATCTGCCCACAAGAAAATCATTGAGGGAGCATTGGCTTCATCAACCATCCCCATAGATCTTGATGTGGAACAATTCCAAGCTATGGTCAAAAACATCATCACCCCGAATCTCCTTACATTTTCTGATCAAGATTTTCCCGCTCAACCATCTCATAATTGTGCACTCCATTTAGAGGTCCTAGTGCATAAAAATAAAGTCAAGCAAGTCTAATTGGTATATGGAGGTGCAGGCTTGAACATTTGCTCCCTCAAGCTCATTAAGAACCTGAAAATCTTAGAGGATTCCATTGACAAAGGAAAAGGTATTACCATCAAAGCATATGATGATCAAGAAAGAGTGTCCCAAGGCACAATCCAAATCCCTATTCAAGTAGGGATAGCTATCATGGAAACTACGTGTAAGGTCCTAGACCTTGACTTGCCTTATAACATTCTCCTAAGACATCTGTGGATCCATGCAATGCAAGCAGTACCATTGAACTTTCATCAATGTGTGAAATTCACATATGGAGATTCTGAACCATTCTCGTACTACACAAACCTAGAGGACAAATACTACAAAATCCCCCAAGTGCCTAAAATGATGAAGGCCCATCAACACCATACATTGATCTAGCCACTCTTGCTTCCACTTCTACGATAGAGACACCTGCCACTCCCTCCATCCCCACCATCTCTAATATCAAATTCATCATCCAACACAATGGTTGCAAAAACTATACTATTCCCAAAAATAATTTTTTGGTAGGAGAATTGCCACAATCTCCTAGATCATGGGGATGTCCACAATCAAGTGAAGCCTCCACATCTCAAACATCCCTTGAATAATATCCCAACTTCAAAAGTAGGGGAGATCTTGGTGAAGAAGTCATAGAGGAGGACCCATCTCATCTCCTATATCAAGATAATAGGCTAGCAACCAATCTACCAATGGATGACAGTAGCAAAGGTTTGCAAATCATGCTCGCAATGGGCTATGACAGAAACTAGAAACTAGGAAAAAATGACAAGCTTATAATACCCCTCATTCTTGAGACATGAATGAGAAATTTTGGCCTCGAATGTACCCCTTTGAGTATAACCATACGTGGATGAGGTCTCTGAGTTAAAGTAGTCAAGACTCCATGTGAACCAACACTAGCTGAACGTCACCTACCTATATCCATTGGCCATGTCATAGATAATTTCACTTTTAACATAAGTAATGTCTGTAGTAGTAGTGATGATGAGGAAATTACCATAACTAACTTACCAATTATTTTTGAGAATTCTTCACTACTTATGATCAGTACCCTATCCTATGAGTCTAAAAACCAAAACCATGAAATTTGTCTAGTCTACCTATAACTCATCAATTACGACCAACAAGAACCACCAATTCTTGACACATTCAAAAATGATGAGGCATTCTCAGAATTCATGGGACTATTGGATAACATTCCATGTGGGGATCACAAAGCAGGATTCATCATCAAGTTGGATATACATGCATACTATGGGGAAATGATTGAATCCCTCAGTCACAAAAGTGAAAAGCTAAGAATAATCTCCAGGTCCTTGGGTGAAAACCACACTATGGAACTCTCCAACCCGAATATAGTAAAAAGAAAGGATGCATCCAATGGTGAAAACCTCTCTGAGGCGCCTAAGGATGGGGGATTCAATCTTCCTCTCAAAGCTCTCCATTAGGAAAAATCAGCAGTCCTAACTAAAAAATGGAATCTAGTCAACCTAGGAACAAAGCAAACACTCCACATCACATTCTATGCAAAGTCATTATTATCAGATGAACAATAGCTCCTGGTAGCCTTCTTAAGAGAAAGAAAAGTTAATATTGCATGGAGATATGCGAACATGCCTAGGCTTGATCCAAAAATTGTGGTCCATCATCTAGCAGTGTATCCTGAAGCAAATCCTATCCAACAAAAATTGAGAAAAATGCATCCTCAAATTGCTTTATTGGTCAAAATGGAATTGAAGAAAATACTGAATGCAAGATTCATACAACCAATTGACTACCCTAAGTGGGTATCTAATCTAGTTCTTGTTTCAAAGCTAGATGGGAGCATCTAAATCTGTACAAACTTCAAGGACTTAAAAAAAAGCATGTCCAAAAGATAATTTCTCATTGCCCAACATTGACATGATTGTAGACATGACGACAGGACACAAAATTCTTTCTCTAATGGATGGTTTCTTTGGATACATTCAAATAATGATTTCCAAAGAAGACCAACACAAAACAACCTTCACTTGTCCATGGGGGACTTACTATTGGAATACGATGCCATTTAGCTTGAAGAATGCAAGGGCAACATACCAAAGAGCCATGGCGTTAATCTTCCATGACATGGTCCATAAAACTATTGAAGATTATGTTGATGACATACTAGCCAAATCCAAAAAGAGGAAGGATCACATAGAAACCTTAAGTGCCATTTTTGATAGGCTAGAGGAATACAAGGTCTGATTAAATCCAAACAAGTGTGTCTTCAGTGTACAATCAGGAAAGTTGCTTGGATACATAGTGTCAATGAGAGGTATTGAGGTAGATCCTGCCAAGGTAAAAGAAATCCTTGAGATGGAGGCACCCAAAACATTGAAACAATTAAGAGGCCTCGAAGGTAGGCTTCAGTCCATCCAAAGATTTATAGCACAACTAGTAGATAAACAAATCCCTTATTCTCACCTACTTCATAAGGGAGTAGTGTACAAGTGGGATGACAAGTGTGAAGAAGCCTTCAATGAAATCAAAGAATGTATGCTTACACTATCGGTACTCATGCCACTGATCCTAAGAAATCCATTAATTCTCTATGTGTCAACAATAGCAGTAGCCCTCTATGCTCTTCTAGCTTAGCATGATGAAAACTGGAGAAAAAGGGCCATTTATTACATCAATAGAACAATGGTCAGGCATGAGTTAAACTACTCATTCATCAAAAAATCATGTCTAGCAGTAGTGTTTGCTTCACAGAAATTTAGACATTACATGTTGGCACACAAAATCAAACTCATCACCAAAATCAATCCCCTAAAGTACCTACTATCAAAAGCAATGCTCACAAGAAGGATGACTAAATGGGTCATGATACTATCAGAGTATGACATTGAATATGTGGAGCATAAAACAATCAAAGGCCAAGTCATCGCATATCAGCTTGCGAAGGCACCAATCTATTCAAAAAACCAACTCATATCAGAGTTTATAGATGAATCCATCTTCAATCTCAGCATAGCTGACCACTGGAAACTCTACTTTGATGGCTCCTACACACAACATGGATCAAGAGCCAATGTTTTCTTCATCACCCCACAGGGGGACTACATACCTAGATCCTAGAAATTGGCATTCCCCTACACTAACAGTATTGTAGAATATGAGGCTTTAACCATAGGTCTTAGAATAGCAGTGCAGTGGCACATCATGACCCTCAAAGTATACGGAGACTCCCAACTCATAATAAATCAAGTGAATGGTGAATACCAAACAAAGGATGATAAACTAACTCCATACAAAAAGATGGTAGAGAGCCTTAAAGAATCATTCATTGATATCACATTTGAGCAGATTCTCAGAGCAAACAACAGAGCAATAGATGCTATGGCAACAATTGGGTCCCTACTAAACCTCCCTCATAATGTCCCAAAATATGAATTCTTGGTAGAGCAACTTCATGTACCCGCATTCAAGGTACTAGAGTCAAAATTTTTGTGTGAAATCATTTGTCCTAGTGATCCATGGTACCATGAAATTTATACCTACTTGTGACTAAGGGTCCTACCTACCAACATACCCTCAATCCTAAAAAGAATCTTTGTCAAGAAAGCATCCTGATTTGTCATCCTAGGAAACACCCTTTACTATAGGAGCATAGAGGGAACCTTGTTATATTGCCTCAACACTGATGAAGCCTTGACTTCTTTAACTAAGGTGCATAATAGGATTTATGGATCACACTCAAGCAGAATGACCATAGCCAAGAAACTGCTAAGGGTGGGTTATTATTGGCCCACTATGGAGAAAGAGACACATGACTATGTCAAAAGGTGTCTACAATGTTAGCAGCATGGGGACTTGGTGCAGGAGCACCTATTTGATTTCTTACCTCCATAAGGCCATTTGTAAATAGTTTATCTATTTTGTGTATTGAGTCTTATAATAAGGTTTATAAAACCATTTTAGAGGTTTTTGAGTCTTATTAATTAATATTTTAAGTCATTTGTCAAATAATGTTTAAAGTTGGTCCATATTGTAAAAATTGTAAAAGTTGCTCAAAAACATTGTCAAGCAACTTGTGAAAAAGTGTCATTAAGGGGTTTTGTCAATAAAATAATCAAAAGGTGGTTGAAAATGGTTAGTTTTGGTTGAAAATGTATAAATACACCCTCAAAAACTCGAATTGGGGGTTGGAGACATTATTTTTGAAGTTAAATGAATGGCAACCTCAAGTTTGGTATGCATTTTCTGATTTTTACATTGTTACCAGATTAAAGTTGTGATTTTTATGGCCTGGTATGGACTCAAATGATAGAGTATCATATATTGATGGAAATATCTCTGTTTCTAGTTTCCAATTCTTTTTGTCTCATTGAATTTCATCGAGTTTTGTGGAAGATATGAATATTTTGGTGAGACTGCCTATTCTAACAACATTGTGCAGAATTTATAGTATAAAAAGTGTGATGGTACGGAATATAAATTCTATATTTTGGATCTAAAACAAATTGTATTTTGTTTCCATGTGAATCTACTTTTATTTTCTTCAACTCTCATCAAAATTCATTAAGAATTGAATAAGTTATGACCATTTTTGTGAGGGTAGGTCTGAACCCTACCTAGGGTTTGCAGTTTTGGTAAAAATACAATAACTTTCATTTCAACTGTTGGATCCTTATAATAATTGGAAGAGAAGTGTATCACTATGTTTTCTTCAATCTCACTAGAGGGATTGGCTTAATTATTTGTTTTGCATAAGTTATTAATGACTGTTCATGACAATAAATTGTGGGCTGCCATAGTTATGTTTCCAATGTGATATACAATGCCAAATAGCATGTGTTATACAAAAATTGTTTTGGATTATTATTGAAGGTTTGTGAGATGTTGTTGTGAATCCTCATAGCTCTGCATAAAATTGGTATCAGAGCCTAGAAAATATATGGGCTGGTGAGGTTTGTTGGTTTTGTGTTGGTGTTTGTGGTTGTGTATTGTGCAGGTTGAGGAAGAAAACCTGATTGCCTAGGTGTGGCAAAGTAAAGTGGAAGGAAGGAGAGACTTGCTTGTGGAGATGGATTTGTTGAGAAGATTGGAAATATATTTTCAGGCCGAGGATTCAAGAAAGAAGGAAAGAGATGAAAAAGAGTTGAGAAAGAAGGAAAGAAAGAAAAGGATAAGGCAAGAGAAGATGGACAAAGAGATTGTTGAGTTGAAGCGAGAATTGAAAAGACTTGAAGAAGAGTTCCAAGAATCCATGATGAAGATGGAACAAATGATGAAACAAGATACAAGTTGGAATTTTACATTGAAAAGGAAGATGGTTTGGCCTCTAAATAAAATTATGAAGAAGCAAAGAAAACCAAAGAAGGTAGCAAATGAGACAAAAGTAAAGTTTGAATCTACTATTCAAGTTGAGAAAAGTAAGTTACAAGTTGAGATGCATGATATTCCAATTGTGTTTGAAGATGAACATGTTGATGTTGAGATTAATGATATGGTTGTTGTTGGTACTTAATTAGTTGATGAAATTGTTCTTGATGAACAAGTTGAGAAGGTTGTCGATGTTACTAATAACCTTGGTATTGATACTCAAGTTGATGATGATAAAGTTATTGATAACATTGATGTTGATATTCATGATCAAGTTGTTGTTGATAATAAAGTTGTTAATAAAGATGTTGCAGATTTGTGTGCTAATGAGGTATATGAAGGTTTGAAAGAGTATGATACAGGTTATGGTTATGGTGAAAATTTTGTTTTATGGTACTCTAATGATGAGAATGAAGATATAGATGATGCTACTAAGGTTTATACACAAGAAATAGAGTTTTGGAGCCTAGAAGTTGAGAAGATGATGGAGAAGAGATGGTATAAGAGGAAGAGGAGGAAGGACCCAAGGACACTTTCCATGATGAAGAACAAAGTGCAAAGGAATTGGAAGATTAGGAAGAAGACAATTCAAAGTGGCTTGAATTCTCTTGCCCTCGGGAGTTTGGTGCAGGAGCACCTATTTGATTTCTTACCTCCATAAGGCCATTTGTAAATAGTTTATCTATTTTGTGTATTGAGTCTCATAATAAGGTTTATAAAACCATTTTAGAGTTTTTTGAGTCTTATTAAGTAATATTTTAAGTCATTTGTTAAATAATGTTTAAAGTTGGTCCATATTGTAAAAATTGTAAAAGTTGCTCAAAAACATTGTCAAGCAACTTGTCAAAAAGTGTCATTAAGGGTTTTGTCGATAAAATAATCAAAATGTGGTTGAAAATGGTTAGTTTTGGTTGAAAATGTATAAATACACCCTCAAAAACTCGAATTGGGGGTTGGAGACATTATTTTTGAAGTTAAATGAATGGCAACCTCAAGTTTGGTATGCATTTTCTGATTTTTACATTGTTACCAGATTAAAGTTGTGATTTGTACGGACTTGTATGGACTCAAATGATAAAGTATCATATATTTATGGAAATATCTCTATTTCAAGTTTCAAATTCTTTTTGTCTCATTGAATTTCATCAAGTTTTGTGGAAGATATGAATATTTTGGTGAGACTGCCTATTCTAACAACATTGTGCAGAATTTACAGTATAAAAAGTGTGATGGTACAGAATATAAATTCTATATTTTGGATCTAAAACCAAATGTATTTTGTTTCCATGTGAATATACTTTTATTTTCTTCAACTCTCATCAAAATTCATTAAGAATTGAATAAGTTATGACCATTTTTGTGAGGGCAGGTCTGAACCCTACCTAGGGTTTACAGTTTTGGTAAAAATACAATAAATTTCATTTTAACCGTTGGATCCTTATAATAATTGGAAGAGAAGTGTATCACTATGTTTTCTTCAATCTCACTAGAGGGATTGGCTTAATTATTTATTTTGTATCAGTTATTAATGACTGTTCATGATAATAAATTGTGGGTTGCCATAGTTATGTTTCCAATGTGATATACAATGCCAAATAGCATGTGTTATACAAAAATTGTTTTGGATTATTATTGAAGGTTTGTGAGATGTTGTTGTGAATCCTCATAGCTCTGCATCAGGACCTTATCCATGCTCCAACTCAAGAGCTCCATCCCATCATTACACCATGGCCCTTTTCACAGTGGGGGCTTGATCTCGTTGGGAAAATCACTCCCACCTCATCCAGTGGCCACAAGTTTATCATTACTACCATTGAGTATTTCACCGAGTGGGTAGAAGCCATACCAATTACCTACATAACTAGAATGCAGATATCTAAGTTCATCCTAAACTATCTCATAAGATGATATGGTGCTCCCCAAGCTATTATCTCAGATAATGGGACACCTTTCAAGAATCGAGATGTTCACGACCTTTGCAAAAAATTCAAAATCCAACATCACTTTTCCACTCCATATTTCCCCAAGGCAATGGCCAAGTAGAAGCTACCAATAAAACCAACCTAAAGATCGAACTCCCATCAGAACCAAAAAATCTAAAAAATAAAAAAATGTCCCAAAAAATGGTCACCTTGATGAAAACCTAGCAAACAGGCTTCTTGGTGACAACAAAAAAAAAAAACAACAATCCAAAAAATTTAGTAAAGAATTCAAAAATAGTAAAGAGAAAAATTGTCCTCTAGTGAAAACCAATTCTATGGCACTTTGGGCAAGTATCTTGGCAAAAACCTAGAAAATAGGCACCTTGTGTAAATAGGCACTTTCCATCCACTAGGATCTTCATGGTTTGTCCTGCATCATCCATCCACTACACTTCCATCATATATTGCATTCCATATCCCCAATCCATTACCCATCCATTCGGCATCCGCATCATAGCTTGGTCCTTTGTTTGTGTCATGATCTCTCATAAGTACTACTCGGCACATCCTCAAGGTTAGTTTGTTTTGCCTTTATCAAAGTAGTCTATTACATCACGCTGGGGGTATGTTCTCATTGGATCGAATTTTTGTATATTCATAAATTAGAAAAATCCAAAAACATTCATAAAAACCAAGAAAATCCAAAAACATCCAAATCATATCAAAATCCAAAAATAGGTCAAAAAGTCAAAAAGTCAAAAACAAAGTCTTCTTGTCAAACTACGGGTCTTTGAGCTATGAATGTAGGAAAGGTTGATCTTTGATCATCCCTCTAGACACTTAAGTTAGTCCTTTAGGAGTTCATCATAATAAATTGGCATTTCATCATGTATATCTTCATCTATAAATCGAGTCTGTGTCAGTCGAACTATGTGGTCTATGCGTGTATAACATAGGAAAGTCTAATTTGTTGATCAGCCCTTGAGGCCCCTAGGATAGGCCCTTAGGTTAGTCTCTTGGTGAAAAATCTTGGAAAACCCCAAAACATTTGAAAATAAAAAAATGAACACATTTGAAAAATCTCAAAATTACCAAAAACAACCTCAAAATATTTCAAAAACTCCAAAAACATCCAAATATTTAAAAAAATCCATCTGTCTCATCTCGCTTTCACCCACAATAAACATCACTCATAATAAACAATTGGAAACAAGTCTAGCAGTTCAAAAAGTGAAAGCCCAATCGTCAAAATCTCAAGTCTAGGTTAGTATGTAAACAAGTTGGTCAACTCTTTGCATCAATAGCCTATCATCCAATCAGTCCCATATCAAATCATCTGATATCATCATGTCCTAGGATGCGTCCTTCCTACAATGGACATCAACATCAGGCATCACCATAGTTTAGTCTTGGCTAGCGATATTGAAGAACATTAGCTTGTTTTCTTACATTATCTTTCTCTTGTTGATTTATCTTATTGCACTCATTCCAAGGACCTCTCGATGACGTCCAAACAAAAGGATTTACAGAGATAGGAATCAGGCAATGATCATTATCTTTTTATTTGTTGTGCTTGTTGGATACTTTTGTAATATAACCTTGGTCATACGTGCTTTGTTTAGATGTAGGTAATGTATTTTAGGTGTCTTATTGACCACATAGGAAGGCTTGCCTTCCTATATTTTGGTTTGAGATGTTTCGAATATTGGAACTACATTCTGAGTAAGGTTTTGTATGCTAGGTGTGAATAGGAGTACTCCTATCTAATTGTCAAGTCAAATTCCATTATACTAGGTACAACGCCATCCTAGTTTATCATACCTTGATGCATCGTAATTATGTGTGTAATCAAACATAAGGTAATTAGGCCTTTGAAAATCCTAACTCCTTTGCAAGAAAATAATCATCATTATCATCTCATGTCTTGTTGGAATCTCTTGCTTTTCACACTAACAATGGTACCATGACAATTAATTAGATCATTATCATTCTTGCATCCATCCTGTATCCATAAACCATTAGCATATTGCATATCATAACAATTGCATATCTTTGCATCTATCTTGCATCCATATTACATAGCATATCATTTAGAAACATACGATACATTTCAATACATATATTCTAAAAACATCTACATCATCACATTACCCCATAAAAATCATTTGCATCCATCATATTATAACATCATCCCATTAATACATATAATCATCTATTTGCATATCATAAGTATCACTTACATCTACCATATCATTTTCATTTATCATACCATAACATTGCATCGCATATATAAACATCCATTAACCATCACTATACAACATTAGCATTTATACCACCCATCATTGCATAAATAGATTGGTTATTCTAAGTAGCTTAAAACCATCTCATTTGCATCATCATCACAACCATCCATGTGTCCATCTTGAACCTCTTTATCACAATATCAACCCTCAAATCAAATATTTTTGCTCAATCTCTTGAGGGGGGCAATGTACCAGTGTACTTCTTTCCACCAGGGCATTTGAATAAATTAGAATTTTTTTGAATTTTGATCATGGAAAGTTTATTCTTTGAACTAACACAACAAGTGCATTGCTTCAAAGAGGAGAAAAATGTATACATGAAAAATGTCTTGATCAACTAACTTTGATTCTTCTTTAAATCACCCATTAATTAATCCATCTTAATTCCTCTATTAATCAAATCAATCAAATTTACTTAATTAAATCATAAATCAATCCTAAGGTCCCTCTTTAATTAAATAAACCAATATTATTTAATTAACTTCTAAAGTTCTTTATTTAATTAAATAAATCAAACTTATTTAATTAAATCACTAACATCATTCCCTTTAGCTAAATAAATCAAAACATTTATTTAAGTCTAAATCACTTTTCATCTCCTTTTTGATTTATTTTAAACCATAAATCTAACTTAAAAAGTGAAATCATCTAGTACCTCATTAAATTAATTTAATCTAAACTCATGTCCCATCCTTTAGATTTTTCCACTTGCACATGAAAATAGATTTAATTTATTTATTAAATCTCTATTTTCTCTCAACATGACATAATAGAGGAATATTCCTTCAAATTTGAATTTAAATCCAAGTGGACTTTTTCCTTCCAACAATACATTCATTTCATCTTACATGTCCTTGTGCATTGAGCCAAGTGGCATTTAAGGCATTTCTCTTCCCTCTTACATGTCATTTAACCATTTTCAAATATCACATAATTGCATTTATGGGTACATTCATCAAAATGTGCATATCCCTCAACCATTCTCATCTTAACAAGTGGCACCTTTCCATTGATTGAATGTTAGTCCCACGTTGCTTCATCTTGGGAATTTCTCTAACTTGTCAATCTATAAATAAGAGGCTTCATTCCTCATTTTAGCATCCAGAACTTGAGTAAACTTACTATACTCAAATTTATAGCAATCTGTATCCATCTCATTGAGTTTTATAGCTAGATTATGCAGATTTTATCTTGGAGCACACTTCAACCATCAACAAAGTGGATCACACTTCGTCAACAATCAACAAAGCTTGCATAGGAGTTGGGAAAGGGCCAATTTCCACATCAAATTGGAACCAACTCCCCCAAGAGATCAAGAGTTTTCATTGCATTTGAATGGGATTTAATATGTTTGGCCTATGTTTATTTATGTTTTTCATTTCATTTCCTTTTCATTGAAATTTGAATGGATTTCTTGGGGAATCATGATACTAACTTGCATTTTATCTAATTATAGTGTTTTTCCTTAGGTTAATCTCTTGGCCAAAAATATTGGAAATCCCCAAATCATTTGAAAATAAAAAATCAAAACATTTGAAAAATCTCAAAAATACCAAAAATAGCCTCAAAACATTTCTAAAACTCCAAAAACATCCAAATATTTGAAAAAATCCATTCATCTCATCTCGCTTTCACCCACAATAAAAATCACTCATAATAAAAAAAATTCATCTTCTACCTTTGGTGAAACAATCAGAAACAAGTCTAGCAATTCAAGAAGTGAAAGCCCAATCATCAAAATATCAAGTCTAGGTCAGTATGTAAACAAGTTGGTCAACTCTTTGTGTCAATAGCCTATCATCCAATCAGTCCCATATCAAATCATCTGATATCATCATGTCCTAGGATGCATCCTTCCTACAATGGACATCAACATTAGGCATCACCATAGCTTAGTCTTGGCTAGCGGTATTGAAGAACATTAGCTCGTTTTCTTACTTTTTCTTTCTCTTCTTGATTTATCTTATTGTGCTCATTCCAAGGACCTTTCGATGATGTTCAAACAAAAGGATTTAGAGAGCTAGGATGGGGCAATGATCATTATCTTTTTATCTATTGTGTTTGTTGGATATTTTTGTAATATAACCTTGGTCATGCATGCTTTGTTCAAATGTAGGGAAGGTGTTTTAGGTGTCTTGTTGACCACATAGGAAGGCTTGCCTTCCTATGTTTTGGTCTGAGATGTTTTGAATATCTGAACTACATTCTAAGTAAGGTTATGTACGCTAGGCATGAACAAGAGTACTCCTATCTGATTGTAAAGTCAAAGTCCATCGCACTAGGTACAATGCCATCCTAGTTTATCATACCTTTATGCATCATACTTATGTGTGTAATCAAACATAAGGTAATTATCCCTTTGAAAATCCTAACTCCTTGGAAAGCAAATAATCATCATCATTATCTCATGTCTTGTTGGAATCTATTTCTTTCTTCTATCTCTTTATTTTCACACTAATAATGGTACCATGATAGTTAATCATATCATCATCATTATTGCATCCATCATGTATCCATAAACCATTAGCATATTTCATATCATAACAATTTCATATCTTTGCATTCATCTTGCATCCATATTACATAGCATATCATATAAAAACATACAATACATTTCCATACATATATTCTAAAAGCATCTACATCATCACATTACCCCATACAAATCATTTACATCCATCATTTTATAACATCATCCCATTAATACATGTATAAGCATCCATTTGCATATCATAACCATCATATCATAAGTATCACTTACATCTACCATATAATTTGCATTTATCATACCATACCATTGCATCACATATATAAACTTCCATCACTATACAACATTAGCATTTATACCATCCATCATTGCATAAATAGATTGGTTACTCTAAGCATCTTAAAACCATCTCATTTGCATCATCATCACAACCATCCATATGTCCATCTTGAATCTCTTTATTGTGAGATTGACCCTCAAATCAAATCTTTTCACTCAATCTCTCGATGGGGCAGTGCACTAGTGTACTTCTTTCCGCTGGTGCATTCAAAAAAAAAAATTGAATTTGATTGCGGTAAGTTTATTCTTTGAACCAACCTAGCAAGTGCATTGCTTCAAAGAGGGGCAAAATGTAGACATGAAAAATGTCTTTATCAACTAACTTCGATTCTTCTTTAAATCACCCATTAATTAATCATCTTAATTCCTCTATTAATCAAATCAATCAAATTTACTTAATTAAATCATAAATCAATCCTAAGGTCCCTCTTTAATTAAATAAACCAATCTTATTTAATTAACTTCTAAAGTTCTTCATTTAACTAAATAAATCAAACATATTTAATTAAACCACTAACATCATTCCCTTTAGCTAAATAAATCAAAAAAATTATTTAACTAAGTCTAAATCACTTTTCATCTCCTTTTCAATTTATTTTAATCCATAAATCTAAGTCAAAAAGTCAAACCATCTAATCCCTCATTAAATTAATCTAATTTTGATTAATTTAATCTAAACTCATGTCCCATCCTCCAGATTTTTCCACTTGCACATGAAAATAGATTTAATTAATTTGTTAAATCTCTGTTTTCTTTGAACATGGCATAATAGAGGAATATTCCTTCAAATTTGAATTCAAATCCAAGTGGACTTTGTAATTCCAACAAGACATTCATTTTATCTTACATGTCCTTATGCATTGAGCCAAGTGGCATTTAAGGCATTTCTTTTCCCTCTTACATGTCATTTCACCATTTTCAATTATCACCTAATTGCATTTATGGGCACATTCATCAAAATGTGCACATTCCTCAACCATTCTCATCTTGACAAGTGACACCTTGCCATTAGTTGGATGTTAGTCCCACATTGTTCATTTTAGGAATTTCTCCAACTTGTCAATATATAAATAAGAGGCTTCATTCCTCATTTTAGCATCCACAACTTAAGTAAACTTACTATAATCAAATTTATAGCAATCTTCATCCATCTCATTGAGTTTTATAGCTAGGTTATGCAGATTTTATCTTGGAGCACACTTCAACCATCAACAAAGTGGATCACTCTTCATCACCAATCAACAAAGCTTGCATAGGAGTTGGGAAAGCACCAATTTCCACATCAAATTGGCACCCAATCCCCCAAGAGATCAAGAGTTTGCATTGCATTTGAATGGGATTTAATATCTTTGGATTGTGTTTATTTATGTTCTTCATTTCATTTCCTTTTCATTTTAATTTGAATGGATTTCTCAGAGAATCATGAAACTGACTTGCATTTGATCTAATTATAGTGTTTGTCCCTTGTGTTTGTGCAAGTTTGGAATCTTGGTTCACATTTACTAATTTTGCAATTGTGCAACTAATGGAAGCTTTTCATTTTTACATCAAATGAAATCTTTTGTGCAAGATCTCTTCTCTAATCACCTAATGACCTCTTTGAGACTTTGAATACATTACATATGACCTTCACATGACCCTTTTCACATTTTAAAATTTAAAGTTTGCAAATTTTCCTATTGAAGGCATTGGGGGAACAAGGTGCTCCTACACCAAACATGAACTCTAAAATTACAATATTTGAGTAAATCTCATTACAATGCCTTAGGTACTTCGTTCTCACAATTTTTTTATAATTTCACTCATACATTCAAGATTCTCTTTAAATATCTACATCATAGGTGCTCATTATGAGGTTAACTTCAATTGAGTAACTTGAGATTCCCTCGCTAAGCTTCACACACTCTTTTATAATTGAGATTTGTCAAGTTCATCAAAATAAGGATGTAGCATTACTTTTTTGGCTGAGATTCTCTTTGATGGCTTATAAATCAACATTTTCTACAATGAGAGACCAATCAATTTTTAGTAGTTTACTTACAAAGACACAAAGTAAAAGAGAAAAAGAATGAGCATCTAAAATGGAAATGAAATGAAAATAGATGGAAGGCACTTATAGATAGGCATGCTAGTCTCTCAACTTAGTCACTCCTGGTCACACATCTTCACTGGGAGTTCTAGGATACCTATTGCACACAACACCTCTCATGAATAGACTAAGTTGAAATTTGAGATTCTCTTATGATGTCTACATCATAACTGTTCATGATAAGGTTAACTTCAAATGAATAACTTGTAATTCCCTCACCAAGGTTTGCACGCACTTTTGTAATCGCTTAAAATCATGATTGATATTTTTCAAGATCATCAAAATAAGGATGTTGCATTTATTTTCTAGCTGAGATTATCTTAGATGGAGTTTTAGAGGTTAAGGCTCTGATAAATAATGGTTGAATTTTTTGTTTTGTAACACAATTAGTGACTGTTAGTTTAGATTTGGTGAAAACAAAGTGTTTTGGAGGTACCTCCTTTGTATAAGAGGGCTATTTAGTGACCTAGAAGGCAGGGTTTTCCATAGGGTGAGAAGGCCTGAAAGGTGAGAAATATATGCTCATAGTTGGTATGCACTCACACACAATCAAGTGGCTATGGGGAAAAGCCATGCCTCAGAATGGGATTTCCTTCTCAACCATATCAAAGTTATACCTCCTGATAACTTTAATAAGGCACCACAAAGGAAAATGTCATTTCGTGCTTCATGAGACAAGAAAATCTTTGTATGCATATAACTCATGAATAAATGCAATGGCACCATAGGCATTCAAGTTGTGTTATGCAAGGTGGCCATGTAAATGCAACATGCAACTTGCAAAATAAATTTTCAAAGGAGTCTTGCTTAATTCATGCGAGGTATTTAACTTATGGAACATTGTTTCTACTGTCTCCAAGAGAGGACCAATCAAATAATAGAATATTCACAACTTAGGGGATGTAGTGCATCACATCAGACAACCAAGAGGAATGCAATATGCTAAGAGAGATCATGCTCATGAAAGACAACACACCGAATGTCGTCCACAAAGCGAAAAATATCCATTTCCTTGTGGATAATAATTTGAAGAATACTTTCAAACAATTTTATGATCATAAGCCCATGAAATGAAATCGAAAAAAGAAAAGGCAGGGCCATTGTCACATCCCAGTGCAAAGGGTACTACAAACTTGGTTGTGATGCATTCAGTGAGGAACTTGATTACTACCTTCATTGTGGTATTCTTGCAAGGTATAGCTTTTGTCCATCTTGTGCAATAATCCGTGGCAGTCAAAATAAATTTATGTCCTACAGAATAATTTGGGTTAATTACCCCAATAAAATCAAGTGCCCATTGAGCAAATGGCCTTATCTCATAAACATATTGCAATGGCATGGCTGGATGATGCTCTCTTGATGTAGAAGTTTGACATGTATGACATGTCCTTACGTGTTGGTGGGTATCCTTAAACACACATGGCCAATAATAACTGGATCTAAGAATATGATGTGCTAAAGAATCTGCAGAACTGTGACCTGTGCCATGTTTCCCATGAAATTCAGTGATTGCATGCCTAGCTTCTTGTTGATCAAGGCAACGTAGATAAACTCCCTCAAAATTCTTTCTGCATAACAATCCTCATTTGAGCATATAATGGGAGCTTTTCATTCTCAATGCTCTCCTCTGAGTTGTATTCATTCCCTCTAGGCACCAATTATTGAGCATGAAATAAATAATATTGGCATACCAAGGGTCATTAGAAAAGGACTTTGTTGTGTATTGTTAACAAGTAATGTTCTTACCAAAATCCACCATTGATTTAGACAGGCCTTGACCTCAGACAAGTTTCATTTGGTGAATCTCCAGATCGAACTCCTGCAAAATAGCCATCCATTTCCCCCTTCGTTCTCCCAACTCGCTCTACATAAGTAGAGACTTCACAGCAGCATCATGAACCACAACAATAATCTGACTTCAAAGGATATAATGCCTAAACTTCTTGACAGCCCTGACCAATGCAAAATCTTGTTTCTCAAGAGGTGGGTACTTGACTTCAACATTCTTAAATGAAGAGCTCATGAAGGCAATTGGCCTTTCATCCCCCTCCTCTCTTCGTTGTGTCAGGACAGCTGCACATGAGTGCTCAGAAGAAAAAGAGTAAATATAAAATGGCTTTAAGTAGTCAGGACTAGTGAGGACTGGTGCCTCTAAAATGGATTGCTTAACCTGAGAAAAGGCAGCCTTTGCCTCATTACTCCATTCTATTCTAGCATCTTTCTTCATCATTTCATTCAAAGGTTTAACAATCTCTACAAAACCTGTGATAAACTTTCTCACAAAGTTGATCTTTCCAAAGAAAGATCTCATCTCCTTCTTACTTCTTGGAATTGTTAACTTCAAAATAGACTCAACTTGGTTTGGATCTATCGATATCCCTCTTTCTGAGATTATGTGTTCCAAAATTTTCCCTTTAGAAACCCCGAACACACACTTTTTAGGATTCAGAGAAACACCATATTGGATACATCTTTGAAGAACTTTAGCCAAGTCTGTAGCATGGTTTTGTCTATCTTTAGAGAATAATATTAGGTCATCCATTTAAATGGTGATGCACTTACCTATCAAATCTTTAAATGCTACGTCCATTGCATGTTGAAAGGTTGCTCCAACGTTTATCAAACCAAATGGCATTCTTCTGTAAGCAAATGTTCCCCACTTAGTAGTGAAGGTTGTCTTCATTCTATCTTCATAATTAACGATCACTTGATTGTATCTAGAATAAGCATCTAGGAATGACATCATCTGAGACCCATTGACAGTTTACAAGACTTCGTCTAGAGAAGGGAGTGGGTAGTTGTCTTTTTCTAAAGCTCTATTTAGATTCCTGAAATCTACACATAGCCTGATCTCCCCATTCTTTTTACGAACTGGGACCAAGTTAGCCACCCATGTTGAATGTTGCACAGGGAAGATTATTCTTGCATAAAGCAATTTCTGAACTTCCTTAAAGATTAGTGGTTCAATCAGGGCATTGACAGGACGTTGTTTCTGCCAAAATGGTTTAGCTTTAGGCTTCAAAGGAATAGTATGAGTTATCACAGACGTATCAAATGTTTTTAGATCTTCATACCCCCAAGCTATTGTAGCAATATCCTTCTTTAGTGCCCTCAATATATATTCTCTAATTGCTTCAGGGAAGGCTTTCCCTATGTAAACATTATTTTCAAGGCCAGAGTCAGCTAAGTTAACAATTTCATATTCACCTCCTTTATCTTTAGTTGATACTTTTTCCCGAGCTTTTGAATCTAAATAAAAATATCTTTCTAAGGCCACCATTCCCTTGGGAATGCTATTACTTTTTAAATTGAGGACACTTTCTATATCATAGTCTTTGGGGTTCCCGTCTCCTTGATCCCTGTCAGACTCATCGATGATTTTTCCTTCGAAAACATTTGAGCTTGCTAGAAAAGTAAGGATATGTCGATCATCATCGAAGACTTGAAAGTTCCTAACATTATCAGAGATAGCCGAGGTGGATATCAATTCCACTGAGAATCTCTTGAGTTTGGAGCCTTGCATGGGCTCCAGGGTACTTGCAGGAACAACTAATGAATCAGTTATTTGATTGTCCTCTCTAGGGATCAAACTAATCCCAAAAGCATCAAAGTCTTCAATTAGGTTCCACACCCGATTTCTATAAACTGTCAGCCTTTTGTTGTGATAGGTGTACTAGCTGCGTACTTGCTTGATAATCACTTCCAAAACTCCTTTGACCATCAAGGAAGTGACCTTCTGATGTGTGAACATCAATCCCCGAATTAATGCTTCATATTCTACTATATTGTTAGTGCATCCAAATTGTAACCTGGAAGAAGAAAAAAATATTTTCCCTTTCGGGCTTGTTAACTCAATTCCAACACCACACCCTGCCTTAGATTTGGATCCATCAAATGTGAGGGTTCATAGCTAATCACAAGCTGGGGTTGATCTCTTTGATCTTGTTGTAGGTTTTTGGATAAGGTGAAACATAGGTGCAGCCACTTGATCTTTTCCATCAAATATTGGGAATGGTTGTTTAATAGGTTCATCAGGTGCAATATCCAATTCCCACTCAGATATATCATGTAGTTCTAGGATATCTTTCTGACCGTTATATGTATCTTTGGTTAACTCTTTGGGTTTTGGTATACTTGTGAGTGCAGGGGTATCAAACAAACCTTGGGGTTGTTCAACACAACTATGTTGGTCCAGTATCATGACTGAGGTAAGTTCAGTTTGAGGAGGAACTTCATCAGAAAGTATATTATCCCTAGTTAACATTATTGTATTTTTGGCTTCAAATGAGAAGTGATCTGAAATAGTCTCAAGGTGACTTGGGCTAGTTTCTTTAGTTTGACAAACATGATTTAGAACACTAATGAAGGGTTGGAAAGTCAATTCCAAATGATTTTGGTACTGCACCCTGCACAAATTTGGGAGTAGAAGACTCCACAAATCTATATCTTCCCCTAAGACCAGCTGATCTTGTTGCAGCTTCCTAATCAATACCTTTTGCTTTACATTAATCATGGGATCAGGAAACTCTTGTATTGATGAATCATTAGAATCAAGAATCGAAAGAGTCATAATTTCCTCTCTTTTATAAACCCCTATCTCAGTTTCAAAATAAGCTACCTCGTTGGGACAGTCATACTTAGTGATGATGTGTTTAAGGCGAGGTTCACTCTCAATCCTAATCTGGGTAGGAATTCTCCTCCATGGTAGCCACATATGTGAAAAGTCGAGGGAGAGATATCCCCCTACACTCATTAGATCTCTGCTCAAAAGCATACCATAAGTCTCAGGAATGTCTGCTACTTGACTATCCATATTGGTTAAAATCCTAGGGTCAGACCCTACTTGCACATGTATATTTCTCAATTCTCCAACTACATTAACCTTTGATTTATCAAGCTAGATGACCTTCTTGTTTGTTTGGATAGGGTTCAATCCCAATTTCTTGCATACATAAAATGGCATCACATTGCCAGAAGCCCTTGAATCTAGCAAACAATTGTGCAGATTCTTCCCACAAATTCTCAAACTTAAAAGAAAGGGTGGGGTCCCTACCTTGTTCCTGAACAAAGCTGTGTTCATGTCCGCATTAGGTGCCACCTTGGTTTTCCCTTTTGATATATCAACTTCTTCCAAAGCTTTCAACATTATATCTCATTGGGAAGGGCACCATTTTAGGATGTCAAAGTATGATAAAGATATTTTATGTTTTTGCATCTCAGAAACAATATCAAATCATGTGTTATAACTTGCATTATATTTGAAAACACCATATGAATTACCTTTGCTAGGGAAATCAAGCCAACCCTTAGGTGGAGGAGGGTTGATATTAGCATTTTGATTAGGACCTGCACCATGTGGTTAGGTGGTGTTGATGTAGTGAATGGACCCTTATTTTGGTTTCTTAGGAAATGTCCTCCCTTTTTCTAAAAGGCTTGATCATCATACACATCTTCTAGTTCATTCTCACTCTACATTGGGAATGAAGGTTCTTCTTTAAAGAGGTCATAAGCCATTGTCATATCCACTGAGCCACCTCCTTTATTTGAATTCCCTTGGAACGTTTGGGCATCTTCCTATGCCATCTTCACAACCTTCTCCATTTCAGAGTAGTTTGTACCTCAAAATGAGTTGCAGTATCATGCAACTTGCACCAGTTAGTCATAAAATTGAGGTCAGTCACATTTGCAGTATGTGGCATGTCCTCATTAGCTTGGTAATTGTGAGAAACCTCACCATTATTTGGCCTTGTGTTCCATTGTCTGATGTTATGAGGCCTCTAGTTATATCCTCTATTATGATTTTGATAGCCTTGGTTAGGGAAGTTTTGCCCTTGATAATTCCTCTAGCTGTGATTGTTGTTCTGATAAGTACCCTAATTATTATTATTCTGATTGGGTTAATTACCTTGATTAGCATAATTACCTTGGTTCTAAGAGGGGTTCAGTTTAAGCTAAGCCATGTCATTTGTGACTTGAGACAGAGTTTTCTTTAGTGTCGCCACTTCATTTGTGAGTTGAACTATTCTTTCACTCTTAACATTCTTAGCAATAGGTGGCTGACTGACAAGATTTGGTATTCCAGCTTGATTGTGATGACCATGTGGAATTTGATGAGCCTGTGATTGTTGAGAGAAGTTAGGAGCTCCATTGGCAAAGAATGGAATAGAAGATTGAGTCTACAACTCAAATATAGGTCTTGTTGTGCAGTTTTTGCACACACGCCCCACTGGGAGTAAGGACCCTCTTTTTGGTGTCTTTGACCTTTGGTTCTATTGGATTTGTCATCTTAGGGTCTTGAAATGTTGATCTAGCTGGCTATGACCTTGCCTTGAGGTTTGAATTGATTGAAAATGAGTTTTTGGCCAAGTTTGAGTTTTCACCTGGATCCAGGATTTTCCATCTCTGGCGGATTTTCCCGGGCCCCGGTTCCTTGTCCGTTTCTGGCAGGATTCTCCGATGCCGGGTTTCTGCCTGACTTCGGGATTTTCCGGTCCTATCGAATTTTCCCGGATTCTGCCAAAATCCCGATCTTCCTCATTTCCCCGATTTCTGCATTTTCGCGGAGTCCGTTTTTCCGCGCATTCTGGGATTTTTCGAAATTTCGCTTGGGGCTCGGGTTTCCGGACTTGTCAGAGGTGTCTTGTCGCGCATTAATGGTTGAGGTACCTTCGCTTAGGCGGGTATAAGGTCAGGTTTAGGGCATTTTCAATTTCATTCTAACTTCATTGCTGCCTTGTTGAGTGCTCTGGCGATTGAGACTTTTATTTGAAGCTTTGAGAATTGCTTGAGCGCTGGTGTCAGTGTTTTCATCGCTTGGACGTGTTTGCTGTGTGGTCAACTTTCTGAGCTTGAATTCTATTCGCTTTGATCCATGGTATGTTATCATTGCCCTTCTACTTGCATGGGGGGTGATTGAAGGTTTTTCGCATTGGGTATTGTTAGATTTGGGGTCGGCCCTTGATTGATTACGATTTCATATTTATAGAGTCGGGTTTGATCCATTTTTTTTGTTGAAGAACCCTATTCCCGTGTCCTATTAGCTTTATTTATCCATAAGATTGCATATGTATCCTTTAGACGGGATTCTGGGTCGGATTGCTTGCTTGTTTTGGGTGCGAAATGTGTTATTATGCGAAATTAGGGTTTCCCTTGGTGTTTGGCCCAGAACGGAGGTTTTACTGTGTTTTGAGCGATTTTTTCCTTATATCATGTTGGCTTCCCCATCTTGTGAGGATTCGAGTGCTTTAGGTAAGTCCTTAGCTAATATTTTAAAGCCCTAAAGCTCACTCTGGTTTTAATGGCATAAATTTGATTATTCGATTAGGGCATCATTATTTTGATATGGGGATTCATCCTTTGCGTGCTTTTGAAAAGTATAAATCCTTTGCGTCCTGAGTTTTGTTACTTATCGTCGGTTTTGGGATCATTCGAGCTTAGGTGGAGTAGATCCCGTAATCGTTTGAGTTTTGGTTCGCATTCGTCATTTTTCGGGTTTCCAAGGTCGTCACGGAATTTCCTCGCTCCCGGATTTTCCCGGTTTGGGCTTATTCCGGGGGCTAAGGGTTATTTTCGGTTCCTTTTAGCTATCCGCGAAAATCCGTTCCATTTGGATTTTTCCGAATTTCCTGTCCGGCTGTATTCTTTTTGATATTTTGATGATAGGATTGGTGGAACGATTGTCTAATGATTATTTCTTGTTGCCAATGAGTGAATTCAATGATTATCCTTTGATTTTTTCATCTGCACTAATGATTTATTTGACTAATGATGCTTTCACAGCAGGAATCCGTCTGGGTCAGATTTCTCCGAAATTCCGCCTCGACGGTATTTTCCCGGATTGCAAGATTTTCCCGGACTATCTGTTTTCTCTGGATCTCAATGGATTAGTAGTTGGCAATGGATTTTGATGGATTTACATGATTTGTGCTAACCTTTTGGATTGAAATAAGCTTCATAATTGAATTCTAATGATGGTTTTGGTTGTACAGGCCGAATCAAGCAAGGCAGCTACTGGGAAGGCTAAGGGTGGTGCAGGGGCATCATCCATTTCCGAGACAGAACGATTGAGACTGGATATGAAGGACTAGCTCCCAGAAAGTAAAATATCTTCCGTGTGGGCTGATGTATCTGACACTAACGTTGGTGCATGGTGATATGAGGAGTTCAAACAGAGAACGGCTGAGAAGGATCTGTTAGCCCTGAGACAAGGGATGATGAACTCCGGGTTAGCACATGTGGCAGGGTTCCCTCCGGTAGTGCAGTGTTATGAATTGATCTTGGAGTGCGCCCGACATTATGACTTTGATACACAGATGGTGGTCAGCACTGAAGGGAGGGTCTTGGCGAACTTCAGTCCGACCTCCATTGCACGAGCCTTCAACATGCCAGATCTTCCTTCGGTCTGTGCATTGAACATTGACACTACCAGGATTTATTACGAGAATGAGCCAATCAAGGCTCAGCAGATGATCAACTCATGGCTGGAGAAGCCAAAATCTCACCATTCGAAGTTGCCCAAACAATTGCATAGGGTAAAATTTAGGTCAGATGTTTATGATGCCATTACATTGCTGAGCAGGGTGGCAGGATTGAGAAGTGCAAGAGTGTTAGAGAGTTGGATGGTCCATGTGATCACCAAGATGAGTCAAGGCACGAACTATCACTGGGCAGGGCTCATCAGTGCTGAGATTGACAAACAACTGAGAAATGTCCTGGAGGCAAAGAAATTCACCATGTCTTCTTACATTATGTATGTGTTGGCCTTTTCCTATCCCTACAAAGGTTTGACTCCGAGGGGAACCATTGGGCAGGACATAATCTATGAGGTTTATCCGGAGCTGCATTTGGGGCATAAGGATTATAGGAGGGCCAATGATGCATTTACAATGCACATTACCCGGACACTTCAGAATGCAGAGCATATCAGATTATCTGATGGAGCAAAAGGACTAATCAAGAACTACGGAGCATGGTTTATCCAGTTCCCTACATTCACTTACCTCTGAATTGATGGATGCCCAGTTGCCCCTTACAGGTTGCCTCGGTATCCCACTGACCATATTGTGCTGCTGGAAGTTGTACAACAAATCTGTGAGTTTGATGCAGTAGTGAAGAGGGAAAATCATAAGACTGGTTTTGGAGGAGACTTCCCTCTTGGGATTGGCGTAGGAGAGATGTGCCCGTCCATCCAATCGGCTCACACCGCAGGTGAGGAGCTGGCGGCCTATGGATTCTCTTTCCATTCTAAGAGAATGAACTTTGATACAACTGGAGAGGCCCAGAAGAAGGATACCCAGGAGTATAGGCACAAGGAGGACTTAGAAGACTACTGGGTCAATATCAAGGATGACCTCGATGCAAGGAAGAAAAGGTATTCCAGGCTGCCTGTGGAGGTGATTAGACAATATAATGTTAAGCTAATTCTGGATCAGCTTGATGATGATGGGAAATTGGTTCAAGACCATGTTTATGAGGCTATAAAGGACAGGTTAGTCAGTGATATCGACTGGAATGAGGTCGAGGTGACAGAGTTAGAAGATCTGATGGCTTCTGTGATGAAATTCACCCTTTCTTGGGTAAAGCATAAAGTTTGGGAGTTGGAGAATGCGAAAGTAACTTTCACTTTTGACTTGATGGGGAATCTCAACCCCATGTCAACTTCTGAGGAGTCCATGGAAGAGGACCCCAAAGGGAAATCAGAAAAGACGTCACCCTTCAAGATTAAAGTCAGAGGTCCTAAGGGAGCTAAACCTGCAATGAAGAGGAAACCAATAGGCAAGCGCAGGTGGAAGAACCTGAAAATCAACAAGTCCTCTGATGAGGAGGAAACGGAGAAGGCTGAAGAGGAGGATGCTCCTCCACCACCTAAGAAGGCAAGAACTACAAGGACAGCGAAAAAGAAAGATCAGACTACTTCGGAGGATGAACCTCCAATTGTAGATGTGGAGAGTTCAGGGGGTGAGAAAACAAAGGTTTATACAAGGAAATCAAGAACTCCTTCTCCCAAGTATGCTGCACAACCGAAAGATTCCTCCCCAACATTACCAGTTGAAGAGCAGGATAAGCCTGTTTCTCCTCTGCCAAGTGCACTTGAACTGGAGAATCCGGATGAGCAAGAAATTGGCGGGGAGGTAGAACCATTCAAGGAAGGAACACTATTCAGTGAGGCGGCTGAGCTTGGGGTAGAGACAGAAGAGAGACCTTGGGGTGATTTTCAGTAATTTATTGTTGAGAATTACCTTTCAAGAGAGATAGAATATTGCATTCTATCTGAGTTGTTGCTGTGCAGAAAACACCATCAACAGGTCTATAATGGGAAGGAGACATTCTTGGGACAACATTGAATAAAGGGGTGGGATTAGGCATCTGATACCCCATAGAAGGAAAACCTCCTCCCAAGTTCCCTTGCTGAGAGCTAGTTTGTTGTTGCAACTTGATGGCTAGATGATAAACTTTAGACAGAGAATCAATATCTGCAGGCTGATAATTCTGTTGTAGGAATAAGCCAAGAAAAGGGTCTGTAACTCTAAAATATGCCTGAATGGCACTATTCTCAGCAACTAGATAGGGGTCCTGCAATCTCCTATACATGTGTTGAAATCTTGTATTGAACAAGGGTAGCGATTCACATGGCTCCTTCCTAATGGTAGCAAATTGATGGAACAAAATGACTGGATCCACATAAACTCTGAACTGATTGATGAAAGCATTCTCTATATCTGTCCAACTCAGAATAGAACCTTGTGGAAGATTTAGGTACTAGTTGTATGCCATATCCCCTAAGGAATAAGGGAACAACCTACAAACCACATCATGGTGAGTTATCTGGGCTTTGGTACAAGCATCCTTAAAAGCTTGTATGTGCTCCTCAGCACTCCTTGATTCACCATGAATTTATTTGGGACAAAATCTCTCAGGATTCTTAGGAATATCATGAAAGCCTCCAAGAATAGTCCCCAATGGAGAGATATTCAGAAAAAATGCCATTGGTGGCGGTGGTGGAGGTTGAGCCAGCTATTAGATTGGGTGAACCAGCTGTAATGGAAATTGAGATGGATTTGGTGGTGGCTTCATAGGTATCCACTGGGGAATTGGTGAAAAGCCTAGTGGAGTGAGTGGAGCTGACAAGGGTGGTGGAATGCTTGCACCAGCCCTATGAATCATGTGCCTCATTGGGGTCTTGAGTTCTCCTAAAGGTGGTGGGTTTTCAATAGATCGAAGAACTCTATGGGACATCTCTGGTGAGAAAAACCTAATGTTATCCAATTTTCTCTTCTAGCCCTCCTTCTAGAGCCAAAACTGTTGAGGTGCCAAATTGACCCACAACATGCAGATAAGATAAAAATGAAAGTATCTCACCTCTCTTGAAAAAGACAATTAGTAATCAAACTTATCACCTCCCAAGGTCTTTGATGTTGGTTCACAACATTGTTGTTTCACAAAGTGGTCAATATGGTTGTAATGTTCAAGGGGCCTACTGGTTTTGAGCTTTTGTATTGTCACAAGGTCAAACATCTATTTAAACCTACTTTAACCAAGGGTTTTAAAGAAATAGAAAAAGAAAAGAAAAGATAGATTAAGGCTTTTAAACTAAAAAGAATGTTGATTCATTCAACTAATCAAACTTGTTGCCTTTCAAGAAATTCTTAAAATAGAACTGCAAAATAAAATTAACCTGCAATTGATACAAAATTTCATTCATTCACAGTGAAAACTTTAATAGTAGATTGCAAATCACCATTCAAACAAAACATAAGATAAAAAAATTCATTCCTTGAAAGCTTTTCAAATCAAATGATTAACCCAAAATAAATACCATTCTAGAACATAATATGAAGTAGCTTTAAATCTAGCTTCTTCTACTGTTAATGAAATAGATAAGAAACATTTACAAATCTGGAAAGATCACCAATGTACAAAAAACCATGTCTTCAGATTATCTCCACCTATGCTAAGAAAATTAGAAAGATTCGTCATTCCTTCCTACTGAACTGCAAAACATCTAACTTATTGCAAAACCCTAGCTTGCTTTTCTTTAACCTTTGTTCTACCTTTTGAATCTTTCTTCAACCTTCTTCTAACAACTAGTCTCATGTTTTCTAACACTTTTCTAAAACTCTAACTAAAACTCTTACCAAAAAAAAAGCAGATCCCTTTACAAAGAGGCCAAAGTGCCATATATACAAAACACGTCAAAAATGCGTCATCCCTATTTTAGGGTTTACAAAATGAGTCAGTTATAGAACACGTCGGCCATAGAAGGAGTTTGAAAAAAATTCAAATGAGCAATAAATGGAAGGACATCGACCAAAGGTAAGAAACAAACCAAAACACGTGAAGGAGGAACAAAAATGAAATGATGAGGAAGCATGGCTTTTGACGTAGCTTTGCATTAATTGCTTCCTCCACATCACCCATATCTTGCTCCATCTTGTCCCTCATCATCAAGGATGTCTTCTGCAAGCTGTCTACAAGTGACATAGGCAAAAGCCTAGTTCGCCATTCAATGGCATTGATATTATTCTTCAGATCTATCCCATCGTTGTTGTCCCAGTCTCTCTCTTAGCCATTCTAGTCGCTGCCTTGCAGATTTAGCCTGCATTCATCAAACACCAATGTGAGAATCCAATTGTTGACAATATTTCATCAAAGTGTTAGCTTAGAATCATGATAAAACCATTAACTTAACCCGTTCCATCAAAAATGAACATAAGCAGCATACAACAGTGAAATTCCTAAAGCAAAAGCAAGATATGTTTAAGTATTCATTACTAGATTCCTCAATTTTACCAAATTTCTTTGCTTCACAACACCTCCCAGAAAATCCAAAAAAATTCTAGCTAGACCAAATTTCTGCGAAAGTGACCACAATATGAATTTTTGGAAAATGAAGGGGAGAGGAAGAAATTGGAAAAATCTGATCAGACTGGAATTCCACGAAGAGATCAAAACTCTAAACTTTCAGAAAACTCAAGGGAACCAGGCAAATGAAGGAATACAGGAAAATCTGGATGGGCAAGAAAACCCTGAACCTGATCAAAAGCCTGAACACTGACCATGACTTCACTCAAATTGGCGAAAGCCAAAACACATAGGAAATCGAACTCTAAGCAAGACCATAACTCTCTAAAGCATAACAAGATGAACATCCCAACTTAGTAGAACACAAATGATAACTCAAAATGGAAAAAGCTGAAAAAAAAACCAACCATGTTCGAGAATCCGATGGCCAGACAAAAATTCAAAAAAATCTAGCCCAGGCAGAATTTTGTAAAGGCCAAAAATTCTTGAATTGCAGCATAAAATAGGCCAGCTCAGATTCTGAACACAATTTGGGAAAATATGAATGGGGCAAAAATCCCGAACCAGGGTGAAAACCCGAACGACAACCAAAAACTGGAGTTTGAAAGAAGTTTGAGAAAATCCAAATGGATAGGAAAATCTTTAACCAGGGTGAAAACCCAAACTTGGCCCAAAACATAAGATTTTCAATATTAAACTTGGGAAAAACACCTCGACTAGCAAGATAAGCATATTAAGCACATACCAAGGTAGAACAAAACCTCGAAAATGAAGGGGGAAAAAACGAAAAGAGTGAAACAAAAGAGGGGTCCCATTTTATTCAAATTTAAAATGGGGTGGTTATGCAAGGAATAACAGGTATCAAAGTCACAATCACTGGAAATCCTAATCCCACAATATTGCACTAATTTAAGGGGAGTTCTTGAACCCCAGGTGCCTATTAATTGAGAAGCTTCCACGTACACTTCCATAACCACTTCATCCAATTATGTCGATCCCTCCACCCTCATTAAATCATCTACATCCAAAACCCCATCCATCGACCCCAAAATCAAGATTGAAGACAAAAGTTGTGGCGAGTATAAACTGAATATTTCCTATTACATCACAAAGCTACCTAAGTCTCCCAAATCTTATGGTAGACCTTGTTTCAAGCTAGAACCCAAAGTTTTCATTAAATTTCCTCCCACCACCACCTTCACAAACTGGGGAGAGTTAAACAAAGAAGACATTGAGGACATTTCACCATGGATTTACAAAGACAAAGAAAATCTACCACCACTACCAATAGAACAATATGGCAAAGGTTTTGATCTCATGAAACAAAAGGGTTATGATGGAATCAGTGGACTTGGTATACATAAAAATGGAATGAGAGAACCCTCGATGACTCTTAAGCAGCTGAAAAACTTAGGGTTAGGGTTTGTACCAATTAAGATTGGCACTCCAAGTACTAAGGTTCTTTCAAATAAGGATGTGAGTGCTTCATAAGATGTTGAGACATTTGAGGATCCTATCAACATCTATTATGGTGACACCGACTCTAATGAATATGAGTGGGATTCATGTACCACAAGTAACTATGAGCTTGATCATATCTTTCAGGAGTTTGACATACCTCATCCATCCTTTACCAACCTCATGGATATCAATATCCATGTTGAATCCTTTTATGAACCTGACCCACCAAAGCCCACAAATGTAAGAGCATGGATATAATCCTTTTGGGACCTTGAGAATACCTCTATCTACCCTATCATTTGCTTCCCCATCTGTCACTAACACTGATGATGGCATCTCCCTCATTTACCCACAATTGATCAATTGGGACCAACATGATCCACCTACATTGGACATATTTGAAAATGATGAGGCCATTGCTGAGTTTATGGGACTATAAGAGGGCATACCAAATGGGGACCATAAGGCTAGCTTCACTATAGATCTTGGCGCTACAACATATTTTAGTGAGACTATCCCACCCTTTAGTTGCAAAGATGACAAAAATAAAATAAAAAATGAATGGTCTTTAGGTGAAAACCACAAGACACCTTTTCACCAAGAAAAAGTAAAAAGAAATGACATATCTAAGGGAAAAAACCTCTTTGAGGCACCTGAGGACAGAGGGTTAGAATTTCTCATTGTCAATCAAGAGAGATGATCCATAATGTTGATCAAAGATGGAATAGAAGTCAACATTGGTACTATAGATAATAGTAAGACTATTCTCTTTGTAGCATCCAAGACAAAAGAGGAAAAACTAGAATTTCAAGCATTTTTCATAGAATGCCAAATCAATTTTGCATGGTCTGATATTGATATGCCAAGATTCGATCCTGAGTTGGTTCTACATCATCTAAGTACTATTGCATCCAAATGAAAATTTGGTCAAACAAAAGCTTAGAAAAATGCACCCTCAAATAGCTATGTTCGTCAAAGTTGAACTTAAGAAATTATTGGATGTTGGTTTCATAAGACCAATTGACTATGCAGACTAGATCTCAAACCTTGTACTAGTGACCAAACCAAATGGACAAATCTATATCTGCACAATTTTTTGGTACTTGAACATAGCATGTCTGAAGGATGACTTACCACTTCCGAATATAGACATTATAGTAGACCTAACAATAGGATATGCGATGTCATCCCTCATGGATGGCTTCTCGGGATATAATCAAATCTGTATCAATCCTGAAGACCAACATAAGACCTTATTTACCTATCCATGGGACACATATTATTGGAATGTCATGCCCTTCTTTTTGAAAAACACAAGCACCACCTATCAAAGAGCTATGACCACCATATTTCATGATCTCATGCACACATTGATGGAAGACTATGTTGATGATATTTGGAAAAATCCTTAATACGTGGTGATCATTTAAGAGTCTTGGATAATATTTTCAACTAACTAGAAGAATACAAGGTTTGCCTAAATCCCAAGAAATGTGTCTTCAGTGTGACATTAGGAAAGCTTTTAGGATACATTGTTTCTTGTCGAGGCATTGAAGTGGACCTAACAAAAGTCAAAGCAATATTAGACATGCCTCCACCTAAAGGAATCAATCAATTTTGAATAGTACAAGGCTTACTCCATTCTATTAGGCACTCCATTGCACAACTTGCAGATAAATGTCAACCTTTTCAGTATTTTTTACGCAAGGGAGTCCCTTTCATTTGGATAGACAAGTGTGAGGAAATTTTTCAATAGATCAAAGAGTATCTCTTGACACCTCTTATCTTGATGCTGCCTCTCGATGGGAAACCCCTAATTTTGTACATCTCAACCACTGTAGTTGCACTAGGGGCATTGTTGGCTCAAAATGACCATGAAGAAAAGGAACACGCAATCTATTATATTAGCCACACTTTGGTGAGATATGAGATTAATTACAATCCAATTGAACATGCTTGTCTTGCTGTGGTTTTTGGTGCTCAAAAATTGATACACTACATGTTAAACCATCAGACTAAGCTTGTGGCCAAAATAAATCTCTAAAATATCTACTTAGTGACGTGGCATTAATAGGATGATTGGCTAAATGGGTCATGATACTCCATAAATATGACATTCAGTATATGGAACATAAGGAAATAAAAGGAAAAGTCATCGCTAACCAGATAGTAGATGCGCTCACACAAGTTGATCACCCTTTGGTTTTAGATTTTCTTGACGAGTCAATATTCACACTGAAAGAAAGAGTAACATGGAAATCATATTTTGATGTCTCACATACTAACCATGGATCAGGTGTAGGTATCTTATTTGTTACCCCTCAAGGTGATACAATCCCTAAATCTTTCATGATAGCTTTCCCATGCACAAATAACATTCCAAAGTATGAAGCCTTGTTGACAGGATTGTGTTGGCTCAAAATGACCATGAAGAAAAGGAACACACAATCTATTATATTAGCCACACTTTGGTGAGATATGAGATTAATTACAATCCAATTGAACATGCTTGTCTTGTTGTGGTTTTTGCTGCTCAAAAATTGATACACCACATGTTAAACCATCAGACTAAGCTTGTGGCCAAAATAAATCTCTAAAATATCTACTTAGTGACGTGGCATTAATAGGACGATTGGCTAAATGGGTCATGATACTCCATAAATATGACATTCAGTTTATGGAACATAAGGAAATAAAAGGAAAAGTCATCGCTAACCAGATAGTAGATGCTCTCACACAAGTTGATCACCCTTTGGTTTCAAATTTTCTTGACGAGTCAATATTCACACTGAAAGAAAGAGTAACATGTAAATCATATTTTGATGTCTCACATACTAACCATGGATCAGGTGTAGGTATCTTATTTGTTACCCCCCAAGGTGATACAATCCCTAAATCTTTCATGATAGCTTTCCCATGCACAAATAACATTCCAAAGTATGAAGCCTTGTTGACAGGATTGTGTATGGCAATAAACTAGAAATTCAAGAATCTACAAGTCTTTGGTGACTCACAATTGGTCATTTAACAAGTCAACAATGACTTTGATACTAAGGATGAGAAATTGACTCCATACAAAAGAATGGTTGATAGTTTCAAGTAGTAATTTGCAAACATCTCCTTTTTCCAAGTGTCACATGTCCAAAATAAAGTAGCAGATGCCATGGCCACTATTGGGTCTCTTTTGGATATTCCTAACAAATTATTGTAGTATGAGTTCTTAGTGGAATAGTTGTTGGTCCCCAGCTTTGATTTCCTTGAGTCTGAAATGGTATGTGAGCTTTCTTTCCCTAATTCCCCTAGTACCAAGATATCACGACTATACTTACATTCCCAGACCCTACCACTCGGCCTTTCCAATAATCAATGCAAGTCCTTCAGTTGCAAAGCCACTCACTATGCTATCATTAGTGATACCTTATATAGACATAGCTTTGGCAATGCCTTACTTAGATTTCTTGACACTAACAAAGCACAAACTACCTTACATGAAGTACATGAAGGTATATGTGGAGCACATTCTAGTGGTCCAACCCTAGCTAAAAAGATCATGTGACTGGGATACTACTAGCCTACAATGGAGCATGATGACTATCACTTTATTCAGAAATGTTGACAATTCAAGATACACAATGACCTCATCCATGCACCTACATAGGAGTTGTGACCCATCACTTCACCTTGGCCCTTCACCCAATGGGGACTTGACCTCATAGGAAAAATTCATCCCACCTCATCAAGTGGCAATAAGTTCATCATCAATGCCACTGAATACTTCACAAAATATGTTGAAGCTAGGCTATGGCATACATCACCAATAAAAAATTTTCCAAAATTCATCCTTAATTATATCATATGTCAACATGGTGTCCCCCAAACCATCATAACTGACAATAGTCATCCCTTCAAAAATTAGGATGTCCATGAGTTATGTGAGAAATTCGACATTAAACATCACTTTTCCACACCACATTACCTGCAAGGAAATGACCAAGCCAAGGCATCCAATAAGGCCATGATCAAAATTCTTAAAAAGACTATCAAAGATGTTGGTCGTGACTGGCACATTCAGCTTAACCCTACCCTATGGGCATATTGCATGAGCATCCACACACTCATTGGTGCCACTTCATTTTCCCAAGTCTTTAGTTTAGAGGTTATCCTTCCTATCGAGGCCGAAGTCCCATCCCTATTAGTCTCCATGAAAGGACTTATTAACAATGAGGAATATCATATATCCCAGTTGCATAAGTTAGAATTGCTTGATGAACTCAGATAGAGGGCCTTGACTCAACTATAGGCATATCAAAACTGCCTTTGTTGTAGTTACAACAAAATGGTTTTGATTAGACACTTCGACATTGGTGACTTAGTGTTAATGGAGAATCCAAAAAAAAAAGCAGACCATGAGAAACAGGGAAAATTTGAGCCCAACTGGATGGTTCCATATATCATAACAACATATTTTGGTTTTAGTGCTTATCAATTGTCTACACTTGAAGGGGAACCTTTGTCAGAGCCTATCAACAACTTGCACCTGTGCAAATTCTATACATAGCTTCAAAGAGCCATGCTAAAACTATGAAACTTACAAAAAAATTTGAAAAATAGAAAAAAATGTTACCTTGATGAAAACCTAGCAAATAGGCATCTTAGTGACAACAAAAAAATTAAAAAATCATGAAAATAGTAAAGAGAAATAATTCGTCCAATAGCAAAAACCACTTCAGTGGTGCTTTGGATAAGTACCATGGTTAAAACCTAGAAAATAGGCACCATGTGTATTTATTCTTGGCTATGTCATCTACTATCACTCTACCTGGTATTCCACCCTAATCCATAATAATGACTTTAATTTCCATTTGTTAAACAAACACAAAACAACTAGGGGGGGTGAATCAGTTGTCACACAAGTTCAAACTTAAAACTCTATCACTTATCAATTCAACCACACTATTCTATTGTTAAATATGAGTACGAAACACAAATAATAGAAAGTAAATCAACACAATGAACACTAGACTTTTATGTGGAAAACCCAATAAGGGAAAAAACATGGTGAGGGTTAACTCACAATATAAAGATTATGAACTAAATACAAAGGATCACTAGCAAGGGCTCACTGCCCAAAAGAGGACTCAATGTACAAATACAAAGGCTCACTGCCTACAAAAAGGACTCACTATCTAACAAGGAGGCTCACTGCCTACAGATACAAAAGAGAACAAAAGGATTCACCACCATAATTAAAGCACATTCGTAGGATTACATAAACCCTTATCTCATTTTCTTCAACATAACTCATACACACAATTCTACTCTTATGATTTGTGGCTTACTTTCATCACTTTGCATCACACTGTCATACAAATATTCACAATTCAACTTTCTTTTATACCATTCTCAACCTTAGAAGCATTTACCAATTTTGGCCACAAAATAACCCATTTCATAAATTCAAATTAAGTTAGCAACTCAAATTTCCCATTGTGGAAAGGAAGAAGAGTGGACCAATAACATTATTTTCTTGAAACTTCTATGTGCTTCCATAATTAAATTTTATTCTTTGAATTAAGTGTAAACACCAGGGGGTGATCCCACAATAGTGGTTTACAATTTTTGGCCAAATTGGACACTGATTTTTTTTTAATAACTAAATCTTCACATTCAGGCACCTATAGTGGTTAAACCATGAGGAAATTGAAGATGATGCAAACTAGAGTCTTGTCACATTTTGTCTGTAGATTCTAAAAATATTTTTTTCAAAATTTTTGGAATCAGATTGCACTTCTTTTTCCATCTCCCATGAAAACTGGTTTTTTTCAAAAAACATTTTTAAAAAGTGATGCACACTGTATAACATATAATATTTTTTTCTTGAAAGATTAAATTCTAATTCTTTCGAATTTAGATTTGTAACTCCGATATCTAGTGCTTCCACTTGGTTAGATAGTTTTTTATTGAATATTTTTTCTTTAATCAAGTTTCAAAGTCAAATCAATTACAATTCAGACATAACGCGACCGTATAACGCATAACTTTTACTGTATGTATCAAATTTTTTATTTATTTTTTGTTGGATCAAGGACTCCAATATCTGGTGTACTCATATTTTTCAAAAAACAATTTGATAATTTTCTATTTTTCCACATGTGCAGAACAAATAGTTTTGTTTTCAGTGAAAAACCTATATTTAATAAAACTTAAAAAGCAAATAGATAATATAATCAAAACATGTTAAAATTATATTTTTTGGATAGCTCGCTTTGAGGGCAACCTGATACCAGTTGGGTTTCTAAGATCTCCTCCATTTTCATTCTCAAATCGAGCTTCGAAGTGCAAAATTTTGAGCAATTTTGGTGCCTAAGAGGATGTGGGTGCAAATAAGTGGGTTCGATCGAACAAAAAATTAATGTTCAGTCGAATAGGGGTTTGACCGAGCCCATTTAACATACAATAAAAAAAATACTTGAATGGGGTTCGGTTCAACTTCTAAAAATGTTCGGTTGAACCCCCTCTATTAAAAATTAATATTTAATATTAATATAAATATAAATTATATTCTTTTTAAATTATAATAAATAATATACTTATTATTGCAATATATTTAAATAATTATATTATTATTATAATATATAACTATTATTATAATATTAAAAGTATATAATTAAAAACTTTATATATTATTATTATAATATTAAAAATATATAGTTAAAAACTATATATTAATTTTTTCTAATCATGGCTTTTCAAATCTTGGATTTTTAGGCTCAACACGAGTGTCATGAAAACACTCTCCTCAAGTAGGATAATGAGAAGCTTCACTTGGAGAATATGGAAATTAAAAAATCCATGAGAAATCCCATATGCACCAACTGCAGAGCACTTGTTAATATAGAAGTCAATCTTCAAGAGCAACAACTGCGTATTGAGAATATTTGGTTGAAAGATGAGGTCCATTTGCACAGCTTAACTAATTTGATGATCTGCATATTCCAATTTTTTGTATTCTCAAAATGTAAACAATGGTTAAAATGATTATGAGTCACTCCTTTTTTAGTTGTTCCTATTCTAATTCTAATGTATTTACAACTCTACGAACCTCCTAGATTTTATTTTCTCTAGAAATCTTTTTAGTGCACTAATTTTCCCACATTGATGAAATTGCTTCATATCATATACTATATAAGATTTAGAGACCTAGAAGGTTATTTTATTCTAATGCTTTAAATCACCTGAGCAATGAAGTTGAAGATTCGTTAACTTTGTGCTTATGGGTATTCTTTAACTATTCTTAAGTTTTTTTAATGGGCCTACATCTATTTTTTTAGCTGGAGAGAATGGCAAGTATGGCTGGAAATTTTTATGGAAGGCTCATATCATTGACTTGAGAGAGAGATATGGAAGGAGTGGGAGAGAAAGGGAGAGTGGGGGTAGGAGGGAGATACTTGAGAGAGAGAGGGGATAGTGGGAGAGAGATAAAGGGTAGAGGGGAGACAAGGAGAGGGGCTAGGAGGGAGAGACTTGAGAGAGAGGGGCGGAGTGGGAGAGAGATAAAGAGGGTAGGGTGGCCTAGGGGTTTAAGAGTTAAGAGGGGTAGAGGGCAGGGAGGGAGTGGGTGGGAGGGAGAGACTCAAGAGAGAGGAGGAGTGGGAGGAGAGAGAGAGATAGAGGGTAGGAGTAGAAGGGTTTAGGAGTAGGGGAGAGGGGGTAGGAGGGAGAGACATGAGAGAGGGTGTGGGAGAGAGATAAAGGGTAGAGGGTGTACAAAGGTTTTAGGGTTTAAGAGGGTTAAGGGTAGAGGGAGAGGGGAGGGTAGGAGGAGAAACTTGAGAGAGAGTGGGAGAGAATTAAAGGGTAGGGTTTAAGGGTTTAGGGTGGGGGAGAGAGGAGAGGGTGGGGGGAGAGAGAGTTGAGAGAGGGGAGAGAGTGGGGAGAGATAAGGAGTAGGAGTGTACAAAGAGGTTTAGGGTTTGAGGGTTAAGGGTAGAAGAGGGGGGAGAGAGGAGAGGGTGGAAGGGAGAGACTTGAGAGAGAGGAGGGAGTGGGAGAGATAAAGGAGTAGGGTTTAGGAGGTTCTACGGTAGAGGAGAGAGGAAAGAGGCAGAAGGAGATACTTGTAGCGAAAGGAGAGAGAGTGGGGAGTGGGGGAGAGAGAGATAAAGGGTAGGGTTTAAAGGGGTTAAAAGAGGTAGAGAGAGGCTTAGAGAGGGGGAGAGTGGGTAGGAGGGATAGACTTTCAAAAGAGAGAGGTGGGAGAGAGATAGAGGGTAGGGATTAAAAGGGTTTAGGGTTTAAGGGTTAAGGGTAGAGGGGAGAGGGGGAGAGGGGGTAGGAAAGAGATACTTGACAAAGAGAGAGAGGGGGGATTAAGAGAGATAAAGGGTAGGGGGTGTACAAGGGTTTAGGGTTTAAGGGTTAAGGGTAGAGGGGAGAGAGGGGGAAGGGGGTAGGAGGGAGAGACTTGAGAGAGAGAGGGGGGGAGCGGGAAAGAGATAAAGGGTAGGGTTTAAGAGTTTAGGGTAGAGGGGAGAGAGGGAGAGGGGGTGGGAGGGAGAGACTTGAGAGATATTAGGGGGAGTGGGAGAGAGATAAAGGGTATGATTTAAGGGTTAAGGGTAGAGGAGCTCAAGAGGGAGAGTGGGTAGGAGGGAGAGACTATAACACCCCGCCACACAACCCTAGAGGAAGTTGCAATTAACTACTCAAACGTACTATTTTTTTTTTGTTTAACTACAAATAACATGAAAGTTCACTACCCATTTCCAACAACCTCTAAGGTTATGAGACTAAGATTACTTAAAACCCAAACAAGAAAAATGAATTGAAACTATAACATTTAATTACTTAATAAATTGAGTACACATCATTCCATACATGATAAATTACATCAATGCATAAGAGATACCACATGTTTCCAAATAAAAATAATTTAACAATAAGATTACAACTCTCATTCCCCGAATGAGGTAAATCCAATAAGCATGATTACATATTACATATTTGACCTCGATAACAAATGAGGGGTAATAAATTACAATAACAACTGAAATGAATAAAGCATGAAATGAAATTGGATTCCATGAGCTCTCCAATTGGAAATCTCGTCCACACAAACAAGAAGATGACCCAACGGATTAAGGTGCACGTTCCACTCAACCATGTGATACCCAAAGGCTCCCCCCATGCTAGGAGATAGTATCAAGGACTCCTAAACAAGACCATCTACCTCTAGACACAGGCTACACATAACTGAATTAAATTACATACAAGTACAACATCACTTTAAAACACAATGATTACAATGCTTCTAGTGTTAAATAATCAATTGCATCACTGATACAAACATACTATTGACTTAGGAGAAGTGTCATCACAATGTTACATGGGACATCCTGGTAATTCTTCCTAGGTCCCGACCCCCATCTCAGAATATCCTAGAAACCTCTAACGACTCCCAGCCCCTTATTAAAACCAATGTGAAATCAGTTATCTCTCGTAAGGATGAGATTATAATCTTTCCATTCTAGGTCTTCTCGTCCCATCCCAAGTCTATACAAGCCCTTGTGTCCATGAGTGAGGAAAAATTAATCTTATTAAGTATCTGATACTATCTAAACCTCTAATAATTTTATTTACATTGTCACTAGATTAACTAACTTACAATGAGTTACCTTGACACCACTTTGTGTGTCGGCCCTCATTGCAAGCCACTCCTCTAAGACAACATATGGAATAACTCAACAACCCAAGGGTACACAAGTGCGACCTAAGGATAATAACCCCCTATCCACAACATAAGGTCCACACACCCCGTTCATGACAACTGGGTATATCACTGGATCCAATAAGATGCACTACCCAAGGCAATTCAAAGGTTGACTAACACATTATGAAAACCCATGAGATTAAAAGAAAACCCAATCTAGAAGACTTACATAATAGATAACTCCATTGCCCAACATCAAGAAAGAGAGAGATATCATGACAAAAGGATAATTGGCAATTCAATAACCTACTTTAGGATTTCCTAAATCCAATTAACTCAATTAACATTACTTGCGAATACTCAAGAGTAAATAAAATTAAATTTGCAACATTGAGAAATTTAAAACAATAATTTAATTCCATGTTTCTCAATCATACATAATATTCAAAATCAAATTTTAAATAAAATCATTTGATTATAAAATCAACTTTTTTGCCTCTATTATAATAAAAATAATCATCTTAAAATAGTTTATATTTAAATATAAATATATATTAAATACACATAAAAATATATACTTAATGTATATACAAATATATATATATTTAAATATATAATTATTATTTAAATATATATTTAAAATAACCAATTAAATTCCAAATCCAAATATTTAAAATATATAATATATATATTATATAAATAATATAAATAATATAATATATATTAAATTTATTTAATTAATAATTTTAAAAAATATTAAATATATATATATATATATATTTATATATAATAATTAAACATTATATATAATAAATATTATATATATAAAATATATAATATTAAATAATAATAATAAAAAAGTTTCATATGAGGCAACCCCCAATGGAGGGGGACGCAGCCATGGGTTGCGCCCAACCTCCTATGGAGGCAGCACTGCTTGTGGCACCACTTCCCCCACACACAGTGTGGGGAGCGCTGCCACAACAACACCGTCCACTTGGGCATGGGTTGTGGCAGCCACGGCTGCCCCCTCCCCAACCAATAAAAAGAAAAATTATATCTATTTTTTTATAATGAAATTTAAAATGATTTCTCCCCTCTGCACAAAATTTGATAGAAATTTTTGTGTATAAATTTTCTTTTTAAAAACAACAAATTTTTTTATCAGCATAAAGAAAATTCATATATATATATAAAACATGTATCTATATATCCATATATATAACAAAATATATATATATGTATATATATATATAATATTTCCATTTCTTACAATCAAATAGAACAATTTTTCTATAGAAAAATGACAAATTACAGAGGCTCTTTTTTTTCTTTTTTCCTTTTGCTCACCAAATCTACAGAGGAACCCTATCTCCACAAATTTACAAAAGAACTCCATTTCCACCATTTAAAAAAATATTTGCAAGGATTGGCTATTTGGGATGATGACGATGGTGTGTGAGTGCGGGTGAGCTAGGGCACCTGAGCCCTAGCTTGTAGACTGGATTTTCTATGCGCAGGGTCTTTGCATGCTCGCGGGGGGTCAAGGGGACCAGGCTTTCATATTGGCTTTCTTTTCTTGTCTTTAGGTGCTATGTAATTTTCCTCTGGTGTTGCGTTGTGTGTAGCTTTTGTGGGTTCCAAATGGGGCATATTCTCTTTATTCTAAGCATCCTTTGGTCTGTGCTTGGTGCATGCTTGGGGAGGGGCATTTTTCTTCCTTTATGTTGCTAATTCTTGTGTTGGTGCACCCGTTCTGGGCTCTTGTTTTGGTTTTGGCCTGGTAAGCGGGGGGCTGCAAGAGCCCTCATATTATTGATATAAATGGCTGCTCATGTGTCTTTAGATATGGCGGGTCTTGATTCTGCTTCGGTTGGGGTGAATGCTAGAACTCAAAATTCTTTTAGATCGGGTGGGGTTTGAAATGGTGCCCTTAAACTTCAAAAGGTGAATGGATGTTTGGAGAGGACTCAAGAACGACCAGTTTTAGTAATGTAATCAGAATCAGTAGCTGAAGATATCGATTACTATTGCAACCACGTTTTGATTTGTAAGTTCTTGGGGATGAGGGTTTCTCTAGCATTTCTTGATAATTAGATTCATAAGACATGGAACCCAGAAGGTGAGTTTGATATTCTAATGGCTACAAATAACTTCTTTATGGTAGATTTCTCATGTGTTTCTGATTGAAACAGGGCTTTTGAAGGTGGTCCGTACTCCTATAATCAGGTGGGTCTTTTCATCAAACCATGGCATGTTGGCTTTAACTCTGCAGAGGAATTAACTTCTAGAGTCCTAGTTTGGGTTCGTCTACCTCGGCTGCCACTAGAATGTTGGAGAAGTGATATACTGCAATCGATTGTGTTGTTGCTAGGAAGACCTATTGGTCCTTCTCAATAGACTCTAAATAAGAGAATTTTTTCTTATGCTAGGGTTTGTGTTGAAATTGATTTGAGTAAGCCATTACCAAATTCTATTGATATGATTGTTGGATCTTGCTCCTAGACTCAACCATTAGACTACGAGATGCTACCTTTTAGGTGTCGAGTATGTCATGAATATGGGCATCTCCAACAGAGGTGTCCCCGTGCTCTAGGTGCTTTTGGTACAAGTAATGCTTCTTCTCAACCCTCTTGGAATGCAGATAAGGGTAAAGCACCCATGCAGGAAGGGGGGCTGATAAGGAGGGATTTATCCTGGTTAAGACTCAAAATCATAATCAAGGCCAAAAGAGATCATTTAAAGATAGGCAGGAGGAAGAGACTCTCAACAGGTTTGAGGCACTTGAATATTTAGCCCAAGAGGAGGATTTTCAAGAAGTTCTATAGAGATCAGTGAATATTTTAGCTGAGGAGGTGCCTAGAGTTCAGTCTACTAGGCCTCCAAGTTTGAATCAGATTGGAGTATAGGGTGCTCATATAGCTACTATTGAATCTTCTCCAGACCTTGCTTTGGCTATGACTGATTTGGTGATGGAGGCATCTAGTGGGCCTGCTAACATTGGTGGAGTTCTCCCTGAGATGCAAGGTGCTTCTGATCTAGGTAAACATAAGACTCACTCCCCTAGTTTAGGTCAGCATCAAAAAAATTTCAAGGGGCTCTTGAGAAACCTCTTAAGGTGGGTAGAAAGAAGGATCAGGAAAAAGTCAAGCTAACTGGTGAGATGTTGGTAGAGTCAGGTTTGGTGAGGACTATTGATACTCACTTCTCCCAACCTCCTCGATGATTGTGCTTTCTTGGAATGTGCAGGGTATGAATAACATCCCTAGACAAAAGGCTATTCGAGATTTGATTTGGTCTCATTCTCCTGATGTGGTTTTCTTATAGGAAACTAAGTTGTTTGTTGATAGTATGTTGGCAGTGGTTTCTAAGATTTGGGGTCGAGGTCAATGCCAATGTGTTGGGGCATCTAGTAATTCTGGTGGGGTGGCTTGTTTGTGGGACCCACATAGAGTTAGACCTATTTGGTGGTTCTCTTGTAGAGGTTTGATTTCTTGTGTTGCTTCTCATCTTGAGTTAGGGGAGAGAGTTCTCTTCTCGAACTTGTATGCACTGACTGACTTTCAGGGTAAGGTTTTGTTATGGGATCATGTGCAATATGTGAGGTCATTGGATGTATACCTTCCTTGGATTCTGGTTGGGGATCTTAATGCTGTCACATCTTTAGAGGAGAAGAGGGGTGGTAATGTTTGTCTGGATTCTGCTTTGACTCTCTTGAAGGATAATAGTGCACTCTTGAACTTGGTTGACATCAAGCTGGGTAATGGGTTATTTACTTGGAGTAATAGAAGATGTGGGGAAGCGGCTATTTTTGAAAGATTAGATAGACTCCTGGTTTCTAGTTTTTGGATGGGGGATAGGTAAGTGACTAGCTCTGAGATTTTGGATGGCAGGGGTTTTGATCATTGGCCAATCAAACTTACTGCTACATTACCCTGACAAGGTATAAACTAGTCTTTTAAGTTTCAGCTTATGTGGCTCAAGGATGATTCTCTTCATGACTTAGTTCTTGGATGGTGGAGTTTTGGGAAGCTGACACATGGGACTACTATGTACTCCTTCTTGAAGTAGCTCCAGTTTGTGAAGTATAAGTTGAAGGATTGGAATAGGCAGCACTTTGGTAATCTCTTTCAAGAAAATAAAAATGCTCAGTCTCAATTGGATTCAATTACCCAACAGATTCGAGACCAAGGTTTCACAGAGGAGCTTGGATTGCTTGAAGCTACTGTGGTGAAGGATGTGGAAGAATGGAACTTAAGGCAGGAGATTTTTTGGAAATAGAAATCCAGAATTGAGTGGCTCCAAGTTGGAGATAGAAATACTTCCTTCTTCCACAACTTTTTTAAGGATAGAAAGCAAGGTAATGTTATCTCCTCTTTAGTGTTGAAGAATGGAGAGATTTTTTCATCTTCTACATCTATTTCTACTGAGTCTATCCGTTTCTTCTTTTTGTTTTTGTCTGAGGACTCCCCTTCTGCAGAGGATGATGAAGCTTTGATCCTGGGTAGCATATCGCCTTTGGTTACTAGAGAAATGAATGAATCTTTGCTCAGTCCTATCCCTTTATCTGAGATTGAAGCAGTTGTTTTTCAGATGAAAAGAGGAAAAGCCCCAGGGCCTGATGGATTTCCGGCTGAATTCTTCTAGGAGTTTTGGGAAGTGATTAAATTGGATCTTCTAGTGGTTGTTCAAGAATCTCTCTTGAACAAACAAATGTTGAGATCTATGAATGCTACTTTTTTAACCCTCATACCAAAGAAGGTGGGGGATAATGCTTTGGATAATTTTAGGCCCATTGCTTTGTGTAATGTGGTGTATAAAATGATTACAAAGCTGATTGTTGAGCAGTTGAAACCTTGGTTAGGTAGACTAATCTTAGAAGAACAAGGGGGTTTTGTTGCTGGTAGACAAATTTTGGATGGTGTAATTATTGTTGCCAAGACCATTCATTCTATGGCGAGCTCTAAAGAGAAAGCCATGTTCATCAAGTTGGACATGGCTAAAGCTTATGATCATGTTAAATGGGCCTTCTTGTTTAAGCTTTTGGAAGCATTTGGTTTTGTTGGTGATTGGATTGAGTGGGTCAAGAGTTGTGTCACTTCATCATCCTTCTCTGTGTTGGTTAATGGTGAACCCTCTGAGTTGTTCAAGGCTTCTAGGGGGCTCAAACAAGGAGATCCCTTGTCTCCCTATTTGTTTATTTTTCTTACAGAAGGCCTACGGAGGTTTATAAGATCTTGCATGGAGTGTGGCTTGATACAAGAGTGGAGTTGGGGAAATAACATTCCCTCCCAATCTCATCTGTAGTTTGTGGATGATACTGCTCTCATGGGCTGTGCCAAGGTTGAGGAAGCTGTCAGATGGTGTAGCACTCTAGATTGTTACTTGGCTGCTTCAGGTCAACGAATCAATGAAGGGAAGTCCTTTATTTACTTCTTTAATACTCCAAAGATTATTCAAAGGAGGATCACTAGTATTCTTCGTTTCCAAATTGGTACTCTTCCTTTTGTTTATCTTGGCATCTCGCTTACGGTTCGCTCATTTCCTAAAATGTTTTGGAAGGGGATTATGGATAAGTTTTAGAATTTGGTCAGTCATTAGACTTGCAAGTGGCTCTCTTCTGCTGGTAGAGTGACTCTGCTAAAGTCTGTGGTACAAAATCTTCCTTTATACAAATGTTTTTTTCTCTTTGCACCTCCTAGTTTTATCAGAGATTTTGAAAAATTGTCTAGGCAATTCCTTTGGATAGGCAACCTTCTTCATAGAAAGTGGAGCTTGGTTAAATGGGATGTCATCTGTAGACCGAAGTAGGAAGGGGGGTTGGGGCTACACAGGACTGACTTGAATGGGAAAGCTCTGGCTGTGAAACTATATTGGCGGTGGTGCTCTTAGCAAAATCAGTTGTGGGAAAAAATCCTTACCTCAAAGTATCTTGGTGAGGTCGAGAGTGTTGATGTGGCTTGCTTTAGCCTAGAAGGGAAGGGTTCTATGATTTGGTGCACTCTTAAAAGGGGTGCCAAGTTGGTCAAATAGGGGTTGTTTTGGATTTGTAATGAGGGTAAGGAAGCTCTTTTCTGGCATGATTCTTGGGATGGATATCCTCCCATTTTGGCTACACATCCTCATTTGTGAAATTTGTGTCAACACTTCACTAATGCTAGTTTTTGTCATGTGGCTGATTTTAAAACTCATCAAACATTGGGGAAGGCTACTGTTTTCAGGTGGAAGGACCCAAGGGAATAGCCTCCTGATGGCACAGTTGAGGACTGCCAGGAGCTTGTAGGGATTTTGTCTAGACATGCTTGTAGTTCCCTCTCTGGGCGTGATGTGTTGGCTTGGGACTCTTGATCCAAAAGGAAGATTCTCTGTTGCTTCAAGTTATGCAGTCCTTGATAAGTAGTTGTTTTGGAGTACTGAGATCTCATGGTGGAAGAAGGTTTGGAATAAGTTTGCATGGCCTAAGTGCAATTTCTTCTCTTGGTTAGTGGTGCAAGAAAAGTGTCTTACATGGGAGAATCTCTGTAAGTGTGGTTTCCAACGACCTATGTGTGTTATGTGTGCTAGACATGAAGAGTGTATTTCTCATCTTTTCTTTCAGTACTCCTTTGCAAAATCCATTTGGCACTTTTGGAAAAATTTGTGGCGTATGTCGTGTAGGCATGTTTTCTTTTTGAAGGAATTTTGGAAAAGTCAAGGGTCTCCTTCGGTTAGGACTTCTTTTCTTTTAATTGCTTGGGTTATTGGCCCTAGTCTGATAATTTGGCATATTTGGTTGGAATGCAATCGAAGATTTTTTTGGATAGAAAGTTGCTGATTGGTCAACTTTGGTTGAGAATTTTGGGGGGTCTTCAGGAAACTTTGACAACTAAGTGTGATTTGTCTGTTCTTGTGGATCCTAGTGATTTTGGAGTTCTTAGTGCTTTGGGGCTATCCCTAGGGGGGAAAGGAATTGTGAGGACTATTCGCCATGGGTACGGGAGGGAGAAGGTTAGTCAGGCTGGTCACTGGTGTCCCCCTGCTCTGGGGGAGTTCAAAATTAATACTAATGGCTCTTCTAGAGGAAATCCTGGACATGCTGGTGTTGGTGGCATTGGTAGAGATGGCTCAGGAGTGGTGGTGTTTTTCTTCTCTATTTATAGAGGTTAGCATACTAATAACTTCATGGAGGCCATTGCCATTCTCCTAGCTTTGGAATGGGCTTATGCTCTGGGATAGAGGAGGAATGTTTGTGAATCTGATTCTCAGGTTGTTATTGACCTTTTAAATAAGAGGTGGTTTGAGGTGGTGAATTGGCGATTGGCAGTGGTGGTCAAGAAAATTGTTGCTTTGGGCACTACCTTAGACTTTGTTGTTTTTTGTCATGTCCCTCGAGAGTGGAATAAGGTGGCTAATGGCTTGGCTAGGTGGGCTTCTGAGCAGATGGGGACTTGGAATGTGGTGGATTGGGACAACCTCCCTAAAGATTTGGCTTTGGTTCTTGAAGATTTGGTTATGGAAGATATGAGGTGCTTCTTAGGTGTAACTTAATTTGGTGTTGTTTTGGTGCTTTTGTTGGGAGTTTTCTTCTCCTTTGTAATGCTCTTTTGATTCAATAAATTTTTTCCCTCCTTTTTTTAAAAAAAGAAAAAAGATTTGCAAGGATTTTTGTTGGTTTCTTTTGTTGTCTTTTTCAATTCTTCCATTGAACAAAAAGAATGATTTTCCAGAATTTCCTGTTGTTTTCTTTTTCCATTTTCTACAAGAATCTACATCTTTACCAACATTTTAATAGAGGTTTTTCCAAATTTTCTTACAAACAAGTTTTCAAAATTGAAAGTCTAGCATTTCAAAACAATAGAACAAGAAGAACCTGTTTGATGTTTGAAGAAAAAAATCTGGTGTTGAGTTGCAATTTCCACTTTACCAAAATCTTTCCAAATCTTCACTCCAATCCAAGTGCATCCCAAACAAGAGAAAAATCCTTCCTTCTTCACAACCAGATTTTTTAAGAATGAAATTCCCTTCTATCTTTCCCCAAATTTGGTCAATATACTCTAAAATATCACATCCACCATAGTTATTACTCCTCTATCCATTTTTGGAGATATTTTGCTGTTTTTGAAAATTTAAAACTAAAGATTCTTTTCAACATGACTTTATTATTTATTTTTGAAATTTCTATTTCAAAAGGAATTTAAATGCTTTTTTTTTAAATTCCTTCCAAAAGGAATTTAAATTTACAAAAATTCTTTTTAAAAAAATTTAACACTTTAAAAATTTTCATTTGCAAAAAGAATTTAACAATTATCATTTCTAAAATGAACAACTTGATTTAATTCCACACAATTAATTTAAATAATCAATAAAATAAATCTAATCCAAGATTAGATTATTTTATTAATTAAATTAAATTAATTAATAAATTAACATTTCTAACATTATAACTAGATAAATTTAATAAACAACTTAAATATATAAAGCCATTTTATTTACCTTTTCTAACTTGCAATTAAATAAAATCAAGGAGAGATGAACAACAAAGAAGCAACTTAACCCGACTAAAACCTAACGACACACTATGACTAGGGTGATGACTTGGCATGGAAAACCTAGCTACTATCTCCCAATCGAATACCATTGGCTAATGAACACACTCAGACCTATGAAATCAGGTGGAGTCAATGTCCTATACTTGTCAACCTACAAACAAAGAGTATATCAAACATACATATATATAACATAATAAAACACACCGTGAAGAGGAAATCTCAGAATCGTAGGGTGCTTGCAAGTGAGTTGTACAATCCTATCCCCTTCACCAATACAGACTTACTAACTGACAAGTCTAACATCAATAATATACTCAAAAGTATAAAGCATCATTAGTTAAATATATGCTAAGCTAATTCAAAGCATGCCATAATGATAACATCAGAGTAAAATACCATCACATCAAAATATAACATTCACATCGCTTTACTGTTTGTGATCAAATAGTAACCAAGTACCATAGTCAAAGTATAATAAAAACAAATATAACAAAGAAGAACACTGTATGATCAAAAGAGCCAAAATGGAGGGGTGCTACATCCTCCCCCCTAGGGTCAGGCTTACTCTTGGAAGCCTGCGAACAAATAGGGATAGAGCTCCCTCATTCTAGCTACATCTTCCCAAGTGGATGACGTGTCATCCCTAGGATCCCACTGGACCCTAACCTAATCAATATCTTGCCCTCGAAGAGTGAGCATTCTATGCTCCATTATGGCCATGAGCTCCAAAGCCAGCTACCCGTCCTCTACCTATAATGCATTCCAATCAAGTACATGAGAAATGTCTGGATGGTACGACCAAAGAACTAAAACATGAAAAACATCGTGAATACATGAGAGATTGGGTGGTAAAGCAAGATGATAAGCAACTAGACCAATCTTCTCAAGTATCTCAAAGGGACAAAGCGAGGTGCCAACTTAGAGCCCTTCCCATAATGGATGAGACTCTTTCACGGACACACCTGCAAGAAGACTCTATCGCCTACAGAAAACTGATGATCCACTCTATGTGTATCTGCATACTTCTTCTGCCTATCCTGCACTACCACCAAATGCTCCCTAATCCTATCCACCTATTGCTCCATATCCTACAAAATCTCAAGACCCAAATTTACTCTATCCTCAAGTCGATCCCAACTCAAGGGAGTGTGACATGGTCGTCCATATAATGCTTGGAATGAAGGCATGTTGATAGAACTCTAGAAACCATTGTTATATGCAAAATCTACCAAATAGATATAATCTTCCCATCGTGTTTGCTAGTCCATTAAATACATATGTTACATGTCCTCGATGATCTGATTGACCCTCTCGGTCTGTCCATTTGTCTCTGGGTGATAAGCTAAATTGAAGTTCAACTATGTCCCCATCGCATGCTGTAATGAAGTCCAAAGAGCTAAGGTGAACACTGGATCCCTGTTAGAAATCATTTAGCGTGGAATACCATGTAACCTCACTATGTACTCCATGAACACTCTGGCTACAGATGATGCATTATAAGAAAATTGAATAGGTGAGAAGCGTGCCACCTTTGTCAACCTATCAACTGTCACCATAATTGCATCATGTCATCTTGAAGAGTTGGGTAAACCAATAATGAATCCAATGAGATAATATCCCACTTCCACTCTGGTACTAAATGTGGTTACAAAAGCCATGTTGGATGCTAGTGTTCAACCTTTACCTGCTGACACTCAAGACGTTGTGACACATAATCCACAATATCGTGCTTCATCCCTGGCCAAAAATACAACTAACACAGGTTTGCATACATCTTCTTCACCCCTGGATGGGTTGAATAAGGTGCACAATGTGCGTTAGTCATTACCAAGGTGCAAAGATCACCTGATGAAGGAACATATATGCATCCCATGTGCCTCAATATCTCATTTGAATCCAGAGAATATCCTAAATACCTACCCTCGAGGGGTCTGCCTAATTCAATCTTTGTCCTAACCTCCTGATACCAACTATCTGCTAGAAGGGTAGAAAGAATCTGACTCTGCAAATCTACAACAAGAGTCAACTTAGATATCTCATGTCTCCTCCTACTGAGGGAATCCACTACAAACATTCTTCTTCCCCTAGATATACTTCAGTTCGAAGTCATATTCACAGAGAAACTCCATCCAACACCTCTGCCTAACATTAAGGTTGGGCTGTGTGAAAATATACTAAAGGCTTCTATGATCACTGTGCAACTCAAACCTATGACCAAGAAGGAAATGCCTCCATCTTGTCAATGCATAAACAACTGTCGCTAACTCAAGATCATGTGTGGGGTATTTCAACTCATGATCCTTGAGCTTTCGTGACTCGTATGTAATGACATGACCCTCCTGCATTAACACTGCACCTAATCCCTCTAATGACGGATCTATACAAACTACAAAGTCCCTAGTCAGATCAGGTATTGCAAGTATTGGTGCACTGTTCAGCTTCTCCTTAAGATCCTAAAACGCTACCTCACACTTCTCTGACCATTCAAACCTCTTCCCTTTCCTTTAAAGGGAGGTGATAGGATACCCTATCCTCAAAAAACCCTGCATAAAATGTCTGTAATAACCTGCTAGCCTGATAAAGCTACGTATCTCTGCCACATTTGTGGGTGCTAGCCAATCTGAGATCACTTGGATCTTTGCAGGATCCATTAAAATACCTTCCCCTGAGATCACATGACCAAGGTACTAGATCTCAGTCTTGAAGAATTCACACTTCGATAGGTTAGCATAAAGTAAATTATCCCATAAGCACTGTAATACCTGCTACAAATGTTCATCATGCTCTTCCACTATCCTAGAGTATATCAAAATGTCATCAAGGAACACAAGGACAAATCTATCTAGGTACGTATGAAATAGCCCATTCATCAGACTCATGAACACAGAGGGTGCATTCATCAACCGAAATGGTACTACTATGAACTCATAGTGACTATACCACATACAAAATGTTGTCTTATGGATGTTTGATTCAAAGATATGAAGTTGATGGTATCCCAACTTAAGATCAATATTTGAAAATATTGTGGCACCCTTGATCTGGTCGAATAGATCATCAATCCTAGGAAGCAGATATCGATTCCTGATGGTCACTTTATTCAACTGTCAGTAATCAATATATAACTAAAGTGAACCATCCTTCTTCTTCACAAAGATAACTAGTGCTCCCCATGGAGAAACACTAGGGTGAATAAAACCCTTTTCTAACAACTCCTCAAGCTACAAGCAAAGCTCTTTCAGCTCCTGGGTGGTCATACGATAAGGAGCTCATGAAATGGGCTCTGATCTAGGTACAAGGTCTATTTTGAAGTCTATATCCCTCTGAGGTGGCATCCCTAGAATCTCATCTAGAAAGACATTGGAATACTCCTGAAGAATGGGGTGACTTCAAGAGAGACTTTCTCTTCTCCGCCTCCTAAATCCAAATCATCCACTATAATAGCGAATAACTGACAACCCTAATGCACACACCTTCTCAACTACATAGCTGAGATGACCCTCAAGGAAATAAACCTTTGAACTCCCACTATCTCTACTACTCTCCCAGATTCCTCAATGCATCGAATCAACTTACATTGACAATTTATGACTGCACTAGGTGCCTCTAACCAATCCATCCCTATGATAACGTCATAAGAACCCAATGGAATAACTCAGAGGTCTAATGTAGTATGAAGATTTCCAACCTCAAATCTACACTCTAGTACAAGGGAGTGGGATGCAACTCTTGCACCTGAGGCTAACTCAACCTACCACCTATCGACTTGCCTTACCAAACCTAGTCTACATCGTGTCACAAAGAAAGAAGAAATGAAAAAGTCTAATGCTCTAGAATCAAACAAAATGGTAACTAGGTTACCCAACAACATACCATATGTCTCAATGATGGTACCCTGATGCTCTACCTAGCGGTTATCAACTGTTGTGAAACACACAATGCCCTCGACTTGAATCTCCAACTGTCAGCTCAAATGCTGCTGGTCCCTGAGAAAACCTAGATGTGCCCCTATTGGGACACATTCTAGCTATATGACCCTATTGGATGCATGTGAATCACCCAGTACCTCTGTCATAGCCCCTACCTCCAGGTGGTGTGCTAGACTATTGCGCACTACCCCTAAAAGTGGACTGAGAACTTTGCACTGGCTGATCAAAACTGTAGCGTTTCATACGCCTCTAGTTCTTGTCCCCCTACCTCTACTGGAAACCTTTACATTTCCCCTGAGACACCTATTGTTGTTGCTAAACACTCTATGATGATCCCTATTGAGCCCTAGAAGGTGCACCTCCCTAAGGTTGATCTCCTCTAGCACTAGACCCTGTTGCCAAACTACTACCTATCTGAACACCCATGTGGCCTCCCAGTGCCATGGCTAGATTCTCCTCAACAAGACATGCTTTCTCCACCGATGCCTCCATCGTTTTGGGTTCAAATACCCTCACACCTCCACTAAGATGGGAATTTAAGCCCCTCACAAAATGGTGGACCAACATCCTCTCATTGTCTCTTACCCTTGCATACTGTTTGAGCTCATAGAAGCATCACTCATACTGCTCAACTGATAAGGCCAACTGACGCAAAGCATGAAACTCATTGCCTTGATG
>VDFB02000013.1:21960522-22049520 GCA_007258455.2 Sequoia sempervirens
AGTCCTAGATACTATCAAAGGTGGGCTGAAAAAAAATTTTAAGTGGACTCAAGAGGCTGATAAAGGGTTTGAAAAACTAAAACAAGAAGTGGCAACTCAACCTATTCTATTATTGCCTAGTTTTGATAAGTTGTTCACAGTTGAGTGTGATGCAAGTGGAGTAGCAGTAGGAGGATTACTTAGTCAAGAAGGTAGGCATGTGGCCTTTTTTAGTGAAAAGCTCAATGAATCCAAGCAAAAGTACTCTACCTATGATCTAGAGTTATATGCTTTAGTGCAGTCCCTTAGGAAGTGGAGGCATTATTTGTTACCCAAAGAGTTTGTGGTCTTTACTGATAACAAGGCACTTAGTTATATCAACACCCAAGAGACGTTAAGTAATAGGCATTTGAAATGGATGGAATACATCCAAGCCTTTACTTTTACCATCAAGCACAAGAAAGGGAAAATGAATAAGGTGGCAGATGCATTAAGCAGAAGGTTGCTGATAGTGCAAGAAATAAAACTAAAGAGCATTGGATTAGAGAGTTTCAAAGACCTCTATGGTGAAGATGAAGACTTCTCAGAAGCTTACAAGGTATGTTCTAATTTTGAGAATCATTTTCATAGCCAATATTCTGAGTATACATTACAAAATGGAATGTTATTTAAGGGCAATTAGTTATGTGTTCCAAGAGGGTCAATGAGGGAAATTCTGATTCAAGAAAAGCATAATGTGATCTTAGTAGGCATTTTGGCATCAACAAGACCTTAAGAGCTGGTACAAAAGATTCTATTATTGGCCTAAGTTGGCAGAGATGTTAGAAGGTATGTGGAATAGTGTGTAGTTGTGCATGAAGCTAAGGGAGGAGCTAGCAATGCTGGTTTTATATCAACCCACTGCCCATTCTAACAGACCATGGGAGTGTGTAGGCATGGATTTTTTAGTAGGTCTTCCTAAGACCAAGCACGGTTTTGGCGGTGTTTATGTTGTGGTAAGACAGATTTAGTAAGATGAGTCATTTTGTTCCCTGCAAAACTACTCATGATGCAAGCTACATAGCTCACCTTTTCTTCAAGGAGGTTGTGAGGATCCATGGCTTACCTTTAAGCATAGTTTCTGACAGAGCTGTGAAGTTCATGAGTCACTTTTGGAAGACTCTATGGAGAAGATTGGGTACAAATCTGTCATTTGGATCAGCTTACCATCCTCAGACCGATGGTCAAACAGAGGTGGTTAACAGAGTGTTGGGTAATCTTTTAAGGTGTCTAACCAAGGAGTATGGATAGACATGGGATATGGTTATCTCCCAAGCTGAGTATGCTTATAATGACAGTGTCAATAGAACAATAGGGAAGAGTCCATTTGAAGTTGTGTATGAAGTTGTGTATGGGATGCATCCAAGAGGCATTTGTGAGCTCAAAGACCTTGGATCTATGGAAAATAGGAGTGGACATGTAGAAGACTTCAATCAGACCATGAAGGAGATTCAGGAGCAAGTCAAGAAGACAGTCACAGAGGCTACACAAAAACTGAAAGAGAAGGAGATATTGTCAAGGAAGGATGTACAATTTGCAGTTGGGGACTATGTTATGGTCCACCTTAACAAATCAAGGTTGTAGAAAGGAATGTCAACCAAGCTACAGATGAAGAGAGTGGGTCCCTGCAAGGTATTGGCCACGTATGGGCATAATGCATACAAGGTGGAGTTACCTATTGATCTAGGGATCTCACCGGTGTTCAATGTTGCTGATTTGATCAAGTATAAAGGGACAGTCAAGGATTTGGATTAGGACAGCAAGGAGATCTTCAAGGACATCAACAACATGTCCATACCAACTCCAGACAAGCTCCAAGTAGAGAAAATCTTGGAGTCAAGAGTGAAGAAGACTACAAGGCACAAGGTGTACATGGAGCATCTTGTCAAATGGAAGGATAAGCATGAATCAGAAGCTACCTGGGTAGAAGAAGTAGACTTTAAGAAGCAAGGCATTGATATGTCTCTGATCTCTCCTAAAATTCCTTAGTTGTTTGTACTGAGAGGGGGAGAATGGTGCAAGAGCACCTGGGAAAGGAATATTGTTGGAGTTTTGTTGAAGTTCTTGTTTTTGTTGTGCTATCATAAGGTCATGTTGACCATTGTTTTAGGTGCTTAGGGTTGTTTTTGAACTTTGGGAAAGAAGGTGACAAGTGTTCAATAGCTTTACAACATCATTGTGTTAAGTTGTCAAAAGTTGGCAAGGTGTTAGAATACACAGTGTGTTTTATAACACTCACCATTAGGTCATCGAGGAGCACGACCCAAGCATCTAAATTGTTGTGAAGGCCTATTTAAGGCATGCTTCGACCATATGATAGGGTTGGAGGCATTTTTGTTAGGGTGACATTTTGCAAGCTGAAGGAAATAGCGTTTGGAGACAGTTTTTTCTGTATTTTGCATTCTTTTTGAGCTTTAATGGAGTAAACTCACTGTCATCTTGTTTGTAGAACGTAGTATTGACATTGAGCAAGCTTTGTGTGCTGTCTTTTTGGTTTTGTAAATCATATTCATCTTGTATTTGTAAATATTTCTGTTTCCTGTGTTTTCTGGCCTGTAACAGGCAACTTTGAAATAATGGAGTCCTAGAGCACCTTCCCACTGTACAAATTGTACGGCCTCTTGGGAATAGTGTCTAGGCTTCCTCCTTGTAAATATGGTAGTTAGTAGAGTTTGTGGCAGTGCAGGAGATGCTTTTAAAGCTCTGCCCTAGGCGAGCCAGTGCAGGTCCGATTGGGGCAGACTTGGAGAAAAAGACTTATAACTTGCAGGGGACGTGAGATCTTGAAGAAATTCTTTTTGCAGAATTTTGTTGGAGGTCTTAGTAGTGCATGGTGATTAGGGGAAGGTTCTAGCAACTCATTTGATAGGAGAACTTTTTGACAGTCCTAAAATAGTTTTGAGCAGCTTAAAACCCTAGGGTTCTTGACCACTTTTGTATTTGGACAGTGTACGGCCTGCACAGGGCTAAAAACCTAGGAATCTTTGAGGCATAGTCATGAGAAAATCAAACACTAAACAAAGAACCTAAGTCCTTTGGTGGGTTTAGTAGGGAAAAGCATTTTACCTCTGTTCAGAGGTCTAATTGGGGGCTCAAGGCTTGTAGCCTTTCCAAACCCTAGGAGAGCATTTTGTGAAAGCGTTGGTTAGTTGGAGTCTTGGGATGGAACAAGAACCCTAGTTTGATCATCTGGAAGCCATCATAGCATCTACACACCCCTGCAAGAAACTAACATAAGGTTGTGGATATTTGGTCTTTAAAGAAGAGTAAGGGCCAATGGCGAGAATGTGGCGAAGCACCAAGGTTAGCTTGGTAGAAGGACAGCATGTGGATAGGAGAGGGGTTGGTTAGACAAACCAGGGGCACCTAGTCATGAGGAGGGGCCTATAGGTTAGATTGGTGAAGCCAAGCACCAAGGAGGTCTTATAAGGAAAGACCTAGAGCAGGAACTTGTGATTGGTTCCTCCAACCCCAACTCCCTATCAATTTTTCTTTTGGTACCATTATCCTATCACCCCTAAGCTCTAAAACCTCATTCCTAGCTGTTTTCTTATCCTTTACAATGTTTCAAACTTTCCCTTATGTAGGTACCATTTTCTTATGAATCCCTTATTCTCTAAAACCTTGACTCCTTGACCCTTTTTACTAATATTTTATGAGATTGTTATGGATGAAAGAGGAAAGGAAAAGAGAAAATTAAAAATGAGGAAAATGAGGAGTTATTTTAGAGGACTTTCTAGGATCTCAATGATGGCCAAAAGAGAGTTAAATATAATAATAAGTAAATTTATAGAAAAATTAAGCACTCAATCCATCAATCCTAATGTTTTTACAAGGAGAAGTTGAAAAGGTCCCCACCACCCTTCATGGAGAATCTAATAATGAAGAAATGAGTACATTAATTTTCATGTCCACTTTTTACATGACTAAACAAAAAAACAACCACAAAAAAATCAGCATTACAACTTAAAAAGGTTCTAGATAATATTTTATGGATCAAAACTTGTGCAACTAATGGGATTTAGTTACATTGACATCACAAACATGCTTAAAATTTTTTGAGAAAGGGAATAATACAAATCAGGTGTGAGATAGCCCTTCTCCACATCTTAAAGATGGTGCTCACCTATTAAGTTAAGTGTAAAAACACGAAACTTTGAAGAGGAACACATTCTTTTGTGTGACATTCACAAATGTTAACTATATGACAAGGAGAGCATTTAGTTGTTATGACTAAACTAAAATGAAGTGTGGATATCCTAAAATTTTAATCAACAATAATTGATATAATTTGAACTTAATAAATAATACACAATTGAAAATTTAAATAGATTTAATTCAATGCTATGGATACATTAATTTACTCTAATTAATGAGTAGAAAACAAGGACATGATTTACACACTGTTACCTATTATATTTAATTATCAATAATTAAATGATCAAAAATTAGAAATAAATGAAATATTACTAGTGTAATATAACCACATTCAAATTAAACCATTGTGAATTTGTATTACTTGAAAAATATTTACTTTTTATTTCAAAGTATCATACCTAACGTACTTTAAAATATTTAATGTATATTTATTGATGCAAGAGCATCCTTAGTTGTAAAGCAATATTGTATCAACTAAAAATATTTCATTTCTTGCATTTCAGTTTATAGTAGTTTCAGAATTTCATTCCACATTTCATCGCATTATCATTTCTTAGCTCATGGAGCAAGATATAGCATCTACATAAAGTCATCTACAACATATCCATATTTCAGATCATTTTGCATTTTTCTACAAAAATTTATTGCTCTCAGAATTTCACTGTAATTCACAATCAAAGAATTTGGGGCCAACCTAGTCTAGATTTCTTAGTGTGGACCTATTTCAAAATATGCAGAGCTTAATGGGACATCATACAATAATTTTGGGTCCAATGGGATAAATCTTGGAGATTCACAATTCATTTCATTTCATGAAGGATTATCTTTCTATGTTTTGAGGTTGACTTTCCCATTGATCATTCATCAAGTTTTGTAAACCCTTGTGGCTGACGTGGACCTTTGTTGGAGCTGGGGAATCATATATAAGGTCATTTGTAATTCATTGTAAGGATTCATCAATAGTTAGTTAGTCATTATTAGATTCAAGTTCGCTATTTAGGATTTCCAATCTTTAGACTATAATAAGGCCTTTGGCCAGAACTGTAATGTTGAATGCCCTTGCAGAAGGCTTGTGAGCCCTATATATTTTCCCATGAGGCATATGATGCATGTAAGATTTCCAATTCAATAGATTTTCATATTTGTAAAATACTTTCTTATGTAATTTTTGTTGTGTTGACTCTAAGTTTCACAAATTGGATTGTTCTTTCTGAACTCTCTATCCATGATTGCACCAAGCATGGTATCAAAGAGAGTTTGCAAATTCTGAAGGCATTCCTTGTTGTGAATAGATCATCGAATTGAAGTAGACTGCATGTGTTTTCAACTAATCATCGACTATGAGGTAGTCGAAACCCTTGTAGCCAAATCATCATATTAGTTAGTTACACCAAATTTGAGGTGAGAGATGTTGTTGAGGAGAGAACCTACTATGGTGAATGTTGCTAGAAGAATGGATGAGATGTTGGAGATAATGTGCATAATGTGAGTTCAATTAGATGTTGTTGAAGAAGACTGAAGGTGAGTCCTAAACCGTAGGCAAGCAGATGAAATTGATGATAACCTAGATCATGTTGCAAATCAAATTGAAGAAGCCCTAGATGATGAAGAAGAAGAATCAAATGAAGATGTTGAAAGTGATCTCCAAAATTGGTAAGTGACCTAGAGTTGAAATTCAAAATTACACAATAAATTTAAATCCTAAAGAATTGATTGATTGGATCAATGAAATGGAGGAATAATTTGAATATGAAGAAATTGAAGATCCGGAAAGAGTTAGATTTGCAAAAATAAGTTTGAAAGGTCATGCTGCTTTATGATGCAAGGAAGTTCAATTAGATAGGAATAGAAGGGGAAAGGAGAAAATTGTAAAATGAGAATGGTGATAAAATTGAAGAACTAATTTATACCTGTTAATTATGAGCTCAAATTATTGAAAAGATTACAAAACCTGAGGCAAAAGGAAAAATCTGTGAAGGAGTATACTGAAGAATTCTACAAGATGGTCATCCAAACTAGTCATAATGAAGCAAGCAAAGAAAAGGTTGCAAGATATATTAATGGGTTGAGAAAAAACATCCAAGAAGAATTAAACATGATAAAGATGGCAATAGTTGAAGAAGCATATCAATTTGCATTAGAGGTGGAAGAGAAGCTAAACAAGAAGTTTGAAAAAAGATAAAGAAGTGCAAGAGGAAGATTCCAGAGGAGTGGATCACAAACCAGAGAAAGAATACCTTATGTAGATTAGAAAAAAGATGGGAAACCACACTAGAGTGACGAGGAGGACTGTAATTCATATCATAGAGGAAGAGAAAATAAATTTTCTACCACAATGACAAAGGAGGTCATAATTCATACAAAAATGAGGGATAGCAGAAAGATGAAGGAAGATTTGAGAAGAGACCATTCAAAGGAACTTGTTTCAAGTGTGGAGGTGAAGGACATAAAGCATTTGAGTGTCTTTAAGGAAGTATCAAAAATCTAAGACTGAGAATAGTGAAAGAACAACCTATGTGGATGAAGAACCTATTAAATCCCCTAATTCAGTTGGAAAGCTTGAGAAAGGAAAATCATTGATGACAAGGATAGCTTTGATGCAGGAAGAAGTAACTGAGGAACCACCACAAAGGAAGAGTTTGTTTAAAACACGATGTAAGTCCAAAGGAAAGGTATGTAAATTTATCATTGATAGTGATAGTATTGATAACCTAGTTTAAGAGGAGATGGTAACCAAGTTAAATTTGAATATATTGAAACATCTAAACCCCTATAGGATAGCATGGATTCAAAATGATCATAAGATATTGGTGAATGAGAAATGTTTGGTAAAATTTAATAAAGGATCATATAGGGATAAAGTACTATGTGATATTATGTCTATGGAAGTATGTCATTTATTGTTAGGAAGACCATGGAAATATGATAAGAAATAATTTCATGACGGAAGAAGAAATACTTATATTGTGACTTCAAATGAAAAAAGAAGTAACTTGATACCTTTGGAGGAAGAAGACAAAAGTGAAGCTTGTAGCATTGTCAGACTATGTTTGGTACATGGAAGGAAATTTTTGGATGGATTGAGGTATGAAAAAATGTGTTTTTCATTTATTCCAAAGAAAGGTGGTAATTCAGAGGTAGAGAGCCCTACCATAAATAATGAAGAGTTAGTAGAACTATTAGCAAAGTATGAAGACATTATATCAGAGAATGTACTAGATGGAATTCCCCTAGTCCAAAGCATCAGTCATCATATAGTTCTAATACCGGGAGCAAGTTTTCCAAACAAGACAACAAATAGAATGACACCAGTATAGAATGCAAATTTGAACTAGAAGATACAAGATTTATTGAAGAAAGGATTGATTAGAGAAATTTTAAGCCCATGTGTGGCACCTGCTGTACTTGCACCAAAGAAAGATGGAGTGGAGAATGTGTACTAATTAAAGAGAAATCAATAGGATCACTGTCAAGTATAGATTTTCATTGCCAAGTATGGATGACATTATGGATTGTTTGAGTGAAGCAAAGTATTTTACAAAGATAGATCTCAAGAGTGGATACCATCATATTAGGACCAGAGAAGGAGATGAATGGAAGATTGCATTTAAAAAAATGAAGGATTGTATGATTGGTTAGTAATTCCTTTTGGATTGACCAATGCACCAATCACTTTCATGATATTGATGAATGAGGTACTAAAGAAATTCTTGGGTAATTTTTTTATTGTTTAATTAGATGATATTCTATTTTTTAGTAAGACTAGAGAAGAAAATTTTTGGCACATCAAACAAGTGTTGCAGAAGTTGTGAGAGGAGAAGTTTTTGATTAATGTCAAGTGAAAATTTATGAAGACAGAGTTGGTGTACTTGGGTTTTTTTATTTATACTAAAGGATTGAAGATGGACCATGAGAAAGTAAGAGCAATTTTTGATTGGCCTACATCGATGAAAATTGGAGAAGAAAGATCATTCCATGGATTAGCTAGTTTATGTTGTAAATTTATTAGAAGCTTTAGTAGCATTTGCACACCCATGACATAGACAATGAGAGGAGACAAGAAGTACTTTAAGTGGACATCTAAAGCACAAAGAAGTTTTGAATTGTTGAAGCAAAAGGTGACAAAGCACTAGTGCTAGCATTACTAGATTTTGATAGAGTATTTCAAGTTGATTGTGATGCAAGTGGAAATGTGATTGGAGTAGTGTTGAGTCAAGAAGGAAGACCTATAACTTATTTAAGTGAGAATTTGAATGATGCCAAAAAAATATATTCAATTTATGATTAGGAGTTTTATGCCATAATTCAAGCCTTGAAGTAGTGGAGGCATTACTTGTTGCCCAAGAAATTTGTATTGTACACTGATCGTCAAGCTTTATAATATTTGAACAGTCTAGGAAAACTAAGCCAGAGACATATGAGGTGGGTTGAGTTCTTGCAGAGTATAAATACATTGTGTTGAAGCATAGGAGTGGCAAGTCAAACAAAGTTGTAGATGCATTAAGTAGGAGAAGAAATTGGCTGATAGGGATGAGGGTCAAAGTATTGGGTTTTGAAGAAATGAAGCTCCAAGTTTTGCTAAAGCATGGAGATCATGTAAGGAACTAGTAGTGACAGAACAGATTCAATCGAACGTTGGACAATTTCATTCAAGAAGATATGTTGTTCAAGGGAAATAAGTTGTGTATTCCAAGGAGTTTAATGAGAGAGAATTTCATTAAGGAGAAAGATAGTGGAGGATTAGTAGGACATTTTGGAGTTGATAAGATAGTAGCTTTGGTGAGTGAACATTATTTTTGGCTATAAATATATAAGGATGTCAAAAAGTATGTTAAAAAATTTGCAAAATTTATCAAGTTGCAAAAGGAAGTAGACAGAATATTGGATTATACAAACCTTTGATAGTACCAAAGAGACTTTGGGAGGATATAAATATGGATTTCATATTTGGATTACTAAGGACACAGAAAGGACATGATTCTATAATGGTAATAGAGGATAGTTTTTCTAAAATGATACATTTCATTCCTTGCAAGAAGAATAATGGCGATGTGCATGTTGCTGACCTATTTTTCAAGGAGATTGTGAGACTGCATAGATTACCTAAGAGTATAGTTTCAGAAAAGGACACTAAATTCATTGGATACTTTGGAAAACATTATGGAAGAAAATGAAGATAGATCTAAAATTCAATTCAACATATCACCCATAAATAGATAGACAAACAAAGGTAGTAAATAGAAGCTTGAGTAACCTTTTGAGATGTTTGGTTGGAGGAAAAGCTAGAAATTGGCACACAATTATACTGCAAGAAGAGTTTGCATACAATAAATCAATGAACCGAAGTACTGGGAAAACATCATTTGAGATTATGATAGGAGTACATCCCAAAGGAGTTGTAGAGCTAAGAGAAATCAGTATGGAGAATAAGATGAGTGTAGACATAGAATAATTTGCAAAATTCATGGAGACATTACATAATCAAGTTCAGAAGCATTTGGATGACAAGAGTAGTAGTATAAGGAGAAGGAAAATGAAAAAAGAAGACATAAGAGAATTTTTTGTTGGTGATGAAGTATTGGTATATCTAAGGAAGGAAAGATTTCTCATAGGAACATATAATAATTTGAAGATGAGGAAGTTTGGACCTTGTAAGATTCTAAGGAAGTTTGATTCTGAAAAATGCATATGAAGTGGAGCTACCAGAGACATTGGCTATACCACCTATTTTCATTATTGTAGACATTTGTGAGTATCATGAAGGATAGTCAAGTAACAATAGTAGTGAAGTGGATTTGAAGGAGAAGTTACCACATCAACCACCAGAGGAGATTAAGTAGATCTTGGATACCAAAACCAGAAGGAGCACTAGGAACAAGCAGTACAAGGAATATCTAGTGAAGTGGAAAGGAAGACCATTGGAGGGTTCATCATGGATTTCTTAGGCTGAGGTGGAATGTTTAGGTTTTCCTCTTAGCCTTGGAAAGTGAGGGACTCACTTTTATTCTAGTCCTAGGTGTTTGATGCATGAGCATCCCTAGTTGTAAAGCAATCCTATATCAACCAAAAACCATTTCATTTATTGCATTTTAGTCTATAGTAGTTTCAAATTTTCATTTCGCATTTTATCGCATTATCATTTCTCAGCTTTTGAAGCAGGATATAGCATCTACATGAAGTCACCTACAACATATCCAGATTTTTGGATCATTTACATTCGTCTACTGAAAGTTATTGCTCTCAATATTTCACTACAATTTATAGTTAGAACATTTGGGGCCGACCTGGTCTATATTTCTCAGTGTGGACCTATTCTAGAATGTATGGAGCTTAATGGGACATAATACAAGAATTTTAGGTCCAATGGGATCTATCTTAGAGATTCAAAATTCATTTCATTTTGTGAAGGATTATGTTTCTATGTTTTGAGGCCAACTTTCACATTGATCATTCATCGGGTTTTGTAAATCCTTGTGGATGACGTAGAACTTTGTTGGAGCTAGGGAATCACATATAAGATCATTTATAATTCATTGTAAGGTTTCATCAATAGTTAGTAAGTAGTTCTTAGATTCAAGTTCGCTATTTAGGATTTCCAGTCTTTAGACTGTAATAAGACCTTTGGCTAGTTGTAATGTTGAATTCCCTTGTAGCAGGCCTATGAGCCTTGGTTATTCATCCATGAGGCATATGATGCATGTAATATTTCCAATTCAATAGATATTCTTATTTATAGAATACATTCTTGTGTCATTTCCACTGTGTTGACTCTAAGTTGCACGGTTTGGACTATTCTTTCTAAACCCTCCATTCGTGACTGCACCATTTATTATTATTTCTAGTTTACTTAAGATTTCTTAAGTTATGATGTTAAATTAATTTAATTTACCCATGTCACATTGGAGTTGTGACTTTTACCTTTCTAACCATTTAAAATTTAAAACTTGATGCATCTATCATATTCTAACCTCAAATTTTAACAATTTAATTTACTTAGTAAAGATAATACACCTTTAAATTTAGCTTTAATTTTCAAATCTTAATCCTAAATTTCTTGGCAACCAACTATGAACCACCTCACAACTAAATAAATTTGATTTATATAATTTCTCCACTTCATTTATTGTGATATGAGAATAGCATTCCAAGTTAGTTATAGATAGTTGTTTTCAAAGTTTACCTTTCAATTTTATTTGTTTTCATATTTCCCAATTGGTTATAAAAATGGTTTTCCAGTTTGCTTTGCTATGGGTTGAGGATTAGGAATTTTTTTTCTCAATTCAATAAATTTTTTGCATGTTTATATATATGCATGTATATATGTGTGTGTGTGTGTGTGTGTGTGTGTATTTATGTATATATATGTAAATTTACATATACATATATGTGTGTGTGTGTGTGTGTATATATATATATATGTAAATATACATGTACATACATATATATGTATATATGTAAATATATGGGTATATATGTAAATATATAGGTATATATATGTGTACATACATGTATATGTATATAAATATGTCTGTGTGTGTTATTAGGAAAAGGTGTGTTGTCCACCTTGCATAATGATATAATGTAATATTTTATTACGTGTGGTGCACCTAGGCAATATAGGGATGACATATGTACCACATGGGTTAGCATTCTTGTGGCTACTTTATGTGTTGTATGTAACAATGTAATTAAATATTTAATATGGATTTGAGCATTAGGAAAATATTTAATATTGGGAAAACTTAACTTACCAAAAATTAGATGTGGGGATTAATGGTTTTGTAATCTCATGGTATTATTCACATGGTTTTATGTAATACCACTTGGTGGTTTTGTGTGAGCTTATTCCTATACAAGAAAGCACATGGGTAGTTTTCCAAGGTTGGATGGTTGGTTGGTTGGTTATTTTGGCTAAGAGGTTGAGAGAATCTCTTGTTAGCATTTGTGAGGCTTGAAGCATGACATGATATGCACGTGGATACATGATTCTTCACATGGAGTGCTTGTAGAGGGCTTGATGTTTCCAAAGTGTTCATGGAGAGCTTTGAAGATGTATTATAATCTTTATTTTTGAATACTACATGAGTGATGGATGCTTTTGGAGGTTATATTTTCCATCTTGATGGTTTTTCTAGGGTATATCTTGTGTCATCCTCGATGGTATGTTGTCTATTCTTTTGCATATGGATTCTAAATACTTTTTTGAATATATTTATTTATTTAGATTATGTAAAAATTATCTTAGGTGGATGAATATTTTCTTTCATCTGGTATTATAGCCATGGTTGTGGTTTGTATAACCCTTGTTGGAGTACATTTGGTGCATTGTTGAATCCTGTTTTGTATGAAATAATGAAGAAATTGTAATGTATGAGGGGTTTGTGTAGGTTGTTTTTGTATATTTTGGTTTTTTGAGGTTACGAGTCTATGGTTATTTTTTGTAGATACACGTTTATGAATCTATTTTGAAAAATGGTTTTTTTATGGATGCTCACTATTAGGGTTTTATAGGGGAAGTGTGTTTGGATTAAGGTGTCTCAACCTTAGAGAGTCCCAATATATTTAATTAATTATTTGAGTCTTGTTGCTGCATATTTTATTAACTAGATCTTAAGTGATATGTTTCTAGGTTGCTATAACGCTTTGTGGAACCCAATTGTGAGTTGGTTTCTTACATGTGTGGAGGGGAGAATGAAATTATGCCATGTGTCACTTAAGCACCCAATTGGGAAGAGTATTTTGTGAAAATATCTCAAAGGTGTGCCATAGTGACATGTGATATTGATTTTAGAGTTATCACTTGGTGGGATTTTGAAAGGCTTCAAAAATGAGACTATGACAACCACTTAGAGTGACTAGAAGACAAAGGAGATCAAAATTAGTGGTTGGCTATATTTTCTCTAGTGGGACACCATGCATGTCAAGGTGATTTAATATTTTCATAAAATATGGAGTTGGACACCTTGCATGTTGTTGCATGTTGTTACATGTCATTGCATGATTGGAAGGTTGTTGTATTAGTCAATTTGGACTTGTGCATGTTCTTTGTTTTAGCTTGCATGCATGCAAAGACTATGGAGATGATAGATGGAATTCCTGGGCACCCATGTTAGAGGTAAATATAAATATAAGAAATTTTATGTATTTTGTGAGATGTTTTTTAATTTTCTGAGAATTCATTATGATGTTAGAATTACTCCAAATTTGTATCACAGTGCAAAGACACTTGCAAGAGCATAAACTCTATTACTATATTGTAACCACTTTGTTACTGATAATAAAATTAAACTATGCTTTGGTGTAGGTTTTTTCTTGAAAGGGTTTTCCCACATAAATCTGTGTGTTATGGTTTTATGTGCTTAAATTTGATATTTAATTTAATGAATGTACATATAAATTGTAATAGTTTAAAGATCTTTATAACAAATTTTTGCAACTCTATCATTCTTAGATCCATGTTGGGAAGTTGCTTCCATTTCCTATCTTTCCTTTCCATTGGTACCAGATCTTGGCCAACTTTGTTTCTATTGTTGGGTTGAATGGTTTTTTATACTAGTCTTAGTTTTAGTGGGATATGTGCAAGAAAGGATAAAGATGGAAAGCACATCCTATAATCGAGATGCAAAAGTTTAATGGCAGAAATTTTGAGATAGAGATATGTGGTCTACAATATCTAACACAAAACTAACTACAACACCCCATGAAGATTGGGATTCAATGAACTAGAAATCCAAGGGTCTAATGAGACTATGCTTGGCTAATTTCATTCTCATGAATGTTCATGAAGAGAAAATTGTTCCTTCTTTATGGAAGAAACTTGGAGATATTTATCAAGGGAAATAATTGGTAAATAAGTTACATTCCTACAAAAGAAGTTGTATTCTCTAAAGATGGAGGAAGGAGTATCATTGTATATCACCTTGATTCCTTTAATATGGTTTTTGCACAATTGGGTTCTATTAGTGTAAAAATTGAGGACAAAGATCATTGCATTCTTCTGCTATGTTCTTGGCCAAGCTCTTGGGGCCACCTAGTGATGGCTATCAAATTACTAAAACCACCTTCAAAATGGATGATTTTGTTTCTTCACTATTGTCTAAAGAGATGCAAAGGAAATCTTTTGAGATTGCTAAGGAAGCCCTTGCTATTCATGGTAGATCAAAGGAGAAAGGAAAGAAGGAAAAAAAGTCTAAATATAAGTCTTCAAGGAGATCTAAGTCTCCTATTAAAAATTCCAAGGTGAAACTTTGGAACTATGACAAGACCGGTCATTTTCAAAAAGAATGCAAGGAGGAGAAGAAAAATAAAAATAAGAAAGCCCTTGACTCTAAGAGGATTCCTATCAACATGACTTTGATGCTTTTGTTGCAACCTTGAAAACACATGAATTGAAATATGTGTGGTTGATAGAATCAGGTGCCTCTTTCCACATGACCTCTCATAGAGGTTGGTTCTCAAAGTATGAGGAGTATGATGGTGGGAAGGTGTATCCTAGTGATGACTCATCAGAAGATTGTTGGTTGTTGAAGATTCAAGATTTGATTCCTTGATGGTGGAGTGAAAGGAATTGATGGTGTCCTGCATATCCCTAGTTTTGCATGGAACCTACTTTTAGTAAGTAAGCTAAGTGATGTGGGTGTGTAGGTTGTTTTCTCTAGTTGTGGATACAAGATGACTAGAGGTTCTATGGTGCTTGCTAAGGGTGTTTTAATTAGCACCTTGTATTAGTTGGATGCATGCATAGTTCAACACAATAGTACTTCTATGGAGTCTAAAAAGAGAGCTCTAGATTCTTCATCCTCACCACCATTTGGATCAAGAAAAGAATAAAACTATGGTTTCTACATTTGATGGTCATGTTTTCTTAGTACCTAAGGTTGCCAATGCTTTAGGGATGAAGCTTCCAAAAGAGAAGAAAATGTTATGACACCAAAGACTTAGCTATATTGCTAAGAAGGGTTTTAAAGCCTTGATGATTGTAATCCTGAGTTTTATTTTTGCAAACATTGTATAAATAGAAAAAAACACGGTGTTTATTTTTATCCTAGTTCTCATAAGTCTTTTGAGGTATTGGATTATATTCATGTAGATGTTTTTGGTCCTATTAATGTTCCTTCGCTATAAAAATATTTGTATTTTATCTCATTCATAGATTATTATAATAGAACATTTGTATATTTCCTCATAAGTAATTTTGAAGTTTTTAGTCAATTTAAGGAATTCAAATTCTTGGTTGAAAATAAGATTTGTAGAAAAATTAAGCATTTGAGGATAGATAATGGTAGTGAGTTTTGTTCATCAAAATTTGATAGGTTCTATAAGGACCATGGTATTGAGAGACACAAGACTACTCCATGCATCCCACAAAAAAATGGAGTTACAGAGAGAATAAAAAGAACATTGATGGAGAGGGATAGGAGTATGTTGACTAGAGTTGGCCTTGAACAAAAGTTTTGGGCTAAAGCTATAGCTACTACATATTATTTAATTAACAAATCTCTTTACTTCAGTGCTTGTTGAAAAGACACCCATTAAGGCATGTTCTGGTAAGAATCCCTTGATGATACATCTCAAAGTATTTTGTGTTGGAAATGTGTGCCTCAATCCCATAGGGTAAAACCTCTAAGAGAGCCACATCAGTGTCATATCTTTATTGTTTGGCCGACTAGCAGTTGAAACCTTCTTGAACAGTTATGGTCGCTGTGACCTTGTTTTAGTCTTGCCGAATGAGCCTATCACTGTGACATGTTGATCACTGTAATCTTCTACCGAGTGGAGATCTCTGGCTGACAGGCCACTCTTATCAAATATCAGAGAGACTCTGGGCGACAACCGGTGTTGGGGAGATTCATAGCGACTGAAGTCATCGGGGAGACCCTTGGTTGAAAGGCTTGCTTTGGTATGAAGTCTTACCGATATGGAATGTCTCACCAATAGCTACACTTGGAATCTTCGTGGTAACCTGGAGACTTTGGTATGAAGTCTTAGCGATGAACGAAGTCTCTCCGATGGTGGAACATTGCGGTGTGACTTGAAGACTTTGGAGTAGCCTCTCAGCAATAGTGGTCTGTCTTGCTGACTGATGAACATTTCAGAATAACATAAAGACTCGATATGATCTCTCAGCAAAGGATAATAGTCTTGTCGATGGGAATCCTATTGTCTATGTGACTTTGGAGCTTCGGTATGATGTTTCACCGATAGCGATACAAGTGATGAACTTCGGTATGAGGTCTTGGTGACAAGGGGAAGTCTTAGTGATAGCTTTATGGACTCGATATAACCTCTTGCTGATAGTAAGGACTCTTGGCGATATCGAATGCTAGCTTTGTGGCATCGAGGAGACACAGTTAGTGTCTCATCGACATGCAGAAACATTGTGAACTCCTTTGACTGAGTGAAGACTATCCTACGTGGCTTGTATTCGACTAATCAGAAAAGTTGAATGGGAACTGCTAGCAGTTGGATTGTTGCGGCCATTACTGAGAGGAAGATCGACAGACCATGGGCGTCATGGATATACTCAAGAATTGCAGATGATGTCTAGTTGGATTGTTTGATGGATGTTCGATGGTTGAGTGAATAGTTCAAAGGGTGATCAGTGTGAATTCTATTCTGAGAAGACTGTAACTTGGATGTTTCATGTTCAAGGTTTATCATTGTGAGTGTTGTTGTAACCTAACATCAGAAAGATAAGTCTAATCTCTGTATGTAATCTCCATTACTATAATACAAAGTGACTTCTCTTGGTGTGGTGGGTTTTTCTCTCGTAAGGGTTTTCCCACGTAAATCTGGTGTTCATATGTGTATGTTTAATTCTTTGTTTATGTTATTGCTTTCAAGTGCATCTTAATTGGACTGTAATTGTAAATTTAAAAGTGTTTCTGCATTCTTCCCTGAGGTTTTGACATTAGGAGAGTTGTTTACGCACCTTAGCTTTCCTTACAAGTGGTATCAGAGCTTGGCCAGTTGTGTTATCCTTGTGGGTACATTGAGTTTTTTGAGTCAATTTCTGTTCAGTGGGAGTCTTGTGGAAATTTGGTAATTTGAATTACAGATTGAGATGGCTAGCACATCAGGAAAGATTGAAATAAATAAATTCAATGGCAGAAATTTTGAATTGTGGAAACTCAAAATGGAAGATCTGTTAGTGGATCGCGATCTGTGGATTGTTGTATTTGGAACGAAGCCTACAGGCATGAAGCAAGAAGATTGGGACCTTGCAGATAGAAAGTCTAAGGGGATGATAAGGCTCTGTTTGGCAGAATTTGTTCTTCTGAATGTGCATGAAGAGAAGACTACATCTTCCTTGTGGAAGAGACTAGCATCTATTAATCAGGGGAAGTCCTTGGTGAATAAACTATTCCTGAGGAAGAAGTTGTACACTTTGAGAATGCAGGAAGGAGGGTTTGTAGCTGATCATTTGAACACATTCAACATGTTGATTACATAGTTAACATATGTTGATGTGAAGATTGACGAAGAGGATCGTTGTATGCTTTTATTGTGTTCTTTACCATACTCTTGGGATCACTTGGTGATGGCTATTAGGAGTATAACATCCAATTTAAAGATGGAAGATGTTGTTGCTTCTTTGTTATTAGAAGAAATGAGAAGGAAATCTTCTGAGATGGCGAAGGAGGCCCTTGCTATTAGAGGAAGATCAAAAGAAAAAGGAAAGAAGAAGGACAAGAAATCTAAATCGAAATCAGAGGGGAGATCAAAGTCTCCTGGCAAGAATTCCAAAGTGAAGTGTTGGAATTGTGGGCAACCTGGTCATGTCTAAAAGGATTGTAAAGAGGAGAAAAAGAAGAAGAAGAAGAATTCTTCCAACAACGATTCTTCTCAGAGTGATGCAGATGCCTTCATTGTAGCCTTGGCTACTCAGGCATCAGATGATGTCTGGTTGATTGATTCTGGAGCATCTTTCCACATGACATCTCATAGAGAATGGTTTATGAAGTATGAAGAATACGATGGTGGAAAGGTGTACTTGGCAAGTGATTCAACTTTGGAGATTTTTGGTCATGGAAGAGTTAGAATCGAATTCCCTGATGGAAGAGTGAAGGGAATCAAGGATGTGATGCATATACCAGGTCTGGCTCGAAATATGTTGTATGTCAGTAAGTTGAATGATATTGGAGTGCAAGTCATGTTCTCTGGAAATGGCTGCAAGATGACTAGAGGCTCAATGGTGCTAGCAAGGGGTGCTCATATTGGTACCTTGTACAAGTTGGATGCACATGTTGTTCAATGCAACAGTGTCTCTGTAAAGTCACAAAAAGCTACTCATGGAGGTAAAGAGGGAAATGTTCCTATTTGTGTAAACTCTATGGAAGTTAAACTTCCAGCAGAAAAGACTATGCTCTGGCATCATAGGCTAGGCAACATTGGAGAGAAAGGTTTAAAAACCTTGAAGAATAAAAACCTGGTTGAGGGGCTTGATGATTGTAACCTTGAATTTGAATTATGTGAACATTGTATATATGGAAAATAGCACCGTGTTTCTTTTTATTCCAGTCCTCATAAATCTTCTAGTTTGCTAGATTATATTCATTCTGATGTATTTGGTCCAGTGAATGTTCCTTCTTTGTCTAAGTCAAGGTACTATGTATCATTTATTCATGATTATTCAAGAAGACCATTTGTCTATTTTTTGAAAAGTAAATCAGAAGTGTTCAGTCGGTTTAAGGAATTTAAGAACCTTGTAGAAAATCAGACTAGAAGAAAAATAAAATGCTTAAGGACTGATAATGGCAGTGAATTTTGTTCTGATGAATTTGAGAGGTATTGTAAAGACATAAGAATACACCTTATACTCCACAACAAAATGGAGTTGTAGAAAGGTTCAATACGACAGTGATGGAGAGGGCATGAAGTATGTTGAGTAGTGTTGGCTTGGAGGAGAAGTTATGGGCTGAGGTTGTTGCTACTGCATGTTACTTGATAAATCGTTCTCCACATTCTTTTTTTTTTGAGGAAACATGTTTGGAAGCATGGTCTGGTAAGAAGCCCTCTCTGAGACACATTTGTGTTTTTGGCTGTGAGGCATATGCATATGTGTCGAATGAGAAAAGATCTAAGTTGGAGAACAAGGCTGTCAAATGTATTTTTATTGGCTATAGTATTAACATAAAGGGATACAAGCTTTGGAATCCTGATACGGAGAAGGTTTTGTACAGTAGAAGTGTAATCTTTCATGAGCTGAAGCCTTCTACCTTGGATCTGCAATCAGAGACAAAGTCTGAAAACAAGAAGGATGTAGTTGTAATTCCTCCGACACCAGAGAAAGAGGAATTGAAAATTCAAAATGTACCTGAAACTGAGGAGAGATCAAGTAGTTCTGAGAGTTTTGATGAAGAACAACCTTAGCCTCAGCAAGTGAGGAGGTCAACTCATGAAAAAAAACAACCTGATAGGTATGGGTTCTCTTTGATAGATTCTACTTGTGCCTATACTTTGATTTCTAGCACTGATGAGCCTAGGACTGTGAAAGAGGCATTTAGAATGTCTGATTCAGACTCTTGGTTGGAAGCTATGAATGAAGAAATGGCATCATTAGAAAAGAATGATACCTGGAGTTTGGTGCCCTTGCCTAAAGGCAGAAAAGATTTAGGCTACAAATGGGTATTTAAGAAGAAAATAGGTCTAGATGGCAGTGTGGAAAAGTACAAGGTGAGGTTGGTTGCAAAGGGTTATTCCTAAGTAGAGGGAATTGATTATGGGGAGATTTTTTCTCCTGTAGCTAAGCTGACATCTATCAGATTTCTTTTGTCACTTGCAATAGCGTATGACTTAGAGATTGAACAGATGGATGTGAAGACAACATTTCTTCATGGTGATCTTGAAGAAGAAATCTATATGACCCAGCCTGATCACTTTGTTGAAAAAGGTAAAGAAAAACTAGTTTGCAAGTTGGAAAAGTCTTTGTATGGGTTAAAACAGTCTCCTAGAATGTGGTACCAGAAGTTTGATGCTTTTTTATTGTCTTTGGGATTTGTAAGATCAAAATCTGATCATTGTGTGTATTATAAAGCTGAAAGTGGTCAAGTGCTTATTATTGCTCTCTATGTTGATGATATGGTGTTCATAGGCAATAGTAAGTTGATGATTTCTCATCTTAAGTTTTAGTTGTCTGCTAAGTTTGAAATGAAAGATCTTGGTGTAGAAAGGTATATTTTGGGGATAGAAATAACCAGGGATAGGACTAGTAGAAAAATTTGGCTCAGTCAGAGTAAGTATATCAGGACTGTTCTAGAGAGATTTTGCATGAATGATTGCAAGCAGCTAGTTGTTCCAGTCTTGCAGGGAACAAAGCTATCTATTAAAGACTATCCAAAATCTCCTACTGAGATGGAGGACATGACTAGTGTACCCTATGCTAGTGCATTTGGCAGTCTTATGTATGCAATGGTCTGTACAAGGCCAGAAATTTCCCAAGCAATGGGAGTTCTTAGTTGGTTTATGGCTAAACTTTGGAAGAACACATTGGGATGTTGTGAAGAGAGTGTTTAGATATTTGAAGGGGACTTCAGAATATTCTCTGTGTTACCATGGGAAATTGGTTGAATCATAGAGGACTCTCAGCATTCGAGGTTATGTAGATTCTGATTGGACAAGGGACATTGACACTAGGAGGTCCACCAGTGGATACATTTTCATGATGAATGGTGGTGCAGTGAGTTGGATGAGTAAGTGGCAGACTATGGTTGCTTTGTCCACTATGGAGGCTGAATACATGGTAGCTACACATGCTTGTAATGAAGTAGTTTGGTTAAAACGTTTGTGTTCTTACATTGGTTTTGATGCAGGGAAAATAACTATTTTTTGTGATAGTTAGAGTGTAATTTGTCTGGAAAATAATCCTACTTTCCATGCCAGGATGAAACATATAGATGTATAGTACCATTTTGTATGAGATATGGTGGAGGATGGAGAGGTCATTTTGGAAAAAATTGATACTCTGGAGAATGTTCCAGATGCATTGACGAAGCAAGTGAGCACAGACAAGTTCAGGAGGTGTGCAAATTTGATGGGCCTTAGTGCCCATGAATGTCAGTAGTTTTGTTGTGCTTTAGAGGTGCCTGTGTGATCTTCGTCAAGTGGGAGATTGTTGGAAATGTGTACCTCAATCCCACAGGCTGAAACCTCTAAGAGAGCCATGTCGGTGTCACATCTTTATTTTCTGGCCGACTAGCAGTTGAAACCTTGTTGAATAGTTCTGGTCACTGTGACCTTGTTTCAGTCTTGTCAAATGAGCCTATCACTGTGACATGTTGATTGTTGTAATCTTCTACCGAGTGGAGATCTCTGGCTGACAGGCCACTCTTATCAGATATCGGAGAGACTCTAGGTGACAACCGGTGTCGGGGAGATTCATAGCGACTGAAGTCATCGAGGAGACCCTTGGTCGAAAGGCTTGCTTCAGTATGAAGTCTTACCGATATGGAATGTCTCACCGATAGCTACACTTGGAGTCTTCGCGGTAACCTAGAGGCTTCGGTATGAAATCTTAGCGATGAACGAAGTCTTGCCGATGGTGGAACATTTCAGTGTGACTTGAAGACTTCGGAGTAGCCTCTTAATGACAGTGGTATGTCTTGCTGACTAATGAACATTTCAGAATAACATAAAGACTCTGTATGATCTCTCAGCGAAGGACGATAGTCTTGCTGATGGGAATCCTATTGTCTATGTGACTTTGGAGCTTTGGTATGATGTTTCACCGATAGCGATACAAGTGATGAACTTTGGTATGAGGTCTTGGTGACAAGGGGAAGTCTTAGCAATAACTTTTTGGACTCAGTATAACCTCTTGCTGATAGTAAGGACTCTTGGCAATATCAAATGCTAGCTTTGTGGCATCAGGGAGACACGGTTAGTGTCTCACCGACATGTGGATACATTGTGAACGCCTTTGACCAAGTGAAGACTATCCTATGTGGCTTGTATTCAACTAATTAGAAAAGCTGAATGGGAACTGCTAGCAGTTGGACTGTTGTGGCCGTTACTGAGAGGAAGATTGATAGACCATGGGTGTCATGGATATACTCAAGAATTGCAGATGATGTATGGTTGGATTGTTCGATGGATGTTTCATGGTTGAGTGAATAGTTTGAAGGGTGATCAGTGCGAATTCTATTATGAGAAGACTGTAACTTGAATGTTTCATGTACAAGGTTTATCATTGTGAGTGTTAATGTAAACTGACATCAAAAAGATAAGTCTGATCTCTGTATGTAATCTCCATTACTATAATACAAAGTTATTTCTCTTGGTGTGGTGGTTTTTTCTCCCGTAAGGGTTTTCCCACATAAATCTGGTGTTCATATGTGTATGTTTAATTCTCTTTTTTTGTTATTTCTTTCAAGTGCATCTTAATTGGACTGTAATTGTAAATTTAAAAGTGTCTCTACATTATTCCCTGAGGTTTTTACATTAGGAGAGTTGTTTTCGCACCTTAGCTTTCCTTACATTTTGTTGCACAAGGCATACGCTCATGTGCCAAGTGAGAAAATATCTAAATTGGAGAACAAGGAATTTAAGTGTATCTCCATCGGCTATGGTGTTGGTGTAAAGGGTTACAAGCTTTGGGATCTAGTTGCAGAGAATTTCCTCTATAGTAGAAGTGTGATATTCTAAGAGTTGAAAACTTCCACTATTGATTTACAGCCATAGACAAAAGAGAAACAAAGAAGGAGGTAGTTCAAATCCCACCTACTCCAAAGAAAGATGAACTATGCACTCTTGCTGGACCTGATGATAAGGAGAGGTCAAGTAGCTCTAAAAGCTTTGAAGAAGACCAAGAAACTCAACCTCAATAATTAAGAAGGTGTAACATGCCCATTGCTCTACATAGTAACTAACCTATTTTTTAGCCTCAAGCAACTAATTCAAGAATCAATCCAATATGAGTTTCTAAAAAAAATCTTTTCATATAAAAAGATACATGCACATTTGAAATAAATAAATTTCCAAACTTTCCCTATTGTATTACATCAAAGTATTGAAACTTTCCAATATATATATTTCATAGTAAATAATTCATGATAAATTTCTCTTTTACAATATTTCCATAGACATGGATACAAAATACACGTTCATGGCTCCATTGAGCTTATAGGAAATAGATGTACGAATGATCTAGGTATCCTCCATCAAATCTTGGTCACTAATTGATGAGGAGAAGTATCATTCAAACACTTTTCCACCAACCTTGGACTAACTGTGGTCCTTCGTACATCTACCAACTAATAGATGGCCCTACCCTTTGATGAAGAGATCGGTTTGGTAACCTCATAATAACATTGACCTTCTCTGAGCTTGGCAATGTGACCTAAATGTTTCAATATTTTTCGTACAATGGCTACAACCTACACATATGAAAATCCCTATCTTGTATGTAAATTTGGATCATGATGAAATGAGAGTATAAATAGTGGCAACTTACACTAATTTGGCCAAAGTATTCATCATATAAAATTATGGAGTGGACATCACACACTCACCCACCTTGCTAGCTTGATTTGTATTTGACCATTCATAACCTATGCATAGGCTATCCCCTTCATTGGATTATTCTAACCCCAAGAATAACCTATTACCTTTACGTTATCTAAAACACATCTATCAGAGTAACTCTAAGACTCAACTAGTTTAAACATTAGCTATATAAGTTATATCCATAATATAGTATTTATTCCCTTTATATCCACCCATTCCTCAATATTGAATATGTCCAAACACTTCAAGAAATATAGATCCTTATACTAAGTACAACAAGAATTCTTTCACTTTCAAAAAATAATAGAATAATCTTTCCCTAATAAGCAATTGAGCTAATTTACCAAAAAAAACAAGCAAGGTCACACAATCTTTTCAAATTCATAAAATAAAGTATACATGAGTAGAAATCAGCATGTGCTTGTTTATCCAATGCTCCAATTTGATTGAACTGGATTCCTAACTCAACCTTCCCTTATTTAGTAAGCAACTCACAAATAACCTTTTCCCACTTTACCAAAGTCTCATTCTCAAAATTCTTACATAATTCTCTCAAAAACTCTCACAACTCAGGAAATTAGAAATTAATAACTTAGAAAATCATAGAAAGAATGTAGTTATGTGTCCTTATTGAGGTAGAGAGCACCTCCTTTTATACACAATGATCAACAACTAAAGGCTAGAAACAAGGTATCAAGAATGACACTTCTCAGCTCAAAAGGTTCAACTCAACAAAACTAATAAAAATTGGTAGCCAAAATTGATGCACAGTAAACACATACACAACCATAGTGAATGAGTCACTTTCACAAATGGATGAAAAGAATGATAATTAGTAATGTAAGGAAATTGTCTTCTACAAGTTGACTTACTTTTCTAGCTTCACACTTAACCAATTCACATATTTCATAATGCTTCATATTTTAGAATTTGTATTAAAGTTTGGACTTCCATTTGGTTTCCACTACTCACAAGTTGGCACCACATTTTCATTTTGCGCCCTATTCTATTGGTAGATGTTTTCTCTTGACTAAGTCAAAGCTTCATATGTTGGATTATTTGTTTTCCTATGTTTTACTGACTTAGTCTTTGCAGACTATATTAAAAATTGGTTTAGCATTGATACTATACGCTATTCGGCTATATTTCTCTTAAATCAACATTAAAATACATTAATTTTCTCTTACGTTTATGTGTTGCTTTAAGCATTCTCTTTCCGTTAAGCTACATGGAATACTTAGCATATTCTGTGTTTATTAATGTATGTCCTTGTTAAATAATTCAGTGCCATAGAAATCATTATTGAATATATATACTATATATATAACATATATATATACATCACGTATTAAATGTATACATGTATTATGTATAAATGTATATATATATATCAACTTACGATTTTATACAATTGTATTATTTGACATACGAATACACATATGTTTTCATATATTTCATATATTAATATACAAGTATGGACGTTTCCATTACATCAATACATACGTGTATGTTAATATATATATGTATATAATAGTATACTATATATATACCATGCCTTGATATTTTAAACACATATTACTTAGTCTATCAATTGACATATATACATAGAATATATATATGTATGTATGTATGTATGTATGTATATGTCACCTTATCCGATCAATATTTTGATGCATATGGGTAATCCTTCCATGAGCATGCATAGATACGTCTATCTACTTATAGGCATGTGCGCATTTTCTCATGTGTATGAGTTTATAATTGACACATATATATATACATATATATACTTTTTATGTATTTATAGCATCGATTAAATAGAAACACATAAAGAAGAACTCACACATCACAAAGAGACTCCACACTCTAAACCCCTAAACAAGAATATTTACAAATAAAACCACAAGCAAGAATGAAGGTAACTTACGATTTCCCAAACTATTATCCCAACTTTCCAAGACCAATCTAAAATTGTGTGTGTGTGATAGCTCAATTTAGGTCTTTATCAAAGGTTACCAGAACAATTTCTTCTCCCTGAGTGATACTTCCCCTCTCTTCATGAGGCTTGATTTAATTCTTTCATCCAAATTAACACTTTACCATAGTAGTTAGTTGAAAATAATATATTTACTTACATTAGATATTTACATAATCAAAAAATTTCATAACATTAAATTAAATCATTTATTCTTCATATTTCCAAAACACATAAAACATAAATACACTCATTTAATGCATTTTCACCCTACTAGGTAAAATTAAATAAGTAGTAACACAATGGGGTGTAACATATCCCCCTTTGTGAATCATTGTCCCCAATGATTTTAAGTAGCAAACATAGATATAAACTAAGGAACATAAAAAACATCAGAATTATTTTTCAAGAACTCTCAAAAGCATGTAAAACATGAGGAAACTTCTACATAATTTTAGTATAGTCTTCCCAAGTGGCAAAATCTTCTGCATACTGGTCCAAATTGACTTTACATTGTATAACCTCTTTATTACGTAAGCGAAGCTTATGTGTTTCGAGAACTTTGAGAGGCTCAATTTTTACCACTCTTGGGTCTTGTACCTGTAAAGAATTCCAATCAATAACATGGTTATTTTTCATCGCTATGTTAGTCACACACCAATAGTACTGATAAATCCTCACAGACAAATCGCAAGAACCTATCTTTACTTGAAAGATTGAACTAGGACAACCTAAATCTTAGGCTAACTTAGCTTAATCCCAAGGCTTGTTTATGTCAAGTCTTGACCATACTAGGTTCATGTCAGAGTTTGTTGTGATAATGCTATTAATCATGAGGGGTAAAATCTCTGTTGGGTTCTCAAATAAATCATAGGGATAGGTAAAAGATAATCTCGGTCCGGTCAGTTAACAACTTCATGAAATCAATGAATTTTCAATAAAATTTCATGAACTTAGAATAAATTGCTTTCACTTAAGTAGATTTAGCTTTGAGCATTCAACAATATCATGGTCAAAATATTTGTAATAAAATTTCCATTCATTTATCTCTTTTTGAACATTTTTTGAAATTTAAACATCTATTCTAAAATAAAGCATCAAAAGTACTGAAAAAGTAAAGTTTCTTCTAGGTGTTGTCCACGCATGCCTTAGGAATTAACCAAACTAGAGCAAACCATTCCATACGTCACTAGATTGCTTCACAGCTAGGAACAAAATGATGTGAGATTTTAAAGGGAGGGGGGATTATTTGACACCGGATAGGGTCTGTATGCACCCTTAAATGGCATAGCACATAGTCTTGTCCAGCAATAACAAGCAATCATCTATGTAAGATTTAATATCAGGAGATAGCTTTTAAATTGGCTCTAATATTGATTAGCTTCTATGTGCATACAAGTTTTTAATCTGGAATGGAACAAAAAACAAGAAAAAGAACAAAACTTAAAGAAGTTTTGGTTCTCCGACATCCAAAAATTTTGAACTTAACTTAAAATGAAACATCTCTCAACATTTTATAAGAACAAGACACTTGGGAAACTCAATCAAAAATGAGAGGGAATCCAAGGGATGGATCATGAAAAGGAACGTGGAATATGACAACTGGTAGGAGAATTGCTAATGGAGTCAATAGATGTCAACCTTACTCAACATGTTAATATCTTTCAAGATATCCATCTTTATATAATTAGAGTTTTATCTTGAAACCAAACAAATTCATCAAATGAAATGTAGGAACTTCCCATACATTTAGAATGATCAAGTGAAACTTCTATTCCTACATTCAAGTTCAGAATCGTATGGAACATTCTCAGAAGTGAATCACCTCGGGGTTGAGCACACTCATTCATCGCATGCGTAATACCAAAATTCCTGGTTTCTTAGTATTTGATGCTTCTTCGCAATGAACTTTGTTCCTGCATGAGCTTTCAAAGTGTACTACTGATTCTAGTAACACCATCGGATCTACTTGCAACCCAAGTTTTCCTAACCTTACATACCTAAATATTGCATCACAATCTATTCCTCCTCCAGGTACAAATTTGACATATTAATCCCTTTTTAAAATATTCATACAACTCTCATGAAAACAAAACCATCTTTTAATAAATCATCATTTGAAAAAAATCATAAATATCACATTTTAAAATATATTCTCATGTAATTATCTTTTTAGGCTAGTTATCAAACCTTTTGGATCCCTGGGAAAACTTAAACATTTAACTTTAAACTTAACACTATTACTTGGTACCTGGTACCTGATACTTCAGCTTTTACCAAAATAATTTTTTCTCGAATCCTAAATTCTATTGGAACCTCCACACTTTCCTAGACCTTCACTCCCAGACTAGAACACTTTACCAAAAACCATGCATTAACATTTTAACACTTCTGGCCCTCCAATACCCAATACTCGGTACCTGGTACATTTGAATCACAAATTACTCCAAAATTTTCCTTTTAACTTTAACTTTTGGTGACCCTTTTCGACTAGCCAACACCTGCCATAAGCGTTAGTTTTCACTTGGATCCCCAAGTCTTATAGTCTTGTGGTGTGTTGTGAGACCACACAACAACTTGCAACCAATAAAACCAAATTTGAAAGAAACCTAGGATCAAATCACCCACTATAAGTTATAACTTATACATATTTTCCAACAATAACTCCTTACCTTCACTTGAATTCTGGCATAAAGACAATAAAATTTCTCTGAAAAGTATCAGTGTATGCTTTGATTAATTCTAGTTTTCAAAACTTGGTGAAAAAATTAGTTAATTGACATTGAAATACATAATTTGGTAATCCTCCAAAGCCAACCTTGGATAGAGCCTTGCTACAGTCAGGCTTCCATAGCCTCGACAAGGTTATCTCTATAATTTCCCCAAACATAGCTCTACTTCCAGTCAGGAACCCATAGCCCCAATAGAGATATTTGGATAGCCTAAAGAATTGAATTCTCTCTTTGATATTTATTTTGATATTCATTTTTCTTTTTTATTTCTTTTGATATTTCTTTGTAAGCTCATTTTCTTCAACTTGCAGGCAATGAAGCCCTCTATTAGATTGGGAATTATAGTGGTAGCGAAGGTTATCTTTTGATTTTTTATTCAATTCAAATCTCTTCATCATTTCACCAATTCCCAAAAACTCATTTAATTATTCCCTGTAGGTGTGATTTTCCAGCTAAATTTTACCATCCTTATGCCAAATTCTAGCTAACTGCAATTTGCTATCTATCAAAAAAGTATGCATAAGTTATAATTTAGTAGCAAGTAATCCCATCACCAAATTAATTCTAAATTTATAAATGTTGATTACCACCCTTCCATTTTTTTTTTATGACAACCGCTAAAATGAACCTAGCTAGCAATTTTGATTTGATGGTGCTACACTAACATAAATGCATTAAAGTTGTCATGATTACACTTAAATTCGACCATAATACTCTCCATTTAATTCACACACCATAACACACACATATTATTTCCCTTTAATTTCTAGATGTTGACATGTGCCACCTTACCATCTTAGTTTTCACTTCTGCATTGCACACATGGACACTTTCATGATTAATACAACTCGATAAAATATAATGAAATGACCACCATTAAATTTTGAAATCTTCAATTTGCTTAATTCGTGATCTTTGTACCAACAAAATTTGAAGCAATGGCCACCCATTATGTGAGAATTTATTTGATTTAACATTAGACTCTGGAGAAAATTGTCTTTTTGCCACCTCAACTTGCATTTTCCAAGATTTCGATCCAAGCAACTATGTACCATAGATTTCTCATGATTTTCTATAAATTTTGTGTTTCTCCTTCAAATTCTTCACATCTTTTACTTTCTTTAATCATTTCTTACTTTTCCACTCTGCTTATATTTTCTTGCTTCTAGGCCATGGACACTCCCATTTTCCTGACTTGCATTCACCGCTAGAATGACTTTTTGGGTTGCATTGCTACCTAGTGGCTGAAGAAGGTTTTTTTCTCAGGACTCTAGATACCAAATCCAATTTGTACCTAGTCCTTGGGGAAACTTTTGAGTCCAAAGCATATTATAGGTTGAATTCAAACTTGGCTTTGCGGTTTGTAGCCTCACTCCTAGACCTTGGGCTTTCTGTTGCTGAAGCTCGTGAAGCTACTCAAATGATAGTGCAGCCTAATTTTCTAGGGAATTTGAACTATGGCCTTTCTATTGCACACATGGCTATTGGAATTCCCTCTGCTAATGATATTCCTCTATTTCTGGAATGAGGAGAATTAGTTCCTCTCTGACCTTTTCTGACTGATCTTCATACCCCTAACTTTGAAACTCACTGGGACAATGCTTACTTGGGATATACTATCCTTATGGATGAAGCATCCTAGATTGACTGATTAACCACCTTGCTATTGCTAGCTTAACTCCTATTTTTTCCTTTTTGTACCTTTTACAGTGAGAAATTTTGCATTTCCATGTATATACGAAGTATACACACACACACACATATATATATGAAATTTTTTCTTTTTTGTAGCACATGTATTTATGTTCCATGGTTTATTTTTTTCAATTCATAGTACAATGTTTTAAGAATATTCCAATTCACTCTCATGTTTGTTTTAAATTAAACAAAATTCGTTAATGTCAGAAACAAACCAGAAAGTAAAAAAATAAACCCTATGAAAAAAAACTAACCTGACTAACCAAAATTTACCTTAAGAAAAAAATTAACCCTAACTAAGCAATTAACCTTAATTATTATCACTATCTTCATGGTGTCTTTTGTATGAATTATAGCAAGCTTGTCTTTAAATTCACATGAATACATTTCAGATATCCTACTGTAACAATGAATTATCTTAACTTTTCTACGTTTAACAAATGTAAATTTTCAATTGTGTACTTACCAATAAATTGTCTCATATGTATGAAAATGAACTCATTAAAGGTTGATTGCACACACCTTTGTTGGTTTCTCCATACTCTACCTTCTTCCAGTTCTGGTTCATGGTTTTCCTTTTCGCTTCGTTCTGTTCCATGAACGACTACACTCAATTCTTGATTCTCTTTCTCTCAAAGATCTTCCAAGTCTTTGGCCCTGTCTTCACTCTCAGTAACACTATTCACTTTTTTAGACCAAGCAGTAACACAATTTACATTATCGTCAAAGGAGAGAAAATAAAAACTTGATACTCTGTATTCTACATGAAATCAAAAATTTATTCCTTTTTAGATCATGGAATTTTAGTTAGGCCCGCAAAAACACGTGTCTCCCGCTCATTTTTCCTACTTTTTCTCTTCATTGTCATCTTCCACATGTGAGAAGATAGATGACTCATCACATTCATTTTCACGCTATTTCTAAGTCTCAATGTTCTTTCCTTTTTTCATGCAAAATTTTAGGACTTTCCTCATGACAATTACTGTTAGTAAATTGATTTTATTTAATAGTCAATTTTCTAGTATTTCCAGTTTCACTAGGGTTAGGAACTTTCTTAGAATTCAAATATCCTTCTAATAGTGGTTCCTTTCTTTTAGTAGTTAAAGATGCTTCTGATAATGGAATCACATTATACGTGGCCAAACTTACCCTAGTAAAAAAAAATAACAATCAGGTTCACCATGGTTAGTTGTGCCATGAATTATACACTCAGTGACCCTACCAAAGGTGAACAAACTCAAAGGTTAAAGCCTCTGGTTAAGAATTTCCCAGAGCTTATCAATGTCCATTTTACTTTCCATTACTAGCTCACTTAGACTTTTGTCTCGCAAGTGACTTTCCAACCCAGAACCAGGATGACTATACCGATTCCAGATAAAACCCGAAGATGGCCCTCCTTCTAGTGCCAATTCCTATTGATGACAATGTTAGTCGTACACCAATAGTGTAGATAAATCCTAATAGATAGATTATAGGAACCTATCTTTACTTGAAAGATGGAGCCGAGACAACCTAAATCTTAGGCTAACTCAACTTAATCCCAAGGCTCATTTATGTCAGGTCTTGACCATACTAGGTTTGTGTTAGGGTTCATTGTGAGAATGTTGTTAATCATGAGGGGTAAATGGTATTTTGGGTTCTCAAAGGAATTATAGGGATAGGTAAAACATAATCTCATTCCATTCATTTAAAAACTTCATGAAATTGACAAATTTGCAATAACATTTCATGAACTTCAAATAACTTGCTTTCACTTAAGTAGATTTATCTTTAAGCATTCAAAATATCATGGAATCAAAATATTTGCACTAAAATTTCCATTCATTTATCTCTTTTTGAACATTTTCTGAAATTTAAACATCTATTCTAAAATAAAGCATCAAAAGTACTAAAAAAGTAAAGTTTCTCCTAGGTATTATCCATGCATGCCTCAAGAATTAACCAAACTAGAGCATACCATTCCATACATCACTAGATTGCTTCACAGCTAGGCACATAATGATGTGATATTTTAAAGAGAGGGGGGATTATTTGGCACTGGATAGGGTTTGTATGCACCCTTAAACGGTGCAACACACAGTCTTGTCCAACAAGAACAAAAAATCAGCTAAATTGGCTCTAATATTGATTAGCTTCTATGTGCATATAAGTTTTTAATCTGGAATGGAACAAAAAATAGGAAAAAGAAGAAAACTTAAAGAAGTTTTGGTTCTCTGACATCCACAAATTCTAAACTTAACTTAAAATGAAACATCTCCCAACCTTTTATACAAGCAAGACACTTGGGAAATTCAATCAACATATTAGAGGGAATCCAAGGTATGCATCACGATAAGGCATGTGGAATATGACAATTGGTAGGAGAATTTTTGAAAAATTCAATGGATGTCAACCTTCCTCAACATGTTAATATCTTTTGGGATCTTCATCTTTATATAATTAGGATTTTATCTTGGAACCAAACAAATTTGTCAAATGAAATGTAGGAGCTTCCCATACATTCAAAATGATCAAGTGAACCTTTTGTTCCTACATTTAGGTTTGGACTCAGATGAAACATTCCTGGAAGTGAATCACCCTAGGGCTGAGCACAATCCTTCGTCACATGCGTAATACCAAGATTCTTGGTTTCTCAATATCTGGTGCTTCTTCGTAACAAACTTTGTTCCTGCATGAGCTTCCAGTGTACTACCAAATCTGGTAACACCATCGGATCTGCTTGCAACCCAAGTTTTCCTGACTGTCCATACCTGAATATTGCATCACAATTTGTTCCTCCTATAGGTATAAATTCCACATATTAATCCCTTTTTAAAACATTCATATAACTCTTATGAAAAAAAAAACCATCTTTAATAAATCATCATTTCAAACAAATCATAAATAGCATGCTTTAAAATACATTCTCATGTAATTATCTTTTTAGGTAGGTTACTGGACCTTTTGGATCCCCAAGAAAACCTAAACATTTAACTTTAAACTTAACACTATTACCCGGTACTCTATACCCGATGCTTCAGCTTTTACCAAAATAAATTTTTATCACATCCCGAATTCTACCAGAACCTTCACACTTTCTTGGAACTTCACTCCCGGACTAGAACACTTTACCAAAAACTTTGCATTAACATTTTAACACTTCTAGCCCTTTGGTACCTAGTACTTGGTACACTCGAATCATAAATTACTCCAAAATTTTCCTTTTAACTCTAACTTTCGGTGATCCTTTTCGACTAGCCAACACCTACCATAAGCATTAGTTTCACTTGGGTCCCCAATTCTTATAGTCTTGGGGCATGTTGTGAGACCACACAACAATTATCCCATGGTAATTGTACATCCTAGAAAGAGCTGGAGGCAACACAATTCGATAAGAAACTAAGTTTATTCCCTCAAGAACCTTGAAAGGACCTACGTAGCATGGAGCTAGTTTGGATGACTTTCCAAACTTTAAGGAAATCTTATGAGGTTTAACCCTCAACAACACCTTTTCCTCTACTACAATTTTTTTGGGTACCCACTTAGAATTTTCATATCATTGGCTTCAACTAGCCTTTGCTTAATAATTCCTAATTGATCCTCCATTTTCAATAACATATCTAGCCCAAGACTTATACTATCCTCTAGCTTATCCTAGCATATAAGAGTTCAACACTTTCTACCATACAATTCTTCAAATGGAGCCATCTTGATTACAGAATGATAAGAATTGTTATATGCAAACTCAACCAATGGCAGGTAATCTTCCCACTTGTATTTTTGATCCATGCAATACATCCTTAGTAGATCTTCAAGCACTTGGTTTACTCTTTCAGTTTGTCCATCTATCTCTGGATGATAAGACGAACTTATGTTCAACTTGGTTCCAAGTGAGGAGAACAAGGTTTTCCAAAATATAGATGTCACATGAGCATCCCTATCCAAATTATTTTCTCAAGAATCCCATGCAATCTAAACACCCCTTGAATAAATTTTTGAGCTATGACAAGAGCTCCATCAATTAAGTTTCCTACAATAAAATGTTCCACCTTAGTTAACTTATCCACCACCACTAGTATGGCATTGTGTGTATTCCTTGACATAGGTAGACCTTGCACAAAGTCCATGCTAATGAATTGCCACTTACTTTCAGGAATATCATGTGGATACAAAAATCCCATAGGGTGATGATTTTCTACTTTTACTCTTTGGAACTCTAAGCATCTTGCTACAAATTTAGCAACATCCCCCTTCATACCCTTCTAGAAATATAATGGCTTCACATCCACCATCATCTTTTTCACACCAAGATATCCAGAGTATGGTGCATTGTGAAATTCTTTCCACACCATGTCTCTTAACTCCTCTGAATTAGGTACATATACTCTCCCTTTAAACCTTAGTAATCCATTTGGTTCAAAGTGAAAACCTTCGTACCTTATATCTTGTGGATTATCTATGAGTGCTTGCTTAGCTTGCTCATAGAATTCATCACCCATGGATTCTTGCAACACCTTTCCCTTAAACTCAATTTCAATTGTTACCATAGAGGCAATATGCCTTCTTCGACTTAGGACATCAGCAACTCGATTCTCTTTTCCTTTGATGTAGTTGATGTTGAATTCATAGTTTGATATCAACTCCAACAACCTTCTTTTTCATCCATTTAGATTGGGTTGGGTAAATAAATACTTCAAACTGTGGTGATTGGTCTTCAGTTCAAAAGGCTTTCACATTAGATAGTGTCTCCACATCTGCAATGCATGAACAACTGTTGCTAACTCTAAATCATGGGAGGCATACTTTTTTTCATAGGGCTTCAGCTTCCTAGATTCATAAGCTATGACTTTTCCTTATTGCATCAAAACTCCTAATCCTTCACCTGATGCATTTTTTATGATAAGAAAGTTGCCTTCTAGATCAGGTACCTTTAATATTGATGCAGTAGTGAACTTATCCTTGAGTAGGTCAAATGTTTGTTGACACCTTTCTAACCACTCAAATTTCTTACCCTTTTTCTGTAATGAAGTAATTGGAAAAGCTATCCTAGAAAAAAGTTTGTAACAAAATTTCTATAGTAACCATCCAAACCCATAAAACTTCTAACCTCTGGTACACTTTTGGGAACTAGCCACTCAAGCACCACTTTTATCTTAGCTAGATCAACTACAATCACTTTTTCCAAAATTGTGTGACCCAGATATTGTACTTCCTTCTGAAAGAATGTACACTTAGAGATTTTTCCAAATAGCTTGTGCTCTCTTAACCATTGGAGAACTATCTCTAAATGTTTATAGTGCTCCTCTTCATTCTTGGAATAGATTAGGATATCATCTAGGAAGACTAATACAAACCTATCAAAGAAATCTCTAAAAACATAATTCATCAGGTTCATGAATGTTGTAGGTGCACTCGTAAGTCCAAAGGGTAGGATTGTGAACATGTAATGTCTATATCTAGTCCTGAAAGCAGTTTTGAAACTATCTTCATCTTTGATCCTTAGTTAATGATAATCGGATCACAAATCAATCCTTGAAAACAATGTCGCTCCTCACATCTGATTGAAATGATCATCAATACGTATCAATGTGTACTTATTCTTTATCGAAGCTTTGTTAAGCATCCAATAATCTATACACAAGTGCAATGTACCATCCTTCTTCTTCACGAAGATCACTGGTGCTCCACAGAGTGAAACATTGGGTCTTATGATTCCTTTGGACAACAACTCTTCCATCTATGACTTAAGCTCCATTAATTTTATTGTAGTCATCCTATAAGGTACTTTGAATATAGGTTCTGAACCTAGTACTAGGTAAATAGAGAAATCAAATACTCTCTTCGGAGGCAGTACATGTATTTCTTCTAGAAAGACATCCACAAATTTATGTAAGATGGGATATTTCTCCATATCCATTTCTCTAGATTCCACCACTTCCCCTTCTTCAATCTCCTAAGAAACTTATGATACATGATACATGACTTTATCATAAGGAGTCACTTCCTTGAGTTCTTCTAGTTTATCCATTTTAACTGTTCTGCAGGTGTCAAATGTGGAGAGTATTCTAATGTCAACACAAACCTTAATGAGACGGTTTACATTCAAAGTTTGAAGCAAGTAAAACTACTCTATTCGTAATACAATCAAATCTTTCAAATGCTTATCATTGTCCTCTATTTCTATGGATATATTAAACCATTTGGGCCTCACATTTCTATGGGCACAAAGGTTGTTAAAATGACTACCTAGAAAATGAGATTTGATGCTTAATGTGCAAGCTAAGATGATTTCTATGTGCAAATGTGTGCTGGAATGATTAGTGGTATGCTTCCAAATGAAATAAAATGATGGAAAGGATAATGGATGCAAAGATAAATGAAGGATGATGTTGATGATAGATGAACAAGTGGAGGTGAGTGAGATGATATGAAACTATAGTAAACTATCCATGTTTATGCATATGCTCAAATGAAAACATAAAATAAACTAACCTAAAATGTAACTATGAAGCAATAAGTTAATCTAATATGAGCATGCAAAGTAACACATGATATGAAAACTAAGTATAAGACTCCATGAAAGCTCCAAGCTCCTACAAAAAACTTGCATGGTAACAATACTCAAAGTGTGGATGAAAAATGGCATTATAACACTATTCCAATTTGTTTCTCAAAATAGCATTATAACATTACTCAAAAGGTGGATGATAAATGCTAAGGAAAGATGGTGTATTTATAGGGTTTCTCAAGCATTTTGTGAGGTGGCACCTATCAACGATCTAGATTCGAAGGAGAAATAATAGATAGTGGAGATGAAAGGAATCAGGATGATGTCCCCTTGACCAAGGACAACATTCCATGTGTGTGGAGAGAATCCTTTGACCAATTGGAAGCATGTCAAATGTATGGGATTCCCAAGTGTGTGAAACAAAGACCCATGTGCTCCAAATTTGTTGGAAGTGTGGGGGAATAAAGCCATGTGCTTTTTCTCATTGGTGGAAGTGTGTGAGGATAATTCTAATTAATAATTAGGATTATTTATTTTCATGTGACCTTTATGAGGTGGCACACGAAAAGTTGTAGAAATGTGCTCTAATTCTTAATTAGGATTAAGGAAGGTTAATTAAATAAAAACGTTTAGGGTATTTTTTTTATTTAATTATTTAGAAGAATGTGATTTAGGAGAATTAAAAGGAAAGTGAACAATATAAATAAAGTAAGACCTTATTTATATGTAGTTGAAGTATTAATCAAATAGCTTATATTTAATTAATTGAATATGAAGACCATTTTTGGGTGTATACATTTTTCCCCTCTTTGAAGTAATGTGTTTACATGTTGCTTCAAATAAAATTTTGATGTTGATGCTCAAAAACGATTTTGATGCCCCAAACGATGCCAGATTTCGATGCTCCAGACCATGCCCCAGACTTTTGAATTTCAGGTATTCACAGATATATGCCCCCTCGAGAGAAAAAATGGTGAATGTGTGGATGTTAAAATGAAATGGTAGAATGATGTGATGGTGTTATGATGATTATGACAATGATCCAACATTGATTCAGTGAGATTTTGATGTCGGAGACAATTTATCTCTCGAAAGGTCATTGCAAGCTCTTTCTTTGAATAGTGGTGATTAATTACCCCTTCTTTTTGGTAAAAATGGGAAATAAATCCCACCATAATTACTTCCATTTTACCCCTAAAAGGTAAAAAGTGGTAAAATGGGATTCATTTGCACATTTAGAGTTTGGAGAAGTTGAAGATTGGAGAGCTTAGAGAAAGATGGTGATCCCATACCATAAGCATCATTTCGAGCATCTTCGCCAACCTGGTTAGCCTGCTACCTCTAGACCTACGGTACACTTTACGAGAAACCTCTTTGTTAGTCATTTTCTTGAATTTTAATGGTATTTAGAATGTCGTAGATAGATGTTGTAGCTTATTGGATTTCATTTATGCACTTTTAGGTGATTTTTTTGTTGTTTTTGAGTGTTTTTGAGCATGTTTAAGAGTTTTAGCGCCTTTGGGGTCCCAAATGGAGCCTCGTGTAAGCTTGAAATTCAAGTTTTCAAGTTTTTTAAGAGTTTTGGCACCTTTGGGTTCCCAAATGGCGTCTCTTGCAAGGTTGAAATTGATGTTTTTGAGTCATTTAAGAGTTTTGGCACCTTTGGGGTCCCAAATGGCACCTCTTGCAAGGGTGATGTTTGCAAGATGTCCTTGAAGCCTAGGATTCATCGGTTTGTCATGTTTTTGATTGATTTCAATCAGATTGTGGTATGTGTAGTGTTTGATTAATGTTTTGTGTGATGATTTGATCTCATGATAGGCAAGAATCAAATGATAGAACTAGTGTTGTATTGTCTTCATGATAGGTGAAGAACGACAATAGGATTGATAGCATATCATCCTCATGATAGGCGAGGAATGATGGTTTGATTGATAGGATATCATCCTCATGATAGGAGAGGAATGATGGCATGATTGATAGTAGATCATCCTCATGATAAGCGAGGAACAATGGTAGGATTGATAACAGATCATCCTCATGATAGGCGAGGAACGATGGTAGGATTGATAGCAGATCATCCTCATGATAGGTGAGGAACGATGGTAGGATTGATAGCAGATCATCCCCATGATAGGCAAGGAACGATGGTAGGATTGATAGCAGATCGTCCTCATGATAGGTGAGGAACAATGGGTTGATTGATTGAGATGTTGATTGTTCTGATTGATTTGATTGTCTTGATTGAACCTAATTTGATTAACTGCACATTACCTTGAATAACTGATAGTCTTGATTGAACATGACATTGATCGACTAATTTGTGTTCATTATTAGGGAGATGGAGATGTACTCCAGTCTTGGGAGCAATTCTCGAAGACCTAGAACATGGTCCACCGATTGTCCTCAGCTGACCTAGAGATTATTTCTTGTTGTGGGTTGACTTCCTTATTAGATATTCCACAATATAGAATCAACTGAGGTTTACTGACATCATTGGTAGAGAGATGGCATAGTGATCATAATATGTTTCATTTTTTGATTGGAGAAATGACCGTGACTCTAGAGGATTTCTATTGTATTCTATGGATCTTAGTGATGGGAGAGATAGTAGTGTATGATAAGATAGAGTGGGGTGGGACAACTGCATTGCAGAGATTATGTTGAGATGATCATGTTATGGGCCCATGGATGCCTTGGACATAAATGATTAGCAGATATGATTCTTTTCTATGTGTACTTTCTAGATTTATTGGTGGATTCCTTTGTCTTGCTCGTAGGTCAAAGGGATTTTCAGTAGGTTGGGGTCATGTGCTATCGCGAATGACACTTGATGGTACCAGGTATTCTTAGGGCTCATGTATGTTAGCCCACTTATATCAATATTTGCATGAGGTTTTTTATTAGGGGGCGACATGCTTGTCATGTGGTGTCACATTATTGCAGACCTGGGCATGGGAGCATATAGCCATCACTCGGCCCATGGGAGAGAGATACCGACCACTAGGGAGACCCTATGTTTTCAGTTATAGTGGCCCACATGTCTAGAATAAGATAGGAAAGGTTGCCTATTGGAGGCATGTTCTAGATGATTTAGAGACTGTCACATGGTGGTCATACTTGGATTGTGAGCAGTGTCCAAAGGATCAGCTAGAGATGCCCTTTATGTTGTTATCTCGCTATCTGATTGGGCAAAAACATGTTGTGCTTGAGTGCTACTTGTATTTGTGAGTATGTTGACAATTTGGACAGGTTCAAGGGATTCCCCTGGGAGTTGCCCATTATGCATGGCGATGACAAGATGTGTTAGAGTGGGGCCCTTGTGTATCATATGAGGCAGCTTGTATAGAGTACTATACCTTGACCCCAGGTTTATGGGATTATGTTCCGTATATTACAGATGTCAAGATGACTAAGGATTATTCAGATTTCTTCCACACACATCCATTTCCTAAATTTACTCATCTAGAGGAGCCAGTACCACCAGTTGATGGAGAGGGAGGAGATGGTGAGGGTGGGGTTGATGGTGGGGAGGGGGTTTTGTAGAGGTGATGATGGTGGTGCAAAGGGTGGTTTCAGAGGTGATGGTGCTGCAGAGGGTAGTGGGGAGAGTGATGGTGGAGTAGTGGGTGGTGGGGAGAGTGATGATGGTGTAGATGACAGTCATCCATTGGATTTTACAGTTTTGAGGCGTAGGAAGAGTGTTACCGTAGCTCAGGCAATGCTTCCCAGGATTTGGATTGGGATACTCTCTCATCAGTAGTCATCACTTATAATAGCTTTGTAGGCAGAGGTTCAGTCATTTCAGAGTGAGATAGCACAGGCTCGAGCATAGATTAGGTCCCTTCAGGATGAGTTAGGGTAGTGTTGGGAACAAATTGATATTTTGATGACTGATAGAGGGACAGATGGGCAACAAATATAGCAGTTGCAGGCACATATGATCATACTTACTTCGGAGAGGGATTCCTTTAGACACTAGATAGAGTAGGTTGAGGCCATTTCTGAGAGGATATAGCAGATGACACCATCTGCAGGTACATCAGATTTCTTCAGAGAGATCTGACACATTTCCCAAGAGTTACAATTTTATAGAGGTAAATATCATGAGTTGGTTCCTCCTAAGTGATGTGACTTTTGTACATTCTCGTTCTGGCAGATCTCATTCTCAGACTATGAGCATGGGTGTCACACATCCATTTCCTAGAGATAGGAGAGATCCAAGTGCAGGTCCGTCAAGTAGAGGAGGTACTAGTTCCATGAGAGCAACAACATCTAGTGGGAGCTCGACATAGCATTTTGTGATGTTCCTTGGACATTGTGTATACACCTTTTGTGAGATTGAGGATGTGTTTCCCATGATATAGTGCCCTTTTGGATTTTGATGTATCTCATCCTACTTTTGGATATCCTTGTACATGTGGACATTATGACATTTTTGATGATATATGATATGTAGCGGTGATTATGATCTAAATGTTGATATGCATTTGATTTCACTGTTATGATATGCAATGTTGTGAATTTATTTAATTTCTATGTGATAATAATGATTAGGAAATGTGATGAATGTATTTTGATTATGCAATGCAATGTGATTTTATTATGCTTATGTAATGCGATGTGATGATTAGGATTATGCAATGCAATGTGATGATTATGCAATGTGATGCGATGATTATGATTAAGCAATGTAATGTGATGATTATGATGTGTAATGCAAATTATTGAATGTGCATGACCTCAAATGTTCAAGGCCTTAAGCTTGAATAAGTGAGTATTTCCAACTTCCAAAAGTTGTGGGAAGACTACAATAGATTGATCTTTTAAGATTCATAACTTTGACATATTTCCCAACTTTCTTGGAAATCTGAAGAGACTCACTTATTCAAGTGTAGTGGATGACATGATTTTGATGTTGGAAATGATATGCAATGTATGCCCTTTTTTATTTTCTTTCGTATTTTCTAATGCAAATATTATGATGGAATGCATGAATGAGATGAGAATGTTTTCTAAGATATGCAAATGACGATGCAACTAAATAAGAATGATGTGTTTTTGGTTAATGTCCAGTGTACTCAATCCATTAATAATAGAGATGACACCCTTGTGAAATTGTTTCAACATTGAAAAACCCCATAAATACACATGCAATACTAACATGAATGCAGTCTAACTTAACTATGCAAATCTCATTTTCAAAAGTTTCCATTTATATTAACCAAATTTTCATGATTTTTATCATCATTGGGCCTTTAAAATGTTGGAAGTGAGTACAAGCATCGATGGCATATTTTAGACCAAGATGACCTGAGTACTACTTCCATGATGTTTTAAAATTGCAAGTTAACACAAGCATCTAAGTATAATTAAACTAAGATGACCTGAGCATCACTTGCATAAACATAAAAGAGTTAATCTTTTTCCTATGCAAATTCAGAACATCATCAGTGATACTTTGTAGCGCACATCTCATGACAACTTGCATAGTAATAATGATAAACTCACAGACAACAGACAATGAAAAAATCATACTCCTTCCTTGCTCCTCTAGTTTGATACATCATAGAGGAATCGAGAGATATGATATCAAAAATCAAAGTAGAACAATTTGAACTTTCGTGTTTAACGTGATAAACCCTTGACTCAGCAAGATCATCATTCATTTGAAGTTTGTGTTTATAACTTTGGTCTGAAAACTATTTTCCTATTGGTTCAAGCTCAAAGTTTATTTTCCCCTAGTGAGTGCAGGAATTTTCCCCCAGTCTAGGGTGAGACACAACCACGATGACCAATACCTAACCTAAAGATCTATCCTAGGGGCCTCGGGGGCTGACCAATAGATTAGCCTTGCCTATGTTATACATGTAGACACCACGTAGTTCGACTGATGACACGACCAAGATTTACAAGACGAAAATATGAACATAATGGACACCTAAAAGACTGACCTAAATGTCTCAAGGGACAATCAAATATCACCCTTGCCTATGTTCAAATAACAACCATGTTTTTGACTTTTTGACTTTTTGACCTGTTTTTGGATTTTGACATGTTTTGAATGTTTTTGGATTTTGATATGTTTTGAATATTTTTGGATTTTTGATATGTTTTGAATGTTTTTGGATTTTTGATTTTTTGGCCTTGATAATGTACAATAATCCAATCCAATGTAGGACATTCCCCCAATGTGATGTGATAAGACAAACTGATTTTTAGAATGGGCCAAGTAATGCTAGGGGATGCCATGATACAAACACTGGATCAAGCTATGATGCAAACATGGAAGTGTGACAAATGCAGAGATGGAAGCATGATGAATGAACGCTGCAGAGCAAGTCACATAGCCCAAGATAGATGGATGAATGATATGATATGACCGATTGAAGGAACAAGATGCCCCACAATAGAGATAATGCAACCATGGATAAATGAAAGATTCACTGCAAAACATGTCACACAAGCAACATATCTTTTGTCAAAAGATGATAATGGTTGATTGATTAAGATGCTAGGAATGATTGATTCCATAAGGCATGGTGATGATAAGTACTTAGGATCACTGATTTCCTCTAATTATGATAAGATTGATGATTGTTGATGATTGATTGACAAAAGATATGAGGATTGGATAATGTTTTATAGTTAGGATCAAATATGATTTGCATGATAAGATTCAAGGTTGCAAAGGGACATGATGACATGGATTTTGATAAGCTAGGAGATATGGAATGGAAGAAAGCAAGGAAAATTATAATGAATGGGATGATCAAAATCAACTAGATAAGATATAGACACAAGGACCAAGTACTTTTTTCCCATTCCTCATCAAGACCAAGGACAAGAATAAATGATGTATTTAGAAAGAAATGATGGGATATGGATAAGGTGAAGGATATGGTATGAAAGATATGGATAACGCGTATAGGATAAGATACATGATGTTCAAGAAGATCCTTAAATTTGTCAAGATCAAAGGTGGAAAAGTAAGGAATGAGCATAAAAGGGATAATGACCATGAATGATAAGATGGATGAAACTTGTCCCTAAGTGTAGAGTGCAAGAGGAATATGGAAGATAGGATATGGATGATAGGAAGATGGAAGAAGGACTTAAGCACCAAGTTTCACAACCAAATATCTCTCGAATACATGCTCTAATAAACCATGGTAATGGGAAATTGGACTCCTAAATGTTGGAAGATTTAGGGTATGATGGGATAATGGATAGGAGGTTGAAAGGTTTTTTTATGGATAGATGGAAAGGATGGAAAGATCAACATTGGCACAGACCTTTAAGGGTGATGAAGTGATGGAGGAAAAATGGATTTGGAAGGTGATAGGATTTTATATGGAAGATTGGAGGAAGCTTTTGGATTAAAAAATTTGAGTCTCAATTTAAATTTCATTGCTTCTATGAGACTTTTTGGAATCCAGATAATTTTTGACTTTGATATTTCCTTTGTGGGCCATTGTGGCCTTTGATATTTTTCTCTTTGATTATAGACCTTTGTGGTCTTAAAAAAAATTATTTTTGCTTTGATGGGCCTTTGTGGCTTTTTTTATTTTTCCTTTGATTTTGGATCAAATTTTCTTTTATTTTTGCATGCCTCTTTGAGGAGACATGTTGATCCTTTGACACATGTGAGTTTTGATATGGAAGATTTTGACATTTGGCACCCAAATTGCTTCCAAGAGAATTAGGAGAGATGGATAGAGATGAATTGTATGGAGGTATCATGGATGATTTGTTGGTGGTAGAATTTTGAAAGGGAATCAAGGATGTGTGCCTTTGTTGTTCTTGAGGAATAGGATATGGACCTAGGATAGATAGAAGGTTTGATGAACTAGGATGAGGACCTAGGATAGATGGAAGGTTTGGTGCATTAGGATGAGGACTTGAGATAGATGGTAGGTTTGATGGACTAGGAAACTTAGGTGTATAACCAAGGCCATGGTAATATGGGTTTTCTTGAGCAAAAAGGGGTTCTAGGATACCTTGTTCATGAAGGCCTAATCCTTTGCCTTTGTAATTCATACTTTGAAACATTTGTTTACCAATGGGATATGTGTTGTTTGTGAAACAAGATGCAAGTCCATTTTGGGGAGGATATGATATGGATGAAAGGATAGGTGTTGGAAGTAAACCGGAGTGGATGAAGGTGGAGGACCCAATTTGTAGGTGTGGGATTCATGGATAGCTTGCATAGGTATGCTAGGATCTTGACATGGGGATGATGGGGTACTTTTATCTTAACTTGGAAGAGGATCACGAGGTGTAGAAGATGAAGTAGATTGATCTTTATTAGGCACGCAATCATCATGTGGTGGTATGCAAGGTATATCTTGATCTTGAGAAGGATGAACATCCTCATGGAATGAAGGGATATCCTCGAATAGAAGTATATCTTGATCAACAAGTGATAGGACATCATTAGATAGGATGGAAAAATTATCATGCTCCTGGGATGCAATGGAATCATGGGATGATATGGATTCATTAGATGGGGTGGAAGAAGGACTTGGAAAGATACTTTTCTCTTGAGATGGAAGGGAGTCATCACAGATGAAAAGTGAGAGGGGATCATCATAGAATTCTTGAGAGATTCGGTCTTGTTCAAAGATTGGAAGAACTTGTGGAGTTTTGGTATCATTGGATGGAATGGAAAGAATTATTTGATCTCGAGGTGTAGAGGGGTCTATGATAGCATGGTTTAGACTGAGAGATTGACATGAATCATTGCATGTAGAAGGTATGATAGAAGAAGGTGGTTGTATGGAATCGTTGACTTGGGTGAAAGAATCCTGAGATTAATTTTGGCTTATGGGAGATGATGCTAGATGCATGACATGGTAAGATTATTCAATATCATTTGTGTTTGGGGACTGAGATTTGGGCTTCTCATTTAGCTTTTTCAAAAATTCAAAGACATTGAACTTGGATAGTGTAGTTGTTGGTGGGGAAGGTGTCATGTCCATATTTCTATCAGATGGATAGGAATAGATGTGTGGCAGCAAATGTCTTTATGTGGTTGTTTCCCCTTGCATATCCCAGATTTTTTGTTGAAGATTTTTCATTTGATGAGCTAAAGCATTCAATTGATCCTCATCTATTTCAGCCATGGTGGTTTGGATTTCACTATTTTGAGGTTCAATGTTGGGAATTTCAATGTTGGGAGTTTCGATATCAAAAGTTTCACTACTCGAACTTCCTATGTTTTATGTTTCAAAGTTGGGTGTTCCAAGTTCCTTGTCCTTGAGTCTTCTCTTTTGTGATCTCGTTTGGACGAGCATACAAGTGTTATGATTTAGACTAGGTTGTGATCTAAGTTTGAAATAGTTCCAAGGATTACAACTAAGTCAAATAGAATGACAAATTCTATTGATTAGACTAAGTTTGATCTGATTGCATGACATAGTTTCATGATTAAAGGATGACAAATCTTGAAGATGAAACTAGGTTGTACAAGCAAAGATGTGATGGATATTGATGATTTAGGCACCTTAAAATGTTTAGATCTAGGTTTAGTTTGAAAAGTTCCACTTGTATAGGTCTGTTTCGACATGTTTAGACTTCTAAGGTATCTAAGGAACGATCTTGGACTCAGATTTTTGATTCAAGAGGTGTAATTAAGGTACTCAAAATGTTGGAAAAGTCTTGGATTTTGACAATAGTACATCATGTATAACTCTAGATTGTTCTTACAAGCTTTCTTGTAAAAATTGAAGGTTAACCTTTCTCTAAAGTCGTAGAGCATAGACAAACATTTTTGATGATGTTTTGGACTAAGAGATTTGATATTTGGTTTTCTAATCTTGACCTTTCATGAAATCATCATGTAAACCACATATTCTGACTCTGTTTTTCCTAAGGAAAGGTTGAACACTGTTGAAAAGACTGATTTTCTGAAGATGGATGGACCTAAGTTACTGACTTGACTACCTCAATGAATGTAGTTTTGAATCAAGGTTTTCACTTTCAAAATGTAACATTTTTTATTGTGTTTTGTTTGAGTTTCGTTTTGAAGACACATCAACTAGAATATACACTCCTAAGGCTGTGTAAGACTGTATTCTTTTAGATTCCATGCGGGTTTTACCCCAACCACACTATCTTTAGCGGATGAATTCAAAAGCTTGGTTGCACGGGCTCCCCCTTATAGTGCATTCTCTTCTCAAGCCAACCAAGCTTCCAGTCCCCATGAAACTCCCATGGTGAACCGATCACCTCTACTAAAAACTGTGAGAATGGGGATGCCTTGGCAACGACCGTTGGTGCACCAAAGAATAGATAAAGGATTTTGGAAAATATACAAGAAGGGTTTTAATGTAGGCATTTCGTTCATGGGGGATAATCCATGTGACGAGAGTCCCTTTTGATCCATCTCGTTAGAATTATCCTCGTGATACTTGAACTTTCCTCAAGTATCCACATTTATATCCCAGTTGGAAGTCGGTTGGCTTTAGCATGTTACTGGTTGGGTCGTTCCCTTAGGTGATTACTTTTTCCCACAAGGTAGGCCCTCTAGGATAAACAAAAGCAAGAAAGTATACCCATAGTTTGATCTATCTTTATTTCACATGAATAAAGAGAGAAATCATGTCATATACTCCACTTATACTCACACATAAACAAGAATGGGTCTAGCTTTTTCAATCACCCAGTTAAGGGGAGAGCATATTCCTACCATCCATCACATACAAAAGACATGGTGTTCATTAACCTGTTAATTAATCTATGTTCCTAACTTAACCAAAAGGAAACATGATGTTCATTATCCCTTTACTTAAGATGTGTTCCTATCTTAACCAAAGGAAACAAGTAAATAATGTCCAACCCCTGCAATATGTTAGTAGTTTATGTTTTGAGTCTTTGATAGTGAATCCGGGAAAACCTACAAATGCACAACACAAAATGTGAGTTTTTGATTTTGGTGACAAACTACAAGAGGTGCCAAAACGGAGACAAGAGGTGCCAAAACTCCAAAAATAGTGCAAAATGGTCTCAAAACAAGTGAAAATGGTCCCGAAACAAGTTGCAAGAGGCGCCAAAACTCTAACAAGAGGTGCCAAAATAGGTGCAAGAGGCGCCAAAACTCTAAAAGTGGCCCAGAATAGTCCCGGAACAAGTGAAAACAGTCTTAGAACAACTTGCAAGAGGTGCCAAAACTCTAACAAGAGGCGCCAAAATAGGTGCAAGAGGCGCCAAAACTCTAAAAGTGGCCCAAAATGGTCCCAGAACAGGTGAAAATAGTCTTGGGACAACTTGCAAGAGGTTCCAAAACAGGTACAAGAGGCACCAAAACTCTAAGAACAAGCCAGAATGGTCTCAAAACAGCTAAAAATGGTCTCTGCACTGCTTGTAAGAGGCGCCAAAACTCTAAAAACAGTCCCAAAAATGCCTCAAAACAACTCAGAATTGCCTCCAAACCGCAACAAAGTGTTCTCAAGTCATAAACCTTGAACCTACAATCATGAAACCATAAAAAATGTTAGCAATAAGTGAGGAAAAGGCCCCATGGTGGGTGCCATTTTGTGTGTGTGTCGAATGTGGAGATTATTCTAATGTCAACACAAACCTTAATGAGACGGTTTACATTCAAAGTTTGAAGCAAGTAAAACTACTCTATTCATAATACAATCAAATCTTTCAAATATGTATCATTGTCCTCTATTTCTAGGGATTTATTAAACTGTTTGGCCCTCAAATTTCTATGGGCACAAAGGTTGTTAAAATGACTACTTAGAAAATGAGATTTGATGCTTAATGTGCAAGCTAAGATGATTTCTATGTGCAAATGTGTGTTGGAATGATTAGTGGTATGCTTCTAAATGAAACAAAATGATGGAAAGGATAATGGATGCAAAGATAAATGAAGGATGATGTTGATGATATATGAACAAGCGGAGATGAGTTATGCTCAAATGAAAACATAAAACAAACTAACCTAAAATGTAACTATGAAGCAATAAGTTAATCTAATATGAGAATGCAAAGTAACACATGATATGAAAACTAAGTATAAGACTCCATGAAAGCTCCAAGCTCCTATGAAAAACCTACATGGTAACAATACTCAAAGTGTGGATGAAAAATGGCATTATAACACTATTCCAATTTGTTTCTCAAAATAGCATTATAACATTACTCAAAAGGTGGATGATAAATTCTAAGGAAAGAGGGTGTATTTATAGGGTTTCTCAAGCATTTTGTGAGGTGGCACCTATCAACGATCTAGATTCGAAGGAGAAATAATAAACGGTGGAGATGAAAGGAATCAGGATGATGTCCCCTTGACCAAGGACAACATGCCATGTGTGGAGAGAATCCTTTGACCAATTGGAAGCATGCCAAATGTATGGGATTCCCAAGTGTGTGAAACAAAGACCCATGTGCTCCAAATTTGTTGGAAGTGTGGGGGAATAAAACCATGTGCTTTTTCTCATTGGTGGAAGTGTGTGAGGATAATTCTAATTAATAATTAGGCTTATTTATTTTCATGTGACATTTATGAGGAGGCACACAAAAAGTTGTAGAAATGTGCTCTAATTATTAATCAGGATTAAGGAAGGTTAATTAAATAAACACATTTAGGGTAATTTTTTTATTTAATTATTTAGAAGAATGTGATTTAGGAGACTTAAAAGGAAAGTGAACAATATAAATAAAGTAAGAGCTTATTTATATGTAGTTGAAGTATTAATCAAATAGGTTATATTTAATTAATTGAATATGATGACCATTTTTGGGTGTATACACCACAAAGAGTTGGCATCCTTTCTTTTTCTCCCTATGCATTTGCACAACCGAAATATGTCGTAGTTTCACTTCTCTAGGTGTTCCTTGAAAAGACACTGGATTACCTAGATCATTTAGACATTCTATGGGTTTAGCATGGAAATCCACTTTAGCTTTATGCTTCCATAGCCAATTCATTCCTAAGATAACACCATAAGAACCTAAGGGTGCTATGTACAAGTTTACTTCCATTGAGAAACTTGTAAGTTCAACCCTTTCCTTAAATAAACATCGGTTCATTGTTACTCTTGCCTAGTTTGCATAATCTACAACCCAAGATTTTTCCATAAAACTAGCCTTCCTAGAAATATGATTAGCTACTCTAGGTGAATTTTTTTTTTATGTGGCTCCAGTATCAATAAGTATGGTAATAGGTAAACCAAACAAAGTACCTATAGTTTCCATCAGGGTGATTTAGTATTCAACTTGTCGATTGTCCACTACTACATAGATCTTTTGTTGAAACACAACCCATTGAGGAGGAAGTGAATTACCATGTGGCTGTGAACTTGATGGTTTGTTACGATATTGATTAGAAAAATGATCCCCACCACATGTAAAACATCCTTTTACTAGTCCTATCCTTTTTACTAGCCTTTCAAAATTACCACCATTCCCTCTAGCTTTGCTATAGTTACTACTATTGAAATTGTTGAAGCTGTTTCCTTGACAATCCTTCGTCAGCTAATTCCAATATTGTGGAATCCCTTGTCTCCTTTGCTTTGAAATTCCTATCCCTCATTAAAATTCTTGGGAGCTTGATTAAATTGAAACCCTCCAAACTTCTTTCAATTCCTCTCTTAGTAATTTGAGATGGCTTTGAGCTTCTACTCTTGCTTTATTTCCTTCTCATATACTAGGGTATGTGCAGGATCATCATGGAAAAAAGAGGCCCTTAAGTGGCAATGAAAATTCAGAAAATCAGAGTTAGGCAACTTGACATAAAAATTTGAATAAGTTATCTATATTATTTCAAAAATATGTAACAATAGAATCTGTGGAAAATTGAATGTAGTTTCTAAACTACTAGGTTTTTTAAAAAAGTCTATTTGGTGAAAATTTAAAATTTCAATCGGTAGTACTTCAATTTAGGGAAAAATAAGAAGTAGGTGTCTTGTCTGACACCTAACCACAATAAAATGATAATATTTTTTTTAAAATTTTAGATATAAGTAGAGGACTCATGTCTGGATGTGGCCTTATAACTTTTTTGTGTAATTTTTCAAGTAAATAATTAATTATGAATTTTTAGTACAAATTTTAAAAATATAAAACTTCATTAGTAATGGAAGCCACCTTAACTTGGTCAAAAATTCACATGAAATTCTTTTTTTTTTTAATCTTATAGTATGTAGGCATAGAATGTGATGCATGTTTTGGATTCAAAATGTGATACCATTTGAGGTATGAATATTTTTCGAAATCAGCTTTATTAATCCCGAGGGACTTTAATTAAGTAATTCCTAAAAGAAAATGAATAATAATAATTTATTAAATTCAAAGTAAAGCATAATTTATATTGGTGGAAAGTTGAAAGTCTCCTCTAAAACCCTTTTTTGTTTCATCAATTTTGGCTAAAAAGGTAAAATTGACCACATGAAGTGAAGCCTAGAAAATCCAAGGTAAATTGTTAAACACATTTTTTGCGTTTACTTCTTAGGATTGGCATGTCCAAGCCAAATTCCAAAGCAAGCCTGAGGCTAATCACTAGGCAATAAATTCTTTGTCAGAAATATCGGATATCTATTTCAAATTGGATATCCATTTTGAATCGGATATCTGTTTTGAATCGGATATCCAATTTGAATCGGATATCTAATTTGGTTTATATATGATTTTAAAAAATGTTTTATACTTTATAATATATGATTTAGAAAATGAAATAAATATTTTATAGTTTATTTTAATATATCTAGTTTAGAATATACAATATAGTTTATAATTTAATATATAATATACAATTTGTGATAGTCTCTTATAGAATTATATAATATATAATATATATTATATTATTATGTATAATATTTAAATATTATTTATATATTTTAGTTAATGTGTATATATATATATAAATCTTGTTCTTGTCCCTGACAAATTGTTTATCTGGGTGATGTGATGGTGTTATTATTGAGTCTTGAGTGAGCTAGGGCACCTGAGCCCTAGCTTGTAGACTGGATTTTCTATGCGCAGGGTCTTTGCATGCTCGCGGGGGGTCAAGGGGACCAGGCTTTCATATTGGCTTTCTTTTCTTGTCTTTAGGTGCTATGTAATTTTCCTCTGGTGTTGCGTTGTGTGTAGCTTTTGTGGGTTCCAAATGGGGCATATTCTCTTTATTCTAAGCATCCTTTGGTCTGTGCTTGGTGCATGCTTGGGGAGGGGCATTTTTCTTCCTTTATGTTGCTAATTCTTGTGTTGGTGCACCCGTTCTGGGCTCTTGTTTTGGTTTTGGCCTGGTAAGCGGGGGGCTGCAAGAGCCCTCATATTATTGATATAAATGGCTGCTCATGTGTCTTTAGATATGGCGGGTCTTGATTCTGCTTCGGTTGGGGTGAATGCTAGAACTCAAAATTCTTTTAGATCGGGTGGGGTTTGAAATGGTGCCCTTAAACTTCAAAAGGTGAATGGATGTTTGGAGAGGACTCAAGAACGACCAGTTTTAGTAATGTAATCAGAATCAGTAGCTGAAGATATCGATTACTATTGCAACCACGTTTTGATTTGTAAGTTCTTGGGGATGAGGGTTTCTCTAGCATTTCTTGATAATTAGATTCATAAGACATGGAACCCAGAAGGTGAGTTTGATATTCTAATGGCTACAAATAACTTCTTTATGGTAGATTTCTCATGTGTTTCTGATTGAAACAGGGCTTTTGAAGGTGGTCCGTACTCCTATAATCAGGTGGGTCTTTTCATCAAACCATGGCATGTTGGCTTTAACTCTGCAGAGGAATTAACTTCTAGAGTCCTAGTTTGGGTTCGTCTACCTCGGCTGCCACTAGAATGTTGGAGAAGTGATATACTGCAATCGATTGTGTTGTTGCTAGGAAGACCTATTGGTCCTTCTCAATAGACTCTAAATAAGAGAATTTTTTCTTATGCTAGGGTTTGTGTTGAAATTGATTTGAGTAAGCCATTACCAAATTCTATTGATATGATTGTTGGATCTTGCTCCTAGACTCAACCATTAGACTACGAGATGCTACCTTTTAGGTGTCGAGTATGTCATGAATATGGGCATCTCCAACAGAGGTGTCCCCGTGCTCTAGGTGCTTTTGGTACAAGTAATGCTTCTTCTCAACCCTCTTGGAATGCAGATAAGGGTAAAGCACCCATGCAGGAAGGGGGGCTGATAAGGAGGGATTTATCCTGGTTAAGACTCAAAATCATAATCAAGGCCAAAAGAGATCATTTAAAGATAGGCAGGAGGAAGAGACTCTCAACAGGTTTGAGGCACTTGAATATTTAGCCCAAGAGGAGGATTTTCAAGAAGTTCTATAGAGATCAGTGAATATTTTAGCTGAGGAGGTGCCTAGAGTTCAGTCTACTAGGCCTCCAAGTTTGAATCAGATTGGAGTATAGGGTGCTCATATAGCTACTATTGAATCTTCTCCAGACCTTGCTTTGGCTATGACTGATTTGGTGATGGAGGCATCTAGTGGGCCTGCTAACATTGGTGGAGTTCTCCCTGAGATGCAAGGTGCTTCTGATCTAGGTAAACATAAGACTCACTCCCCTAGTTTAGGTCAGCATCAAAAAAATTTCAAGGGGCTCTTGAGAAACCTCTTAAGGTGGGTAGAAAGAAGGATCAGGAAAAAGTCAAGCTAACTGGTGAGATGTTGGTAGAGTCAGGTTTGGTGAGGACTATTGATACTCACTTCTCCCAACCTCCTCGATGATTGTGCTTTCTTGGAATGTGCAGGGTATGAATAACATCCCTAGACAAAAGGCTATTCGAGATTTGATTTGGTCTCATTCTCCTGATGTGGTTTTCTTATAGGAAACTAAGTTGTTTGTTGATAGTATGTTGGCAGTGGTTTCTAAGATTTGGGGTCGAGGTCAATGCCAATGTGTTGGGGCATCTAGTAATTCTGGTGGGGTGGCTTGTTTGTGGGACCCACATAGAGTTAGACCTATTTGGTGGTTCTCTTGTAGAGGTTTGATTTCTTGTGTTGCTTCTCATCTTGAGTTAGGGGAGAGAGTTCTCTTCTCGAACTTGTATGCACTGACTGACTTTCAGGGTAAGGTTTTGTTATGGGATCATGTGCAATATGTGAGGTCATTGGATGTATACCTTCCTTGGATTCTGGTTGGGGATCTTAATGCTGTCACATCTTTAGAGGAGAAGAGGGGTGGTAATGTTTGTCTGGATTCTGCTTTGACTCTCTTGAAGGATAATAGTGCACTCTTGAACTTGGTTGACATCAAGCTGGGTAATGGGTTATTTACTTGGAGTAATAGAAGATGTGGGGAAGCGGCTATTTTTGAAAGATTAGATAGACTCCTGGTTTCTAGTTTTTGGATGGGGGATAGGTAAGTGACTAGCTCTGAGATTTTGGATGGCAGGGGTTTTGATCATTGGCCAATCAAACTTACTGCTACATTACCCTGACAAGGTATAAACTAGTCTTTTAAGTTTCAGCTTATGTGGCTCAAGGATGATTCTCTTCATGACTTAGTTCTTGGATGGTGGAGTTTTGGGAAGCTGACACATGGGACTACTATGTACTCCTTCTTGAAGTAGCTCCAGTTTGTGAAGTATAAGTTGAAGGATTGGAATAGGCAGCACTTTGGTAATCTCTTTCAAGAAAATAAAAATGCTCAGTCTCAATTGGATTCAATTACCCAACAGATTCGAGACCAAGGTTTCACAGAGGAGCTTGGATTGCTTGAAGCTACTGTGGTGAAGGATGTGGAAGAATGGAACTTAAGGCAGGAGATTTTTTGGAAATAGAAATCCAGAATTGAGTGGCTCCAAGTTGGAGATAGAAATACTTCCTTCTTCCACAACTTTTTTAAGGATAGAAAGCAAGGTAATGTTATCTCCTCTTTAGTGTTGAAGAATGGAGAGATTTTTTCATCTTCTACATCTATTTCTACTGAGTCTATCCGTTTCTTCTTTTTGTTTTTGTCTGAGGACTCCCCTTCTGCAGAGGATGATGAAGCTTTGATCCTGGGTAGCATATCGCCTTTGGTTACTAGAGAAATGAATGAATCTTTGCTCAGTCCTATCCCTTTATCTGAGATTGAAGCAGTTGTTTTTCAGATGAAAAGAGGAAAAGCCCCAGGGCCTGATGGATTTCCGGCTGAATTCTTCTAGGAGTTTTGGGAAGTGATTAAATTGGATCTTCTAGTGGTTGTTCAAGAATCTCTCTTGAACAAACAAATGTTGAGATCTATGAATGCTACTTTTTTAACCCTCATACCAAAGAAGGTGGGGGATAATGCTTTGGATAATTTTAGGCCCATTGCTTTGTGTAATGTGGTGTATAAAATGATTACAAAGCTGATTGTTGAGCAGTTGAAACCTTGGTTAGGTAGACTAATCTTAGAAGAACAAGGGGGTTTTGTTGCTGGTAGACAAATTTTGGATGGTGTAATTATTGTTGCCAAGACCATTCATTCTATGGCGAGCTCTAAAGAGAAAGCCATGTTCATCAAGTTGGACATGGCTAAAGCTTATGATCATGTTAAATGGGCCTTCTTGTTTAAGCTTTTGGAAGCATTTGGTTTTGTTGGTGATTGGATTGAGTGGGTCAAGAGTTGTGTCACTTCATCATCCTTCTCTGTGTTGGTTAATGGTGAACCCTCTGAGTTGTTCAAGGCTTCTAGGGGGCTCAAACAAGGAGATCCCTTGTCTCCCTATTTGTTTATTTTTCTTACAGAAGGCCTACGGAGGTTTATAAGATCTTGCATGGAGTGTGGCTTGATACAAGAGTGGAGTTGGGGAAATAACATTCCCTCCCAATCTCATCTGTAGTTTGTGGATGATACTGCTCTCATGGGCTGTGCCAAGGTTGAGGAAGCTGTCAGATGGTGTAGCACTCTAGATTGTTACTTGGCTGCTTCAGGTCAACGAATCAATGAAGGGAAGTCCTTTATTTACTTCTTTAATACTCCAAAGATTATTCAAAGGAGGATCACTAGTATTCTTCGTTTCCAAATTGGTACTCTTCCTTTTGTTTATCTTGGCATCTCGCTTACGGTTCGCTCATTTCCTAAAATGTTTTGGAAGGGGATTATGGATAAGTTTTAGAATTTGGTCAGTCATTAGACTTGCAAGTGGCTCTCTTCTGCTGGTAGAGTGACTCTGCTAAAGTCTGTGGTACAAAATCTTCCTTTATACAAATGTTTTTTTCTCTTTGCACCTCCTAGTTTTATCAGAGATTTTGAAAAATTGTCTAGGCAATTCCTTTGGATAGGCAACCTTCTTCATAGAAAGTGGAGCTTGGTTAAATGGGATGTCATCTGTAGACCGAAGTAGGAAGGGGGGTTGGGGCTACACAGGACTGACTTGAATGGGAAAGCTCTGGCTGTGAAACTATATTGGCGGTGGTGCTCTTAGCAAAATCAGTTGTGGGAAAAAATCCTTACCTCAAAGTATCTTGGTGAGGTCGAGAGTGTTGATGTGGCTTGCTTTAGCCTAGAAGGGAAGGGTTCTATGATTTGGTGCACTCTTAAAAGGGGTGCCAAGTTGGTCAAATAGGGGTTGTTTTGGATTTGTAATGAGGGTAAGGAAGCTCTTTTCTGGCATGATTCTTGGGATGGATATCCTCCCATTTTGGCTACACATCCTCATTTGTGAAATTTGTGTCAACACTTCACTAATGCTAGTTTTTGTCATGTGGCTGATTTTAAAACTCATCAAACATTGGGGAAGGCTACTGTTTTCAGGTGGAAGGACCCAAGGGAATAGCCTCCTGATGGCACAGTTGAGGACTGCCAGGAGCTTGTAGGGATTTTGTCTAGACATGCTTGTAGTTCCCTCTCTGGGCGTGATGTGTTGGCTTGGGACTCTTGATCCAAAAGGAAGATTCTCTGTTGCTTCAAGTTATGCAGTCCTTGATAAGTAGTTGTTTTGGAGTACTGAGATCTCATGGTGGAAGAAGGTTTGGAATAAGTTTGCATGGCCTAAGTGCAATTTCTTCTCTTGGTTAGTGGTGCAAGAAAAGTGTCTTACATGGGAGAATCTCTGTAAGTGTGGTTTCCAACGACCTATGTGTGTTATGTGTGCTAGACATGAAGAGTGTATTTCTCATCTTTTCTTTCAGTACTCCTTTGCAAAATCCATTTGGCACTTTTGGAAAAATTTGTGGCGTATGTCGTGTAGGCATGTTTTCTTTTTGAAGGAATTTTGGAAAAGTCAAGGGTCTCCTTCGGTTAGGACTTCTTTTCTTTTAATTGCTTGGGTTATTGGCCCTAGTCTGATAATTTGGCATATTTGGTTGGAATGCAATCGAAGATTTTTTTGGATAGAAAGTTGCTGATTGGTCAACTTTGGTTGAGAATTTTGGGGGGTCTTCAGGAAACTTTGACAACTAAGTGTGATTTGTCTGTTCTTGTGGATCCTAGTGATTTTGGAGTTCTTAGTGCTTTGGGGCTATCCCTAGGGGGGAAAGGAATTGTGAGGACTATTCGCCATGGGTACGGGAGGGAGAAGGTTAGTCAGGCTGGTCACTGGTGTCCCCCTGCTCTGGGGGAGTTCAAAATTAATACTAATGGCTCTTCTAGAGGAAATCCTGGACATGCTGGTGTTGGTGGCATTGGTAGAGATGGCTCAGGAGTGGTGGTGTTTTTCTTCTCTATTTATAGAGGTTAGCATACTAATAACTTCATGGAGGCCATTGCCATTCTCCTAGCTTTGGAATGGGCTTATGCTCTGGGATAGAGGAGGAATGTTTGTGAATCTGATTCTCAGGTTGTTATTGACCTTTTAAATAAGAGGTGGTTTGAGGTGGTGAATTGGCGATTGGCAGTGGTGGTCAAGAAAATTGTTGCTTTGGGCACTACCTTAGACTTTGTTGTTTTTTGTCATGTCCCTCGAGAGTGGAATAAGGTGGCTAATGGCTTGGCTAGGTGGGCTTCTGAGCAGATGGGGACTTGGAATGTGGTGGATTGGGACAACCTCCCTAAAGATTTGGCTTTGGTTCTTGAAGATTTGGTTATGGAAGATATGAGGTGCTTCTTAGGTGTAACTTAATTTGGTGTTGTTTTGGTGCTTTTGTTGGGAGTTTTCTTCTCCTTTGTAATGCTCTTTTGATTCAATAAATTTTTTCCCTCCTTTTTTTAAAAAAAGAAAAAAGATTTGCAAGGATTTTTGTTGGTTTCTTTTGTTGTCTTTTTCAATTCTTCCATTGAACAAAAAGAATGATTTTCCAGAATTTCCTGTTGTTTTCTTTTTCCATTTTCTACAAGAATCTACATCTTTACCAACATTTTAATAGAGGTTTTTCCAAATTTTCTTACAAACAAGTTTTCAAAATTGAAAGTCTAGCATTTCAAAACAATAGAACAAGAAGAACCTGTTTGATGTTTGAAGAAAAAAATCTGGTGTTGAGTTGCAATTTCCACTTTACCAAAATCTTTCCAAATCTTCACTCCAATCCAAGTGCATCCCAAACAAGAGAAAAATCCTTCCTTCTTCACAACCAGATTTTTTAAGAATGAAATTCCCTTCTATCTTTCCCCAAATTTGGTCAATATACTCTAAAATATCACATCCACCATAGTTATTACTCCTCTATCCATTTTTGGAGATATTTTGCTGTTTTTGAAAATTTAAAACTAAAGATTCTTTTCAACATGACTTTATTATTTATTTTTGAAATTTCTATTTCAAAAGGAATTTAAATGCTTTTTTTTTAAATTCCTTTCCAAAAGGAATTTAAATTTACAAAAATTCTTTTTAAAAAAATTTAACACTTTAAAAATTTTCATTTGCAAAAAGAATTTAACAATTATCATTTCTAAAATGAACAACTTGATTTAATTCCACACAATTAATTTAAATAATCAATAAAATAAATCTAATCCAAGATTAGATTATTTTATTAATTAAATTAAATTAATTAATAAATTAACATTTCTAACATTATAACTAGATAAATTTAATAAACAACTTAAATATATAAAGCCATTTTATTTACCTTTTCTAACTTGCAATTAAATAAAATCAAGGAGAGATGAACAACAAAGAAGCAACTTAACCCGACTAAAACCTAACGACACACTATGACTAGGGTGATGACTTGGCATGGAAAACCTAGCTACTATCTCCCAATCGAATACCATTGGCTAATGAACACACTCAGACCTATGAAATCAGGTGGAGTCAATGTCCTATACTTGTCAACCTACAAACAAAGAGTATATCAAACATACATATATATAACATAATAAAACACACCGTGAAGAGGAAATCTCAGAATCGTAGGGTGCTTGCAAGTGAGTTGTACAATCCTATCCCCTTCACCAATACAGACTTACTAACTGACAAGTCTAACATCAATAATATACTCAAAAGTATAAAGCATCATTAGTTAAATATATGCTAAGCTAATTCAAAGCATGCCATAATGATAACATCAGAGTAAAATACCATCACATCAAAATATAACATTCACATCGCTTTACTGTTTGTGATCAAATAGTAACCAAGTACCATAGTCAAAGTATAATAAAAACAAATATAACAAAGAAGAACACTGTATGATCAAAAGAGCCAAAATGGAGGGGTGCTACATCCTCCCCCCTAGGGTCAGGCTTACTCTTGGAAGCCTGCGAACAAATAGGGATAGAGCTCCCTCATTCTAGCTACATCTTCCCAAGTGGATGACGTGTCATCCCTAGGATCCCACTGGACCCTAACCTAATCAATATCTTGCCCTCGAAGAGTGAGCATTCTATGCTCCATTATGGCCATGAGCTCCAAAGCCAGCTACCCGTCCTCTACCTATAATGCATTCCAATCAAGTACATGAGAAATGTCTGGATGGTACGACCAAAGAACTAAAACATGAAAAACATCGTGAATACATGAGAGATTGGGTGGTAAAGCAAGATGATAAGCAACTAGACCAATCTTCTCAAGTATCTCAAAGGGACAAAGCGAGGTGCCAACTTAGAGCCCTTCCCATAATGGATGAGACTCTTTCACGGACACACCTGCAAGAAGACTCTATCGCCTACAGAAAACTGATGATCCACTCTATGTGTATCTGCATACTTCTTCTGCCTATCCTGCACTACCACCAAATGCTCCCTAATCCTATCCACCTATTGCTCCATATCCTACAAAATCTCAAGACCCAAATTTACTCTATCCTCAAGTCGATCCCAACTCAAGGGAGTGTGACATGGTCGTCCATATAATGCTTGGAATGAAGGCATGTTGATAGAACTCTAGAAACCATTGTTATATGCAAAATCTACCAAATAGATATAATCTTCCCATCGTGTTTGCTAGTCCATTAAATACATATGTTACATGTCCTCGATGATCTGATTGACCCTCTCGGTCTGTCCATTTGTCTCTGGGTGATAAGCTAAATTGAAGTTCAACTATGTCCCCATCGCATGCTGTAATGAAGTCCAAAGAGCTAAGGTGAACACTGGATCCCTGTTAGAAATCATTTAGCGTGGAATACCATGTAACCTCACTATGTACTCCATGAACACTCTGGCTACAGATGATGCATTATAAGAAAATTGAATAGGTGAGAAGCGTGCCACCTTTGTCAACCTATCAACTGTCACCATAATTGCATCATGTCATCTTGAAGAGTTGGGTAAACCAATAATGAATCCAATGAGATAATATCCCACTTCCACTCTGGTACTAAATGTGGTTACAAAAGCCATGTTGGATGCTAGTGTTCAACCTTTACCTGCTGACACTCAAGACGTTGTGACACATAATCCACAATATCGTGCTTCATCCCTGGCCAAAAATACAACTAACACAGGTTTGCATACATCTTCTTCACCCCTGGATGGGTTGAATAAGGTGCACAATGTGCGTTAGTCATTACCAAGGTGCAAAGATCACCTGATGAAGGAACATATATGCATCCCATGTGCCTCAATATCTCATTTGAATCCAGAGAATATCCTAAATACCTACCCTCGAGGGGTCTGCCTAATTCAATCTTTGTCCTAACCTCCTGATACCAACTATCTGCTAGAAGGGTAGAAAGAATCTGACTCTGCAAATCTACAACAAGAGTCAACTTAGATATCTCATGTCTCCTCCTACTGAGGGAATCCACTACAAACATTCTTCTTCCCCTAGATATACTTCAGTTCGAAGTCATATTCACAGAGAAACTCCATCCAACACCTCTGCCTAACATTAAGGTTGGGCTGTGTGAAAATATACTAAAGGCTTCTATGATCACTGTGCAACTCAAACCTATGACCAAGAAGGAAATGCCTCCATCTTGTCAATGCATAAACAACTGTCGCTAACTCAAGATCATGTGTGGGGTATTTCAACTCATGATCCTTGAGCTTTCGTGACTCGTATGTAATGACATGACCCTCCTGCATTAACACTGCACCTAATCCCTCTAATGACGGATCTATACAAACTACAAAGTCCCTAGTCAGATCAGGTATTGCAAGTATTGGTGCACTGTTCAGCTTCTCCTTAAGATCCTAAAACGCTACCTCACACTTCTCTGACCATTCAAACCTCTTCCCTTTCCTTTAAAGGGAGGTGATAGGATACCCTATCCTCAAAAAACCCTGCATAAAATGTCTGTAATAACCTGCTAGCCTGATAAAGCTACGTATCTCTGCCACATTTGTGGGTGCTAGCCAATCTGAGATCACTTGGATCTTTGCAGGATCCATTAAAATACCTTCCCCTGAGATCACATGACCAAGGTACTAGATCTCAGTCTTGAAGAATTCACACTTCGATAGGTTAGCATAAAGTAAATTATCCCATAAGCACTGTAATACCTGCTACAAATGTTCATCATGCTCTTCCACTATCCTAGAGTATATCAAAATGTCATCAAGGAACACAAGGACAAATCTATCTAGGTACGTATGAAATAGCCCATTCATCAGACTCATGAACACAGAGGGTGCATTCATCAACCGAAATGGTACTACTATGAACTCATAGTGACTATACCACATACAAAATGTTGTCTTATGGATGTTTGATTCAAAGATATGAAGTTGATGGTATCCCAACTTAAGATCAATATTTGAAAATATTGTGGCACCCTTGATCTGGTCGAATAGATCATCAATCCTAGGAAGCAGATATCGATTCCTGATGGTCACTTTATTCAACTGTCAGTAATCAATATATAACTAAAGTGAACCATCCTTCTTCTTCACAAAGATAACTAGTGCTCCCCATGGAGAAACACTAGGGTGAATAAAACCCTTTTCTAACAACTCCTCAAGCTACAAGCAAAGCTCTTTCAGCTCCTGGGTGGTCATACGATAAGGAGCTCATGAAATGGGCTCTGATCTAGGTACAAGGTCTATTTTGAAGTCTATATCCCTCTGAGGTGGCATCCCTAGAATCTCATCTAGAAAGACATTGGAATACTCCTGAAGAATGGGGTGACTTCAAGAGAGACTTTCTCTTCTCCGCCTCCTAAATCCAAATCATCCACTATAATAGCGAATAACTGACAACCCTAATGCACACACCTTCTCAACTACATAGCTGAGATGACCCTCAAGGAAATAAACCTTTGAACTCCCACTATCTCTACTACTCTCCCAGATTCCTCAATGCATCGAATCAACTTACATTGACAATTTATGACTGCACTAGGTGCCTCTAACCAATCCATCCCTATGATAACGTCATAAGAACCCAATGGAATAACTCAGAGGTCTAATGTAGTATGAAGATTTCCAACCTCAAATCTACACTCTAGTACAAGGGAGTGGGATGCAACTCTTGCACCTGAGGCTAACTCAACCTACCACCTATCGACTTGCCTTACCAAACCTAGTCTACATCGTGTCACAAAGAAAGAAGAAATGAAAAAGTCTAATGCTCTAGAATCAAACAAAATGGTAACTAGGTTACCCAACAACATACCATATGTCTCAATGATGGTACCCTGATGCTCTACCTAGCGGTTATCAACTGTTGTGAAACACACAATGCCCTCGACTTGAATCTCCAACTGTCAGCTCAAATGCTGCTGGTCCCTGAGAAAACCTAGATGTGCCCCTATTGGGACACATTCTAGCTATATGACCCTATTGGATGCATGTGAATCACCCAGTACCTCTGTCATAGCCCCTACCTCCAGGTGGTGTGCTAGACTATTGCGCACTACCCCTAAAAGTGGACTGAGAACTTTGCACTGGCTGATCAAAACTGTAGCGTTTCATACGCCTCTAGTTCTTGTCCCCCTACCTCTACTGGAAACCTTTACATTTCCCCTGAGACACCTATTGTTGTTGCTAAACACTCTATGATGATCCCTATTGAGCCCTAGAAGGTGCACCTCCCTAAGGTTGATCTCCTCTAGCACTAGACCCTGTTGCCAAACTACTACCTATCTGAACACCCATGTGGCCTCCCAGTGCCATGGCTAGATTCTCCTCAACAAGACATGCTTTCTCCACCGATGCCTCCATCGTTTTGGGTTCAAATACCCTCACACCTCCACTAAGATGGGAATTTAAGCCCCTCACAAAATGGTGGACCAACATCCTCTCATTGTCTCTTACCCTTGCATACTGTTTGAGCTCATAGAAGCATCACTCATACTGCTCAACTGATAAGGCCAACTGACGCAAAGCATGAAACTCATTGCCTTGATGCTGACGCCAGTGCTCAGATAGGAAATGAGCTTTGAACTGCTCTAGAAAAATCTCCCAAGATACAGAGTTGATGTTAATGTGGAGCTTTTGCTCCTCCAACCTCCACCAAGTGGACGTGAAACCCCGCAGATGCATGATAGTGCACCGCACTTTGGTATTGATGTCGTAAGGATGCATTGCAAAACACCTATCCAGGTCTATAAGTCATGTCTTAGCTTTTAACTTAGTGCCTGCTCCAACAAACAATGGTGGACGTGCCCTGAGTAAATCTCTCATATGGGTCTCTGTCTAAGGTGGAACTTCCCTCTTAGTAAGGTTACCCTGAACCATGACCTACCTTTGACCAAGGAGCACTAATGCCTCCTCAAGTGCTCTACGTGGAGCCTCAATCCCTGGAGGATTTTTCTATTGATCTATAACCCCTAAAACATTCTAAGATGCCTGATGTTCTTCCTGATCTGGTATAAGAGGAATAAGAGGAGGAGAGTCATGTTGACTCCCATCGCGACTGCCTACATAGCCATGTCCACGCCCTCTACCTCTTTCATGACTGGGAGGCATAATCTTGCATAGACACATCAGGGTATTAGGCAAGGTACACAACTTAAAACCTACACAACTAAAAGCTTAATGGGTTCAACATAATCCTATAGTACCCAGTGTTTAAACTTGGGCTCTGATACCATGTGTAACGCCCCACCATGCAACCCTAGAGGAAGTTACAATTAACTACTCAAACATACAATTTTTTTTTTGTTTAAGTACAAATAACATGCAAGTTCACTACCCATTTCCAACAGCATCTAAGGTTACAGGAATGAGACTACTTAAAACCCAAACAAGAAAACATGAATTGAAACCATAAAATTTAATTACTTAATAAATTAAGTACACATACATTTCATACATGATAAATTACATCGAAGCATAAGAGATACTACATGTTTCCAAATAACGATAATTTAATAATAAGATTACAACTCTCATTCCCCGAATGAGGTAAATCCAATAAGCATGATTACATATTACATATTCCACCTCGATAACAAATGAGGGGTAATAAATTACAATAACAATTGAAATGAACAAAGCATGAAATGAAACTAGATTCCATGAACTCTCCAATTGGAGATCTTGTCCACACGAACAAGAAGATGACCCAATAGATTAAGGTGCATGTTCCACCCAACCATGTGATATCCGAAGGCTCACCACCCGTGCTAGGAGATAGTAACAAGGATTGCTAAAAATAAACATCTACCTCTAGACACAAGCTACACATAACTGAACTAAATTAAATACAAGTACAACATCACTTAACACAATGGTTACAATGCTTCCAAAATTAAATAATCAATTGCATCATTGATACAAACATATTGCTAACTTAGGAGAAGTGTCATCACAATGTTACATGGGATATCTTGGTAAGTCTTCCTAGGTCTCGGCCCCCATCTCGAGATATCCTGGAAACCTCTAACAAATCCCGACCCCTCATGCAAACCAATGCAGAATCAGTTATCTCTCATAAGGACGAGATAACAATTTTTCCATTCCAGGACTTCTCATCCCATCCCATGTCTATACAAGCCCTTGTGTCCATGAGTGAGAAAAAATTAATCTTATTAAGTATTTGATCCTACCTAAACCTCTAATAAGTTTATTTACATTATCACTAGATTAACTAACTTACAATGAGTTACCCTGACACCACTTTGTGTGTCGGCCCTCATTGCAAGCCACTTCTCTAAGACAACACATGGAATAACTCCACAACCCAAGGGTACACAAGTGTGACCTAAGGATAATAACTCCCTATCCACAACATAAGGTCCACACACCCCGTTCATGACAATCAGGTTTATCATTGGATCCAATAAGAAGCACTACCCAAGGCAATTCAAAGGTTGACTAACACATTACGACAACCCACAAGATTAAAAGAAAACCCAATCTGGAAGACTTACATAATAGATAACTCCATTGCCCAACATAAAGAAAGATAGAGATATCATGACGAAAGGACAATTGACAACTCAATAACCTACTTTAGGATTTCCTAAATCTAATTAACTCAATTAACATTACTTGCAAATACTCAAGAGTAAATAAAATTAAATTTGCAACATTGAGAAATTTAAAACAATAATTTAATTCCATGTTTCTCAATCATACATAATATTCAAAATCAAATTTTAAATAAAATCATTTGATTATAAAATTAACTTTTTTCCCTCTATTATAATAAAAATAATCATCTTAAAATAATTTATATTTAAATATAAATATATATATATTAAATTTATTTAATTAATAATTAAAAAAATATATATTAAATATATATATTTATATATAATATATATATTATATATAAAATATATAATATTAAATAATAAAAAATAAATAAAAGTTTCATATGAGGGCACAACCCCTAAGGGAGAGGGGATCTAGCCATAGGCTGTGCCCAACCTCCCCTATGGAGGCAGCGCTGCCCCCACACACAGTCTAGGGAATGCTACCACAACAACGCTTCCCCCACACACAGTCTAGGGAGCGCTACCACAACAATGCCCTCCACTAGGGTGCGGGTTGTGGCAGCCATGGCTGCACCCTCCCCAACCAATAAAAAATAAATTTTTATATCTATTTTTTTTATAATGAAATTTAAAATGATTTGTCCCATGTCCATAGAATTTGACAAAATTTGTGTCAATTTTTAAAAAAACAAACAACAGAAAATTTTGTTGATGGTGTTTTTATGCACTTCTCAACACAGGCAGTGCATAGGCGCACTACTTCTCTTGAAAGACAATTTCCCACAATCGAGTTGCAAAACACTATCCCAAGGTCTCTCGGATGTCAGGTCATGACGGTGCTTAGATACCTCAGTAGTTTGATGTGATTTGCTAGAATCACAAGGCGGCCTTACAGAAACACAAAGTATGGGCACAAAGCATGAAGTTGGATCTTTGAAAAGGAGTTTTTAGCATGAAAGCAGTTATGTCTTGGCTGTAGGTTCAAACAGCAGTCTCAAACTCCATCTAGTTGTTAGATTTTGCTTTATAATGTGCAATGAACCTTGGTATTGTTCAGTTTCTAAAGAAAGTGAAAAGGAGCGAAGGGGAAGAAAAGTTCCTAAGCCTAAAGCTTGCTGCGAACAGTGATAATGGAGTCTCTGCAATGGACAATTCCTTCAAAACAATATCCCACTTAACCAGGGATTTCACAGTATCATGGGAATTGTGCAATCTTCTAAGGGCTGCAGATTTTTTATCCTTCATCCACCACATACATGCATGAACTAAAGATAAGTGTTTGAGGCAGCTTAAATCAAGTCCAGGCTAACTTTGCAAAGCTATCTACCTTCAGCAAACATCAAAAAGTATGGACTAAGGGATCATCAACAAAGCAGGAATTTTCATGAACAGCCAACAGCATTCCTAAGATTATCCAAATAACATGAACAGCTAACTAAACAGCAAAGAGATCTAAGTTAAACATCTAAGATTGGAGAAGTGAATCAATTGACATGAGAGAAAATAAGGAAATGCACTAAGTCAATGCTATTTCTCATAAATTTCAGCAGCATGCCTTTACAACAACTCAACTCTCTCTTTGCAAATGAGGGGAGTGCTCTATTTATAGCTTTTCAAAAGTCAAATGAATGGTCAAGATTCATTACAATTGTGTGGCCACGATTCATTACAAAATAGGGTTTCACCTACCCCAAATAGATTTACAATTAAAAAACATCTTTTGTCTTTTCCCTATTTTGTCATCTAGTGGATGACACTATTTGCCTTTTCATCCTGTAGCTAATTGCTATTTCTTTGGCTATAGCTACTTTTCTGGGAGGTCTTCTTCCTTGGCTGGGCTGTCTGGTTGCTCCTCAGAGGCTATGTGTTCAATGTGCTTGAGGATTACGGCTTGGAGCTTGTCTATCTCAAGAATTTTGCACCTCAATGCCTGGTAGCTCCATTCCTTGGCATTCTCTTCTAGCTGCTTCCAGTCCTCGTCATATTTTGAGCCCTGATCCCTGAATAGTTCTGATCTATCGAAGGCACGGGCAGCGAAACTTAGGAAGTCCGTTGTGATATCTCCAGCTGTCCCGTCCTTCATCTTTTCCTCAAAGTATGACCTGACCTTTTTTGCATCTAATTGAACCATGGGCATATCATGGCCCGTTATCAACTTAAGGTACTCAGTGCATTCTGCTCGGATTTCTTTGATCTATGCAATATCTGGATCTACCCTGCTCTAGATCTGTTCCATCCTCTCCCTTCGGTTGATGAGGTCTCTGCGCCATATGTCTACCAACCAGTGATCCTCCTTCTTTAGTTCTAACTTTTCTTCCCACGTGCTTTCTGGCATTTGAAGGATGGCTTCAACCTTCGGGAAGTCAGAATCGTAGATCGCAAGAAAGTTGGTGCAGAGCTTCCTCATGCTTTCCAAGGATTGAACCAAGTCCAAGAACTTGTTGCCTATCTACACAGCCAAGCTGATCCCTATGTTTCTGACGTTCGCAACTTACTGGAACCAATCCTCCATGATCTTCTCCAAGTTTTTCCTCATCTCCAGCTTATCTATCTGTTCCTTGGAGAGCAGTTGCGGTGTAGTTGTAGAGGTAGTAGGCAGATCATCTACTGAGGACCACTGTTGGATATAGTCAGTTAGGGCAGCAACCTGCGCCTTCAGCTCGTCTTTGGTAATCTTGTCTTGTTTAATCAGGTGCACTATCGTGACCACCGAATCCTCTAGATGTCCGACCTTCTGTTCCCTGGCGGTTGTCCCTAGGTCGATCGTGGAGATATTGTAGCTTACTCTGGCCTGGCCAATAGTTGGCGTTGCTACTTGTGCAGCCCGAGAGCCAGAAGCGTCCATGGTTATCCTAGAACGAACCTTAGGCTTCTTCTCCTTCTTTGTTGTGGCTAGAGATCGAGCCAAGATGGCTTCCAATCTCGACCTCGGGTCGCTCAGGACAGGAGTAGTCTTTTCAAGTTGCTTTTCCAGCTAGTCGGGCATGGCGGATTTATCCTTGCGTGTATCATGGCTGCCTTCACCCGTCTCAGTCAGAGGCAAGACTTCTGCCTCCTTTTCCTTTTCAAACTCTTCCTTTTCCCTGGCAACATCCTCCTCCTCGTCAGAATCTTGATAAAGCACGAGGTGTTTAACGGGTGCCTTGGTGGTCAGTATCTGAGTGGGATCCTATTCTTTGGCTGCCCCTTCTTCTTTCTTTTCTTCAGCAGCCTCGGGTTTGGGGCTCTTCAAAATGTGGGTCTCCGCCTCAGTGATATCCTTTTCAGGCTGCCCCTCTGGTGGCTGTCCCTGTTCACCACGTGGCGACTATTCTACCTCTTCTCCAACATCCTTTGGTTGCTGGGCCAACTCTTCTTCGACGTCATTATCAAAAAACCTAATAATTTCCTCGGCCCCGGAGCCATCCTCTCCATCCCCGCTCTCAGAAGAGCCTATTTCTTCTTCCTCATAGGCAACCTTGTTGATGGTTCTACGCTCAAATTCAGGTTGCTCATAATAATCATCGGCCTCCTCTCCAATAGGCTTTGAAGCCTCCTGTTCCAGCTCCTCCATCTCTTTGGAAATCTGCATTGTGGCCTCTATGGTCGGCGGACCTGTTGGCAGTTGCGAAGGTTGAGCTATTGCGAGGGCTTGGGCGAGGGCAGCCTGGAGAGCAGGGTCCATTAAAATCTGCGAGAGCTCAGGAGGAAGACTCTGCAGGTGTCGTGTAATAGCCTCGGGCACGCTAGAAAGGGGAACAGGCGATGGTATTGTTGCCAGAGGTAGGGAGGTGATGGGTGACATGGCAGCAGCAGAGGAAGGGGAAGTAGTCATGCTCGAAGAAGAGTCAATATTGATTATGGACCCGGCCGGGGGCGAAGAGGCAAGGTGGAAAAAAATGTCCACCGCCTGTGGGGATGAGGCGGCTGCGGCCTGAGAGGTGGGCAACACACCAGTCGGGGGAGGAATGAGCAATGGAGGCTGCGCCTCTATTGTGACCACTGTCCTTTTAAGCTTCTTGGGAGATGAGCCTCCCATATCCTTTGTTGCTTGTTCTTTGGGGCCCGCAGACTGTGTTGTTTCTGCTTCTTTTTTTTTCTGGGACCTGGTGATGGGGGGAGACTTGGAAGTCTCACCAGCTGACGGGGAGGCGGCAACGTCCTCTGTGGCGCTTGGCTCATTTTTGAGCACTTCATATGTTAGAGTCACCCCCTGTTGCCCCAGTTGTGCCACCTGCCCATCAACCCACTCCTTAGTGCGAGCTATGATTGGCTTCGTGATAATATCCAGGTCCTCAACCTCTTGCTCGTCCCAGTCGATGGAGGGGATTGCTAGGTCAGCAACCGCAGAGTATCTCGGGTGCACCAGGTTGGACTCATCCTCCTCAAGCTGATCAGGCACCGGAAATAGCTGCACCCTCCTTAAAAACTGCACTGTCATTCGCATGTAGTGTCTCTTTCGGACCTCCTTATCATCTCTACAATCTGCCCAGAAATCTTCAACATGGTACTGGTGGGCGTATGCCGGCCCTAGCGCCTTCCTGACGTGGCCGTGGGGGTCCATCCGTGGGCGAGCCGTGTACCATTCAAAGTTATATTCTTTGAGTTCTTTTTCTGAGTTGCCGGCGCATTAAGATGTTTGCAGTCGATAGAGGCTCTGGCCGAGGGTCATAGGATAAGGGATCCCTGCTACGTGTTTCTGGTTGAAGACCACCTGAATATGTTGGAGCTGCTGGAAAAGCTCTAAGAGAATAATCCTATCGTTTGGGTATCTCGACAACTTGTTCGGCCGTTCCGTGAATCCCTGGGCACGGATGTAAGTGAACTTGGGGAATTGAATGTATAAGAAGGCATACTCCTTCAGGAGTGCCCTGGCGCTATGAGATACCCTTCTCTCGAAGTCTCCGGCTATCAATCTGATAATATGGCCTATGAAGGCATCATTGATCCGGTGGTACTCCTTTTTGAAGTAGCGGTATTGTAGCTGAGGGTACCAGTCAAAAGGCTTCAGCCCTCGTTTATGATCCCCATCCGGCACCATGAAGAGTCCACTATATTGCCTCTGATCCGCCAATGAGTACACCAGGTACGAGGTCATGTAGAACTTGTTGCTCTTCTTAACATTTATAAACTGCTCGTGGAAGCAGTTGCTGATGATACTCCCCCAGTCGAACGAGATCTTAGTTTTTAGGACCTCATTTCCTCGTATGATTTGCTCAATATAGTAAGCCATCCACTCCTGGAAGTAGACGGCTACTGGGAGGCCCATGACCCTGCTTAGCATGGTCACCAAGTCGTGATACTCTTCTTGAAAATCGCTGCGGAACAGCTCTTGGGGAACCTTTGCAGCGCTGCCCCGTTTCTCCTTTAACCAGTAAATGTTGATTGACTTCTTGATGTTCAATGGATTGGCATCCCATGCCGCCTGACACTGCTCCAAAGTGGGGACTTGCATATGTGGGAATGTAGGAATGTGGAATGTTTTTGTAATTCCTTCCAGAGACATGTCAGCAAGGATATTCCCTTCTTTGTCCATGATTGTTCGGGTATCCGTCTGGTAGGCTTCTCGGCAAGCCATTACTAGTTCAAGTGCTATCAGAGAGGGAGGGAAGCTGACAGCTTTGGCAATTCCGCTTTGGCATATCAATCAGGCATTCTTTGTTTTAGGGTCGACCTTGACCCTCTAGGTGAACTCATCTATGTCCACCTGGCCTATATTGGTGTCCAACATCTCTTTCCAGTCAGTCGAGACCTTCGACTGGAGCGGTTCACCTTGAAATTGGAACTTTATTTGGTCTTTGTCGTCTTTTCCACGACCAGCCCTTCCAGACTTCTTACCCTTGTCTTTTTCGGTAGAGGCCCCTAAAGTTCCTGCGGCCGATTCCATATATCCTGCAAGGAGAGGGCGAAGTCAGCACAACAAAACACTGAAAACGTTAATGTTAGTCTGCATTGTGAGCATATCATCTAAATAACCATTCAAATGCATCATAAATTTAATCCTCAAACGATATCGATTTCATTTTAGGGCAATTGAGCAATCCGGGCCTGGAGGGCCGGACTTCCCTGGCAGGAATGCTGCCAGGAAGGGAAAACACGACCGAAAGTTCCCGGAGACCCCCGTTGGTCAGATTTTGATGTTCTAAGAGACCCATGAGGGAGAATGGCCTGATTTAGGACGTGGGTCAAAGTCAGATCCTTGATTGGAATTGATTTGGATCGATTTAAAGGACCTCGGAGGTTCTAGGCCAGAAGGCAGTCAGGCGAAGGAAGCCGGCGGCGGCGGACATCGGACGGAAGTCTGGCTGCGGAAGCCCGGAGGCCAGAACCCGGGAAGCAAAAAGACAGCCGATTCTAGGTCTGGTTTAACAATTTAAGACAAGACGACACTTGGAGCACCGGGCCCCGGAGGATGGGAGGACGCCAGCTGACGGCTGTCGCGTAATCGTTAATCGTTTTGAACGGCGGTGGCGAGGGGAAAATCGGAGCCCAGAGGGCGGGGAGCCAATGGAGGTTCGCTGTCGATCGACTTTGCAATGTGGCCCAGCGGCGACGGCGAGGTGAGGTTCAGGCTCTGACCCACGGGAGGACGCAAGGGGACGGCCGTGAGGAAGTTATGATAACTAACGGGCGATAGCGGCGAAAGGCGCCCCGGGACCCGGGAGGCGGATCGACGCGAGGTGCAGGCCGCTGCAAATATTTGGCTTTGATACCAACAGCGGCGGCGAAAGGTGCCCTAGGACCCGGGAGGCAGACCGAGGCGAGGTGCAGGCCACTGCAAGGTACAGGTAGCGACGGGCGAAGAGGCTTCCGGAGTCCGGGAGGCGGGGTGCCGCAGGGTGACGGCCGCCGTGATGTTTTATGAAAGTTCGAGTGATGGCGGTGGCGAAAGGATCCCCGGGGCCCGAAGGTCGGGCGCCCGATGGACAATCGCCGTCGCGGACGGCGCTCCTGGGACAGAAGTCCGCAAGTGGACTTCCGGCGTCCGGGGCCCGAAGGAGCAGGGGCTGTTCGGGAAACCCTTAAAGAACCACGAACGGCAGCTGGCTGTGCGGGCTCCGGAGGGTGGAAAGATGCCCGGGGAACGCCGCCGGGGCGGTGAACGAAAAGGGGAAGCCCAACATGGGAACCCCGAAGGCCCAGGCCCGGAGGGGCCCAGGGCCGTCCCAGAGCCAAAAAGGGCCCAAGGAATCCACGAGGCCCCGAAGGGCACCAAAAACCAAAAGGGAAACCACGGTCAATTTTTAGGATGAAACTTTAGGGTAATATCGACCATGCAAAAAGTCAAAAAAGAGGGGCATGCAAAATGAGGCGGCCCCAAAAGACCTGACAAGGCGAAAGAAAAGAGGGTCCCCATTCCGAACGGGGCGTGTGTGCTGAGGGCACAACAAATGGCGACTCCGCTGGAGAATGCTCCGGAGCGTTCTAGGGATAAATATTCGTTCAGGACCCAGAATCTCTAGTTTCGCAGACCAGAAACGGCTTCCAAGGATGAATCCGAGAGAACGAGATCCTTAATTGGGTCAGCTTACATGACATCTCGAAAGTGTGTGTGAAGTGAGTTCATTCCTTTCCTAGGGATAGTAACCAGGGTTATTACTTTAACCAAGTGAGCTACGTAAGTTGCCTAACACCAAAAGTAACCTGGACATTGCCCCACTGCCAGTCAGGCGTTCATAGCCCCGGCGGAGTTGTCACTACAATCTCATGGATATTTCTCTACTGTCGGCCGGGTGTCCATAGCCCCGGTAGAGTTATCCGAACACCCATACGGTCTTTTATTTCCTTTTTTCAGAGTTTCTTTTCTCTCTTTTTTGCTTTGATACTTCATTTCTCTTTTACCATTTAGTTCGACCGGGTAAGCATTGAAGCCTACACTGGGTTTGAGACTGCAGTGGTCACTGGAGTAGACTTAGGATTTTTCACTCACTTGGGTGTCGCGACAACCATAGCACGGTCCTTCAGAATTCATTATTATGTAATTTGTGTGAGATCTGAGATGTGGGTAAGAAGATCCGGTGAAGGGTCAGGTTCTGAGTAGAATTCAGACAGGGAAATCATTCGCGGACAGCTCTACAAAGACCGATAGTCTAGAGTGAATGTTTAGCCAGAGAACACAAAGAACGGACAGCAAAGTGAACCGCTTGTTAGGAAAGCACGGCCACCACAAAGGATCGGGAAACCTCTTTTGAAACAAAACTACCGGGAGGGAGAAAGCAAAAAGCGACGTGAACAAAACGCAACAAGCAAGAAAGCAACTATCCTATCCTATGCACAGGTATTTACAACGAAGAGCTCGAAGGAGCTCAAGCTTGGAAGTAATGCTTCAGGTGCTGCCCGTTGACTGGCAACGGGACATTTTCACTGGTTAAGTTCTTTAAGCGGAATTCATTATCTCCCAAAATCTCAGCTATCTGAAAGGGGCCAAGCCAGAGCTTGTCGAATTTATTGTGTCCCCCTTTCTTTTCATGGGCCTTGTCCCAATATAAGACCAAATCCGAAATCCTAAAGGCCTTAATTTTGGCTCGGCGGTCGAACCATCTCTTCACTACGCCCTGATGTTTGGCAAAATTTTCTATTGCACGGTCTCGAACTTCCTCTAAATGTAAAAGTTCAGCTAAACGAGCTTCCCTACGATCTCCTCCTTCATAAAAATTGTTGATGAACTGAAAAGTAGGAATTTTTAGGTGGATGGGGAATATTGGCTCAAGACCATAGACAAGGTGGAACGGGGAATCACCAAGGGCAACCTTATGGCGGGTGCGATCAGCCCAAAGGGCGAAACAGAGCTGGGTATGCCAGTCCTTGGGATTCCTATCTAGCAGCTTTTTGATCACGGTAATCAAATTCTTGTTTGTGGACTCGACAAGGCCATTGCCCTGAGGGTAGTAATTAGATGAAAATTTGAGGGCAATCCCATAGTCGAACGCCAGCTAGCAAATTTTAAAGAAGCGAAGGCAGGTCCATTATCACATACTAGAGCATACAGACAACCAAAGCGATTTAAAATGAAACTTTCTAAGAAATCAGTAACTACTTCAGTTGTACAATGCTTACAAACTATTGCTTCCGTCCATCTAGTACAATAATCAGTGGCGGTCAGAATGTACCTGTGTCCCACAGATGATGGAGGGCTTACCGGACCAATGAAGTCGAGACCCCATTGTGCAAAAGGCCTTACCTCCAGCACGGGCTGTAGTGGGACAGTAGCATTTCTCTCCCTGGTGGCAACAGTCTGGCACATATGGCATGAACGAACATGGCCATGGGCATCTTTGAAGACAGTTGGCCAATAGTACCCTGCCCTTAATATCTGATGGGCCGTAGAAGAACCCGAGCCATGGCCCGTACCAAACTTATCGTGAAACTCCCTCAAAACACGTTCTGCTTCCTCCTTGCCGAGGCATCTTAGATAAACCCCCTCATGATTCTTCTTATAAAGAATGGAACCTTGTAACATGTAACCGCTGCTTTTCAATCTGAGGGCCCTCTTCTGGACTACTTGCAAATGTGACGGACACTTATGATTGAGCAGGTAATAAACGACATCTTGATACCACTCTCCCGGGGAAACATCTTCAAGCTGATATTGCTGTACCGTGAGTTCAGGTCCAGCCTCTGTTGCTGTTTCAGCCATTGTACAGGTGAGTGCCTGCCCTCTTACCAATTTCATTGGTTGGATCTCCATATCATATTCTTGGAGCAGGGTGACCCACTTGGCCCTCCGTTTACCCAACTCATTTTGCATGAGAAGCATTTTGACTGCTGGGTCAAGGATGATTGCGAACACCTTGTTGCGTAGAATGTAATGTCTAAATTTTTTTACTCCCCTGACGAGAGCATATGCCTGCTTTTCTATGTTGTGGTAACACAATTCAACATCTTTGAGGGGTGCACTCATGAAGGTGATCGGATGCTCATTTCCTTCGTCATCCTTTTGGGTCAACATACTGGCACAAGAATGCTCCAAAGCAAATGAATAGATATAGAATGACTTTAGATAATCTGGACTGACCAACACAGGCGCCTCAGCAATGGCTCGTTTGATCTCCTCAAAGGATTGTTTAGCCTCTAGTGTCCATTCAACTTTAGCGTCCTGCTTGAGCATGGCATTGAGAGGTTTGACTATTTCCGCAAAACCAGTGATGAATTTCTGGACGAAATTAATCTTTCCGAAGAAAGACTTTAATTCCTTCTTGCTGCCTGGGGGCTGAATCTTGAGTAATGACTCAATGCGCTTAGGATCAATGGAGATCCCTTGCTCTGAGATGATGTGTCCGAGTAGTCTGCCTTCGGTCACCCCAAAAATGCACTTCTTGGGGTTGAGAGAAACCCTGAATTCCCGGCATCTCTGAAATACTTTGCATAGGTCGGAGACGTGATCACCTCACTTCTTGGAGAATACGGTCAAATCATCCATATAGATGATTATACATTTTCCAATCAGGTCCTTGAGAGCGATATCCATGGTGCGTTGGAAAGTGGCACTGGCGTTGATGAGCCCAAACGACATCATCCTGTATGCAAATGTCCCCCACTTAGTGGTGAACGCAGTCTTGTGGTGATCCTCGTATTGTACCATTACTTGATTATATCCGGAGTATTCGTCGAGGAACGACATCATCTAGGAGCCGTTGATGATTTGCAGCACTTCATCCAGTGAAGGCACCGGATAGTTGTCCTTCTCTGAGGCACGGTTGAGATTGTGAAAATTCACGCATAATCTGATCTCTCCATTCTTTTTCCTAACTGGGACCAAGTTAGCCACCCACGTGGAATGCCTAACGGGAAAGATGATTCTTGCTGAAAGTAATTTCTGTACCTCCTTGTAAACAATAGGTTCTAGTAAGGCATTGATAGGGCGCTGCCGCTGACGGAATGGCCTCACCTTAGTCTTCAGAGGGATGGTATGCGTGATGACGGATGTGTCATATGTTTTCAAGTCTTCGTAACTCCATGCCACCACGTCAGGATATCTTCGCAAAGCATCCGTGATTCCCCTCTTCTCTTCGGGTGTGCATACCTTTCTAATAAAAACATTCTTGGTATCCTCGGCTATTCCTAGGTTGTGAGCGTTGCACTGGCTGCTTATAGCCTCTTTTTTTGTTTGTCGGTCCTGATCCCTGATCTGATCCAAATCAAATACACGTTCTAGCTGAACCATGCCTCTGGGGATGGTGTTGGTTTTCAGATTGATAACCCCTTCTATGTCCAACTCAGCCTCCTGTGGATCAGTTTCATCGATTATTTGGGCAGCAAAGACGTCAGAGCTTGTGATGAACTAGAGGATATGCTTATCATCATTAAAGACCTGCAGGTGGGTGACATTGTCTGGGACCGATGGCGTAGATGTCAGCTCAATAGTGAACTTCTTAAGCCCTGACAAAGAGAGGGGATGTAACATGCTGGCTATTGAGCCAAGGCATCAGCTGTGCGATTCTGAGCAAGAGGGATCAGTTGTATGTTGACCGCATCTAGGCCCTCTAGGAGATCCCACACCCTATGTCTATAATTGGTGAGTCTTCGATCATGGCAGGAGTACAATTTTCTGACCTACTTAACCACAAGTATGGAATCCCTGAAGACTTGCAGTACTTTCACATTTTTCCTCGAGGCCATAAGAAGGCCAAGGACCAAAGCCTCGTATTTTGCCACGTTATTGGTGCAATAAAACTGCAATCGATGGGCAGCGCGAAATGTCTTACCCGTTGGACTGATGAGTTTGATCCCCGCTCCAGCTTAGTGTCTTGATTTTGATCCATCAAACCGGAGCATCCAGCACTCAGAGGATCCCGCATCTTCGGGTTTGATTGAGCCTTCATTCTCTTTTGGCTGGACAACGAGCCTAGTGATCTTAGGAAGGCTTTTTAGGTCGAGGCAACGATCAGCAGGTGGTCCTGGTGGTGCCTCCTTTGGTGTTCCCATTGGAGGAGCACCGGCTTTCTTAACATGTTCGACTACTGCTTGACACAAACAACAGTCAAATTCAGAGTGAGCAGCATTGTGTACCCTACACCAGTTCGACAATAATAGGTCTTGGAAATTCATTCTAGCTCTTAGGCTGAGCTGATCTCTTGCGCATTTTTTCATAAACTCCTGGAAGCCATCGAGCAATCCCTAGTTGTCATCTTTATCCGGCTCATCGTCAGCTTCTGCCAACATTTCTTCATCTGGGGGCATTTGCTCGGAACCCACCGAGGGACTGCATAATACCAGCAATACCTCATTTGCCCGTTCTTCCTGAAGCTCAATCTCATTTTGGCAAGAAAAAGGGCGATAATTTCTTAAGTCGGTGTCGGCGAATAGCACCTCGCTGAGATTATTGTATTCCATGATCATATATTTCATCCGAGGTTCACGGTCAATACGAATCTGATTTGGCAGCCCCTTCCACGGCAGCCACATGTGAGACAAGTCGGTGGTGGTGTATCCGTTTAGCGCCTTGGTGAACTCCCTCCCCAGAATGATTCCATAGGCATCAGGTATGTCTGCCACTTGGATGTCCACAACCTGCTGTATCTGGGGGTCCGCAGCGATTTGCATGGGGATGCGGTTTATTTCGCCCATGATATTAATCTCTATTTTGTCCAGTTGGGTGACCTTTCTCTTCGAAGGCATGGGGGTGATACCAAGAGCTTTGCATACGGCCAAGGGCATGACGTTGGCAGACGCGCCTGAATCGAGCAAGCAGTTATGCAAATTCTTCCCAAAGACCCTAATGGTAGTTAGGAACGGGGGAGTTTCCGGTCTCCCTTAGAGGATGCCCACGGGTGTGTCCATTTGAGCTATTTGACCTTTGTTCCTATCACTGCCTGTATCCTTGGTTTGTTGAAATTGCTGGTCCTTGGGAGGCTGTCTACCAGCCCTTTCTGGTTCATTTTCAATGTATTTACTAGCCGACTAATTCATGGGCATATGGTTCCTTCTTCCGGTGTTGTCCTGTATCTCTTGTTCTTTTCTGGGCTCCTCAAAGGTTACCCTCTTGGCTGGGGTCTCTTGTGTCATGCTAGATGAGGGAGTCTCATTCAGAACCCTGAAAAAGGCGTGCCTCATGGCAGGAACCTTAAGCAATTCAAAGGCCGACAAACTAATTTTGACCTTCTTGAACTCCTCCGCCACATACTCACCCATTTGCTCGATTTCAGAGCTAAAGGCTTGGCCTATGGTAGAACTAGGGGTTTGAATCTTGGTTTGCCCAGGCAGATTTTGGGGTTGGCTCTGGGGCTGACCTTGCGATTGGTTTTGGGATTGGTTCCTGTTGAGATATTGGGCGAGTATATGAGGGAGCCTTGGGTTATTGCTGGCATTTGGATTAGGCGGGGTGGCGAAGTTGTTTGGTGGGGTAAAAGTTGTGAAGGGTCCACCGGCTTGTCTATTCCTAAGGAAATAGGGACTTGACCATTGATGGAACATGTGGACCTCATCCACAAATGGCTCTTCTTCATCCACCAGACCGTTATCTACCGAATCAAAAAGCTAAGCTAAAGTTGATTCATTACTTACCTCTTGCGCTTTCTCATCCTTGATGGGGGCGGGCTCTGCTTCGGGCTCATTGTTGTCTCCTCGCGGAAATGGTGCCTGATTGACCACCAAGCATGAGGAATCATAAGGCTCTGACAGGATGATGTCCCTACAGTTGGCATTGTCGACGGCATTTTGTACTTCCACTTGGAAGATTTCAGCGGCTGTCTGGAACTCAGGACAGTCTAGCTCAGAATGCCTGCTGGTTTTGTGAAGTCGGCACCATCCGGACAAAGTTGTCTCGGCCAGATACACACCACTAGATGTCCTATCATTGCCTGCCAGTTGATCAAATGGCGTAGGGACACCACCGTTGTTGGCCCTGGTGTTCCATGTGTGGTTTTTCCTCTGAGAAGGTCTTCTTTCTGCATTTTGATTGGAGTTCTGCCCCCTCTCGTAATTCTGCCCTGAGGAGGTGCCCGCTTTCCGATTATCTCTGTTGTCTCTATTATCTCGAGACTCTCGACTGTCCCTATTGAGATTGGCCTGAAAGTTGCGTTGGGAGGCCTGCAGCTGATTATTCTGGTTCTTCAGATGCGTCATCTCTATGGACATCTTCTTAATCATTTCGGTCAACTCCTCTAGCTTGTCCTTCTCGGTCGCACCTCCAAGCGACAGGGCCAGGTTTTGGAGAAAAGCGGGCGGGGTCGCCGGCTGATTTTGATATGCTGGAGGAAAGTCCAGTCCTGACAAGTACAACGGTGCCTGGGGCTGTTGGGAATATGCTTGTTGTTGCGGAGCCATCTAAGAATAGTTGTACTGTTGTTAGGGCTACAGATAAGACGTTGTGGGAGGCGCATAATTCAACGGCTGCCCCGGATGCGGCACCATAGACAATTGTGGCACCTGGTTCATGAGAGGAATTTGGTGAGAAAATCCATGATTGAGCCCCTGAATTTGCATTGGGTGGGCGATGGGCCCCAAAGAGGGCAGAGGGCCGGATATAATTTGTCCCAAATCCGCACTTGCAATGACAGCTTCTGCATAGGCGGTCAGTAGGGTAGCAGGCGGCGAGCGCATCCTTTTTACCAAGGCCGCCGTGAGGTTATCCAGAGCCGCGTAGTAGACTGGTAGAGCAGCCACATCATTATGGAGGTACGGATCCTGAAGCCTCATGTGAGCCCGATGGAAGCGATCATTGAAGGAGCCAATAGGTTCGTTGACCTCCATTCTGATAGACATGAACTGCTGGTAAAGGTCAGCGGGGTTGACAGGAATCTTGTACTTCTGCAGGAAGGCATTCTTCATCAGGGTCCACAAGGTGATCGATCCCTGTGGCAGATTGATATACCAGTAGAAGGCCTCTTCTCCCAACGAATGCGGAAAGAGGCGACACGCCACGTCCTCGTGACCCACCTACATTTCGGTAATCGCCGTTTCGAATATCTTGATATGCTCTTCGGCTGTTCTTTGCATGTCACGTGGATGAAATTTTGAACAAAATCCCTCTAGATTCTTGGGCATATCATTGTAAACAGCAAAGTGTATCAGCGAAGGGTTATGTGCAAGCCAAGCCATGGGGGGAGGCGGAGGTGGCACTTGCTGTTGGAGAACAGGGATTTGGGGCTGTATTAGCAATACAACCACAATTTGGGGCTGCCCTTGAGCTATGGCTGCCTGGACTGTGCTTTGGGCTGAGAGGGCCAGGAGAGGAGTGAATCCCTGGCTGCTGGATGGAAGATGTGCAAATGTTGTTTGAGATGGTTGGGTGGAAGATGAAGGCCAGCCAAATGAAGGCAGAGGTGAAATGGAAGCGGAGGGGATGGAGGAAGAGGAAGAGGTGGAGCTGCTTCCTTGTGCTCGTTTTGCCCTCGTGGGAGGCTGCAATTCTTCAAATTCTCCCTTGTTTGGTGTTGATCGTAGAATCTTTTGAAACATTTCCGGGGAGAATGATCTGATCTGATCCAGCTTCGCTTTATCACGTAGCTTAGTATTCCGATCGTTGCCCTCCTTCTAGCGCCAGTTCTGTTGATGGTGTTTTTATGCACTTTTCAACACAGGCAGTGCATAGGCGCACTACCTCTCTTGAAAGACAATTTCCCACAATCGAGTTGCAGAACACTATCCCAAGGTTTCTCGGATGTCAGGTCATGATGGTGCTTAGATACCTCAATAGTTTGATGTGATTTGCTGGAATCACAAGGTGACCTTACAGAAATACAAAGTATGGGCACAAAGCATGAAGTTGGATCTTTGAAAAGGAGTTTTTAGCATGAAAGCAGTTATGTCTTGGCTGTAGGTTCAAATAGCAGTCTCAAACTCCATCTAGTTGTTAGATTTTGCTTTATAATGTGCAATGAACCTTGGTATTGTTCAGTTTCTAAAGAAAGTGAAAAAGAGCGAAAGGGAAGAAAAGTTCCTAAGCCTAAAGCTTACTACGAACAGTGATAATGGAGTCCCTGCAATGAACAATTTTTTCAAAACAATATCCCACTTAACCAGGGATTTCACAGTATCATGGGAATTGTGCAATCTTCTAAGGGCTACAGATTTTTTATCCTTCATCCACCACATACATGCATGAACTAAAGATAAGTGTTTGAGGCAGCTTAAATCAAGTCCAGGCTAACTTTGCAAAGCTATCTACCTTCAGCAAACAGCAAAAAGTATGGACTAAGGGATCATCAACAAAGCAGAAATTTTCATGAACAACCAACAGCATTCCTAAGATTATCCAAATAACATGAACAACTAACTAAACAACAAAGAGATCTAAGTTAAACATCTAAAATTGGAGAAGTGAATCAATTGACATGAGAGAAAACAAGGAAATGCACCAAGTCAATGCTATTTCTCATAAATTTCAGCAGCATGCCTTTACAACAACTCAACTCTCTCTTTGCAAATGAAGGGAGTGCTCTATTTATAACTTTTCAAAAGTCAAATGAATGGCCAAGATTCATTACAATTGTGTGGCCACGATTCATTACAAAATAGGGTTTCACCTACCCCAAATAGATTTACAATTAAAAAACATCTTGTCTTTTCCCTATTTTGTCATCTAGTGGATGACACTATTTACCTTTTCGTCCTGTAGCTAATTGCTGTTTCTTTGGCTGTAGCTACTTTTCTGGGAGGTCTTCTTCCTTGGCTGGGCTGTCTGGTTGCTCCTCGGAGGCTGTGTGTTCAATGTGCTTAAGGATTACGGCTTGGAGCTTGTCTATCTCGAGAATTTCGCACCTCAATGCCTGGTAGCTCCATTCTTTGGCATTCTCTTCTAGCCACTTCCAGTCCTCGTCATATTTTGAGCCCTGATCCCTGAATAGTTCTGATCTATCGAAGGCACGGGCAGCGAAACTCAGGAAGTCTGTTGTGCTATCTCCGGCTGTCCCGTCCTTCATCTTTTCCTCAAAGTATGACCTGACCTTTTCTGCATCCAATTGCACCGTGGGAATATCATGGCCCATTATCAGCTTAAGGTACTCGGCGCATTCTGCTCAAATTTCTTTGATCCATGCAATATCCGGATCTACCCTGCTCTGGATCTGTTCCATTCTCTCCCTTCGGTTGATGAGGTCTCTGCGCCATATATCTACCAACTAGTGATCCTCCTTCTTTAGTTCTAGCTTTTCTTCCCACGTGCTTTCTGGCATTTGAAGGATGGCTTCAACCTTCGGGAAGGCAGAGTCGTAGATCACAGGGAAGTTGGTGTAGAGCTTCCTCGTGCTTTCCAAGGATTGAACCAGGTCCAAGAACTTGTTGGCTATGTGCACAGCCAAGCCGATCCCTATGTTTCCGACATTCGCAACCTGTTGGAACCAATCCTCCATGGTCTTCTCCAAGTTTTACCTCCTCTCCAGCTTATCTATCTGTTCCTTGGAGAGCAGTTGCGGTGTAGTTGTAAAGTTAGTAGGCAGATCATCTACTGAGGACCACTGCTGGATAGAGTCAGTTAGGGCAGCAACCTGCGCCTTCAGCTCGTCCTTGGTAATCTTGTCTTGTTTAATCAGGTGCACTACCGTGGCCACCGACTCCTCTAGATGTCTGACCTTCTGTTCCCTGGTGGCTGTCCCTAGGTCGATCGTGGAGATATTGTAGCTTACTCCAGCTTGGCCAATAGTTGGCGTTGCTACTTGTGCAGCCCGGGAGCCAGAAGCGTCCATGGTTATCCTGGAACGGACCTTAGGCTTCTCCTCCTTCTTTGTTGTGGCTAGAGATCGAGCCAAGATGGCTTCCAATCTCGACCTCGGGTCGCTCAGGACATGAGTAGTCTTTTCAAGTTGCTTTTCCAGCCAGTCGGGCATGGCGGATTTATCCTTGGGTGTATCATGGCTACCTTCACCCGTCTCAATCAGAGGCAAGACTTCTGCCTCATTTTCCTTTTCAAACTCTTCCTTTTCCCTGGCAACATCCTCCTTCTCGTTAGAATCTTGATAAAGCACGAGGTGTTTAACGAGTGCCTTGGTGGTCAGTATCTGAGTGGGACCTGTTCTTTGGCTTCCCCTTCTTCTTTCTTTTCTTCAGCAGCCTCGGGTTTGGGGCTCTTCACAATGTGGGTCTCCGCCTCAGTGATATCCTTTTCAGGCTGCCCCTCTAGTGGCTGTCCCTGTTCACCACGTGGCAACTGTTCTATCTCTTCTCGAACATCCTTTGGTTGCTGGGCCAACTCTTCTTCGACGTCATCATCAAAAACCCTAATAATTTCCTTAGCGTCCGAGCCATCCTCTCCATCCCCGCTCTCAGAAGAGCCTGTTTCTTCTTCCTCGTAGGCAACCTTGTCGATGGTTCTACACTCAAATTCAGGTTGCTCATAATAATCATCGACCTCCTCTCCAATAGGCTTTGAAGCCTCCTGTTCTAGCTCCTCCATCTCTTTGGAAATTTGCATTGTGGCCTTCATGGCCGGCGGACCTATTGGCGGTTGTGAAGGTTGAGCTGTTGCGAGGGCTTGGGCGAGGGCAGCCTGGAGAGCAGGGTCCATTAAAGTCTGCGAGAGCTCAAGAGGAAGACTCTGCAGGTGCCGTGTAATAGCCTCGAGCACGCTAGAAAGGGGAACAGACAATGGTATTGTTGCCAGAGGCAGGGAGGTGATGGGTGACATGGCAGCAGTTGAGGAAGGGGAAGTAGTCATGCTCGAGGAAGAGTCGATATTGATTATGGACCCGGCCGGGGGCGAAGAGGCAAGGTGGACAGAAATGTCCACCGCTTGTGGGGATGAGGCGGCTGCGGCCTGAGAGGTGGGCAGCACACCAGTCGGGGGAGGAAGGAGCAATGGAGGCTGCGCCTTTGTTGTGACCACTGTCCTTTTAAGCTTCTTGGGAGATGAGCCTCCCGTATCCTTTGTTGCTTGTTCTTTGGGGCCCCCGGACTGTGTTGTTTCTGCTTCTTTTCTCTTCTAGGACCTGGTGATGGGGGGAGACTTGGAAGTCTCACCAGCTGACGGAGAGGCGGCAACATCCTCCGTGGCGCTTGGCTCACTTTTGAGCACTTCATATGTTAGTCACCCCTTGTTGCCCCAGTTGTGCCACCTGCCCATCAACCCAATCCTTAGTGCGAGCTATGATTGGCTTCGTGATAATATCTAGGTCCTCAACCTCTTGCTCATCCCAGTCGATGGAGGGGATTGTTAGGTCGGCAACCGCAGGGTATCTTGGGTGCACCTGGGTGGACTCATCCTCCTCAAGCTGATCAGGCATCAAAAATAGCTGCACCCTCCTTAAAAACTGCACTGTCATTTGCATATAGTGTCTCTTTCGGACCTCCTTATCATCTCTACATTTTGCCCATAAATCTTAAACATGGTACTGGTGGGCGTATGCCGGCCCTAGTGCCTTCCTGACATGGCCGTGGGGGTCCATCCGTGGGCAAGCCATGTACCATTCAAAGTTATATTCTTTGAGTTCCTTTTCTGAGTTGTCGGCGCATTGAGATGTTTGTACTCGATAGAGGCCCTGGCCAAGGGTCATGGGATAAGGGATCCCCGCTACGTGTTTCTGGCTGAAGACCGCCTGAATATGTTGGAGCTGCCGGGAAAGCTCTAGGAGAATAATCCTATCGTTCGGGTATCTCGGCAACTTGTTCGGCCGTTCCGTGAATCCCTGGGCACGGATGTAAGTGAACTTGGGGAATTGAATGTATAAGAACGCATACTCCTTTAGGAGTGCCCTGGCACTGTGAGATACCCTTCTCTCGAAGTCCCCAGCTATCAATCTGATAATATGGCCTATGAAGGCATCATTGATCTGGCGGTACTCCTTTTTGAAGTAGCGGTATTATAGCTGAGGGTACCCGTCAAAAGGCTTACGCCCTCGTTTGTGATCCCCATCCGGCACCATGAAGAGTCCACTATATTGCCTCTGATCCACCAATGAGTACACCAAGTACGAGGTCATGTAGAACTTGTTGCTCTTCTTAACATTTATAAACTGCTCGTGGAAGCAATTGCTGATGATACTCCCCCAGTCGAACGAGATCTTGGTTTTCACGTCCTCATTTCCTCGTATGATTTGCTCAATATAGTAAGCCATCCACTCCTAGAAGTAGGCGGTTGTTGGGAGGCCCATGACCCTACTTAGCATGGTCACCAAGTCGTGATAGTCTTCTTGAAAATCACTGCGGAACAACTCTTAGGGAACCTTTGCAGTGCTGCCCCGTTTCTCCTTTAACTAGTAAATGTTGATTGACTTCTTGATGTTCAATGGATTAGCATCCCATGCCGCCTGACACTGCTCCAAAGTGGGGACTTGCATATGTGGGAATGTAGGAATGTGGAATATTTTTGTAATTCCTTCCGGAGACATGTCGACAAGAATATTCCCTTCTTTGTCCACGATTGTTCAGGTATCTGTCTGGTAGGCTTCTCGGCAAGCCATTACCAGTTCAGGTGCTTTCAGAGAGGGAGGGAAGCCGGTAGCCTTGGCAATTCCGCTTTGGCGTATCAATTGGGCATTCTTTGTTTTAGGGTCGACCTTGACCCTCTAGGTGAACTCATCTATGTCCACCTAGCCTATATTGGTGTCCGAGGTCTCTTTCCAGTCAGTCGAGACCTTTGACTGGAGCGGTTCACCTTGAAATTGGAACTTCATTTGGTCTTTGTCGTCTTTTCCACGAGCGGCCCTTCCAGACTTCTTACCCTTGTCCTTTTCGGTAGAGGCCCCTGAAGTTCCTGCGACTGATTCCATATATCCTGCAAGGAGAGGGCGAAGTCAGCACAACAAAACACCGAAAACGTTAATGTTAGTCTACATTGTGAGCATATCATCTAAATAACCATTCAAATGCATCATAAATTTAATCCTCAAACGATATCGATTTCATTTTAGGGCAATTGAGCAATCCGGGCCCGGAGGGCCAGACTTCCCTGGCAGGAATGCTGCTAGGAAGGGAAAACACGACCGAAAGTTCCCGGAGACCCCCGTTGGTCAGATTTTGATGTTCTAAGAGACCCATGATGGAGAATGGCCTGATTTAGGACATGGGTCGAAGTCAGATCCTTGATTGGAATTGATTTGGATTGATTTAAAGGACCTCGGAGGTTCTAGGCCGGAAGGCAGTCAGGCGAAGGAAGCTGGCGGCGGCAGACATCGGACGGAAGTCTGGCAGCGGAAGCCCGGAGGCCAGAACCCGGGAAGCAAAAAGACGGCCGATTCCAGGTCTAGTTTAACAATTTAAGACAAGATGACACTTGGAGCACGGCCCTGGAGGCCGGAGGACGCCACCGACGATAATTGTTAATCGCTTTAACAGGGGAAAACGGACTGGAGGAGGGAGGAATCCGAGGGGGCCTCACGGAGCTAACGTGAGGTTCCACGACCGTTTGATAACTAACTGCCGGCGACGCGTTGCTATCGTCTATCCTTGAGGGAGGATCGCCTGGTGGTGCCAGAACATTTGGCTTTGATACGAACGGCGGCGGCGAAAGGCGCCCCGGGACCCGGGAGGCGGACCGAGGCGAGGTGCAGGCCGCTGCGAGGTACAGGCAGCGACGGGCAAAGAGGCTTCCGGAGTCTGAGAGGCGGGGCGCCGCAGGGTGACGACCGCCGCGATGTTTTATGAAAGTTCGGGCGATGGCGGCGGCGAAAGGATCCCCGGGGCCCGAAGGTCGGGTGGCCAACGGACGATCGCCGTCGCGGACAGCGATCCCGGGACGGAAGTCCGCAAGTGGACTTCCGGCGTCCGGGGCCCGAAGGAGCAGGGGCCGTCCGGGAAACCCTTAAAGAACCACGAACAGCAGCTGGCTGGGCGGGCTCCGGAGGGCGGAAAGATGCCCGGGGAACGCCGCTGGGGCAGCGAACGAAAGGGGGAAGCCCGACATGGGAACCCTGGAGGCCCGGGCCCGGAGTGGCCTAGGGCCGCCCCAGAGCCAAAAAGGGCCCAAGGAATCCACGAGGCCCCGAAGGGCACCAAAAACCAAAAGGGAAACCATGGTCAATTTTTAGGATGAAACTTTAGGGTAATATCGACCATGCAAAATGTCAAAAAAGAGGGGCACGCAAAACGAGGCGGCCCCAAAAGACCTGACAAGGCGAAAGAAAAGAGGGTCCCCGTTCTGAATGGGGCGTGTGTGCTGAGGGCACAACAAATTTTACCAACATAAAGAAAATTCATATATATATATATAAAATATATGTATATATGCATATATATAACAATATATATATATATGTATATATATATGTATATATATAATATTTCCATTTTTTAAAGTCAAATAGAACAATTTTTCTATAGAAAAATGACAAATTATAGAGGCTCTTTTTTCTTTTGTTCACCAAATCTATAGAGGAACCCTATCTCCACAAATTTACAAAAGAACTCTATTTCCAACATTTAAATAGAGATTTGCAGGGATTTCTATTGGTTTCTTTCGTTGTCTTTTTCAATTCTTCTATTAACCAAAAAGAATGATTTGCTAGAATTTCCTGTTGTTTTCCTTTTCCATTTTCTACAAGAATCTACATCTTTACCAAGATTTCAATAGAGGTTTTTTCAAATTTTCTTACAAACAAGTTTTCAAAATTGAAAGTCTAAAATTTCAAAACAATAGAACAAGAAGAACCTGTTTGATGTTTCAAGAAGAAATCTGGTGTTGAGTTGCAATTTCCACTTTGCCAAAATATTTTTGATATCTTCACTCCAATCCAAGTGCATCCACAACAAGAGAAAAATCCTTCCTTCCTTCTTCACAACCAGGTTTTTCAAGAATGAAATCCCCTTCTATCTTTCCCCAAATTTGGTCAATATATTCTAAAATATCACATCCACCATAGTTATTACTCCTCTATCCATTTTTGGAGATATTTTTCTTTTTTTGAAAATTTAAAACTAAAATTTCTTTTCAACATGACTTTATTATTTATTTTTGAAATTTCTATTTCAAAAGGAATTTAAATGCTTTTTTTTTAAATTCCTTTCCAAAAGAATTTAAATTTAAAAAATTTCTTTTCAAAAAACTTTAACACTTTTAAAATTTTCATTTGCAAAAAGAATTTAACAATTATCATTTCCAAAATGAACAACTTGATTTAATTCCACACAATTAATTTAAATAATCAATAAAATAAATCTAATCCAAGATTAGATTATTTTATTAATTAAATTAAATTAATTAATAAATTAAGTAACATTTCTAACATTATAATGAGATAAATCTAATAAACAACTTAAATACATAAAGCCATTTTATTTACATTTTCCAACTTGCAATTAAATAAAATCAAGGAGAGATGAACAACAAAGAAGCAACTTAACTCCACTAAAACCCGACAACACACTATGAATAAGGTGATGACTTGGCATGGAAAACCTAGCTACTATCTCCTAATTGAATACCGTTGGCTAATGGACACGCTCAAACCTGTGGAATCAAGTGGAGTTGATGTCTTGAACCTGTCAACCTACAAACAAAGAGTATATCAAACATACATATATAACATAATAAAACACACCATGAAAAGGAAATCTCATAATCATAGGGTGTCTGCAAGCGAGTGGTACAATCCCATCCCCTTCACCAATACAAACTTATTAACTAACGAGTCTAACATCAATAATATACTCAAAAGCATAAAGCATCATTAATTTAATATCTGCTAAGCTAATTCAAAGCATGCCATATGTAATGATAACATCAGAGTAAAATACCATCACATCAAGGGTATGTGCAGGATCATGGTATGCCAAAAACTGGCAATATTTGTAGGGTATGTGGCTGACGACTTTTTTTTCACCCAAAATTAATGAAACGAAAAGGGTTTTTAGAGGAGATTCTCAGCTTTCCAAAAATATAAATTATGATTTAATTTGAATTCTAATAAATAATTATTATTCATTTTCTATTAGAAT
>VDFB02000013.1:22050452-22145114 GCA_007258455.2 Sequoia sempervirens
TGGAACAAATTATATAAGTTGTATATGAGTGTATATAAGATTCTTGAACTTAAGAATTCCATGAAACAAATATAAGTTGTATATAATTGTAATTTAGGAAAAATGATTTTAAAAAACTTCACTACGTTTCAAATAAGGATTGAAAGCATATATGTGGGTTTACATGCAACCAAAAAAAGTGAGAGATGATGCTATCAAAGATTCTTGAACTTAAGAATTTTCCATGGAACAAATATGCACATATAATTGTAATTTAGGAAAATGATTTTAAAAAATTCACTACGTTTCAAATAAGGATTGAAAGCATATATATGGGTTTACATGCAACCAAAAAAAGTGAGAGATGATGCTATCAAAGATTCTTGAACTTAAGAATTTTCCATGGAACAAATATGTACATATAATTTTAATTTACACAAAATGATTTACAACTATGTACAAGTTACTATAAGTTCTCATTTGAACATGTATAGGGTTACAAGTGAACTTTAAAACCATGGATATAATCTAAGTCAAAGATTCTAGTTCAGCCTGCTCTTCAATAACATGGGTGATCCCACAATAGTGGTTTACAATTTTTGGCCAAACTAGGCACTTAAATTATTATTTTTAACTAAATCCTCACATTTGGGCACCTATAGTGGCTAAACTATGAGGAATTCGAAGATGATGCAAACTAGAGTCTCATCACATTTTGTCTGTAGATTCTAAAAATATTTTTTTCAAAATTTTTGGAATCAGATTGCACTTCTTTTTCCATCTCCCACAAAAATTGGTTTTTTTCAGGAAACAACATTTTTAAAAAGTGATTTACACCATATAACACATAACATTTTTTCCATGAAGGATAAAATTCTAATTATTTCAAATTTAGATTTGTAACTCTGATATCTAGTGCTTCCACTTGGTTAGATAGTTTTTTATTCAATATTTTTTCTTTAATCAAGTTTGGAAGTCAAACCAATTACAATTTAGACATAGCGTGATCGTATAATACGTAACTTTTTTTCTATATATCAAAATTCAATTTTATTGTTTTGGTTGGATCAAGGACTTCAATATCTGGTGCACTCATATTTTTCAAATTTTTTTTATAATCTACTATTTTTCCACATGTGCAGAACAAAGACCTTCATTTTTGATGAAAAACCTATGTTTAATAAAACTAAAAAAAATACATAATAAAATAAAAACATATTAAAATGATATTCGTTGGATAGCTCGTTTCATAGACTACCTGATTCTAGTTGGGTTTGTGAAGACTCCTCCATTTTCATCCTCAACCCAAGCTTCCAAGTGTTAAAAATTAGGTTTTTTTTGCGAACAAAGTCAAAAATCAAGGAAAAGGGGGGTTCGCTATAATCAGGGGGGTTCTAGCGAACCCCTTTCAATATGCATTTTTTTTTTTGGATGGGAAATGTGGACCTAGTAATTAATGAGTTCGCTCGAAACCTAGTTCGATCGAATTCCTTTTTGGTTCGGTCAAACTTGTATGTTCATTCAAACCCCTAAAACCAATTTTTTTTCCATGGGGTCATTTTTTCTCAGTTTTCCTTCCCCCATCAAATTGTAAACCACTATTGTGGCTTCACCCACATGTAGAATTTTTTTTATGATCATCACTATCTAGTCTCCATTTTCTTTGGCCATGTGCATTTGGAACTGCATGAAGATGTAGAGTGGTAGCAATTATGAAGTGACTATATTGATATACCTTGTTATCAAGTTGATAGTCAACAAAATGAATCCCATGCTAAACAACTTTGACTTGTTTTAGATATGTCCCTTGCACGACAATAGAACCTACATTGTAAACATGAACCTAAGGTAAGACATATGAACGTGTGTAACATTTTCATGCTCAATGTTTGTACAATATATATTTAATGTTTATAATGTAATGTGTACATGTGAATACAATGTATATAAAATTTTAAATTCAAACTCGCCTGTGGGAAATGACATTCCATCACTTGTTTCAGGTTCTGTTAGCTTACTCCTCTCTTCTATGCAACACAATAAATAATAGCTAACACCTTCGATGTTTCCAGGCTTTGTTGTGACTGCAAAAACATCTCCTGTACACCAAATTTACACAAAAAAATCTTAAAAAATTAGAAATGTCTCTAAAGATCATTAACTAGATATATATAATATTTAAATTATTGAAAACTTACAGATGTGTACCTTTTATAATCAATCTTGAAATATGGTCATAATCAATTGAAATCAAATAAATGTCTTTAAATCTTTCTTCCTTGTTTTCATCATATGTTTCTGAAACAACTAGTGGCACCATATCCCATTTACCAACATATCCAAGTTCTTGATTGTTGCATGCATATTCAGAGTTTCCCTCAATGCACTTAGTGAAAAAACAAGAGTAATCCCTTGTGTCTAATATCCATCCATGGTGACTATCTGAACTCCTAACGCAATGCAAAGGTCTTTTTTTTTCTACCCTCTTGCATCCATGCATCAATCTTCTATCCACAGCTATATACATATGTACAACAAAAAATTTATGTGAACAAATATGTATATATATATTAAATTTAAATAAATTCAAATTTTTGATTTAATGTAATTTATATATACCCGATATCTCCCAAAACACTCTATGTGGAATGTGTCAGTTTGTTCTTGAAGATGTGCCGACCACATTTGATGCAAAGTGTTTCTTGCACCATTCAACAACATCATCTTCTAGATAACTCATTTGAAGCTTTCTTAAAGCTCAATTCATGCAAGCTCCTACTCCATCATGCTCACCCTTTCCATGCCCACTCTAAAAAAAACTCCAAACATGAGGTATTTTGTAGATTTTATGATATCTACAAAGTGCATAGAATGGCCATGAAAAGTTGAATTGTGCCACACATCCATCTAACCATACAAAATGATTTTCAAATTTTACACCCCTACTTCTCAAATTCTCAAAAAATATTGTAAAGCAATGTTGGACAAAAAGTGTGTCATGCTCTTTATCATCACTAATATAAAAGTGATATTCTTTCTTAATGGATCATTCTTCATCTGTACTCTCAACAACATCCAATTCTGATTGTGCATGTCGATAACACACATGAACCATAATAGTGATCTACTTTGAAAAGTAATACTCTAATTGAATCTCCTTTTGATGTACAAATGAGTAATTTTCTGCAAAGTCAACTACTGATAGAACTATTCCACGTGGGAAAGTATCTCTCAATGTTTGGAATTGTTGTGCTTGCCACTTAGCAAAAAATGAATGTTGTATGTATGGTCGTATCAATTTTCAAAAATATTCCATAAATTTTCCAATGGGAATCTCCTCTTCTACATAGTTCAACCTTGTGGATTCTTTCCCAAAATATGTTTGTAACTTTACATACTTGTACCTGTGTTAATAAAATATGTGAATAACTAATAAACCACACAATCAATGAAACATTACATCAAAGAGAGTCCAAATAACAATATATGAGAACTTGAAACAAATAAACTCTCTAAAATAGAACTTACCTATTGCAATTTACTATCTTTGTTAGGTCAGTATCCTCAATTCTTGAAGGAAATTTAGCCAAATTTCCACATGTCTCACAAATTGATTTTATGTAGTTTATTTGAGGTCCATTTTCATGATCACCAAACATAGACTTTATGAACAAAATTTCCTATTTAGGAGGTGCATTTTGAAACCCACATCTTTCTTCTCTCATCTTTCGAAACACTTGATAGTATTGATCAAATTCAGTATGATAATGACAACAACAAGTTTCAAAAAACTTGTTTATCTTCACATAATATGGCTTTAAGCTTTGAAACATTGTTGTCCCAATCTTTATATGAGGATATGCATTACAAAAGTTCATATACATCTCAAATTGTGTTATGTCTAGCCAATGTTTGATATGATTTTCATAAATACTAGGTCCAATCCTGTGTCTCTTAACATCTCTAGTATTTGATGATGGATGAGTCTGATCATGCCAAAAACCTGAGACCAAGTTCCTAACAACATCTTCAATCCTATGAGAATGGGGAGCTCTACACATAATTGCCCAATTTCCTTCTAAACTCTCATCCAAAAACTCTCTTTTTCTCATATTTTAGCAATGTGGTTCTACTATAACCAATTTCAGTTGAAAGTATAGACATTTTTCTTTTTCTTGCTATATCTTGATGTACAATAGATGTCAACATCACCCTTCTTGTAGTGGCCTTATCCACTGATCAAGATCCTTTCCCAATGGAATCTAAACCCTTTTTTTTAACATTTTCAACAATATCCTTTTGTAATCCCATGTGTTTCTTCTTATTTCATGTTGAATGTACACCCAACAATTGTAATGACTCTTTGAGCTCATCACAAAGAAGTAAACATGATAACAATTGGGTTTTTTCAAGTGTATCAAGATGATTGAAATGATGATTGATCATTCCATTTACAAATTTAGTCATTGACCTCTTTCTCTTATTATAAGGCTGGTTGGCATAATATTTTAGTTTCTCTATATCCATTTCAAGTGAATGATATAAATTTTTATGAGAAATTAATTTCCTCACCTTCTTAGCTAGTTTTATATGCTCATCCATACCAGTAGGAGGAAGTGATCTCGACCCTCTCCAACATGCATTGTTTGAACTTGTGCCTCCTCCCTATCTTCAAGGACCATGCATTCTTGAGTGGATTCATTTGATCCAATGTCTAGATTTGGCTCAACTTGAGCATGAAAACTTCCTGCTTGTTGAGCCCTTCCTACATGTCACAAAATATTTTGCAAACAAAAGTGAGAGATGATGTTATATAAGTGAAGTTTATGTATGCAAGCAAACAAACTGATAAAACATGATGCTATAAGTGAGAGAAGTTTGTGTTAGTTTTATATGCTCATCCATACCAGTAGAAGGAAGTGATCTTGACCCCTCTCCAACAAGCATTGTTTGAACTTGGGTATCCCCCCTAACATCAAGGTCCATATGTTCTTCAACGGATTCATTTGATCCAATATCTAGATTTGGCTTGATTCCAGCTTGAGGAATCCCTAGAGCATAAAACATAAAAATAATGAGAACATTGAAGTGATGAAAAGAAAATACCAAAGACACAAAACAACTACATGCACATGTATAAAAAAAAATCCATAAATTCATAGCCAAGGATAGGATACATATAGGCCAAATTCCATGCCAAGCATCAAAGTTTGAGGATTATGCATACAAGCGACTTAGAAATTTTAGGCTAGTGATATAGCAAAGGAAACCCTTAGAGTATAACAAGGTGATCCAAATAACCCCAACAAAATTGGGCTATAAGATGTTTCAAGGTTTCAAATAAATTTCCAATATGTGCTAAGATGAAAAAAGTTAAAAAAATTATGGGACATAAAACACAACCTAAATAATGAACTAAAACCAAACACAAATATTGAAACAAAAAGAATTGGCTTAAGGAATTGGAGTCAAGGATCAGATAAACATTGCAACTTGCATGACCAAGATGACTTGAGGACATTTAAAATTATTTATAGTCATTCAAGTGCAATGATGGTTAGAAACCTTCAAAACAAATGTTTGTTAAGACATAATTTAAAGAATAATCTATCATATATAACTATTATTCCTTGGCACCATATAGCTTGAGTTTTGATGTATACATGTGTTAGTCTCTAGAAAACCTGACATTGCATTGGCTTTAAGTATAATTTGAGTTCTAATTTTCAAATAATTCTAGAGCTTAGAATTGGGCATTTATTAAAATATTTAAAAAATATTTTTAAGGAACTATTGATCATTAGATTAAATTTAATAGGATTTTAGAAAAATCTTAAGCTAATTAGATGCTGCAATGTAGATTGGATAGGGGATATTGATCACCAAATATCAACATTAGAATGCTACTTCATTGTACATGAAGGTGTAGTTTCATGAATAATTAAGAAAAAATAATGGTTTCTTTCAAATGCAAAGTTAGAATATATAGGAATTTGCAAAGCCATAAAATAATTAATGTGGTTGAAAAAATTATGAAAATAAAAGTGGCATAGTGAGGGACACAAAATTTAAGGTTTCATTGGAGAACTAGGCATGTATTGAATTACACTATCATTTTCTTCATGAACAAAGTAAAGAGAAAATTGTGTAGATGCAATACTCAACAATGATAATGTGATGACAAAAACATTAAACAAAGGTATTGGTAAAAGATAAGTGTAAGGTTTGTAAGGAAGGATTTAATGTACAATATTTTAGTTTAAGAGTACATTTTAAGTTGGGGTATTGTAAGTTGAAAAATGGTCATACATTAAACATTTCTAATTTTAATAAGAAAGCCAATGCAAAATGTATGCACATACAAATTTATGTTTAGGTGTACTAACCAAATTATTGGGTGGAGTAATGCACATTATGGATTCCATCCCATCAAATGAATACTCATGTTTTTTCAAAGTAAAAGTCCTAAACACACACTTGAGAGTGAGAGAGAGAAGAAACAAGCATGTACCTTGTTTCTTTCTATGATAATTTTCCAAGTTTTGTTCATGCCTCTTTTGTTCTTCTTCTTTTGACAATTTTCGTTGAGACACATTTTTTCTTTTTCTTTGTTGTCCCATTTTCTTCTTCAACTTAAAGATGACTCAAAACAAGTCCTCTACCAACTTAGTTAAATTATTCTCCAAATTTTTCCTTGATTGATAAAAATGAAAAGTTGTCGAGCTCCATTATTTGCCTCCTTGATAAATGTGCAAAAACTTCTTCTCCAAAATCTGCACTCCAAGTGATATAAATGAGAATTAATCTTACAATTTGATATCCAAAATAATGAAAAATAAGATTCTATTTATATGCATATGGGATGGGAAAAAAATTATTCTAGTGTACATGGAATAACTAGATCCTAGTTTAAATGAATCAAGTAGTAAACAAACAAGTTATTTCATTGTGGAGTTTGTTGTTATTTAATTCATAAGTATGCACAACATATCTAGTAATTTTAGAATTTTGGTAAAAAGTGTCAAAAATGTATATTAGAGGTATAATTTGAATTGAATTTTCTTAATTATATTTGAATTGAATTTCAAGTTACTTGTCAAAAATGTATAATAGAGGTATAATTTGAATTAAATTTTCTTAATTATATTTGAATTGAATTTCAAGTTACTTGTCAAAAATGTATAATAGAGGTATAATTTGAATTGAATTTTCTTAATTATATTTAAATTGAATTTCAAGTTACTTGTCAAAAAGATTATATCTTTTCTCAACTCAATGGTTCATGTGCTTAAGTCATTTTAAAAAAAATATTTATTGTGATCAACATGAATGAACTTAATTATAAAGTGGCATTGATTTCCCTAAAATTATACTAGAGATCAAATGTATATTGAATATAAGGAAATGTAAGTTGTAAGATATCATAAAATAAGAAAACATGTATGCATATTGAATATTTAAAGCAAATGCATACATATATTATGTGTAAACATGTTTAAACCATAAGAAAATACATGTACATACATGTAAAGGGATTCAACAAATATAAACATAACACATATTATAAGCAAAGAGGAAAATGTATGTATATATCATATAAGAAAATATATGTACATATCATATAAGCAAAATGTAAATTAAAGATCATCAAATGTCAAATACTAAAGATCAAAAAATAAGCAAATGTATGTATATCATATAAGCAAATGTAAGTTAGAGATCATCAAATATCAAATACTAAAGATCATCAAATAAGCAAATACATGTGGTAAAGATCATAAATCTAGTGTGCATGGCCTAATATGAATGTCTACTCCTAGTCAAATGGCCATCTAAATGAGAATGGTTATGCTTTGATGGATGTGTTGAGCCCTACAAATAAAATTGTGTATAGGATGTCTTAAATACATATAATTTATATTAAATAAATTTTATGAAAGTTGTTTTCAAATGAACTTGTATTTTTAAATATCAATCTAGATCTATGCATACATAAATATTGCATGTACATATACACGTGACATGATTATATAAAAATGTAAAACTCACATGTCCACTGGCAACAGATTCATCCACAGAGTCACATCAATCATGCACATGATCTGGACCAAGGCTAGGAGTGATATGAGGTATGTCCACCTATAAGAACATATATACATATATATATCAACTTACATGAATATCTAGTTAAAAAAAAATGAAAAAAGAATTGAAGCATGCACATGCACACATACATGTACATCATCTGATATCAGATGACCTAAGTCCTCTGAAACGGTTGCCTCCACCATATCCACCAAACACTCAAGTGACGAATCAACATCTGCATCCATATGATCTATCCCATGTCATGACAGAAATGATGAATGTAGAGGACTATGAAGGTGAGATGGCATCGACGATGATGAACCATAATGAATCAACATATCAGTAAAACCCATACTCTGTGCAGCTATCGAATGAACTATAGGTGGATCATGATGTGCACTAGTGCTCGGCTGAGAGTGATGGGATCTTGGAACTAAAAGACCTCTGCATCTCAAATGATCTCTAACATGCTCTATATTGATCCCATTCTCTGATGCAATGTGGGAATATTCCTCCAACATGTCCTTAGCCAAACAATGCAGAGTCATCCGTGCCATATCTCCTGTAAGTGTATCAAGCTATGTAGGAGTAGGGATGTCGACCATTGTAAAAGGATCCACGGTGGTCCACTGTGCTAAAAATGGCATGGATTGAGAATGTCTGGACATCAAATATTGACCTACATGATCATCAGATATCCTAATGGTGGCAGCCGCAATGTCACCTACAGTGTCAATTGCTTCTTTTTGGGAAGCAATGACAACCTCATCTGCTATGGGGGCTAGAGCTAGGGTGAGAGAAGGATACTTCTCACCAACCAATACCCTAAACATTGGGGGTGGTCTATCTGCTCAACGATAGGTGGGCCTATCAACAATCCTACCCTACCCCTGACCAACATATGGTGGAATGTCCAGGTAGTTAACTTTGAGGCCCAAATGGACCTTAGCATACAACTGTTGAACAAAATACAATGGGAATCTGGTCATTGTTTGGGTATAGACCATGTGCTATGAGAAATCATGGGTAGATCAATGAGGCCATAGCATGATCAACACATCTAGTGACCTGATATCTCCTAACCTTACACACATTTTGATAAAATGGAAAACAAGTGGCTTTTATCATTTCTTTGGTGACACTATCCTATATTTGTTTAAAGGGAATGCCACCATGTACTTCTTCCCACATGCGAGAAAGAATAGCAGCTACTCTATTTGGGGAATATGCACTAGTCCTCTCAAGTTCATCTTTTAGTTTTTCTAGACTATGCAATATTAACATGCATGGTTCACTATATATCCTCGGGTTTGCACCCTATGCTAATGAATCTCTCAATTTTTTAATCTCATTAGTGGTATTTCCAAACAAATTTTATGTAGGTGGAACATCTTCATTTTCCATGTTATATATGTATGTACACCTAAAGAAGCAATGAGACCTTGGTAAATAATATATCTAGATATAGAGAATATATGTATCTAAAACAGTTCTAATAATTCATTTACTCATCAATAATATTTTCATACCATTAAAAATTTAAAAAGAATTGGAAGACAACTATAATCTATAACATAGCATCCTTAAATGGTTCAAACTTTAAATGAAACAATGAAAGAAAGAATAAGAAAACAAAGATTAGTGTAAAATTATTTGAAAATAATTGGGGATGAAAATATCTAATCTAATAGTTGTTAACATAAATGAACTTCAAAATAGGATTATGTAAGTAAAAAAAGTTCTATTTCCTTCATTGAACCTAAATTTATCTAGTTAAGATATGTCTAAAATTAAGAATTCACACTAAAATATCAATATTCCATAAGAATCTCATAAAGAGGATGAATTTTATCATTAAATTATGAGTGAATCATCTCAATTATATAGCCAAGAACATCAAAAAATTATAGATTGGAAAGCAAAATAATCATCACATTTATCATATTTTTATATGTATAAAGTTTATATACCATCAAACTATTTAAACTTATAGATTGCATAGAGCTATAAATTGAATCATTAAAACTAATTTATTAAGAATCAAATCTAATAAAGTTTGACTTCATATTGCATACTTGTTATAAATGTCTCACTAATCTAGCCATGCATTTTATATATGTTAAAAAATATATAATTGTTATGCCCATAATTTTCCACTAGAAAAACCCAATAATTTTATTTTTTTGAATCCTTTAATTACACTAATTAATTTTTAATTGTTTATGATTCAACAATAACCATCTCCAATAGAATTAACATCCTTTCTTTAATTAATTTGTTGGTTTAACTTGCTAATGCAATACTATTATTAATGCATCTCTCACTATTAACTATACTTTTAATATTAAATTTGCAAGTATCAAAATTTAATGGTTACACTAATAATATTCTCATTATAATGGTTATGTCATCGTAACCCACAATGAGTTGTTCCTACTTCTATTTCTTGTTGACAGTAAGGTCAATATGGTATTATGATTATTAGGATAGTTCCTCATGACCCAATGATGGCATTTAAAGTACTAAATATGTAACTTTTGATGGTAATAACAACATGAATAATTATATGGTTTGCATTTATTTATTTATTTTCCTCTCATATTTCAACATCTATAAAAGGTTTTGCCAAAAATGCTATCCAATTATCGATGAGCATTAATAAGGTTAAGTATGCTAACATTAGTATTAAGGTAACTATCGATATGAATATTGATAAGAGTATTAACAATACTCGATGATATTAAGGCTCCCTCTACAATTAATACAAACATTCTATCAATTTTATTACTCACAAATAATATTAAACTTTACTCATAATAGAAATGTTAATGTGATAGTGATATCATGTTTACATAGCACATAAACACTATTATTTGTTAGCTCATTGTTGCTTGCAAAACTTTTATTACCATCTTAGCATCCCTAATAAGATTATCAATAAAATACTTTTCTTACTCGGGTGATTTTATTTGCGACTTATTTTAGTATGACGACCCCCCTTTATATTACCCTCAATAATAGTATCACTATTTGTTATTAATATATTTAATTTTAATTCTTTTATCTAACTCTTATATATTGTTATAGCATTTATTTAATTATTCATCTCTATTACAAAAATAATTATATGATTAAATATATTGCATACTTGTTATAAATATCTCACTAATCCAACCATACATTTTATATATGTTAAAAAATATATAATTTAACAATTTATACAACTTCTAATTATGATAAAGACAAGAATCTTAATCTATACCATTATTTTGAGTTTGGTTTAATAGAAATTGAAAAAAATTATAATCATAAAAAAACAATGAATAAACTAAGGATCATTTTAACAATGGTGAATTAGTGCCTAAAGATTGGCCTAAAAAATTATAATATTCAACATTCTCATCACAAATTATATATGAAAACTAAGGATCATTTGGTTATATATATTTTCATAGATTTAAAATTTGAATATTTATTACTATAACATGTTCATTACAATTAGATTTTTAAATAATATTGTAATAATTTATTATGTCTTTGAAATTTGTTTTGTGGATTTTAATGTTGTTTTTTAAATTTAAGTTAGAGTAAGTAGAATCTAATGAGATACCTTAAAAAGATTCAAGTTTTATAATTTAAATCTCCCTCTTATAAATATAGTTTTTTCTAGTCTTACAATTTCTTGTGTCATCTGTTCAATTATTTTAGCTATGGATTTAGCCGCAATCTTGTAGGAGGTATTAAGAAGAGTAATTAGTATCCACCCTCAGATAAAAAAAATATTTTTCCTTTAGGAATTAATTTATCAACCCTTGATTAATAGAATTTAAATGATGGATCCCTTTGATAAAGCTACTTTTTATACCTCATAGAGTCCTCCTTGATGAATGGACATATTGTTTTAAGGAATTGTGTAGCTAAACCATCTATTCCAAGACTTTTTGAGTATTCAAATCCTTCAAGGAAATATCAACCTCCTCAAGGGTGAATAAATTATCTAAATGTGCCTATTTTTTGAGACCAATTATTTTGGGTATGCAAGTGCCAATCAATTCCTCAACTATATCTTGAAGTGGATCTCCTTCAACTAGATCAATTAAAAATTATTTGTAATGTTGGAGGAAAATGGATTTAATATCATTAGAGTTGTCATGGAACTACCTCTCTTGATCAACGATAGATATTATCCACTCTCGAGAATGTAAATATGTTCGAGATAACTAAAAAATAATTTGTATCCCTTATATCCTTTCATCCAATGTAGCCTATCTCTTAATTGAGATCCTCTACCACAATTAAGTTCAAATCTTCTAAGTTTTATTTCAACAGAAGCAACCACTCATTGTAGAAAATTTATTAGTAAGTGCTAAAGCCAAAACAAGTTTTTTTTTTTTCCTCTTTAGATCCATATTTTTTTCCATTCTAGATCTCTTTCTAGCCATATTCTTATTGTAAGATCATAGTAAGGTAGTGCAATAGATTTAATCGCATCATTCCACAATTGTATCCAATTACCATTTTGATGAGGTCTAGGAACATCAACCAAAGGGATATTAAGGAAGCAAGGTGATCAATTTGATTGAGGTGGGAAGTGTTGATCTTGAAAGATAGATTATTAGGTATGAGGAATAAGAAGTTTGAAAAGTTTTAAGAATTGGGAGGTGATATGTGAGATAGGTTTAATAGAATCTACTTAAATAAGGGTGTTTTGTGGAGAGGGCTCAATGGAAAGAGAAATAGCTAAGTTTTAATCTATCAATACAACTAAGTTTCCCTTAGTTCGCCATCTCTTTAGTTGGTCCAAGTGAACTAGTGATGAGTATAAGAATATTTTTTTCTAAAATGGTATCTAACCCCTCATGGTATTTCTAGTTAGGATGTAGGAATTCAATTATTTTTTAGAGATTTTATGAGAACTAAACCAACTTGTATCTTGGTTTTTTCCACTATATCATATTCACCTCCTTGTAGCCATTTAGTCATAGGGAGGGCATAAAAATCCATTCCCATAATTTAACTTGAGATGAGGAGTCATCAGTCATACAATAAAGAAAAAATGAATAGGTATTCATTGGATTAGTAGTAAGCACTAAACACAATTGTTGTTGGGATCCACTCCTCAATAGATGATAAAATTATCCAAGTATTGTGAAAGGTGGGTCAACCTTGCATCCTAATATTTTGATTTATTATTTTTTCCTCATATTAGGAAATGAGGCATCTCACTTTGTGTTGGTAGTTATTTGTCATTTGTTGAATGCTTCAAGGGAGGTGTCTAAGATGTTCTAAGAGCATGTAATATCATTATAGCTTTATGAGATGAAACCCTCTTATGACATTTAAGAGCATGACTATAGAATATTTACAATAAAGTATTGACCAAAATTATGAAAAATCATAAGAAATCTTTTAAGAAATAGCAACTATGTCAAGGAAAAATATGTGGACATTTACAAGAACTTATTTTTTAAGCAAAAGTGGGAGACCACTTATAATTTTATTTATATATAATATTTTACATATAGCTAGTTCAGGTGGACATACTGGCAGGAAAGAACTGGCAAGAAAACCCCCAATTGTAGTCTGAGTAACAAATTTTACAAAATATCAAAAAGACCAGTGAGGTCCTAGTACAAATGACCAATTGTCTAATTACAACATTACAAAAGCACATTGGTTGAATACATCAACTTACATATGCACATTCTCTTATGCATCCAAAATACCCAAAGAATACATCATACTAGATATACCCATGAGTTGAATACATAACACAATGGAGATTACAAAACCTTACTAAACATAAGACTGATAAGCTAGGAAGCCACTTTCAAAAAGATGCATATTTTCCACCAACATGCTGAAAGCCATTAAGTGAGCTTTCTTTTGTTTCCAATCATTTACCTTTCTGTTGGCGATCATTGTAGTACCCTCCCATTCTCAGCTGGGATGTGCAGGTAGTCTGACTAAGGAATCAGAAAAGGAAGATAGGACAAGAGTTTCTAATGGTATTTTATATGTTGTGATTGAATTAATTAAATAAGGGTAATATTGTTATTAAAATGTTAGATTAATTTGTATTTAAATATTTAAATATTTTATTTATTTTTAAAAAGTCATGAGTTTATTAAATGATAATTAAAATATTAAATAGTGTTTATTATTTTAATTAATTATTTGTTGAGGATAATTGTTAGAATAAATTATTTAAATTAATTAGATAATGTGTCTTGCAAGTAAAGTTTGCAAAAGCTGATTAAAACAAAAAGTATTGAAGAATAGAAAAATAAATAAATAAAAGAATGAAAAAGATGAAAGAGCGAATGTGAATTGATTTCTAACTGAAAAGCTTTCTTTTAAAATATTAAATTCTTTTATTCTGGATTTTTGTGAGTTTTTTTGAATAAATTGGAATATCTTTTATTTAATTAAGAATTTTGTGAGTTTTTCACATACAGAGATTTTATGGAGACAAGAATTGAAAAAAAAAGAATTGTGATGCCTTTTTTTTAATCTTCTGAAGTTTTCAAAAGGGATTTTTCCATACTTTTGTTTTGGGGGGAATACTTTGAAAAGAGTCATGGGATTAAGGATTTGAATTTGAGATTTGAGCACAGTTTTCTGAAGAGGAGATTCGAAGCAGGAAGGAGAAACTCATCATAGAGGTCATCAGGAACAAGCAAAAATCATCAGATTCTCAAATAAGTGCAGGACTCCAGGTTCTTTATTTTAAATGTTTATTTAAATTGTGTTGTTAAAAGATTGTCTGTACAAAATTGTAGATATTTGTTTTGATTTTGTGAAATTATAAAAAAAATAAAAAAAATAAGATAATTTGTTTACATATGTTGAAATATTGTCTGTTAATTCGTTGTAAAATTTAAAAAAAAATCTTTGTAGAAGAATTGTGAAAATCTTAGATAATCTCTAAGGAAATAAATTTAAAATGGTAGAAAATTCGAAAAGAAAACAATAGATAATTTAGAAAATCTCACATATAATTTAGAAGACCTCTGTAGGATTAAAAAACAAAGGAAATCCTCTGATAAATTAGGAAAAATGAAATCCTATGATAAAATAATAAATATTTTCTGGTAGAAAATAGCAGAGATAGGGTCACTAAATTCATCATAACTCAAAATTTACGAACTGAGTATAGTTAAAATTTTTATGTGTTAAAATACTTAATGGCGCACCTTCAGTAAAAATTGTAGAAAGACCCAGATCTGAAAACAAAAGTTATACAAGTCGCAATACACTAGTTTTATTATTAGCATTGTTTGAATATAGTAAATTATTTTAATGTATTAATTAATAAGTATTTATATATATGTTTAATTATATGTATATATATATATATTTAAATATATTTGTTTAATTGGTTATTTTGATAGAATAAATATTTTTAAAAGAAAATAAGCCTTAATTTATTGTATGGTTTATATCGAGACAATTGTAATTAGTTATATTGAAGGTTGGAATCTTTTAATAATCATATTAATTTAATTCTTGGATCTTTGGTTTTAGTGAGAACTCTTAAATGATTTCACTTGTGAATTTTAGAATTGCCCAACTAAGAAATATCTTGATAAAATAGAGATCATTTTAGATTCTTCCTTATGTGGACTTAGCAGGTATGGTTTATTAAATTAAAATCAATATATTATTGGTTACTTGGTTTTTATAATAGACCTGTGGGATATTCAATTATTGTTGGTTTAAAAAATTCATCATTTAGGTTATGATGTGATAAACCTAGCTTATTATCCATTACCATTACTTGATATACTTATACCAATTAGAATATCTACAAACTCATATTTATTCATTGCAATTATTAATATTGGAACAATAACTGATGGACTATAGTTTTATATAGCTTTAAGATTCAACTTTATTAATTGCATATATTATGTTAGTTCAATTTATTAGCTATACATGGGTTCTAAAGATGATTGATTGATATGTTAGTGAATAGGAGCTAAGAAATAGTAAAGGATAACATAGTTCAAGTGTAGATTACTATCTTGATTATAATTGTAAATGGTACTATCATATAATTGAAATGTTTTCATACATTAATAATCAATTTGTATATTATAAATTGATATCGTTGAATGTTTAAGTTTTGAGTATTAGTTTATCGAGTGGTATTTGATTAGTGATAATGATTTGATATCTATTGTAAGTGCCTATATTAACTATTTGTTTGTTAACCAAGAAGGATGTGAAATCACTATTTTCTTCCACGATGGATAGCTATAATATATATAAGTATATGTTTTATTGTGAGCTATTTAGTTAAAAGGAAATGTTATGCCTTGTGACCTTCCTTGTGCAAGTATGAATAAATATTTGAGTAGGCTATTTTTATTTTTATTTTGCAAGATTATGCTTACCTTGTTCATCAGTCTTCGGCTTCACCTAAGTGGGTGGCAGCCGCCTAAGAAACTGTCTGGGGTGATGGACCCTAGAAAGGGTTGCATACCCCACTCCTCTAGTATGTAATGTTGTATGGGTCACATAATTCTTATGCATAGAGGATTGAGGTTAGTGTGTATTTGTGGTGTTGTGTTACTTTTGTGTTGGGGTAGATTCCTCCTTGAAAGTCTTATGAGTGAACCCTTGGTTGGTCAGTCAATGAGTTGGAGCAGTTCAAGTTGTCGAACTACGATGCCTCTGCGAATTATATACGTAGGCAAGGCCATCAAGTGATGAGCTCCTGAGGCATTAGGTCGGGCCCCTAGGACCGTTCTTCTGAGTCTTGTTTGAGATTTGTCGTTTATTCTCGATAATGTAAAAACTACTATTGATTTATATAGCTTCTCTTAGTAATCTTGTGTTAACTATCTTTGATCTTATGGGTGTGCCAAGTCATGTAGACCTTGCAGGTATAGGCATTGGGAGCAAGGACATGTCGATAAAATAGAATGTAAGAGGTATGTTAAGCTGACCTCAGTAAGTAGACTCTATTGCCAAAGTTAGTAAATCACTTCTATCTTTTCTTGTAGCTTGTGTGATCATTAAATATAGTTATATGTAGTGAATCGTATTGTTGTTGTCTTATAAGTAAACAAAATAAAATAAAATAAAATTATTGCAAAATTTGGAAATATGCTCTGCAGTTGTGTTATGGAACTGTGATTTGAATTGTAATGAAATGATGTATCATTTTCCATGCTTGTGATCATTATAGTAGCGTGTCATCACTATGTGTTCTTGGTTGTTTAGTCTCTTCCATTTGATAAAAGTTTATGATTCGTAATGACCGTTTCGTGTATCCCAGAGGACGTGAAAGATTTAGTAAATGCATAATTGCTTTTCGTGTAATGTGTGCACACATTCATCATATGCAATGTTCTGCAATGTTTCACTTTCAAAAAAAATTTGTACGGTATTTTTTGTCCTTTGGGGTTCACGCGACGGGGCATTACAATCATGCTCAAATGAAGGTTTTGGTTTGTTAATATCAGGCACATAACGATAACAAAATTTCTTTTTGGATGAAGATGGAAGTTGCAAATCATGAATGCAAACATGACTTCTCAAGAAATAAATGGCATGATATTTTCTTTTTAAATCATCAATCTCCTCCATGGAAATGGCAGATCTATATCTATTTAGAACTTGGTAGAGATGTGAAGAAGTGTCATGCATTGTGGATAATAACATGCCTTGGAATTTATGTCAACATAGGTCTCTTCTTATGAAACAAAACCTTCTTTGAATAATTAACATTAGAAATTAATACTTGGTGAGCATATTGTATAATCACACTAGAAACCAACAATGGAAGATTGAGAGTCTCAACTAAGAATTCCACCTTATAGATAACATTCATACTAGAAGCCAACAACTAAAGACCAAATTTCATAAATAAAGTTCATGTGCTATATATCATGCCTTTGAAGGGTCCACAAGTACCATGATCCTTTTCAAATCCTTCTCCATTTAAATGCATCCATTCCAAAACCATTGGGAGGTGGGTATACAATATGAGCCAAGTATTAATTTCTAATGTTAGTTATTGAAAGAAGGTATATAAATTATTCGAGCATCTTAATTCTCATATAGAGTTACATCTTAGTCAATTTCTCAATGTATGAGTTCCATATATTTGTAAATTTTTCTTAATATAAAAACATATTTTATTTCATTAAAATTAACCTATCTATTCCATGTTACAAAGGATGCTCTTATTTTAAATTATAGGTATATAATTCAAAATTAATTAGTAATTTTCAAGATAGAGTACACACAATTTCTTTAGTTAAAATAAAATAATATTCTTATTTCCATGTGAGAGTTATGTAGAATGGTAGTTTGATATCTCAAAAATATTTCTTTCATACATACTAAATTTTTATCATTACATTATAAGTGAATCATCTCAATTATATAGCCAAGAAAATCAAAAATTTATAGAGTGGAAAGAAAAATAATCACACATTTATCATATTTTTATATGTATAAAGTTTCTACCATCAAACTATTTATACTTATAGATTAAATTATTTTTGAATTTCGTTATTTGGGTTCAACATGTCATGCTATAGGATTTTCTTGTGCTTTTATCATCTTGTCATGTGTAGATAGCTATGTATTTTATAGGTTTAGGAATTTTAGAGGAAGGAAAGGTTGAACAAAATGCATAAGGATGAGATGGAGCCTTGTTTACCTTAGGATTTGGTTGAGACTCCCTTTGAGCATAATCAAGGGGTGGTTGGTCCTCTTGTAGACATGACTAATTTAGAAGGTCCTGTCAAGAGAAATTTAGAGGAGATTAGTAGAGACAAGAATCATGTTATAGATAGATTAGTTGGAGTTCATTACCTCTACCATTCTCTTGAATTGCAACATTCACCTCTTGGAATTTCTTCTAATAATTTAAAAATATGAAGAAGGTTCAAGTTTAGAAGATTATAGGAACCCTTTATTCCCTTTGGTCTCAAGTTTGGAAACTAAAGATGGAAACTCCATTACAAACCTGAACTAGGTTTGAATTCATGGAAAATGATAAGGTTCACAATAAGATATAGTTCCTTGAAGAATTTTGGATTCAAGTTGTGAAATGATAGATCTACTAATGTTTTTAGGAAAACGACCCTCTTTATTAGATATGTAATGTCCCTCCATCTGTGAAATCGTCGTATTGTTTTCAATTGTGGGAGATAGGGTATTATTTGATTTTAATTTGTTTTATTGTTATTTCTTTGATTAAATAAATATTACTAATAACTTATTTAGTTTAAATAAATTAAGGTGAAAATATTCATTAAAATAAATATATTTTATTATAACTAAAAGAAAGATTAAATTATTAAATATTTATTAATTATTTAATAGTTGATCTATTTGGTTCCTATATTAAAGAATCAATTATAAAATAAAGAATAAGGGTGGTGGCTAGCATTCAATCGTAACTGTTAGAAGTCAAATGGTTCCCGGAGGGGAGTGGAAAAGACACTATGAAACAAATTATAAACAAAAAAAAATATTTCCGGAGGATAGGGAGGAAATAGTTTTGTAACCGCTTTGAAGAGTAAACACTATCGATATTTTGAAGATTCTTGGTAACTAAAAAAAGGAAGTTACAGGCAGAGTGGTTATTAAAAAAAAAAACACAGAAAGAGTCTGGTCTTCAAGGACTATTTGCAGTTTCTTTTTATGCCCTTCACTATTATTTTCCTGTTTCAAATGTATTCAAACCGTTGGAAATCCCTTTTGACCCAACCATACTGTAGAAGCAGAAGAATTGCATGCAATGCTTCTTTAGGGACCTAAAAATTGTTGAGGCATTATATGTAAGCAACACAAAGAGTATAGACAATGCACAAAAGATTGCTGATAGCTTTCCCGATTTAAAAAGATATCTTCCATCAGTGCGGAATGGGAGTTCCTTTGTTACTGGTTCCACTGCTCTAAAATATTGCCTCCAGGTTCCTCTTTCCTTCTTCAAACTCCTAGTGGGTTTAGTCGTTTAACATTTGCAAGATGTTTTTATTTTGTAAAGTGGATCTATTTGTTATGGATGGTGGTCACATTTCAATTCAAACTATGAACTTGTTTTTATTTAAGCTTTGCTTTGAGCCTATCATTGTACTATGGTCGGATTAGGCTGTGTGTGTAGGTTTTTATGCCAACCAGCCTTTATAACCTTTAATCCTTTTCATTATAAATTTACTTGATTGCATTTCTTCTGGGCTGCGTACGAATTCAATTTATCTTAGCTTCTTTTTCTGTAAGAAAACCAATCAAATCTTGAAACCATTACGTGCCTTAAGTCATCTCTTTCTTTTCTTTGCATCACGAAGCCATTGGAATTGTTCAATATCTGTGAACCTGAGACTAAGCAGATCTAGATAGACTCCTCTGTGAGTTCGATGTTGATTCTTTTATTACCTTTATGACAATACCTTTTCATGTCACTTCAGTAAAACATTTTCAGCAGATTTGCATTGTGCCAAAATGAAATCATTGCACAGAGCTTTATCTCTTCCTTTACCATTTGTCCTTTTGTCCAATAGAGGTACGACGTTGGATGTTGAAAGATCTTAACCAACCTTGTTCCCTATTTCACACTGCAAGCACCTTTTTTTGCATTACAAGCACAATATTTTGCCTCACCATCCTCACTTCCATCAATAAGATTGTTTTTCCATCAATAAGATTGTTCTTAACAACCACTGCCCTCATGGGATTCACAATCAAGAACTTCAAAAGGCCTGTATAGTTTACAATCGTGTAGTCAATCAGAGATTTCAAGCCTCTGCAGTCCATAGATTTTAGGAAAACATACTTGTAGGAGAATTTGTTTGCAGTTCTTGTTACAAATCGAAGAGTTAGGTTGCTCTTTGTGGTTGATCACCAAGATGTGAGAACTTGTTGAATAAATCTAGTAACTTGTTGGATTACTCCTCCCGAACCTTAGAAAGGTAATTGCTAAGAATGAAATGGTCCTTACTGCTTCTTGTAATTTCTAGTCAGTTGATAGTTATAGTTTTCTGACATAGAAATATGTGGATTAGGCTGTAGTTTAGATGAATTTTCCTTCATTATTCCTCATCATGCCCTTAGTCTGTATTTAATTCTCTTAAGTTCTTCTGGCAATCCATCACAGTCGCAGCATTTGAGAATAAGATATAATCAATTTCTATTAAACTAAAGAGTTCTCTATTGGTCGTGGTGAAATTTATTTTCCAAACTTCAAAATTAAACGCATCTCTGGAAACTCGCCACCAAGCAGAAAAGTGTCCAGTTTAGAAAAGAAAAAGTTGTACATTATTTCCTCTACGTTTAAGCCACGTATTTGCACCTCACCTATCTTTTTCCTTTCAGTCTTGCGGATAACATTTAGGATTTGATAATAATGCAAGTAAAGGGCGATATTTCTAAATTCCAATATTCACTTTCTAACATAGTTAGCAGCCGGCGAAGAGAGGGACTGGCGTTTTGCTGCGAATGCCTGGCCACAAGTCTTCATCCTCGCAGCGGTGGGAAAAGAAAAGGAGGACAGATCTTTAATTTATTTTTCTCAAATGTAGCCTCTAGTTGGGACGTCTCCCTTATCATCATTTTCTTTTAGTGGAGTTTAAAAAGTTTAAATAACCTGCAGCTTTCATAATCACCTCCTCTATGATAAGTTCATGCAAGATTATAATATGATTGAGACTTCATGAGAGGGCGGTCAATTTAAACAAGAGCTATTTCAGTCAATAGTTTCACAAGAGAACGTTGTCATTCCTTACTCCAAAGATCCCGCATTGGCGCAGGCAGTGAGGCTGCTGGCAGAGTTGTGGAAACCGGTTTTACACCTGCGGATTTCACTTGCTAGAAAATTTCCTAAGCTTCTCATCAGATTTTTTTTGTGTAATCCTGAGGTCATGCATCCCTGAGACAAGATCTCTTGAGGGTCTTTCATTAGCCCGTTCCCGAGCCCTTATCCATTTTCCCATTTTGTGTGTTCTTTATTTTTGCTGTAGTAATATAATTTCTTTCCAATAATAAATATTTAATATCAGAACAATATTTAATATCAGAACGTTGTACCATCCCCAGCATTACCGTTGATAGAGAATGGAGCCACTTACATCATTATGGAAATAAACTTTCAATTCTGGTTGATTGAGTGGATCAGCCATTAGAATTTAGAAGAGTAGCAGTTTTTGAACCAGAATAGTGGAAGTACAGGATAAAATGTTAACTCAATGTTTAGCATCAAAACAAGTTACGAATGAAATGGTTCTTTTAAAAAATATAAAACAAATAATAAAGAAAAAGAAAAAAATTGCAATGTTATTATTTAAATATAATAATATTAATATTAATAATAAAATAAGCAGCATGAAGGTTATGATTACCATTGTTAAAATTGTGTTGTGAGTGAAAAGTATTTTGTTTTAGGCATCAATTTTTATTGTAACCTTTTAATATTCCAACAGATCCACGTGTATGGTGTTTCCAGAGAGAAAAGAGTTCTAAAACTATACCAATAATAATTACTCTATAAAGAAGAAAGAGAAGTAAAAAAAAAAAAAAAGTCTTAAACTCTCTTAATTTAGATTGTATGGGCATATCCTTTTATATATGGTTTCTTTTCTTTATTCTTTTGAATGTTCTCTTTTAGGCTAGGAAATGTAAATTTAGATTTTCTTATTTATATTTTATATATGAGATAAAACATGAAGTTTAATTTATGGTTCTCTTTTAGTGAATAAAAGAAATGAATAAATAGAATTTAGATTGTTTAACATATATTATTATTTTCTTATAAGAATAATTATAATAAATAATGTATTTACGATTTTTATTTATTTATTTATTTCTAGATAGTAAATTATTGTGGTGGAGAATAAAGACCCAATAAAAATATATTTAAAACACCAAGACATTCATACTGATCCATTTTGTTATCTAATAGTAAATTATGTTATTGTTACTATTTGGAAGAGTATATATATAAGTATGTCAATCTTTTAATGTTTGTTGCAAACCCTATGGAAGTATATCATTGTTCCTTTGATAATCCTATCTTCATGTCAAGTTGTTCATTTACTACGTAGGGGTTTTTCTTTTGATTCTAAAGAATATAGAAGCATAGAATTGTATTTAAGTTGGGAAATGATTTTTGCATAATTGAAAGTTTGGTAAATATTTAATAGTTAGGTGGTGCGATACTATATAGTTTCCTAATTGGAATATATTTGTTTTAATTTGTGTTTGGAGGAGTATACTTGTGATTAGTGTCTTATGGCTTAAAAACATCAGATTATATCTTCATTCGCAATATTGTGATATCCTTAAATGTTGGAAATGATTGATCTTTAAAATAATGTTCTTATTAGATTGCTTCGAGTTACTTTTTATTGAATGAATGGTTATATTGTATTTGAATGTGTGGTTTATGGATTGTTTTGATAGACCCTTTCAATGTGACTTTTCGTGAGTTGATTTTGAGTTGGAGATTTTCTCTCATTTTATTTATGTTGCTATTTGTTGGGAACCCATATGTGTTCTTTTGTTCTTTACCCTAAGTGGTAAATCGGTTAATGTTATCTTTGTTATGATTGATGATTCTGCTTGAGTTGTTAATGAGTCAAATTGAAAAGTTCTTTGAGTTAACCTTGGGTATTCCGAGAGGAGAAAATAGAGATTTCCCTTGGATTTCTGATTTAGTTCGTATCGAAGTTGTTGATGTTGTTTAATGGAGTTGTTGATCTTATTTTGATGTATTTACACATTATTTGGAAATAGTTCTTGTGGCCTTGCAATTATTGTTGTCAGTTCTTTGATGGGGAAACCCTAGTGTAAACTTTATGGGAATCTTCCAGAGGTTTATTTTTATTATTGGTTAATGTTCCTCCTTTTATGTGCCCTTGTTGTGGCAAGTGTTTTGGTTTCATGATTTTGAAAGGGTTGTACGGGATCTGTTCGAGACTTTGTGAGACTCTGATGTTGTACTTGTTAGCGAGATGGGTAATGCCTCACATGCTTCTCTGTTGTGATATAATGTTCTTGTTATGTTGTAAAACCCTTGGAGTTTGGTTTTTATGTTTTGGGTGTCTAGAGTGAGAGTGGCTCTAAGTGGGTGGTCAGTGCACAAAGGGGTGCCAGGATAGCCCTCGTTAGAGTGTGATTAATAAGTGAAAACCTAAGTAATTAACTAGGGGGTGGGTAGAATCACATTAAAAAGATAATGATGCCTCATCCACCTTTTAGTGCTACCACAGACTAAAGGGGATTGAGAAGGCCGTGGTTGGCAAGATCGTTGCCTTGTCTTCATGAAAGGTTAACAGTTCCACATGAGCAACCCTATGGGGCGGTTCCTTGAGATAGGTAGCCTGGATAACCATAGATGGAGGCGGTTCCTAGTGCTTGGTTGTCTAGATAATCCATTAGTAGATGGAGGTGGTACCTTGCAATAGGTAGCCTGGAGAATCCATGTTAAGCCATGTGATGACACTCTCCTCTAACACTCCTTATGTTGCTTCTTTGGAAATCCTCTTGAAGTGGTTCTTTGTCTTGAATTGATGAAACATAGTTGTTTGAATTGATTTATGGTTTTACCCTATTTTATCTTGGGTGTACTTTGTGGTCTTGTATGATCTCATTGATATTTGACTTATGACCTTGTACCCTTATGGTCCTGTGATATGATGTTATTGGATTGGTTAACTGCAATTTGGAATTGTGTTATGTTTATTAATGCAGTTTGATTGGAAGTGTTTCATGATCATCCTTTGGTTACTTGTTTACTGGTCATTGCTTTGACTTATGTGATAAGATTTATAGTTATTATGTTCACTCTTGGATGTTGTGGATTATGTCATTGTAATCCTTGAGTTTTATGATATTGTTGTATGTCGTTGAGTCTTGCGGTTCCCTATTTGGTTGTTCTTGGTTGAGGTCTCTTTCTTGTTGGCTCCTAGCATGGGGGGGTGGGTCTTCAGACTCACATGGTCGGGTGGAACGTGCTAATCACCCCATTGGGTCCCCAGTCGAGGATCGAGAGGTGCGGATTGGTGCTGTTGCAGCAACTCCAGAGTTGTATTTATCTTGGAGCCAGTTATGATACTTTGTATTTCTCTATTTACTTGTATCATGTTATCTTGTTGTATGGGTTCCATTCATACTTGGAACACTTTTCTATCATTGTACTTCTTAACATTGTACTGTAATGTAATGTAACGTTAAACCTTGTGTGGATATTGGCCATGGTGGTTGTTATTTAAGGTGTTGAATTAATCATGTATATGTTGTAATTATGTACGCAAATGGTTTCTTATTAATGATTTATCATGTATGTGTTATATTTGTTATTGTTTACTTTATATCTTTGGATTTTATTCTTTATTGCTGTTGTATGGATCTAAGTCGCGTAATGACTCTTCATGTACCCCAAGGGATGTATGTGTTAATGAATCTATTTAAATGAAATTCAGATTATGACTTAATGTGTATTACATGTATGTTATGTTTTCTTTAAAAAAAAAAAATTGTGCTGTAATTATTGTGTTGTTGTCCTTTGGGGTTCGCACGGCGGGGCGTTACAAGATACATTTCCACTATTGGTGGAGTATTTCTAATTGGATGTTATTTTTCTAACTTACAACTATATTTTTCCTCTTGTTGTTCCTTGCAAATATAATTGATCATTTTTTGTCTCTTTATTGGTCTTTGTAAAAGTGCAGGGGTCTTTCAAATTTCATTTCTAATTCATAATTCAACTAAAAGTATTTACTCCAAATTAAATATGGGGCTAATTTAAACTTAAATGGGGCCCTTTTGGATAATATATAATAGCCCTACAAAAATTTAATTATAAACCCATTATCTTTTATGTTTAATTTCAAAATTATAATGTTTCCAAGCAGATTACAAGCACGCCTTCTTTACATTTTTTCTCTTTCTTTTGTACTATTTTGTATATGGGTGTCTTATATGCATTGCCTCAAACATATAATTTTGATGTCCTCTACCTAGTTCTAAATATAGTTTTATGAATGTATTCCTCCTTTATTCTTTGCTAATTGTAATTGAATATTATACCTATTTTTTAAAATATGGCCACCCCTCTCAATTAGTAAAATAAGTCATCTATTTTAGGTGGTGGATATTAATGTTAATTGCTTATTTATTGAACATACATAATCAAGAAAACTTGGAAAAGTGTCTTATCTTTCTTTTTCATAAAAATAGTTGGAGCATCCCATGACAAGACACTAGAACATATAAATCCTTTCTTTAAAATTTCATTTAGGTTCAATCCTTTAATTCATGCAAATATGAAGTGTTTGTTTGATAGGGATCTCTAGATATAGGGGCTAATTCATGCATGAACTCTATTAAAAAATAAAACACCCATTTAGGAGGAAACATGAGGAGTTCATTCTAGCATTTAGACATCCTAAGACTTTTGTAATGGAGGTTTATTTTCATTTGAATGGCTCCCCACCACTCTTACCAAATAAAAAATCTCAACAAACAAACAAGGCCAATCTTCTTCATTCCCTCTTGAGTTGTAAAATAGAAATTTAATAACAATCTTCATTCCCTCTAACCCAATAGAACCATTTTTATTATACATTTCATTCAAACACCTAGTTTTTCCTAAATTATTCTTCATTCATATATTTAGTCACCAAACCATTGGTACAAGACTCAAAGGAAAAATATGAAGAATTTTATCCAAGTTTCCATTGTATGCACCCCTATATCATGAATCGCTTGATATAATATCTCAAATAAATTGTTAATGAATCTGTTTGATATAATGCCCTCAAATAAATTCCAATATAAGTTTTTGGATCTACACAGGAAATAGTGTTTTTGGATATACCGCCCCCAAATAAATTTGTTAATGAACCATTTGGATATAGGGTACATACAATGTTCACCATTTCATCACATACCTACAAAATTACTATGAATTTTTGGATATAATGCCCCAAATAAATTTTATAATGAATTGTTTGATATAGGGTATATACAATGTAAATACGATTATCATACCGGCCAAAAAATTACCATGAACCCGCTTGACATAATGCCTCAACAACTGAGGTGCTCCAGAAATGTATGTAAAATGGAAGTGCATAGATGTGGTACGTTAGTTTTTGATAAAGTGAAATGTATGTCGGTACTGCAAATACCAAAATCAAATAAATTTCCAATAGTGTTTTTGATGGAGCATCATAGAAATAGTGTATGTTGAAAAGGCTTTAGAAACTTTCAAACAAATGTAGTTTCAATTCAACAAATTTGAAAAATTTCACATTTAGGGTTTAGAAATTTAACAAACAAATGCATTTTGAAGTCTGTGAAATTCAAATTTCACTGCAAACCCGGTGAGATGTCTGCCGATGAACCATGGAGATGAAGCTCTAGTTTGTTGTTTGTCGCTTGTTGTTCACATTTAGTGTCGCGATTTTCTGCTTGCTGCACACACAAAAAGCCCAAGTGAGTAGAAAGTAAGGCACAAAATGATTTCGTGATATGTTCAAATTTTTATGTCGAGGGTTCTACTAACCCATGTTGGACCTAACCCCAAAAATATTAATTTTTTTGTTTGTTTTTTAGGGTTCGGTCGAACAAATGGTTTGACTAAACACATATGTTTGGTCAAACATAAAAGGTGGTTCGGCTAAACCATAGAGTTTGACCGAATCCCTTGAGTTTGGGGAAAGGAAGAAAAATCAAATTTCCTTCCTCAAAATTTGTAAACCGCTATTTTGGTTTGACCCCAGGTCAGCCAACCCTAATGAAAACACAAAAGATCATTGATGCACATGCTTCCCAACAAGTAGATGACACACAGACACCTCAACACACTTCAATATGCATGAGACTTCATCTTAGACTTCTTCATATATGTTCGCAACAAAAAAACATACCTCATACACTGAATACCTTTCATCAAATCATCTGAAGTATGCAAACCTGTACTAGAATAAAGAAACATGACTTCCAGATTACCAAACTTCAACCTTCTTTTCTAAAGCACAAAAAAGACTTTCACAAGACATATCCTCGATCCACAAGATTTGAAACAAAGCATAAGAGAACTACAGAGCAAAACCAATTTTCCTAGGCCATAGAAGACCAACTCTACCAAATCAGTTCACATACCAGTGAATGTAACTCTCACAAACCATCACACCAAAAGGTAAAACTTAGGATATATCACCACAAAATCCTCATTAACAAGCCTTCAAATCTGCACAAGCATAGGATCAACACAGGAGAAACAAAAAGCACATACCAAAGCACATTCTGAACACTTTCAACATTTTGACTTCTCTTCTTTATTTAATTTTCTCAAAAGAACTTGGAAACTCACCAAACTATCATATCTACAACACTAAAAAGATAGCTCCAAGTACTCACAACATCTTAGCAGCATCTCAACTATACATGTACAATTTTCAATGTACTGAACAATGTTTACATCAATGACAACATTAATGACAACCCCCCTAAACTTGCTCATACCTGCAACAATCTCCCCCTTTGTCATTGATGGCTACACATGATGTGAAAAACCATCAAAGAAAACATTATCCTTCACAATACTTGGAGAACATCTTCTCTTCTTCTGCAACTATTTTTCACATGACTTTTCTCTCCCCTTAACTCTAATCTCTTCCCCTTTGACATCAATGGAAATCTTGAACAATAGCTCTGATTAATCCCCCTTAGGAATACACCCATACTACAACAATGAAAACCTTTTCTACTCCCCCTATGGAGTAGACCCATTTATCAGTCCAGATAAATGAAGAATCTATGAATTCACTTAACTGATGCACCTTCATGTGAACCTAGTTAGTAGGGCCAATGAACCCCAACTTCTCCCTAAGATGCTCAAAAGTATCATTCAGAAGATCCTTAGTAAATATGTCTACAATTTGTTCCTTTGTTGTCACATACTCCAGTCTGACCTCATTCTATAGCACTTTTTCTTTCAAAAAATGATACTTAATATATATGTGCTTCATTCTTGAATGCATAACAGGGTTCTTCAAAATGTTTATTGCACTTGTATTGTCACATAAAATAGAAATAGGCTCATCACATACCAAACCAATGTCTTTCAGATTATGCTTCGTCCACAAAACTTGTGTGTCGTAGGATGTTGCAACAATATATTCTGCCTCTATAGTAGATAAAGAAAATCGAGTCTTGCTTTTTACTCAACCATGAAACTAATCTTCCACCAAGAAAGAAAGCACCACCACTAGTACTCTTCTAGTTATCTACACATTCGGCCCAATCAACATTTGTATAGGCACTCAGGGTGAAATCATTATTCTTAGGGTACCATGGTCCATAATTCGGTGTACCATTAAGGTATCTAAATATCATCTTTACAATTAGAACATGTTACTCTTTAGTATTTTCTTGAAATCTAGCAACTAAACACATTGCATGCATAATATTAGGTCTAATAGAAGTAAGGTACAACATTCAACCAATCATGGATCTATATTTTCTCTTATCATTCTTAGCAGATTCATCATCTTTTCTCAACTTACATTCAGTTACCATAGGAGTACAAACTGGTTTAGAATCCTCCATCCCAAACTTCTAAAACAACTCTTTTACATACTTAGATTGTGAAATGAATATTCCTTTATCAGTTTGATTCACTTGTCGGGGTATGTGCAGGATCATGATGGGCCAAAAAGTGGCAATATGATGGGTACGTGTCTAACGACTTCTTTTTACCTAAAATTGATGAAACAAAAAGGGTTTTAAAGGAGCTTCTCATCTTTCCACCAATATAAATTATTTTTTAATTTGAATTTAATAAATAATTATTATTCATTTTCTATTTGAATTATAACTAAAGTCCTGATTAATAGGCTAATTGAAAAACATCTATAGCTTTCAAATAGTATCACATTTTTTGAATCCAAAACATGTGTCACATTCTATGCTTCACATACTATATAATTAAAAAAAATGAATTTCATGAAGTTTTGGCCAAGTTAAGGTGGTCAGACATACAATTTTTTATATTTTTTAAAAGTTGTAATAAAATATCATAATTAATTGTTTACTTGGAAAAAAATTAAAAAAAATATGCATCACATTGGGAGATGAGTCCTCTACTTAAATATAAAATCTTATCATTTTTTTTTATCATTTTATTGTGGTTAGGGTGGTTAGATAGACACCTACTTCTTATTGTTTTCCTGAAATTTAAGTACTACAGAGTTGAAATTTCAAATTTTCACCAAATAGATTTTTTTTTTTTAATAAACCTAGTAGTTTAGAAACTACATTCAATTTTCTATAGATTCTATTCTTAGATATTTTTGAAATAATATATATAACTTATTCAAATTTTTACGTCAAGTTTCCTAACTCTGATTTTTCTAAAAATTTTGCCACTTAAGGGCCTATTTTTTCCATGATGATCATACACATACCCATAGACCAAGGAAGAAATTCAAGTCACCAATCATAGACATCTCAAATTCTTTTTGCATCTTTTTAGAAAAAAATTTACCCATGCCATCATTTCCACCAAAAAATGATATCATCAACATAAACAACTATAATCAACATCTTATTACCTTGCATTTTGAAGTAGAGGTTACTATCAGCAGAACCTTTTTTGAATCCTCGCTTTGTCAGATATTTTTCTAGTCTTGCATACCAAGCTCTGGGAGATTGCTTCATCCCATACAATTCCTTCTTCAACTTACAAACCATGTTCGGTCTATCAGACAATTGAAACCCTTCAAGTTGCTCCATGTACACTTCTTCCTCCAACTCACCATTTAGAAAAGCTAACTTAACATCCATTTGATATACCTTGAAGTCTTTGTGGGAAAAAAAATCCAAAAAAATTCTGATAGCTTCCAGTCTGGCCACAGGAGAAAATGTTTCTTCAAAATCTATAACTTCAACTTGTGAATATCCTTTGCATACTAGTCTTTCCTTATTCCTTACTATTTCTCCATTTTCATTCAACTTATTTTAGAACTCCCATTTTGAGAAAATCACATTTTTGTTCACAGGCCTAGGGACTATTTCCCATGTCTGATTATTTTCTATTTGCTACAATTCCTCTTTCATAGCTCTCATCCAACCTTCATCTTCACATGCTTCTTTTATAGATTTAGGTTCTATTTTAGAAAGTAAATGCAAATTTACCTTAGTTGCAACTCTACTTCTTGTCTTCACACCTTCACTCTTGTCTCCAATTATATGATCTTTTGAATGATTCTTTTGTACATATTTAGGAGTCATAGTAGCAGGTTCTGGTTCATTCTCTTCTTCTTCTTCTACTACTTGTTCTTTTTCTTTCTCTTCTTCTTCCTTCTCCTTATTTTCTTTAGGTACATGTCCCCAAATAGGATTATCAGGTTCAACTTCACTTATCTTAATAGGTCTACGTATGTCTTCATCCACTTTCTCATTAGCACTTTCAATAATCTTTCTCAACCTTTTGTTAAAACATATATATGCCTTTCTAACTTAGTAGAGTATCCAAGAAATATTCCTTCATCACATCTAGCATCAAACTTTCCAAGTTTTTCATTATCTCTTTTAATATAACATCTACTCCCAAATACCTTAAAATATTTCATAGTAGGAGTCTTACCAGTCCATAAGTCAAAAGGTGTCTTTGTGCTATTATGTCTAATCTAAACTCTATTAAGAATATACACAACAATATGTATTGCTTCTCTCCAATATGCATCTAGTACATTTGACTCTTTCATCATAGTTCTATTAGCTTCTTGTATTTTCTTGTTTTTCCTTTCAACTAGTCTATTATGCTAAGTGGTTCTCGAAGCATAAAACTATCTTTCTATGCCATGCTTCTCGCAAAATACATTAAATTCACCAAAAGCGAATTCACCACCTCTATTAGATCTCAAACACTTGATTTTCATATTTACTTCATTTTCCACTCTTGCTTTGACTACCTTAAACCTATCCAGGGCCTAATTCTTTTATTTGGGAAAAGCAACCCATGTCATTTGAGTATAATCATCAATAAGCAACATAAAGTACTTGTCTCCATTCAAGCTTCTAGTCAAAGTCGAACCACAGAGATTAGTGTGAATCAACTCCAGCATTTCAGTAGTAGAATGTTCTTTTCCCTTAAAGCTACTTCTTGTCTACATCCCCAATTGAAAACTTTTGCAAATAGCATTAGTAGGTCTTATGATTCTAGGTAGTCCTTGAACAATATCCTTAGCATTGATCTTGACTAGGTTATCAAAGTTCACATGTCCCATTCTCTAATGCCATAACCAACTTTCACTAATTTGAGATACAAGACAATGACCATCAACTCCCTTCAACTGATAGATGTTTCCATAAGTTCTTCTTCCAACAACAATCATATCTCCATTTCTAGACCCTTTTCTGATTTCATAGGTATTGTTCTAAAACATAAGTTTAAAGCCATTACTACACATCTAACCAACACTCAAAAGGTTATTCCTCAAACCCTTCACATAATATACATAATCAGTATTTTGCACTCCATCAAAACTAATTGAACCTTTACCACATATTTTAGCTCTTGAATCATCACCAAACATGACTAAACCATCGTTATATTTTTCAAGTTTAGCGAACTTGCTCTTATCTCTTGTCATGTGATTTGAACATTCACTATCAATTACCCAATAGTCTTCATCCTGTCTTGCATGAAAAAATGTAACCAAATTACCTTCCATCCTATTCTTCTTAACCTTCAGAGCCTTCCTACTTACACATTTTCTAGAGTTAGTGGATACAAATTTACTTTCCAAAGCTAAGAATAAGAATTCACTATCATCAACCTCATTTTTAGATTCAACATTAAAAATACCTACCTCTTCCTTAACATAGTACAACTTCTTATACTTGTTATCCTTCCTATCCTTATCTTTATAATCCTTGTTCTTTTTATGTGTAGCCCTTTTCAGACATCTCGAAGTATAATGATGAATGTTACCACAACTGAAACATTTAAAGGGTAACATACCTTTATATTTTCTAGTACCTTTCTTCAATTTCTGGGTGAAGTATGCTTCCAACTCTTCATTATCGCTATTTGGTTTTTCAATCTTTAGAGTCTTAAATGTCATTTCTATCTTCTCTTCTATCTTGTAATCTTTATGAAGCTTTCTTATCTCAAATGCTTGCAAGGTGTCAAACAACTCTTCCAAAGTGTACTTCTTAGGATCATACATTTATTCAATAACATAGATCTTGTCCCTGTAACATTTTGGTAAAGTGATTAGGATCTTCTTGATTATATCTTCATCTGCTAGTTTTCCTCCTTGATTTTTGACTTCATTTGCTTCCAGTTCAACTATCTGAAAGAAACTTGTAAATTGTTCACCATCTTCCATCTTTAGGTTCACAAATCTACACTTTTCCACCAACCTCTTTGTCAATTTCACCTTTTCATTTCCTTCATACATGTCTTCCAACTTCTTCCATACTTCATATGCAGTATCCAAAGAATTAACCTTAACTCGCTCATTTTTAGACAATCCACTACAAATCGCATACTTTTCCTTCTCATTTTCTTCATAAGAAGAGATATTATCTACAAAATTAACACCACCAAATGGAAGTGTATACTTATTCTCAATAGCCTTCTAGGTTTTGAAAACAAGAGAGATAATATATTCTCTCATTTTCCCTTCCAATCATTGTATTCAGTTCCATCAAACATAGGGATTGCCAACTTGTGTTCCATCGGATCTTAAGCAATTAAGCTCTACACAAGGAACCAAAATATCTAATACCAATTGTTAAATAGGCGCAGGACAACTAAGAGGGGGGGTGAATCAATTGTCACACAAGTTCAAACTTAAAATTTTATCACTTATCAATTCTTCAACCACACTATTCTGTTATTAAATATGAGCATGAAAAATAACATAAAGTAAATCAACAGAATGAACACCATATTTTTATGTGGAAAACCCAATAAGGTAAAAACTATTATGAGTGTTAACTCACAATATAAAGATTATGAATTGAATACAAAGGCTCACTGCCAAGGGCTCACTTCCCAAAAGAGGATTCATTGTCCAAATACAAATTCTAACTACCTACAAAAAGGTATCACTGTCCAACAGGGAGGCTCACTACCTATGGATACAAAAGAGAACAAAAAGATCCACCACAATAATTAAAGCACATTTGCATGATTACATAAACCCTTATGTCACTGTCTTCAACATAACTCATGCACACACTTCTGCTCTTATGATTTTTGGCTTACTTTCATCACTTTGCATCACACTATCATACAACTCCTCACAATTCAACTTGCTTTTATACCATTCTCAACCTTAGAAGCATTTACCAAGGTTGGCCACAAAATAACCTATTTCATAAATTCACATTAGGTTAGCAACTCAAAATTCCCATGGTGGAAAGGAATAAGAGTGGAGCAATAAAATTATTTTCTTGAAATTTCTACATGCTTCCTCAATTAAATTTTATTCTTCGAATGAAGTGTAAACACCAGGTCAGCCAAACCTAATGAAAACACAAAATATCATTGATGCACACACTTCCCAATAAGAAGATAACACACGAACACCTCAACATGCTTCAATATGCACAAGACTTCATCTTAGACTTCCTCAGATACGTTTGTAGAAAAACAACATACTTCATACATTGAATACCTTTCATCAGATCGTTTGAACTATGCAAACCCGTGCTAGAATAAAGAAACATGACTTCCAGATTACCAAAATTCAACCTTCTTCACTAGAGCATGAAAAAGACCTTCACAAGACATATCCCAAATCTGCAAGATCTGAAACAAAGCATCAGAGAACTGCAAAGCAAAACCAATTTTCCAAGGCCATAGAAGACCAACTCTTCCAAAGCAATTCACATACCAATGAATGTAACTTTCACACACCATCACACCAGAAACTAAAACTCAGGAGATATCACCACAAAATCCTCATTAACAAGCCTTCAGGTCCACACAAGCATAGGATCAATACAGGAGAAATGTGAAACACATACTAGAGCACATTTTGAACACTTTCAACATTCTAACTTCTCTTCTTTATTTAATTTTCTCAAAAGCAGTTGGAAACTCACCAAACCATCATATCTACAACATTAAAAAGATATCTCCAAGTACTCATGTTGATGTAGTGATCCCACAATAGTGGTTTACAATTTTTGGCCAAACTATACACTGAAATAATTTTTAAACTAAATCTTCACTTTCGGGCACCTATAATGGCTAAACCATGAGGAATTTGAAGATGACGCAAACTAGAGTTTTGTGAAATTTTGTCTGTAGATTCTAAATATTATTTTTTCAATTTTTTTGGAATCAAATTGCACTTCTTTTTCCATCTCCCTTGAAAACTATTTTTTTTAGAAAACAACATTTTTAAAAAGTAACGCTCACCGTATAATGCATAAATTTTTTTTGATGAAGGATAAAATTCTAATTCTTTTGAATTTAGATTTTTGACTCTGATATCTAGTGCTTCCACATGGCTAGATAGTTTTTTATTGAATATTTTTTCTTTAATCAAGTTTCGAAGTCAAACCAACTACAATTCAGACATAGTGTGATTGAATAATGCGTAACTTTTTTTGTATGTATTGAAATTTAATTTTTTTTATTTCGTTGGATCAAAGACTAAATATATGGTACAGTCATATTTTTCAAAAAATAAAATCATAGTCTTCTATTTTTCCACATGTGTGGAATAGAGAGTTTGATTTTTGGTGAAAAACTACATTGACAAGAAATAAAAAATAAATAGTTGTGCAAGATCATCATGGAAAAAGAAAAAGCCCTTAAATGGAAAATGTTAGTAAAAGGTGTGTTGTACACCTTGCATTATGTATTTAATGTAATTATTCTTGGGGCCACTTAATGTTGCATGTAATGTTGGAACATAAGTTAAGTAACTGTAAAAACATATTTATTTAATATTGGGGAAAATAATAAATGAAGCACCCAATATTAAATAAAGGGACATGGTTTGTAATCTCATAGCTATTGTCACATAGTTTTTTTTTACAATACCACTTATTGGTTTAGTGGGAGCTTTCTTTTATAAAAGCGACCACAAAGGTAGTTATTCTATAAGATGCAATTTTGCATGATTAGCTCTGGTTAGTATTTGTGAGGGTTTGAAGTATGGCATAGGATGTGTGGTTGCATGCTTGTTCACATGGATTGCTTGGAGAGAGATTTCTGCTTCAATGGTGTTCATGCAGACTCAGAAGATCTGTGTAATCTTTATTGTTGAATAATACATGAGATGGATGCTTTTGGAGGCTTGGTTTTTTCCCTTTTGAGGGTTTTCCCAGGGTATATCTTGTGTCATATTTTCATGGGTATGTTGTATATTCTTTTGCATGTGGATTCTGAATACTTAGATGCATAGATTTCTTGTCAAGGGTTATGTGGAAATTATCTTTAATTGGCTGCAAGTTTCCAACAAGTGGTATCAGAGCTTTGGTTGTGGCTGTATAACCTTTGGTTGAAAAAAATCTTGTTTAATTTTGTATCTATGCATTGCATGTGAGGATCAAAGACATGCAAGATATGAGGGTTTTGTATGTTGTTTATTACAAATCTGAGGGTTTTGGATTTGTTGTCTTGATGGGTTGTTTATGGATTTGGGGTGAGAAATTTTGGGTGAAATGGGTTTCTTGGTTGTGCATTCAAGTGGGGGTTTTGTGGGAAATTTTTTATAGAAGACCTCCTAGAACAAAATGGACCTCATAATTGGATCTGGGTTGGCCAGGAGATGAAGATTGATATATAACTCCACCTATTTCTATTACTGTGAAAAAAATGTAATTTTTTTTGTAAAATTCTCTTTTATTGTTATACAGTCGTCAATATTTAATTCATAAAAATAAAAATCCGAAAATAAAGTACCCATCAAAATTTTTTACTCTTGCAAAATAAATCAAAAATCACATATTGAAAAGTTTTTGATTTGAAGGAAAAACAAAAAAAAAAATATAATTTAAGTTTGTGGGGGTTCATAGACCCCGTACCCACGGTGGGCAACCTACGCAGGGGTCGTACCCGGTAGGTTTGCTAATAGCCTTCCTAGCCATTTGGATCAAAAATATCCATTTTAATAGTTTTGAAATATGCGTCAACCATTTCTAAGTTGTTTAAAACCTTGAATCATGAAAAAAGGTTAAAAGGGGGAATAATTTCTTAAAAGATTCTCTTTAACATTTAACCATTTTATTTAAAGTTCAAACCATCCATCCACTCCTTTATTATTAAATATTTTCCATTAAAATATTAAATGGAAAATACGCTAGTTTTATTGTTTGTAAAAAATCTAATATTTGCTTTGGAGTGGGACCCACTAGAATCTGCCCTATAATCAGATTGGAGCTGTTTTATTTCGGAGGGGCATAATTTTCACCTAGATTGTTTATTTTTTGACTTCTTGGACTCATTGGAAAGCTGACTTAGAGCTCTATGTTGTGATGGAAGAAATTTTTCTAGATTCTATAGTTTTGATAGTGTTTTGCTTGGTCAAAGTCAGATGTTTTTTTTGAGCTTTGAGAGGGCATATCGGGTGCATACAGAGTCAAATCATGGACTTTGAATAGTTGATAGAAAGCTTGTTCTAAGCACTACACAGTGGATCAAGTTTGGAGATATTTTGGCATGGTTTATTTATTGCTTTCTTTATCTGAGTTGTTTATGGATTTCTTTGACTATGGTGATACTGTGAGTTTATGGATGATCGGATCTTGAAGATTTGATGTTGGATTCATTGTATGCTCAGTTGTTCATCTCATATTATTCTATTTTTGACATAGTTATCATTATATTTTTGGATTTATATGCTTCATTGATGTATCTACAAGTTGTGCAATGTTGTAGGCGGTCTATACTTACATGTTGCATTTTTGACTTGGACATGGGTTGTCTTTGCCCATTGATATTTCAATGTTGATGCATGTTCAGTTTTGGTGGCTTGGTTTAGTCACTTGTTTTTCTAGTTTTGTTGTCATGTTGAGGAGGTGAGATGGTATTAACAGGTGCATTCATGATATGAGACCTATGTAGTTGACTATGATTATGTAGATATGTGGACATGGTTGGGTTGAGTTGTTGTTACATTTGGTGGTGATCATGGTGTCATGGATGTTTCTTGTGCTTTAGAGACTTTGGTATGTCATGATGGTTTATGTAGGTGCATCGTTGGTGGTGTTGGATTGATTCCGTATTATGGTTGTGGAAGTGTATCTTTGTAGTATGAGGATCATGGTTTTACTTTTCCTTTTGGGAGCTCTTATTATATTTTAGTTCTTTGATTGTGTGAGGGAATTTGGTTGATATTATTGAGGGTATTGTTATCATGTTGTCATGGATAGCTTGATTACACTTTTCAGTAGGAGCTTTTGATAGTGATGGTTTTGGTGGTGATGGATATGTTTATGATGGTTTGGTGGTTGTATGTATATTCTTGGCTTGAAGATTTTGGTTCTAATTTTTATGTTATAGAAATTTCAGTTGTGTGTGTAGACTTGGATGCTCTTCATGGAGAGGATGGTTGTCTTGATGCCATGTGTGACTCGGTATCATAGTTCAGTGGGAGTTGTTGGCAGTGACATGGATGCATCATTTGGTAAGGTTATCTTCATGTGATTGGGGATATGGTTTTTTCTAGTTTAGAGTGGTGTTATTATGTCATGGTTTACTCTTGATATGCATTTAGAGTTTGGCATGGTACTTGTTCTCTTGAGATTGGGATGTATATATGTTATGGTGCATGTGATCTCCTATAAGGAGATGGTTAGATCATGATGCCATGGTTATGTTCTTGATTCAGCTGTTAGGACTTTGACTATTGATCTTGGTGGTTCTCTTGGTATTGGATACATTGATCATTTGCTTAATTACTTCATGATGGTGCTATGTTGCATTTGGAGTTTGGCATGGATTGGTTGGTTATAGGTACTCATGGATACTTAGATACATAGGTGAGGCTTGAGTTCTCTTATGTTTAGAGACATGTGTTATGATGGCTACTCTTGATGAGATTTCAGCAAGGAGTTTGAGGAGCCTACACCTTGGTTGGACATGATTTCAACATGGACCTATGAGGAAAGTGTTCTTGGATCAGTCATGATGAATTGGATGTCTTGGAAGAGCATTCTCATTCCTCACTCTTGGTCTACTCGACAGTTTCACTTGAGAGGTATTCCCATTGTTACTTTCAGGTGCTTTGTGTTTTATGCTTTATATTCTCATGCATAAGGATTTTTAGCTATGGATATATGGTTCTGGTGGGTTCATTTGAGGAGTTTTGGCATGTTAATATCCTTATGCATTGTGATTACATTCATGGATGTTGAGTTTAGGAGATGTATTGGGATTATTTCCTTCATTGGAAATGGATTTAGTTTGATCTTCTTTGGCTTAAGAGACTTACATTCATGTTGATTACATGATACATATGTAATGTTTGATCTTGGAGATTGAATGATTGGGTGTTTTTATGGCTTTTATTTTGGAGTGTTGTGGAGGAGATCATACTTGACACAGTTGGCTTTTAGAGGTGTATGTAGGAGATTTTTCTTACATGCTATTGATATACAGGTTTGGATATCATTGTGGATGATTCCTTGTTACTGCATGATGTAGTTTACACTTTTTATATGATATTATTGGTAGACTTGGTATGCCTTGATCTTTTAAAGATTTGCATTACCAATGCAGTGGGAGCTCTTGGATGTGTATGTCATTCTTTGACAAGTTTTTCACATGGAGTTTATGATTGCAGTTTATGGGTGTATATTTTTATGGCATGATTTTACTATGTTTTGTATACCTTAGAGGTATAGACAGTTGGATGTATTGGAACTTGCTGTGGGTGTTATTTCAGCTTTGGCTTTGTGTATCTTGATAGCTACTAGTGCATATTGTTGCCTTTGGATTGAGTGTTTGTGTTTGGGATATCAGTTGAGTAGGACTTATGCTTTGTTGTGATAGATTTCGTGGCTTCTCTATTGGATGGCTTACTTATCTTTGTGCATTGGTATGATGGAGGATGAGATCATTCATGTTTAGGATGGTGGTCACTTTGATTCTTGTTGCAGGTATCTTGATGGAGCACATGGAGTACTTTGATTCCATGATGGTATATGTGGCTATATGGATTGTTCATTTGATTCATGTTTTGAGGTTACTTGTTCCCCATGCAATGTATACAACAAGTGGGAGAATGTTAAGAAAAAGTGTGTTGTACACCTTGCATTATTTATTTAATGTAATTATTCTTGGGGCCACTTAATGTTGCATGTAACATTGGGACATAAGTTAAGTTGTAAAAATATAATTATTTAATATTGGGGAAAATAATAAATAAAGCACCCAATATTAAATAAAGGGACATGGTTTGTAATCTCATAGTTATTGTCACATATTTTTGTGCAATACCACTTAGTGGTTTTGTGGGAGCTTGCTTCTATAAAAAGCAACCACAAAGGTAGTTATTGTAAAAGATGCAATTTTGCATGATTAGCTCTTGTTAGCATTTGTGAGGGTTTGAAGCATGGAATAGGATGTGTGGTCACATGCTTGTTCAAATGGATTGAATGGAGAGAGATTGTTGCTTCAATGGTGTTCATCGAGACTCAAAAGATATATCATAATCTTTATTGTTGAATAATACATGAGAGATGGATGCTTTTGGAGGCTAGGTTTTTTTTCCCTCTTGAGGGTTTTCCTAGGGTATATCTTATATCATATTTTCATGGGTATGTTTTCTATTCTCTTGCATGTGGATTTTGAATAGTTAGATGCATATATTTCTTGTTAGGTTATGTGGAAATTGTCTTTAATTGGCTGCAAGTTTCCAACAAGTGGCATCAGAAAAATTAGAGTTAGGCAACTTGACATAAAAATTTGAATAAGTTATCTATATTATTTCAAAAATATGTAAGAATAGAATCTATAGCAAATTGAATCTAGTTTCTAAACTACTAGGTTTATTTAAAAAAGAAAAAAATCTATTTGGTGAAAATTTAAAATTTCAATGCAATAGTACTTAAATTTTAGGGAAAAATAAGAATTAGGTGTCGTCTAACCACCTAACCACAATAAAATGATAATATTTTTTATAATATTTTAGATATAAGTAGAGGGCTCATTTCCCAATGTGGTGCATATTTTTTGTAATTTTTTCCAAGTAAATAATTAATTATTATTTTTTATGACAACTTTTAAAAATATAAAACTTCGTATGTTTGACCACCTTAACTTGGTCAAAGCTTCATGAAATTCATTTTTTTAATTCTATAGTATGTGAAGCATAGAATGTGATGCATGTTTCAGATTCAAAAAATGTGATACTGTTTGAAAGCTATAGATGTTTTCCAATCAACCTATCAATTATGACTTTAGTTGTAATTGAAATAGAAAGTGAATAATAATAATTTATTAAATTAAAAGTAAAGCATAATTTATATTGGTGGAAAGATGCGAATTTCCACTAAAAACCCTTTTCATTTCATGAAATTTGGGTAAAAATAAGTCGTTAGCCACATACCCTACAAATACCCATCATATCGCCACTTCTTGGCCCATCATGATCCTGCACATACCAAAATATAATAATAAAATTAAATTTATTTAAAATTATACCGTAAAGGTTTTATTTTTTCCTCATTTGTTTACTTTTTTGGGTTTGAATAAATGTCTTCGGTGTTGGTTGCACCCGCGCTCAAATAAAACATCAGAAAGGTGCACGATGCACCACATGGTGGCCGCACAACTTTTCCCTTTTGTTTTCCTTTTAGGACATGTGTTTGTTGGTCGAACTTCTTCCCTGGGAACTATATTTTCAAGTTTGGGATTTTTCGCCATGTTGACACATCATCCTCTTAACATGAGTTATGCACACCACCTTGAAGATATCTAGTCGGGTCATTTTTCTAAGCAGGCTAGTTTCTCTTTTCCTCTCTTGGTTTTTGGGATAGTAGTATTTGAGTCGGCGCCTCACAGTAATGAGATCAATCAATTGTGTTTGTTGCTAGGAAGTTACTTTTAGGATCTAATCATATTTTAGGTCTTATATTTGCTTAAATATCTCAAGAACATTAATGCAGTAGTTGAAGAGTCAATGTAGAGATCTTTTGCGGCCTAACTAAAATTTTGGGATTGGACCATATGCTATCAACCGTCAACACCTGGAAGTCATTACTTTTGGATTAAGGCAGTGTTTTCTTTCTTCATCGACTATAAAAGGAGGGTAATGTTTAAAAATAAGAAGATTTTGGGATTGATATTTTTCTCAAGAGATGAATTTTTCAAGAGGAAGTTGTTTTCTCCGAAAAGAGGAATTGCTTTTCTTTTAAATTTTCTTAGAGTTTATGAATTATATTTCAGAAAGAAAGTTATAGAATTACTTTATTTTGGAAAATTATATCTATTAAGGCTTAAATTATTGTCGAATTGGCAGCTGACTTTTGTTTCAAAGTTTAGTTTTAATTAAAAGTACGAACTATTAATGGGAATTTTTGAGACTATGCATGTATGGCCTTGTTCAAGGCTTCTCTCTTTATACTATCATTTTGAATGAAACACTATGTATTTTAAGCTATATTCTAATAGTTTAAATAATGAATTTCTATGCTTCATGCTTGTACTGTGAAATTGCATTTTTGGGAAAATCGGACTATCATTGGACTTCTCCATTATCTTTGAAGTTGTTATCTTTATGTGCTATGTTGTATTGGGAGACGAGGTTCTTATAATTTCTAAAATATTATTCTTTTACTCTAAGGACTTTTTATCTTTGATCAGACCTCAATGAACACTAACTACAGAAAGAATTGAAAGTCTGCACTGTGCTTGAAGTTATGCTTTGTTGTTTTTTCTCTTTCCAACAATGAGGGGTTGTGGCATTTTGTGTCCTCTATATCAATCATAGGAATATTTTGAGTTTTAAATATTGTAAAAGCTTTGGTGTATCGCCTTTCACGTTTTACATTTTTATTTCTTCTTTCTCCCTTAGATATCAAAACCCCAAAAGAAGAGTTAGCTTTCTATAAAAAACCTAGAGGTATTTAGTGAGTTGAAATTTGTCTTGCACTCACTAAATTTCCCATAAGACTATCGGAGAGGCACAAGTTTTGATAATCAACATATACTTTTTGGGAAGCTTATAATAAGGACTACATGTTTATAAAAAATAAATTTTAAATGAATTCATTTCATCCCCCAAAAGGTAAATCAAAAGTTTCTTTTTATCAACATTTTGATAGGTGTAAAAGAGACTCCATTATAGGTATGGTTTAAAAGTAGTGGAGTTCTATCCAATGGGGTTTGATCTAAGGTAGTTTGATCAAACCATTTTCAATTGGAATTCTTTGAATGAAAATTTTAAAGGCTTAAATCATTATATTTTCTAAAAATATATGATTTCAACAAAAATTAGAATATCCCAAAAATTGCAAACTAGCTTTGAGGGATCAGCTATAAACATCTCAATAGCATCTCAACTATACATGTACAATTTGCAACATACTGAATAGTGTTGAAATCAATGACAACATTAATGACAACACCACCAAACTTGCTCATACCTGCAACACCAACATCTCCCATTCGACATCCATCATAAGGCCTAGTCATCTTTATCATGACTTTCAAATGGTTGACATCTTATGTCCATTTCTCTTCCATCTTTTGTCCATAATAAACCATTTCCCATCCCATCCTTGATGGTTAGTCCTATAACTAATTGGGGGCACATTTCCTAACATCGAGCTTCCTTGGATTCTGCATTGGTCACTGGAGATTTAAATATTCCCAGAAAGACAAAAAAATAAAAAATATTTCAAAAAGACAAAAAAATAAAAAATATTTCAAAAAGACAAAAAAAAGTCCCGAAAGACAAAAAATCAAAATATTTGACAAAAGAAAAAAAATCAAAACATGTGAAAAACGCAAGAACATCCAAATAACTTTCAAAATCCCAAAAATAGTCAAAGTTAGTCTTTTTCCTTGTTGAACTACGTTGCCTCTATGATTGGACATAGGCAAGGGCATTTGTCAATGTGCCCTAGAGGCATTAGGTCAGTCCTTTAAGTGTTGTCAAATAAAATCATGATTCATGTCCCTTTGTCATTTCAACAAATTCAAGAGTCATGTTGAACTACGTTACCTCTGTGATTGGACGTAGGCAAGGCCATCTATTGATGAGCCCCCAATGCCACCTAGGCCAGTCCTTTAGGGTTCATCATGTCAGTCAAATAAGTCAAACATAGTCAAATTCAGACACCAAACAATCATCGAAATGTCAACATTCAAATCACGAACCAACATACAACATAGTCTAATGAGTCATCAAATTAAAAATCAATCAAATTTCCAAAACGATGTCGACCTAGTTACTTTATGGTCCCCTTCAAGATGCATCCTTCTTGGAATTGGACCTTGTCAAAATGTCATTTGACTTTTCAGGATGTGTCTTTCCTAATGACGGGCATTTTCACAATGTCATTTGCCTTTTTAGGATGTGTCTTTCCTGACAACAGACTCCATCACAATGTCATTTTCCTTTTTAGGATTTTTCTTTCCTAACGACAGGAACCATCAAATTGACAAATCGTAAAAACTATCAAACTATCAAACTATTAGACTATCAAATTATCAAATTGTCAAACCGTCAAGCAATCAACCTTTGAAAACAAATATTGGAAAACATATTGAATGGTTGTTGACATTTTTTGGTCTATTTTGTCTTATATTTATTGTTTTGTCTCTTGGTCATGTTATTAGCTACCTTGAGGATGTCCCATCAAGGATTTAGAGGTGTGATGATGTCTCATGACCTCATTTTCTTTGATTGTTATCTTTGGTGTGTCTTGACAAAAAGACTGGGGCACCTTAGCCCTTCGTATTCAAGTTAGGGCATTCCTTGTTTATGATTGTCTTCTTTTTGCAAATGGATGACCTTGCACACCTTTTTCTATGTCATATCATGGTGTTTGTTGTCCATTTGTCCCATTTTACTACCCAATGATGATTATGCAATGCCTATTATGTTATTTGGAAAAATATTGAAGTATTCTTTTTCATCCTATCATCCATGTCTTCTGTGCTAACATTTCTTCTATTCCTTCGTCCTCTAGTGTTCTCATCCATTTCAAGAGCACAATCATGTTCTTTGAGCCTGCCTGTCCTCTCGAGGGGCATACCACTACCTTCTTGTCATCCTTCCTCTCCTCACTTTCTCACTAGGGCATATTCTTGACTTGTTTTCTTTAACACAACATGATAAACTGCATTATTTCAAAGATGGGAAACATGTAGACACATAAAAAATGACCTAGGCCCCCGAGCTACATTTTTCTATGTCAAACGTCCTCCTCACATAATTAAATCATTTGATTATGTCCTAATGTCATAATTTCTAATTATTCCTCTATGATAATTTAAATAAATATTAAATTACATTTATTTATTTAAATATTCCACTAATTAATCGTTAATTAATTATTTAATGAGTGATCCCATAATATTGGTTTATAAATTTTGGCCAAATTGGACACTAAACTGATTTTTATAATTAAATCTTCACTTTGGGGCACCTATAGCGGCTAAATCGTGAGGAATTTGAAGATGATGCAAACTAGTGATTTGTGAAATTTTTTCTGTAGATTCTAAATATAATGTTTTTCAAAACTTTTGGAATCATATTGCACTTTTTTCCCATCTCCTTTGAAAACTAGTTTTTTCAGTAAACACCATTTTTAAGGAGCAATACTCACTGTATAACACAACTCTTTTTCCATAAGGATAATTTTTTTAAAAAAAATTTAGATTTGTAACTATGATATCTAGTGCTTCAAATTGGTTTCATAGTTTTTTATTGAATATTTTTTCCTTAACCAAGTTTTGAAGTTAAACCAATTACAATTCAAAAATAGGCAGACTATATAGCACATAAATTTTTTTGTATGTATCAAAATTCAATATTTTTTGTTGGATCAAGGACTTCAATATTTGGTGCACTCATATTTTTCAAATTTTTTTATAATCTTCCATTTTTTCCACATGTGCTCTAAAAAAGAGCTTGATTTTTGGTGAAAAACCTACATTAACAAGAAATAAAATATAAATATAATAATAAAATTAAATTTATTTAAAACTATACTTTTTGGGAAACTTATAATAAGGACTACATGATTACAAAAAAGTTTTTTTAAATGAATTCATTTGATCCCTCAAAAGGTAAATCAAAAGTGGTTTTTTATCAGCATTTTGATAGGTGTAAAGGAGACTTCGTTATAGGTATGGTTTGAAACTAATAGGGTTCTATCCAAGGGGGTTTGATCTAAGGTAGTTTGATCTGAAAACCCTCTTCAATTAGAATGCTTTAAATAGAAATTTCTAAGACTTAAATCATTAAATTTTCTAAAAATATGTGATTTCAACAAAAATCAAAACCTCCCAAAAATTGTAAACCAACTTTGTGGGATCACCTTAACACACTTTTCATCCCACAAAGTAAATAATTAAAATAATTATTTACTACATTTTGTCTTATTCACATTTATGAATTAAATCATTATTTAATTTATAAGTCAACTTTCCTCCATAAATCACATAATTTCTATTATTATTGGATTTTTCAACTACATCATTTATGTGCCAAATCTTTTCCTTATCTCATTTATTCTCCACCATTGATTTGATTGTTTTCAAGTAAATCACAACTCTTCATTTCAAAGCTTTCCCTAACTTTGGCTTAATTTTTCTCTAACCCTAATGCTCCTCATCACATTGAATTCTAGCCTTTGAGCTTAGGGCTTTATCAACTTCTAATCCTAGCCATCCATTTTCAATTTGGCATTCTTTAAAAGGGGTCTCTCTCTAGTCATTTTTCATACATACACAGAGTTATTTTTAGAAATACACAATAGCATGCTTGAGAGCTTTTGAGTAGTTGAGCATACAATACTTCAATATTTTGCTAGTCTTAAGCATAGGTTATAGTTGCACTCAAATCTGAGGGCAATCATACAATTTGCATCAAGGTGAAGGGAAATTAAGGTCAATCGATGGAGGCTTGAAGATCAAGTGACCTTGTTTCATGTTATTTTGCTTCTTTCTTTTGTTGTGCTTTATTGTTGATTGGGATTTAGTTTATTGTTACTTGCAACTAACTTGGAAACTTTTCCTCATTATAGCTATTTTACAAGTTTTGAAAATGAAGTGAAATTATTTTTAATATTCTCTATGTAAAGTAATTAAGTGCCTATAGGCTATGCAGGTTATAGATTTAGTATTAGACATTTGCGTACATTCATTTCATTACTGTAGTGATCATCAATGAGGAACCTCAATTTTTTTCATTTTGGAATAGTACAACCTTGGACATTTTGTAAGAGTTAGCTAAACAAGTAGACCAAAACATGATAACCTTGCACCCTGATAGGGAAAGGACTATAATTGATTTGACTTGACATTTAAATGATGATTAATTTATGAGATAAAGTGAGACAAAGCAGTATGATCATTGATTTTTGTATAGGTAACACAAATGGTTTTTTTTTGGGGACCTTAGTACAAACTTGTGCCATATGAGGACTTCAAAATATTTGGGGAAAAAATGATCTTATCTGAGGGCAATAGAGTCAATCCTATCACCTGACATCTAAACAAACAATGAACTTAAAATGATACAATAAAGTTATTTACAATTTGGACTGATTTGGTGTAGACTACTCATTCTTTGTGTAGGTTTCATATGTACAGTTTTGACTAACTTGGTCATCAAAGTTAGCTTTTGAAGTTTACTTGGCATGGAGTTGGTAAATGCTATAACCATTTATAAGGTCACCTTATATAGGCATGACTAGTGAAAATGGCTTATTTTGATTAATGAAGAATCCCTTGCTTTATGTTATTGTGGTTTACTTTATTTTAGGGCATATTGACAATACTACATTCTTAGAGTTCAAAGTAGAAAGGAAACTATCCGCACATGTATGTTGGGAAGATTGCAGAATCAACAAAAGTTGCCCTTAACTTTTCGTGACCCTGATTTATAGTAGAAAACAAACAAAATTAGGGTTTTTAAACACAAAAGTTGTTAGGGGGTGATCCCACAATAGTGGTTTACAATTTTTGGCCAAACTGGACACTAAAATTATTATTTTTAACTAAATCTTAACATTCGGGCACCTATAGTGGCTAAACCGTGAGGAATTTGAAGATGATGCAAACTATAGTCTTGTCACATTTTATCTATAGATTCTAAAAATATTTTTTTCAAAATTTTTGAAATTAGATTGCACTTCGTTTTCCATCTCCCATGAAAACTAGTTTTTTTTCATAAAACAACATTTTTAAAAAGTGACACACACTGTATAGTGCATAACCTTTTTTCCATGAAGGATTAAATTCTAATTCTTTCAAATTTATATTTGTAACTCCGATATCTAGTGCTTCCACTTGGTTAGATAGTTTTTTATTAAATATTTTTTCTTTAATCAAGTTTCGAAGTCAAACTAATTACAATTCAGACATAGCGTGACCATATTTAATGCATAATTATTCTGTATATATCAAAATTCAACTATTTTTTTTTTTGTTGGATTAATGACTTCAATATCTAGTGCACTCATATTTTTTAATTTTTTTTTGATAATTGCTATTTTTCCACATGTGCAAAACAAAGACCTTCATTTTCAATGAAAAACCTATGTTTAATAAAACTAAAAAAACAAATACATAATAAAACCAAAACATATTAAAATTATATTCATTGGATAGCTCATTCCGAGGACTACCTAATTTTAGTTGGGTTTGTGAATACTCCTCCATTTTCATCCTCAACCCAAGCTTCAAAGTGTAAAAGTTTAGTTTTTTTTGTGTTTCAGGGAGAGAATGAGGAACAAGAGGGGTTCATTTGAACCAGGGTTCATTCAAACCATGGTTCATTTGAACCCCCTTAAAATTGCATTTTTCTTTCTTTTTTTTTGGGTAAGAAATGTGGGCCCAGTAATTAATAGGTTCACTCAAACCCAAGTTCAGTCGAACCCCTTTTTGGTTTGGTTGAACTTGTAGGTTCATTTAAACTCCTAAAACCATTTTTTTTTTTGCCATGGGGTCATTTTTTCTCAGTTTTCCTTCCTCCATCAAGTTATAAACCACTATTGTGGCTTCACCCTAGGGTGATTTATGATGATCTTTTTGCAATTTAATTGTGAAAAAAATCATGATTTACAATGATTTTTTTCTAGTCAATAGTCTACAAAAAATCTTGAAAAAATTGGCAACCCGAAGGATCTTTTAAAAATCACAAAAAACATGATTTTTTAAGGGTTTTTATTTCTTTGGATCATATATAGGTTTATTTCAATCATCTCTACAAGAGTAAATTTATTAAATCATCAAAAGAAACTTAATATAATGCATATGTTTGTTTATGTTCACAGTCCTATATGATTTAGTTGATTTATTAAACATAAAAGATTTACCATTAATTAAATACAAAGATTTAGTATTTCAAATGAAACAACATTATTAAACATCTTAATATGGGAAATAAATATTATATTGTTGTGACTTTAATTAAGTTGGTGCAAAAAAGAGAAATTATTCTTATTTTTTGATAGGACAACACATTAAGGTCATTCCATTTCTTTTATGAGTATTATAAGAAGAGAAAACGTTACTTATAAGCAATTTAGTACTATTTGTGTGAATGATTCCAAAACCATTACTAAGCTATTCAACAACTTGTTTTCTTTTATCTACATACCATTACATGCTATATGGATCAAAGTAAACCCTCTTTCATAATTTACTCATACAAACCTCTAAATGAAAGGTGACTAGCTCAAATACACCCAATGTAGTTTACCTTCAAAGTACCAAAAAAACTAAGGCATACATTTGGTCTATCCTGTCAACAAATTTTAAGAGGGAGATTTCATGCATGCAACATATTAATACAATGATTTATTTTATTTATTTATCTCTCAAATAAAATTATAGGCTCACCCAAATTGAAAATTTGTTCTTATTGTTTACCTACAATCATTTTATATATAACAAGGATTACTTGTAATCTAATGTTACAATCATTTTCTCTTGTGAGTCAAGCATAGTAACTGTTACATCTTGAAGGAATACTCATTACACTGGAAATTTAAATACTAGAGTCTTACAAAATACATTACACATTTTCAAGTACTCTAACAGATTCAAAGTGAAAAAGATGAGTGACATCCCTATGGCAAGTTAGAGCTCCAATAACTCCACTAAAATACCTAAAAGCACACATATTGTCATAGCCAAAGAAGTTCTCACCTCCCAACCATAGGCTTACTCATAATCCACCCTCAAGCTAGGAGGCCCTCTTGAAAATTGAGTTTTACAATAACCAAGAAGCCACACACCTTATTTTTTTAAAGATCAAGTTTTAGACACAAAACCTCTACCCAAAGATATACACTTTTAGATCTTACACAAGACTTGACAATAAGGGATGGATACTAGTCACGCACACAAAGATGGGAAGAAAAAACCACTAATAATTAGCATAATACACTCATTTCTCAAGAAAATATACCTAATTCCATAGATGTTTCATCACATCTCCCATCCACACACAAAGACTATACCTAGCCCACATATCACAAGGTAAAAATCTAGCACACAAGGAAAAGAAAACCACAAAATAAAATTTTAATACAACATTTAAAAATAAATAAACAACAATGCTTACCATTTAAAAGAGTCATGAGCCTACCTACCAAGCTATCCATGGAAGAGAATGACTTGATGAAGTTTCTCCAAGATATGTATGTCTTTCCACATTAACCTCATAAGCTTTCCAAGAAAGAACCTCAAACAAAACAAGATACTAAATCAATAATCCATGAGAACCCCTCACAAAGGCTCAAAGAGAGTACATGTAGTGAATTCCATGGCAATATTCTTCTTCCCATTGGGAGGTGACAAATGGATCCTAATCACCCTCTCTTCCCTTTCTCAACAAACCCTAAATGAGTAGTCCCCACAAGATGCTCACACATGTGTGAAAATTGGAATAAGAGGTGTACTTGAATACGCTTTTCCCAATAAGGGATCCTTGGGAAGAAATCACATGTGTGAGGCCTTGGAAATTTTAATACATGAACTTGGGGAATTGGGTTTGGAAGTGACAAGTCACTTGCCTTCACTCACAAACCACAAACTCATCACCCACTTCCTGAGAAATTTGGGAAGGGTTAAGTCAAAGCCAAACCCCAAGTTATCGGTGCTAAAAGGTATCCAACCCATAGAGGGTTGATCTAAGCACCTAAAAACACTCGAAAAGAGTGGAAAATGCACTTTAAGACCTAAAAGCCTCTACAAAATCCAATCCAAGTTTATCTTGATATGGATCAAATTTGTCATTAATTACAACTCATACAAACATTAAGACACTTGCAAAATAAATTTACAACAATAAGACTTCACATTTACCACAACAACATTTAGAGACCTTAGTCCCCATCATGTATTAAGGTCATTACTTCACTAGGAACCACATGACTAGGGTTTTTGTAGAGGAACTCTTATTTCCATTGATCATGAATTTTACTTGCACACTCATTCAAAACCATTAATATTCCCTAACAAAGTACTCAAATTATCAACATAAATTAAACATTCCAATATAATCATTTAATTTACAAAACCATATTTCTCATACATTCTTAATCACTTTTACCTCATATTGCATATCAATTAAATCTAAATTCTCTAATAACACAACATGATATCCAACATACACACACCTATAATTGAATCATTTTCAACTCCAATTAAGCTAATGAGATTAAATAAGGGTCTTTAAGAACTATGTTTTAGTCTCCAATTCATGTCAATTAGAAGGGAGAACAAACCCAAAGTCACCAAATTATGCTTAATATCTATGATTTAAATTATCACTAATACATATGGGATTCAAGCTATCCCACACATGATAAAGTAATCGATAGTCTAGCATCAAGATCATTTGTTATAAAACATAATAGCATTCAAACAATATTGTGATATCCAAAAATTTCTAGATCCATTAAAACAATCGTCTATTGATACCCCAAAATATTTAACTAGCCAATATTATGCACATTTATCAATAAGTGTGTCACCAAGGCCATCTATAAGGCGAGGTCTTACACTTTATATCTTTACAAGCCTTGTGAATCAATAATTTATATAAATTGATTTATCAGCATTCAAATAGGCAAAGGGCTAATAAATTGATATGCACTTATGTTCCCCATTTGCATTTATGTGTCCCAAGAAGACAAGTAGACACATATAACTTATACCTTTTATAGATGCTTTTCATTTTAATTTGAAATGTTAAATAAACTATATGTAACTATGACCAACACATAATCTTAGTTAACACACATGAATGCCAACATTACTTAGATTTAGAAAGGGTTGATACTACCTAGATTTATATTATAAAAATTAAGCACTTAAATGCATTTCCATTAATACATCTCTAACTTAGTAATATATTATTTGTATTAGCCTCTCATATAATGGATTTTAAATATTTGTAACAACACTTCACTGAAAATTAAATTGATATCATTATAAACAAAAAAAATACATCCTAAGAACCTACTTTTTACTTCCTAAAAAGATCAATTATCAAATATTGGAGAGACTTTCCTTTAACAAATGAAAAATAGTATTACATTAATTATGTGAGTAAGAAAATATAATAATAGTAATATATAAAACTTATAATTAGATTCTATTGATACATTTAGATAGACTCTAGAACCTAATTATATTAATATTTACAAAAGTAAATCCTATATTACCCTAAATGCTCCATAACATGCCTTATAACAAGCAAATAACAATCTCTTACAATACCTAGAAAATTCAAAGATATGCAAGAATAAAATTTTAGATTGGACATAAATCTGATACATCTAACCCCTTCAATTAAATTGCACGTGGGCATATGGAATATTCTAATAGGATCTTTTTTATCCTTATTTTTCTTCGCTCTAAAAAATTAAAATGTAACTTCCCCAAATATTTTAACAAAGAATTTCTATGCAATTACGTTATCCTATATATAAAATTATGTGTTTCTCACTTTCATATAATTCACATATAATTCATTCTCCTAAAATATTATATTTGGCATACATGAGGTTGCACATTTTGATGAAATATTGTACTTATAAAATGTATCCATTATATAATATAACTAAAAGAAGAATTTTATTGTTGGTTTAATGATAGTGTGATGGTTAAGTCATGGTGCTTTGATTCTTGTCACCAAGGTTCAAACCCCTATTGGGGTGATATTGTTGAGTGTTCATGTTAGGTATGATGTCCCCCATATGTTACCTCATCGGTTGATAGCTCTAGTCAATATCATTCACCCTTTGAAAATGGAAGATTTTTGTTAAACAATTCATTTGCATTATCTTGTCTTCACATTTTTTTTCGAGTTTCTAAACATATTTTCTTATAAGATAAAATATTATTCTCATTACAAACCAATATTATTGCATTATTTTTTCACTTTGATAAAAATGCATCATCTCTAAACCTTTTGTTGACATCACTCTATATTATAAACTAAATTTTATTGATCAATATGATAGGACAATTTATTACTATTCTTTTATCAACAATAAGGTCCCTAATAAATGTCTCACAATAAAAAAACAGTGAAGAAATGTAAGAAATATTAATTTCATTTGCAGTGTAAAATATTCTATAGAAGTGCACTCTTTATGACCAAACTCTAAAGTCTACTATTAGATCTAAAATATTAATGCTCCAATAAATTAAAAATATGATGATTAAATACTTGGTCCAAATCATTGAGGAATATAGTCTCAAGTTCATTTTAGATGTAGACTGAATATCAACTCTTACATAAACAAATTAAAGAGTATACTATTACATTAGAAACAAAAAGAAAACCATTAGTCTCTAGTCTTAGATCTATTTGATTTTTTGTTCTTCTATTTACCTATTTTTTTTATTGTTCTAGTACAATCAATTTTTGCTATTTCTTATTTTTAACTTTAAGTGTTAAATCTTTGATTTTTATATGTTTTTCTGAAGATGATGGAACTCTTATTATCTCTATTTAAAAAACAAAAAGTATATTTACATTAGAAAAAAAAAAGTCAATGCAAATAAAAACCAAATATTAAAAAAGTTAACATTACAAACAAACAAAAAGTGAATACAAATTTTACATTAGAAACAAAAAGTCAATGCAAATAAAAACCAAATATTAAAAAAGTGAACATTACAAACAAACAAAAAGTGAATACAAATTGTAAATAATTTTTTGTTTAGAAAAATAACATTTTACCTCACACAAAACCAAATTAATTTACTATCATTTCATCACTAAGCAATTTGTGGTTCATGGTTGCCCAAGGTTTTTCATATTAAGTATTTCTAAGTTACCTGCTCTTTGACTTGAAATTCCTTTAGCTCATGGTTGCCCAGAGATTTTTTTATCAACAACAGTTTGTTTCCTCAGTCATCTTCTCTTTGACATGCTAATTCCTTCAGTGCATGGTTGCCCAAGGCATTTTCTAGTAACAATACTTCTGTATCCTGAACTACTGGATCGCTAGGTTGGGTTGCAGGGACACCCCTCTCGTATAAAAAAAAACAGTACTTCTGTATCCTCAGTTATCTGCTCTTTAACTTGCTAATTCTTCTAGCTAGTATGAAAGGTTGGGTTCCTTTATGGAGCAAGTGTTTCCAAGATATCATGTTTTTATAAATCACAGAGGACCTGATGTCAAGAAAACGCTGGGCAGCCTCATCTACCGTGCTCTTAAGAGGTTTGGCCTAAGAGTGTTTCTTGACGAGAAGGAACTGCAAACGGGAAATTATTTAACCCCTGCAATAAAAACTGCCATTAGTAATGCCACCGTTCATGTTGCTATTTTCTCTGAAACATACGCGGAATCTCCGTGGTGCTTGAATGAGCTTTTATGGATGTTGGATTGTCACGGCGGTAAGCTTATCCCAATCTTCTATGACATCCAACCTTCTGACCTTCGTTATATTCACAAAGGAGCATACGCCCAAGCCTTCGACAATCATAAAAACAAGGGCAGGGTTGATATTTCACTGGTGGAGAGATGGATGAGTGCTCCGATCAAAGTATCAGATGTTTCTGTTGTGGTGTTCCAGTTCAGCAAGGTCAAAGAGTAAGCATTCCTAATTCCTATGACCTGCAGATAATTATTCCATTTCTTATCAATTATCTATTTTGATCACGGAGTGTGATCTAAAAGATTGACAAAAAAATTCACAACCAAATAAAAAAGCAGAGCAATCAGCGTTTTGCTGTATTGTTTGGAGTTCCTTTTTAATGGTACTTCCTCATGTTTATAACCATTTTTCTTTTATGTTTCAGTGATCTTGGAGAGTTTTTAGATAGAGTTGTGGACACTGTATTGAAAGAGGTGACGGTGGAAGCACTAGATGTAGCTATACACCCTGTGGGACTGCATCAAGCTGCAGAGCACTTCCAGAACAAGGTTTTGAATCAAACTAGAGTGAGTAATATCGTTATTGTGGGAATTGTGGGACTTGGCGGATCGGGGAAGTCAACTCTAGTTACCCATCTCTACAACACAAAGCGTTCCCAATTCAGTAGATGCTGTTTCTTGTCTGAGGTGAGTAAGAAGAATTTAGCATCTTTGCAGAAAAGATTGCTTACTGATCTGTTGGGGTTTCAGCCCTATTTGCATATTGAGAATACCAGTCGAGGGAGGAGCTTGCTTAGAGATCGTCTCCGAGGGTTCAAAATTCTGATTGTTTTAGATGACGTAGATAATACAGAGCAAATAGAGAATCTCTTATTAGTAGTGAAGGATGTCCTTGGAAATGACAGTCTGATTTTAGTCACCTCTCGTGACCGAGATTTACTTGCACGCTCTCAAATAAAAGTACTGTATGATGTTCAACTGTTAGATATAAAAGATGCCCATGAATTATTCTGCTGGCATGCTTTTCACGAGCCCAAGCCACCCCCAGATTTGCAAGATATGGTGGAGGAGTTGGTCAAGATGTGTGGTGGCTTTCCGTTGGCTTTGAAAGTTTTAGCTGGGCAGTTCTCTGGTAATGGTGATCGAAGCTACTGGATGCGGCAATTAGAAAATTTTCGCCAACAGCTGCCTGATAACATTTTAGAAAGGGTACTCAAAGTTACCTATGATTCTCTCAAGAACAAAGAGAAAGAGGCATTTTTAGATGTTGCCCATTTCTTAGTAGGAGAAGACAGAGATCTGGCGGTGCGGGTTTTGGAAGGATTCGATCAGAGCGGCTTCGACTGCCTTGAGGCTCTCCATCACAAAGGCCTTGTGCAGTTTGAAAATGCAGACGTCGACTTCAACATTAACATCCAAAACCGAATGTATCTGCTGCCTTTCCTCGAGCGAACTGATCCAAAATCTGTAAGAATCAGTTAATCTGGAAGTTAGTTTTATTCACACCTCTAGCCCTAGTACAATTTCTTGAACTGTTTTATGATTCCCATTCGTAACTATGAATTTATTACCAGATGCTGGAGTATTTGTTCATGCAAAATTACATTCGTGAGCCTTTCTACATAGAATGCTGGAGGAGACCGAAGGGGAGCTTGAGAATAAAAATGAACGATTTAGTCAGGGACTTGGCAATACAAATCGGCAGACAAGAGTTTCCCCTTCGCCTTTGCTGCTCAAACGATAAAATGATCTCTACACAGGTATTTAGTCTCGACCCCATGTGTTTTGATTTTCTTTTGAAATTGGGGTTTTAAAAATCTGGCCACAGGGTGCATGAAATAATTTATCCCTTCATTAAGAGTTAAGATTTAAGTCTTTGTCAATTTTCTTTGGAGTATGATGTTCTTGAGCTACTTTCATATGGATTAATTAGGATTTAAATGTAGGACCTTTCATTTTTTCCTGGAGTGTTCTACCTGCTGAATTACTAGCTCCTCTTTGACCAACTCATTCTCAGTCTAGGTGTGACTTATTTCCAACTCTTCCTTAAGCCACCCTGCAGATGTTTCGAACTCCTAACTCGACTCTGATACCACATTGTTGAAGGCAAAATAATGAAACACAGTGATCTGCTGATCACAAAACAAGCAAACATACAAAAGCCCCAAATTGCCTTAATAAGATGAGAGGCAGGGCATCTATTATATAGAGATCCAGAAATACAAAAGGAGTTATGGCACACAACCACAATGACCAATAACTCAACCATAATACTAAATGCAAAACAACAAAGTCAAGAAAAGCAACTACAATGTTTAATGAGCCCAATGGGCATTACAAATATGTCAAGAAAGGCTGCAGCACATGTTGTAGACTAATATGTGCTGATAAATGCTGTCATTCTCCCCCATAATGACCATTGGGAAGAACATGAAGTAGATCTCGAAGTTTCTGGAACCTTTCACGAGCTAGAGACTTTGTGAAAATATCTGCTAGCTGATCTTCTGTACTACAGTACACAATCTCAATCAATCCCTGTTGAACCAACTCTCTGATGTAGTGGTGTTGAATCTCAATATGTTTGGTCCTACTATGAAACACTGGATTCTTAGTCATTTGTATAGCACTCTTGTTGTCACAATACAACAATGTAGGTCCAGTTTGTATCTGGTGCAAATCCTCCAATAGTCGTCTCAACCACACTGTTTGGCATGCTGCTGATGTTGCAGCTTTATACTCGGCCTCTGCTGTAGAAAGTGAGACAGTTGGTTGTTTCTTGGACTTCCAAGAGAAAACTGCAGAACCAAGACTAAAAGTATAACCAGAAGTAGACTTTCGGTCATCTGTGGAGCCTGCCCAATCTGAATCTGTATAACCAACCAACTTGCTATCCTCTGAATGTTGAAATCTAAGACCATAACTCAATGTCCCTCTGACATATCTAAGAATCCTCTTAGCTGCATTCCAATGTGTTTGCTTAGGTTCTGACATGAACCTAGATACCAAGCTCACTGCATATGTGATATCTGGTCGAGTAGTAGTTAAGTAGATCAAACTACCAATCAACTGTCTATATAGAGTAGGGTCCACTAGATCTGACACATCTAAGCTAGACAATTTAAGTCCAACTTCAATAGGTGTTGCAACTGGTTTGCAACTATTCATCTGAAATTTCTGTAGGATGTCTGAAGCATATTTTTTCTGAGACATGAATATTTCATCTTTGTTTTGCCATACTTCTATACCAAGAAAATAGTGCATCTGTCCCAAATCTGTCATCTCAAATTCAGCAACCATAGCTGCTCTAAACTCTGCAAATAAAGTTGAATTGTTCCCAGTGTAGATAAGATCATCAACATAGAGAACTAAGATAAAAATATCCTTATCTGAGCTCCTAATATAAAGATTTGGATCTGATTGACTTCTTAAGAAACCTTTCTGCTGTAGGTATGAGTCTATCCTTGAATACCATGCTCTTGGTGCTTGCTTAAGACCATACAAGGCCTTCTTTAATCTGTAAACATAATGCTCTTTAGAGGGTATTTCAAAACCTCTAGGTTGAGAAACATACACTTCCTCATCAATATATCCATTCAAAAAAGCACTCTTTACATCCATTTGATAAACTATCCAACTCTGCTGAGCTGCCAAAGCCAAAACCAATTTGATAGTATCCATGCGTGCTACAGGTGCAAATGTTTCAGTGTAATCAATACCTTCCTGTTGAGTGTATCCTTTGGCTACCAATCTAGCCTTATGCTTATCAATGCTTCCATCAGATTTATACTTAGTTTTATACACCCATCTTGTACCAACAATTTCCTTACCAGGAGGTAGCTGAACCAAATCCCATGTGTCATTCCTTTCAATTGTTTCTATCTCACTATGCATTGCTTCAACCCATTCTTCTTTTTCTTGAGCTTGTTCAAATGTTTGTGGTTCATTACTTTCCATGATTTGAGTCATCAAAGCATAATTCACTTTTGCTTGTGATCTTGTTGTCATTTTCTCAAAATTTGAATCCAACATAAGAGTTGATGGATGATTCTTTTCTGTTCTTCTTTGATATTTTTGATACCTTCTTGCTCCTGTACTAGAAGACTCAGGTTCATTTTCTTCTTCTTCTCCTTCTTCAACTTCATCAATCATTATCTCTTTTCCCTTTGTTTCATTTTCCTTGCTATATTCTGCTGCTTCATTGAATACCACATCTCTACTTATAACAAGCTTCTTTCCTATTGGGTCATACAATCTATATGCTTTATTTTCAGATCCATACCCAATAAAAATACATTTTAGGCCTTTATCATCTAACTTAGACCTTTTTTCTTTTGGTATGTGTGCATAAGCAACACAACCAAATACTCTCAAGTGATTAACACTTGGCTTTACCCCAGACCATGCTTGTTCAGGAGTCATTCCTTTAACTGCTTTTGTAGGACTTCTATTTAGAAGATACACTGTTGTACATACTGCTTCTGCCCAAAACATTTTATCTAAATTCTTCTCTTTCATCATACTCCTTGCCATTTCAACAATGGTTCTATTCTTCCTTTCAGCAACTCCATTTTGTTGTGGAGTGTAGGAAGTAGTGAACTCTCTCTTGATTCCATGATTTTTGCAAAAATCTAGAAACTGATTTGATTTGTATTCACCTCCATTGTCTGACCTTATCACTTTGATGTACTTACCACTTTGTTTCTCAACCAACTTCTTGAATTCTACAAATTTTTCAAACACTTCTGATTTTGAAACTAAACAATATACCCAAGTTTTTCTTGAGTAATCATCAATGAAGGTGAGAAAATACTTAGATTTATTCAAAGAAGGTGTTTCCATAGGACCACACAAATCCGTATGGATTATCTCAAGATGCTGCTTAGCTCTACTGGATTTACCAATTGGAAAGCTAACTCTGTGTTGTTTGCCGACAACACATTCTTCACACACTTCTTTTGTATTTTCAATGAAAGGTAGACCTTCAACCATTTTGAATCTCTTGAGTAAGATTAACCCACTAAAACTGAGGTGACCATATCTTTGGTGCCAAATTTTACTTTCATTCATTTCACTAGACCTTAATGCTTGGTTTCCATGAGTGAAATGAAGAGGAAACATCCTATCACCTGTCATCCTTGCTCTTGCAATAACTGCATTCCTTTTTAACTTGTCTCTTATTATGCACTCATTCTTATCAAAAGTTACTTGATAATTTTGTTCTAGCATTTGTCCAACAGACAACAAATTCTTTTTTAGTGCTGGGACCAATAGTGTTTCATTGATATGTTTAACTTCACCATATTCTGTGGTAACTGCAATTGTACCTTTTCCTTTGCTTCCATGAGATTGATTATCTCCTAGTACTACTGTACTTTGATGTTTCTCATCCAAATTAACAAATAAATGCTCATTAGATGTCATATGTGAAGAACATCCAGAATCAATATACCAAATATTATTTTCATTGGCATTTGCATTAAAGCAAGACATAAACAAATTTTGTTTATTTTCAACAATACTATGAGCATTTCTTTTTTCTGTTTCACCTTGTTTACTCCAACAGTCTGATGCATAGTGTCCAAACTTGTTGCAATGAAAGCATTGGACATTCTTTTTATCATAGTCTCCCCCATTGTTTCTACCTCTTCCTCTTCCAGTACCTCTGAAGTTGCTACTTCTTCCTCTGAAATTATTACCTCTTCCTCTAAAATTACTGGATTCACCTTTGTATTCATTCTTATTTTGATTCCTAAAAAATGTGTTTCTTTTTCCTCTTATGCTTGCTTTAGAGGAAAATGCTTGCTCTAAGCTTTCTTCATTACTTTTCATTCTTTCTTCAGCAGTTAATAAAATTCCACTTAGCTCATCTATTTGCATAGTTGTGAGATCTTTGGAAATCTCAATTGTAGAAACCACACCATCAAATTTAGAAATCAAACTCCTTAGAATTTTCTCAATGACATGCTTGTCATCTACATCTTCCCCTAAAACTTTCATTTGACTTACTAGACCTTCTACCTTTGTTAGAAATTGATTCACAGATTCACTAGTAGTCATCTTTACATTTTCAAAAGTTTTCCTCATTGTCTGTAATTTTGCAGTTTGTGCACCTTGATATGCATTATTCAATATTTTCCATGCTTGCTGAGAATGAATAGCACCACTTATCCTAGGAAAAATTGCTTGATTAATTGCACCTTGAATCAGAAATAGGGCTTCATTATCCTTCTTTATACTTGCTTTGTATTCTCTTTTCTGTTGATCATTTAATGCATTAAATGCAGTTGTATCTAGTTCTACATACCCTACTTGTACAATTTCCCACAAATCTTTGGATTTGAGTAAGGTTTGCATCCTAGTACACCAATATGTAAAGTTGTCTCCTTCAAATACCAGAATTAACATGTTAGACATAACATTTCCTGCCATGTTTGCCATAAAAAATGTGTACGCTAACCCAAGAATTCAACACAAGTTTCAAAGAGATCTTTGCAAACAGATACTCCCCTTGTCCCTTCAAATAGGACCCACACGCAAAAAGATTTTTTATATTATTTTGTCTTGGAATAAGTGTCGGCTTCAACCAATAATGCACTTAAATACAAAATATTGATTTAACACTGATTTATTTTCAAAAGTTAATTATCACTTTGAAAATAAATCTTTACAAAATTTTTTTGTAAAAAAGCTAAAACTTGGCTCTTATAGTAGAAAACTTTTAAAGTAAAGTGATAAAGCTTTTTTTTGAAAAATGGAGATGCTTTCACGTACTCCTAATAAAACTATTAAGTCTTCAATAGTTAAAGACTTCAAAATTTGTCTTTTGCGTGAATTACAAAGAAATAAAATTTCTTACGCAACTTTCTCCTCCTACAAGAAAAGCAAATTTCTCAGGCAACTTTCTCCTCTCTTTTGCGCACTGTAATATGGGACAACTTCCGCACTGTTCAGTCAGCACATCTCCTCCTTCTGTTTGCACGGTCTGCACAACTATTTTGCACAACAATCTCCAACTTTCACATTTCGTCGCTTAGTTTCTTCACACAACAATATTTTTGCGTCACTTCAAACGCCTCCTCTATCCACGGATTGCACGCAATCCTCCTGTATATCTGCTGCAGTCCTTCTGTATATCTGCACTCACAAAAATTAGTTAATGGAGCCAGAGAAAAATCAAAATGACCTCCACTGGACTTTGGATTCAAGATCTCTGAACCAGATGGCTCTAATACCAGATGAAGGCAAAATAGACAAACAAAGTGATCTGCTGATCACAAAACAAGCAAACATACAAAAGCCCCAAATTGCCTTAGAGAAGAAGAGGCAGGGCATCAATATATAGAGTTCCAGATTTACAAAGGAGTTATGGCACACAACCACAATGACCAATAACTCAACCATAATACTAAATGCAAAACAACAAAGTCAAGAAAAGCAACTACAATGTTTAATGAGCCCAATGGGCATTACAAATATGTCAAGAAAGGCTGCAGCACATGTTGTAGACTAATATGTGCTGATAAATGCTGTCAATTGTGAGCTACGGCTTGTACCTTCCATTTGCTGCTGGAGTGCTCTCCCAACTAAACTACTGGTCCCTCTTTGACCACCTTCTCATTCATCTGAGTTTAACTTATTTCCAACAGATATTAATTTAATCTTCTTATTTGATTCAGAGCTCTCATGATCAAGAGCTAGGGCAATTTTGTCTGGGGAATGATCCTTCCTCATTCGTCTTTTTGTTGTAGGGATTCTGCACTCATTGTAAACTACTCTATCAATAGATCAAAAGCCACTGTAATATTTTTAATTTCAGTTAACCCTGTTTACATTTTTTATTCTGGGCAGATGCAATCAAAGCCCTACTTTGTACGAGGAATTTGTGACGATGAAGACCACAAGAAGCTTCAACTGCCCGCTTTCTTAGAGAGTCAAGATATATGTGGATTAAAACTTGTAGCTCTTCAAGAATCAGGGCTTCTACATCAATTTAATGGTGTATCTGGAGATTTGATATGGCTTCGCCTAGCTAAATTCAACTGCAGCGACTTTAATTCCAGAGGACTTTCACTAAGAAATTTAAGAGTGTTGGAACTTACTGGTGTTAGTGTTGAAGGCTTACACAGATTATCTGATGATTTTGAGGTAAATACGATTCTCTTCTAGCCGATATTTTACAGTGCAGTTTGTCCGCTATTGAAGGTCTTTATTCCTGACGATTGACAAATTATTTACACCGCAGGATCCTTCTCAGCTACGTGAATTGACAGTTAGCTGTGCAGAAATCTCTGACACCGTAATCTTCCGCGAAAGTGCCCTCCTTGCAGTTACAAGTTATCACCCATCAAGCAGCGGGTCCAATAAAGCATTGGCACACTCAGACTCATCTGAAAAGCGGGTGGAAAAACTGAAGTTGAAAATTAAACCAACTAAACGATTGGCAAGATTAGACTCATTTAAAGAGCATGTAGAAAAGCTGAACTTGAAAAACAAATCATCTTCAGATCCAGGCCTAAATAGTTTTCAAGAATGGTTAGGAAAGCTGAAAATTTTAGTTAAGCTAGCTTTGAAAAATATCAAGGGTTTGGTATCACTCCCCATTAAATTTGAGGAAGCAGGAACTCTGAGACATAGATCTGTCTGGCTGCACTGATCTGGAAGTTTTGCCACATTCTTTTACTGAATTGTTGCAACTCCAATATTTAGCCTTGAGAGACTGAAGGAGCCTTGTTATCCCAGATTTGGGGAAAATCTCCACACTTGAGTACCTGGATCTTCAAGGCTGCTTTTCGTTGAAGGATTTGCCTAGAGGAACCACAGTTCAAAAGTCTCTAAGGTATTTAAATTTAATTCATACGAGTCTCCAACAATTGCCTGAGCATCTAGATCAACTAGAAAATCTCGAACAGCTATATATAGGGAGCCAACTGCTAACATGTCTACCATCATCTCCCTATCATCTGAGCCGGCTAACAGACTTGACTCTGTTCAAATGCTTCAATCTGTATGATATTGGCAAATCTGTTGAATTGCTGGGGCATTTGGAAATACTACGGATATATGACTCCGGAGTTAGGGCGTTACCAGAGGAAATTGCATGGATGAACATCAAGATTTTGGATGTACGCTGTTGTCCAAACATTGAAGATTTTAAGATGGAAACAGAATTGCCTTTCGAAAGCCTACAGGGCCAGAGTCAAACAAGTGCTGGTCATGGCGCTAACGCTGTTGGTCCGTTAGCGTTCAGACCTACTCTTCCCAATCCTGTGAGCTGTCTAACAACTTTGATCATTAGGTACAGCTGCATATCTAAGGTATACATTCCCCGGGCCAAAAATCTCTGTCCCAATCTTGAAATTGTTGATCTGTCAAATAATCCAAATTTGACAGACATTGAAGGCTTACCAGCAAATTTGATAAGACTGAATCTCATGGATTGTCCAGCATTAAAGACACTGAGATGTCTTTCTAATCTGGCAAGTCTTAAATTTTTGAATATAAGTGGATGTGATGGGCTACAATCACTGAACGTCGAAGGTCTCAGCTCAATAGAAATTATTGAAGCCGACGAGTGTTGGAAATTGCAGAGAATTCAGGGACTACGGCAGTTGCAAAAACTATCTCATATTCGGATTTCAACTGGTTATAGTGTCTCTAGATCTACTTGGACAGACATTCTGGTAGGTAACACGAATAAATATTCGTAACTCCTGCTTTAAAAATGGTTACCTTCGAATTGGAGCTTGATTTGGCTCGGTCATACTAAGAGTTTGAACTGTCAGCACGTTGTAATTGTTTCAAGCGGGATAGGGCCCTATATCAGTCATAGCTTTCTGCTGTTTTGATGCAGATTACTCTGTTCTGCAGTGAAATCTTTTAGCTATCATTACAGACAGTAAACAATAAAGACTAAAAACAGCTGAAAATAAACAGATTTCAAGTATTTTTTTGGTGGAGAAACTGCTTATTTTCTGCTGTTTTTACTTGTTATTGGTCACTGTCTATAGTGGTAGCTATAATATTTCACTCCAGAACAGAGTCATCTACATCGTCTTTACTTTCGGCCTTGATTACAGATTTAGTATAGATCCCTGAGACTTGAAATTATAATTTTTTATCAAACCACACCTCTGTTGCAAAAACACAACTGGTGGATTGCGTTTCAAGTTTTTCTTGCCCTACAACTGATCTGCTAGAATGCCATTTTTGTTTAACTTTTCATGAACTGGTTAGGAACTCAACCTAGGACCTCCCATTGCTCTCGGGATGCTTTACAAGTGTGTTACGAGTCTTTTTGGTGACCGGTTCATTTTTGGTTTGAGTGTGACTCAGTTTCTACCACTCCTTTGAGCCACACTCCATGTGCTTCCAAACCCTAGGTTGGTCTGGCTCTGCTGACCTGGGCTTTGATATCATGTAAACTTTTCATGAACACCTAGAAATCAAACCTAAGACCTCCCATTGTTTGCTGGAGTGTTCTACCATTGACCTAATGCCCGCCTTGATGACTGATCCATCTTTGATTCAGATATGACTCATCTTCTATCTATTTTTATTTTTCATAATTTGTTTCTATTTTTCATAGACAACCTTTTTAAATCTTGTTTTCCCTTGCATAGCTGTTGTTGCTAGAAACATAGGAGCAGATCCAGAAGCTCCTTACAGTAGTTCCACGACTTGCAATTTTTCCTTTTTGAACTGTTTGGGAATGCTCATATATAAAACAGGTTTATAACCCTCAATCCTTTCGGATGCGTGCAGATGTTTCCTTCCAATATATCATCTATCTTCTGCGGAGCAACCCTCAACAGGGAGGACATTGATAAAATGGTGGGTGTGCAATTTCAAATATAAGAAACTTCGACTCCTCATATTTGTATCTTTATTATTTACTGAAATTTGTGAAATACGCAGGGCACAGATGCACAAAGTTTTCAAAACGTCACAGTGATCGACATCCCCCAGCCCCCACTAGAGTCAGGAATACCATTTTCTGTGAAGTTAGAAGATGACAGCTTAAGAGGCGCAATTCTGGTATTCCTGATAGCAGACAAGAGTTGCACGTTTGAAATAACATTACTTGGTCATGCTTGCAGGACCTCGCGTATTTTTGATCGCAGTAACACATATGGAGTTCATATGTTGATGTGGACAAAAGATTCAAGAGTCTTCAAAGATTTAAAAATCTGCAGTGGTCAGGCAGTAGATTGCACGATCAGGCTACTTAATTCATCTCCCCAGGAAGATATGCCATTAAAGGAAACAACTGCCGGCCTGAAGAGGGGTTGGGTGGCGACCGCAACAAATTTAGAGTTCTGTAAACAATTCTTAACCTTTCTTTTCTGTGGACCTGACGGCCAGGATCATAAATTTTAGGGGAAAGAGGTTGAAAAGAGGCACATAATTTGCCAGCCACTAACTATGTTTGAATTCACTTTCTATAGAGTTCTTTGAATATATATATAGTCCTGATACGATGTTTTATTTGATAATTTATTTTTTATTATTGTTCTTAAATTGAAAATTCATCTCCAACAATTCACTGACTGAAAAATCACTGCCAACAATTCACTATGGGAAAATTCACTGCCATGAAGTCAAAAATTCATCGCATTAAAAATTTGCGATTAATTTTCACTGGTGGTGAATTGCTCATGCTGAATTTTCCTTGAGGTGAATTTGTCATGGCCATTATGTTTTCACTAGGTTATTGAGCTTGTAGATTTAGATTATTTATGTTAATGCAATGATTGATAATGCTCAAGATAGGAGGAGGTTCTCTAGAAGCAACCTCTTTGAGTTGGATCTCAAGTTAACAAAAAAAAACAAAAAAACAAAAAATTATTAGTATAAAGAAAAAAATAAAAAAAATCTAAGAGTATTTTAGATTAATTCAATACATTGCAAACATATAACTATAAATTAATTTAGATTGATTAATAGTTGCAAATATAGATCTTAAAATTGGAATGTTAAATAATAAAGTATAGAAAAGTAAATATAATAAATGAAGACATTTACTACTATATTTATAGATGTATGATTATGATTGAATTTGGATGGTTTGTGATACCAAAATCATATTTTTTAACCTATTTAACTTCATGAATTTTACATGTTTTGAATTTTTTCCTAGGTTGATATGAATGTCTAGGTATTTTTCACATGATTTATCTTATGTTTAACAAATCTAATCCTACTAAATTCACGCTTTTACATTTAGGCTCGTCTAGTTTACCTATATCTTCTTTATTCTTTTATTTTTATTTTAAAGATTGACAATATTTAAAAATATCATTGGAGGGTTGAATCGAATGTCTTCTCCTTGGTTAACCTTTGAATTTTTTTGTGAAATGATAAAATATAACAAACATCAACCATGCAAATGCTCTTATGATGAATGTATAGATCTAGATTTATTTTAGTGCACCAATGGAAGTATTTTCTAGCATGCTTCATTGTAAAATGTAAGTGATATTCATTTTATCCAATGATAATGTAATGAGTGCAATTGGATGCATTTAAATACAAGCAAATAACAATAAGCTATACAAATTTGTTTAGTCAAGTTAGGGTTGGGAAAATAATTGACAATCATCAACTAGAATTTGAATTTAAATTTTAAAATTTCAAAAATCAAATATATGAATATGGATTTGACACATTCACAAAATAACCCATGTCATGAAAATAATACATTAAATGGATAACATAATGTATAATAATGGGTTCATGAGCATGTGCAATAAATGTGAGATCTGTGAGTAAACATACTAGGGTACATCTATATGTTGAATGCACAAGATAGCGGAGAGGGGGGCTGAATCAATTGTACATTAAAACTAAAAAACCCTCATAATCATTTAGATCCAAATCAACTTAGAAAACCCTTAACTATTAGAATGATTTAGCATGAAAGAAAATAACAGAAAGAGAACCAAATCAACACCATGCACAAAGAAACAATAGATTTATGTGGAAAACCCATAAAAGGAAAAACCACAGTGAGGATTAGCTCACAATATAAACTAATAACAAAACAAATTAAAAGAAGGTCTCACTGCCAGAATAGAAAAGAAGATAGAGAAGAATTTTACAGTGAGAAATCCATCTCAATTCAACAAAAAAGTATACCACAACATCACCAACACCTTCACAACTTTACTAAAGATCGTAGAGACCTTTTGCTCACTGCATGGATAGTAATCTAACACATGAAATCCTACACTGCACTTCACAAATTTACACCTCACAACTCTACAATTTGTATCATTCACATCATATCTTTCTATCTTATCATCCTTCAACAACTCAACATTTATTTATACCATATTTAACCTTGAAAACATTCTCAAAGGTCTAGTGTATGCACCTCAACCATGCAAATTCAAATTAGGTTGGCACTAAAATATTCCCGCAGTGGAAAGGAATGAAGGCGAACTACAAAACTCTTTAACTTAGACCCAAATCTACTCAAACATGCCACACCATGATTCCACAGACACCAAAACAACTTTGCAATTAGTGTAAACACCCAAGGTCGACTAAACTCATGTAAACACCATTAAAAAATTAAGTAAACACTTCCTTCGATCTAAAGACAATTCATGGACAACAAATATCACTTGAACACAATTTTGAATATTTTACAAAAACCTTGAAATTCAACAAATTCCTTTGCAACATCTTTCACCTAAAGAATGTACACACGTAGTACACTCAAACAATCCTTCCATACACTATAATTCAAGACGCCAACTTCCATAGCACCAAACCTCAACACAACTTCAAATAAAGAAAGGTACTAAAAATATCAGCACACTTCCAATCTACAAGACCTGAAATTACCCTACGAAGAAATGTAGAGCAAGACCATTTCTCCTAGACATTTCTGCAATACACGGTTTAAACACTGGTGAACACAACTCTCTTTGTACAACTATCCAACACACCAAATTTTGGATATAACATATCTGAACACTTCTACTCAACATATCCAAATCACACAAGCATATATTCAACATAGAAGAAATGCAAAGAAAAACTAGAACACTACTTTGTAACATAGAATACCTCTGTAACATATTTTTTCCTCTTTTATTCAAATTTTCTTAAAAACACTTGGAAACCAAGCACCAGAGACACATCCTAATCATCTTCAACACTTCCTCATCACTTCTAAACCAATTGTAGCATAGAAACTTTAACAATTCATCCATAGACAAAAGCTTATCAGAGCAAGATTGGAGGTTGAAATTAGTAGTTTACTAACATGACAACATTTAATGCAACTAATCAAAGCATCACTAGAGATAACATCAACTCAATACCAACTTCTAAACACTCTTGCGATAATGTCTTGCTAATATAGTTGACACCAATGATAACACCCAAGCTTGTTGACATCAATGAAAACATCAACTACACATACTTGCAACAATCTCCCCCTTTGTCATTGATGGAAACACATGATGTGAAAAAATATCAACAACAAGCATAGCAACTTTGATCACTAACACACTACTTCATATTAAATATTTCTCTTTCTCTCCCTCAACTACATTATTCTCTCCCCCTTTCTCAATTGATCTTTTTCACATTACTTTCTCTCCCCCTTTAACATCAATGGAAAAGGGAAACACATTTGCATCTCTTTTCCCCTTTGACATCAAACATACTTTCTCTCTTTACTTCTCTACATACTCCCCTTAGGAGCACACAACAAACTACATCAACCATCAACAAGCACAACACCAACCTACACCAATACTGACTCCCCTTGACTACAACCACCAATAAAGCCACTACCTACTCCACCTGATAGGTAGCCTCCAACATCATTCCAAAACAAAGAGTGAATCTTGAAATCCATTAGAATAAGGAAAATCCTCACGCATCTAGTTCAAAGGAGAGGCAATAATCCCTAACTTCTCTCGAATATACTCAAAAGTATCCTTAGGAAGAGCCTTAGTGAATATATCAGTAACCTGATCCTTTGTAGGAACATACTCAAGATTCACCTCATTCTCTGCAACCTTCTCTCTCAAAAAGTGATATAGTTGAATTGAGACATGTTTTGTCCTTGAGTGCATCATCAAATTCTTTAAAATGTTAATAGCACTTTTATTGTCACAAAAGATAGAAATTGGTTCATCATATACCACTTTGATACCCTTCAAGGTTTGCCTCATCCACAACACCTATGCGCAACAAGATGTTGCAATGTACTCTGCCTTTGCAATAGATAAAGACACTAAATGTTGCTTCTTGCCTATCCATGACACGAATTTGCATCCAAGAAAGAATGCACCACCACTTGTACTTTTCTTATTATCTACACAAACTTCCCAATTTGCATCTATGTAAGCACTTAGAGTAAAATCGGTATCCTTTGGATACCACAAGCCATGATCCAGAGTGCCCTTTAAGTATTTCAATATATCCTCTTCATTGCTGCAACATTTGACTTTCTAGGATCTTCTTGAAATCTAACCACTAGATAAATTGGATGCATGATATCTGATTTAGTAGTGCATTTATATATAGTAGTCCTCCAATCATTGATATATACTTGCTCTAATCAGCTTTAGGATATTCATCATTCTTGCTCAGATTGCAACCAGTAACCATAGGGGTACATACTAGTTTAGAATCTTCCATTCCAAACTTCTTCAACATTTCCTTTACATATTTTTATTGTGAAATGAAAATGCATTTATCTATTCAATTGATTTGTAGGCTAAGGAATAAATTCATCTCCCCAAACATAGAAATTTCAAACTCATTTGGTATTTATTCTACAAATTTCTTACACACTTCATTTCCTCCAAAAATTATATCATCAACATATACGACCACAATCACGATTTAATTTTTTTCAACTATAAAGTAAAGATTGGTATTTATGGTACATTTATTGAATCCTTTTTGTAATAAGTACCTATCTAACCTTGCATACCAAGATTTGGGAGCTTGCTTCAATCCATATAATGTCTTCTTCAATCTACAAAACTATAAGAGAGGGGGACCACCATGTGCAATGCCCCAGGTCATGGAGGGCCAAGATGCGGAAGGCTTCCCTAACTTACCTCAACTTAACGAAGTGTTAGGATATGTGGGACGAGAATGATGAGGACTATAAGGTCCTTCAGTCACTCTACAAACCCGGAATGCAAAATGGGGCTAGGCGAGCCAGTTTTTAGGTTCAACACTATGCCTTAGGAAGCTCTCTACCCGAGGATGAAATCGTGGTCCTTGGATGATAGTGCGACGTGCTCGCATCTCTAAAGTGCATTAGCATCTATTCGGCTAGACAACTGAAGAGATAAGGTCAAACTTGGGAAAAAAAGCTAACAGACCAACTAACTACTACTAAAGGGACAAAATCATGTGATTAAGTAAACAAAATACTCTCTAATGTGATAAAGTAAAAATACAAGAGTTAGGGTGGCAAGAAGGATCTCACAAATAAACTCATTCGCCAGCTAGCTCCTTGAGAACATGTTCACCTACACACAAAGAGGAGAATGTTGAGTGGTTGTATAGGGGTCTACCTCAGTCAGACGGGACCATTTAGATTTTATCACCTCCATGGATAGCCAAGTTTGCAACAATGGAGAAAAGTATGATAAAGGAGTAAATGAACTAAAGAGCACTAAAACACAACAAAACAGTAAATGTGCTTACTCTACCAAGTAATAGAGGAGAGAACTAGAAAGCTTACCACCTCCACCAGGAGCACTCAAGGCTACTTAGGGGGGAAAATGAGATGACTCAAGCCCCTATTGCAATGGCGTTTGGTTCCACACTTGCTATGACTAAAGTGATAGAGTGATGTATTTGCTGCAATGGAGTGAAAGAATGCTGCTTGAAAGCTTGAGAGTGAGTACAAGAGTATGAAAGTGAGCTTTAGTATGAAGTGGAGAAATCGGATCAAATTCTTAGAGGAGGAAATGGTTGTTGAAGGAGAGAATTTGAATAGGAGATGAAGAAAATGACCATATTCGAGTCAATTAGTCGAAGAGGGCATTACAACTTGACTCCCAATGAGAAGTGTAATGCCTCTGTAGGTTCAACTATAGGAATCTGTTAGGGACATAAGCATGTCGTGCGGACGTTTGTATGTCATGTGGGCATCCTTGATAGAAATTCCTCTACCGACACTCAAAATAGGCGCCAAGTGGAACGAAGGAAGTGAGCTTATGTGGAATTTAGCCTTCAAACTTGGCTTTCTAAAGTGGAGAAAGACAAAAAGGGGAATTTTCATAAGGGGTGTAAATTCACTCCTATACATTTCCCCCCCACTTTAGCTAGCATGAGTACTGATGCGTGCTTGGTAAAGTAGATCAAGGAAGGAGTAAGGTTATAAATGTATACTTGAACCATTGAGGAAGCAGACCATGATCTGGTGAACCTGAAAGTGCAGGGAAAGTGAAGGACTTCATAGCTTCTCAAAACTATGAAGTTGAAGAAAGAAAGCATCTTACAGGCCCACAAACTTACAAGGAGTCAACCCCCAAGATCTCTCACATGAAGGAAGCCAGGAAAGTGCCCTATAGACCCACAGAACTGTAGGGAAGGTATTCTCCAAGATCTCTCGCATAAAGAATACCCAAGGAAGTGCCCTATAGACTCATAGACCTGTAGGGAGGGTAACCCCCAAGATCTCTCACATAGAGGAAACCCAAGAAAGTGCCCTACAGGCTTGTCGACCTAAAGGGGAGCCACCCCCAAGATCTCTCACATGGAGGAAGCTCAAAGGAAGTGCCCTACAAGTGCTTAGACTTATAGAGAAGTTATTCTCCAAAATCTCTCACATGAATAATACCCAAGGAAGTTCCCTACAAGCTTGCAGACCTATAGGGAAGGTAACCCGCAAGGTCTCTCGCATGGAGGAAACCCAAAAAAGTGCCCTATAGACTTGTTGACCTATAGGGGAGCCAACCCCAAGATCTCTCGCATGGAGAAAGCTTAAAGGAAGTTCCTTACAGGTTCTCAGACCTGCAAGGAAGTATCCCCCAAGATCTCTCACATGGAAGAAACTTGAGAAGGAAGACTCCATAGAGTTAGGAAGCGGCCATGTAGGAAAGTAAGTGGATAGTTGCATAGGCCATCAATAAAAAGGGCTCCCTTGGGAACCCATTGTGAAGAAGGGGGTCCACTCAAGGGACATATAGTTTGAAAGTAGATGTTTTCTTTCTCAAAGAAATCCATCATCAAGGGATCCTTTTGAAATATGTTCACTTCATTAAGGAATTCTAAAGGAAGAATATGCCCCTATGTGAGGGGAAGGTCAAAGTTGTTCCTGCTTCAGGGGAAGGTTTCCAAGTCCTTTCTTTATGAACTTGTGATGAAGGAGACATGTTATGTTAGGGTTCCAAGTTGAGAATGCGATTTTGAAGAAAGGTTTGTGAGGATTTTTGAGAAAATATCCATTGGTGATTAATGCATTTTCTGAAAATAAAAACATTGAAGAAAAGGGCGTTGTCACACATGAGAGGGACAACTCAAGCAAAGAAGATAAAGAGAAAGAAAATGAGAAAAATACAAATGAAGGGCACAAGGGTATCTAGTTTAGTGGGGTCAGATCTATCCAAGCTCATAATAGGTAACCATGATGCAAGGAAAAAGATCATCAATCCCCAACCAGATTAGGAAGAATGCACCAAAAAAAAGTAAGAATAAAAAATTGGGTCAACATGGAAGGGAAGCCTAAATTCCCCCAATGCTTTGCATTATCCCCAATTTGTTGAAAATCAAGCACAAACATGGACGAATGATGATACAAATAGAAGAAGGTTCATGACACAAAAAACCACACTTGTATCCAAGCACCAAAAAGGGTAACAAGGGTCATCTAGGCATGCATAGCACGATCACGAGGCAACACATCACAAAATACACACACACAAAAAAGATCAAGAAGAGGTTTCCTCCTAACACTGATCAACCAAGAGGTTGTCTACTTCTCACTCTAGGTCATTGTAGGGGGAAGGACGATGAGCCTGTAGTGGTGAGATGTTAAGAGGAGGAGCATCCGATCCTCCCACAACAAGGGATAAGGAGGAAGGCCCCTCAAGGTCCTCTTCACTGAGCTCTTGTGGAGCTAAGGTCAATGACTTCGCGAAGATCGCTGCCAAGGCTGAGACTTCATCCAAAGAGTTAAACATGCACCCCATAGGAGCATCATGTCTAACTTCAGTGGATGGGGTGGGATGTGCCTGAGATTCACTGCTAGGATTGCTGAATGACTTGGGAGTAGCGACAAACTTAGGGGAAGTTGGGACTAGTTTTGTCACCAAGATAAAACAAGTCAACACATGGCCACCTTGCGAAGAAGGAGGGTTCCTCTTACATCCTTTGCTACTAGAAGGACCACAGTCCACCTTTTGCCTCATCAGAGGAGATGAAGTCCCCATAGATGAGGCTAGAGGTGCAGAGGAAGAAGAGGGAAGAATCATAGTAGATATGATCATGGTATTAGTCATATCCATGAGTTTTGGGAAATGCTAGATATCCAAAATGGACATTAGAAAAGGTGGCTCGACCAAAGCAGTGATGAACACTTGTACCCCCTTGGGGTTAGGTGCACTCATACCCGCAGGAAAAGACGAAGGGTATGTGGAGGATCATGATGGGCCAAAAAGTGGCAATATGATGGGTATGTGTAGGGTATGTGGCTGACAACTTTTTTTTACCCAAAATTGATGAAATGAAAAGGGTTTTTAAAGGAAATTATTAGCTTTCCACCAATATAAATTATTCTTTACTTTGAGTTTAATAAATAATTATTATTCATTTTCTATTTGAATTATGACTAAAGTCTTGATTGATAGGTTGATTGAAAAACATCTATAACTTTCAAATGGTATCACATTTTTTGAATTTGAAACATGCATCACATTCTATGCTTCACATACTACAGGATTAAAAAATTGAATTTCATGATGTTTTAATCAAGTTAAGGTGGTTAGATGTACAAGTTTTATATTTTTTAAAAGTTGTAATAAAAATTCATAATTAATTATTTACTTGGAAAAATTACAAAAATATGCATCACATTCAGACATGATTCCTCTACTTATATCTAAAATATTATAAAAAATATTATCATTTTATTGTGGTTAGGTGGTCAGACAATACCTACTTATTTTTTCCCTGAAATTTAAGTACTCTTGCATTGAAATTTCAAATTTTCACCAAATAGATTTTTTTTTAAAATAAACCTAGTAGTTTAGAAACTACATTCAATTTTCTATAGATTCTCTATTCTTACATATTTTTGAAATAATATAGGTAAATTATTCAATTTTTTACCTCAAGTTGCCTAACTCTGATTTTTCTAATTTTTTTGCCACTTAAGGGCCTATTTTTCCATGATAATCCTACACATACCCCAAAAGTGAAGTTGAACTAGATTGAAGAGAAACGTAAGGAAGGGGAGAGGAAGATGTTGTAGGAGGCCTGATAGCTCTCAAAAATGTAGGTTTGAACCACAAAAGGTTGTGAAGCTTTCACAACATTTTAGGGTAATAGAACAAGGTTTGAAACAATTAAACCTTCTACTCTTCATGTGTTGCTAGACCTAGGTGGGTGTACCTAAAATGGATGAAGCACACTTAACCAATGATTTTCTTTCTTGCATTGATTTATCCAAAAGGAAAATAGAAGTGGAAAAAATGGATCAAACTTGGAATAAATTGTATACTAAATTAAAGACTAAAACCTGATATGCAAATGTAAAAAATATGAATGAGACTGAATAATGTAAATGGTGAGACCAGTGCCTTGTATGGTATACGGATTCAAATGAAATCTTAAATGAGTGACTTCTTTCTGGAGGATATTCAAATTGTTTGTCATATTTTTTATTTATAACTTGTATAAACATACAAGACTGCAATTATTAAGTTCTTCTTACTGATCTAAATGAATTCCTTGATTACTGTGATTAATTGAAAGGATTTAATCCTTCCTTGAAAGAACCTATCAACCAATCACACATATACAGCAAATGTGTACTGATAAACCTAACATAAACTTGTTATGTTCATTTAAATAACTAGACAATAACAATTTTAGAGACAACTTAAATAACTCTTTCAATAGGCACAACAAAACAATTAGCACTAGAAATACATCAGCAAATTAGATAGTTCTCATTGATATCTCCATGATTTCAAAACATACACTAGAGTCTCAGATCTGTGGAACATTGTGTTCCTTTGAACTATATCTATTCTATCCTATTGTATTCTACTTCTCTTTCTTCTTACAATTGAGAATGATATTTATACATTGGCATCTGAATGGATGAATCACTTCGCATTCTAATGGCAGCAAGAAACTGTTTATATTTGGGCTTTTCTCACATGTCGGCCCACAAAATTCAAGTCTTTGTTAATCATCTGCTAAGGCAATCACCAAAACATCTCTGGAGGTATGTCAAAGGAAACTATATCGCTGATCATCCCTTTGGTCTTCTATTTCATCTAGACCCTATGATGTCGGGGAGACCTCCTATAGACTAAATTACATTTCACTGAAAACCCTAGTGTTTTCCCATTCGTTGTGACCCATCACTCTTGGGGAGATATCATACAGAGTACTCCATGTTACATCAAGAGTTACCATCCATCCCGAGTGTCGCCATAGCATTCCATTTGTCACAGTGAAGCCATGTAGTATTCTATTATTCCATTTATTTTTCATCTTTGCATTTGTTGTAGCTCATCTGGGTCGGTGAGATATCATAGAGATTTCATTATGTTTTGACGATATGTATTTCATGTGCCTTCCATTTTCTGAGACCCAAGGAATCTCTCATGAAAATGCACCTTGCTCTAGTTCACTGTTGCTGTAACTTAATGGTGTCAGGAAGACCTTATAGAGAATACTCAAGTCATACTGAAACCCCCTTATTCACTTTGTATGTCGCCATGACACATGATTTTTCTTGCTGACAAGATCACCATTGTATTCCATTTGGCGAGACCCCGAGCACCTCGCTGAGACCACACATTGAAACAAATAGGTCACAGCGAGCAGTTATGTTTTTTTCAATTCACCATCGCCAAGACATTCAAAATTTATCACCATCACCAATATGCATCCTTCAATGCATTCTCTAGTCACTGAGACATTAATGTTCTTCACACTGACTGAAATCCTTTGTCTTTATGCTCTTCACTGTAACTTGCAAATGTTGGGAGACCTCTCGTAGACTTCATCCTTTTCCACCAAAAGTCTTCATTTACCTTGGGTCTCCAAGACAAATTTGTACTCTTGTCGATGCAATCTTCATTTCACCCGCTTCGTTGTGACTTTCAAAGTTGGGGATATGTTATGTAGATAGTTTTATGTTTCCCCGAGATACTCTTTCATCCACCCTGAATTTCCAAGACACAAGCAAACTCCCATCGAAAGCCACACATTCAACTTTGTTGGCAAGACCGAAAATACTCGCCAAGACATTCTGCTGAAAACCTTTAACTTGGCCGAAACAAAAACCATATGTCATTCGGTGAGACATCACAAATTTTATGTTGACAGAGTGACCCCCGCATGTTGTTCGATGAGACCACAAAAGTTCACCATGACCATATATCAATACCATTTTGTCTAACCAAAACAACCCTTGCTCACCTAGTCAGTAATACAAATAGAACTCGGTAAGACATTCCCTGACATCACCTTGGTTTGGCTGAAAAGAAACAATGTGAGCCAATCAGTAAGACAATATAAACTTTGCCATAACATTACACCGATGCAAAAACTTTACACCAATAGGCACCCTCATTTACGGGTCGGCAAGACACAAACCATCTCACCATGACATGATATCGATGCTTCAATCCTTTGCCAATAGAGTTTCTCATATGCCTTTTGACAAGACTTTCATATTTCACTATGACCTTCACCTAAAAATGTTTCTTATGCCAATATGAGTCTTTTCTGTAGTGGAAACAAAAGATATGTCCTGTCGGTAGCCTACAACAAGTATTAGCAAAAATACATAGGTTGGGAACCATTTACTCTATGCCAAATGGAAGATATAATAAAATATCACAGCACTAAATGGATTCAAACGGATCATATGACCTAAAACAAGCAAGACAATACAAATAGGAATTTTATGCTTATGATGAGGACTCAATGCCGAAACCTTGAATGCAATAGACTGAATTTTTTTAAAATTTTATAGTTCTAATAGGCCCTAAAATAGGGGTGGTCATTTCTTCCTTCTTCCTTTGTGAGGCAATCTGCTTAGCCAAGAAAGCCTTTCGTTGATGCTTGCGCTCGTGTGCAAGGTGGTTCCTATGACTCTTTGAGCTAGAGGCTGAAGGTTGCGAAGGAATAGAAGGATTTTGTGCAACCATGGGGACACCCACTATAGTCATTTCTAACGGAGGAATAGATTCCTAAAAGGGACAGGAGGAATAGGTTGAGAAGCAGTAGGGGGAGTCGACTTAAGAGCCTTGGCAATGGGCCTCTTCCTGTTCACTGCTTTGGGGGCAGGAGCAGTAGGAGGCCATAGATCAAATTCCCTTTGGGAACCTTTCTTTATACTTTATAAATAATACCACAGTTCGAGGTATTCGTTAGGGATATCCAAGATCTTGAGCTTGAGCCTACACCAAGGAGGAATTATCGGACTTAGTGGATAGTCGTCAGGATGACTCATCCAATAGTCTTCCCAAGAAAAGGGAGAGGATGAGGTAGTCTGAGGGAAGGAAAACTTCTCTTTCCCTTTATGGGAAGGAGAGGGAGTCGGCGTGGACTTCTCCTTTCCTTTCTAGGAAAAGAGAGTAGTTGGTATAGGCTTCTCCTTCTCCTCTTGGGAAGAGGAGCCAATTGATTGTTTTACCATGGGAAGGGTCAGTTTTGGTTGTCCTTGGTCCCTAGTTTTATACTTTATATAATTCTTGTAAAGTAGGTCCATTCTTGGAGGAAGCAAACCAATTAGGGAGGGCCAAAAGTGATCCAATGGATATCCACCATAGGACATCAATGGATGATATCCAGTGTCATGCACTATATACATGATGCCTTCATGGGAGAATTTTAAACACTTGTGAATAACAAAGGTTATTCCATTCATGGAAGCTAGCCAAGGTATGCCTAGCTTTAGCCTGAACAAATCCAACTCTGGGATAACATCAAAAATCATGTCAACAACCCTGGGTCCAACTAGGATGGACAAAGTTATTGATCCATAAGGTTTGAGACACATACCATCATGTGTACGGATGGTAGATTTTTTTTCTTCATATTCTTCCCTTTGTAACGAATTTAATACTAATTTTTCCTCTATGATAACATTCACATGGCTCGTGGGTTCTACCAAGACTCCTGTCACAATGTTACCATTGATGAGAGCAAGAATGTAGAGAGGCGAGGCTTTATTGTTTAAGGGAAAATATTGTGATGTGAATGTAATGTCCAGAAAACTAGGTGCAGGTAGAGCAGTAGAAGTCACTGTGACCATGTTAACATAAGCCTTGAGTTGAGTAACAAAATCAATGGAATCAATAATCATATTAGTAGAGTGCGATGGAAGCAGGTTAGTATATATCTACAATTCACTATTAGCTTTCGCCACTAATTTATTAGCATTTTGTTTACTCCCATCAAGACGAATAGTACCGTCCTTGATGTGGTCTTGTATCTCATGATGTAACTACATACAACGTTCAGTATCATATCCATTAACTTGATGGTATTGACAATAAGTGCTCCCTTCATACCAATTAGGGTAAGGCTCCTTAACAGGCTTTGGATTCAGAAAGGTTACGATCTTATCCTTCAACAACTTTTGTAAGATAGAAGAATAAGATTCTGATAACTTTGTGAACTTTCGGTTATATCTGAGGCTGCTATTATTAGTAATGACAACTACATTCATAATGGTCTTACCTTTCATAGAGATTGATATGATGGACTTTCCCTCAGTACTAGAGTGCGAGGAGGATCCCCCGAACTGAACAACCATCTATTGGTACTCTCGTAAGGCTGCACATAAGTGCACAAAAGAAGGGTAATTTATAAGGGTGAACTTCTCTTGCTAAGGCCTTTGTAAGTTCCCTATGAATACCTTCTGCACATTAGAATTGGGTAGTTGATACAAGATTTGTGAAAGGAGCACTTGGTATCAAGCTATGAAATCAGTGATTTTTTTGTTATCTCCTCGTTTACATCAAACGAGACTCGAAAAGGTCATCTTCAGCCCGATGTTTGCTTGAAATTTTCTAAGGAATTGATTTACAAGTTAGTCAAATGAAAAGAAAAAGTTGTCAAGCAAGGAATAGTACCACTTGAGTGCTACAACCTTGAGAGATCGGGGAAACAGTTTTGCCATCAACGCATCATGATGGAAGAAGTCCATGCACAGGGTATTAAAGGCAGACACATGTGTCTGTGGATCTCCTTTACCACTATACTTTTCAAATTTAGGTATCTCCATTCCTTGGGGGAAGGGAGTGTTTAAGATCACAATTGACAATGGACTGTGTTAGGAGAAGGGTTGGAAGATAGGCTAGGTCAAGGCTTGGGAAAGACTCGCCAACTGGCTCTACATCTTACCCATATTTTGAAGAAGGGTGTTTAGAATGGGGTCATTAGAAGATAGAGGGCTAGAGGGACCTCCTCTAGAACCACCGCTAGAGCCACCTCTAGAACCACCACCGGTGTGACCTCTACCAAAACCACTACCAAAGCCACCACCACCAATAGGGCCTTTTTCAGAGCCACCACCATGACCTCCACCATAATCACCTCCACCAACACCACCTCTGCTACCAAATCAACCACCACTACCAAAGCCTCCACCACTCATCCCACCAAAGCCTGCAGCACTAGAGGTGATAGAGGGTGAAGCTAAAGCCTAAGGGGACCCTATTTACTTTGATAGTTTCAGGTTGTTTAGAGACAAAAGGGATATTGATAAAGGGGACCACGTCGGCCATGTAAATGGATGTGGGAGGCAACGATACTCCTAACTGTCATTCATGCTCTTTGAAAGTGGCTCCTTGTACAAACCTAGGATTTTTTGAAGGAGCACATGCTTCAGGGAGAGTGAGGAGGCTAGCCAAAAGCTCTATGCCTATTCGATCTTTATCCATCATATGTTTTAACTTGCTAACAACCCAAGTGGCTCTAGCCATCTTCAAATTTCTTTCCAAGTAATTTTCTAAGTCGCACAATCCTTTAGCGAGGGTGGAGACATATTTTGTGGGAATTTGAATGGCCTCATACTCATCTACTGACAATGGTGGAGGAGACACATGGGGAGTGGGAATGTGATCAGTTTCATCAACAAATCCCATCTCATTCTTCAAAAATTGCTCCTGCACAACTAGACCAACAGTGGGACCAAAGAAAAGGCTTGTAGTGAAACTAGTAGAGACCTTTGTCCTTTCCATCAGGAGGTGTCATATACTTCTCCTAAGGATATACCTAGAAGTTGTGGACTGGGTTGTGATTCTCATAAACATTCACAACACTCAGGAACATGACAGTCCCAAAGGAAGAGAGGGGGACCACTACATGCAAGGCCCTAGGTCATAGAGGGCCAAGATGCGGAAGCCTGCCCTAACTTACCTCAACTTAATGGAGTGTTAGGATATGTAGGACTAGAATGATGAGGAATATAAGGTCCTTTAGTCACTCTATAGACCTGAAATGCAAAATGGGACTATCCGAGCCAATTTTTAGGTTCAACACTATGCCTTAGGAATCTCTCTTCCCAAGGAAGAAAACACGGTCCTTGGACAACAATACGGCATGCTGGGGTCTCTAAAGTGTGCTAGCATCCATACAACCAGACAACTGAAGAGACAATGTCAAACCTGGGAAAACAAGCTAACAACCCAGCTAACTACTGCTAAAGGGCCAAAATAATGTGATTAAGTAAAAAAAATACTCTGTAATGTGATGAAGTAAAAATGCAAGAGTTAGGGTGGGGTATGTGCAGGATCATGATGGGCCAAAAAGTGGCAATATGATGGGTATGTGGTTGACGACTATGTTTTTACCCAAAATTGATGAAACAAAAAGGGGTTTTAAAGGATATTTTTAGCTTTCCACTGATATAAATTATGGTTTACTTTGAATTTAATAAGTAGTTATTATTCATTTTCTATTCAAATTATGACTAAAGTCCTGATTGATAGGCTGATTGAAAAACATCTTTAGCTTTCAAATGGTATCACATTTTTTGAATCCAAAACATGCATCACATTCTATGCTTCGCATACTATAGGATTAAAAAAAGAAAAAATGAATTTCATGAAGTTTTGACCAAGTTAAGGTGGTCAGACATACGAGTTTTTATATTTTTTAAAAATTTGTAATAAAAAATTCATAATTAATTATTTACTTGGAAAAAAATTACAAAAAAATATACATCACATCGGGGCATGAGTTCTCTACTTATATCTAAAATCTTATAAAAAATTATTATCATTTTATTGTAGTTAGGGTGGTTAGACATACACCTACTTATTTTTTCCCTGAAATTTAAGTACCACTGCATTGAAATTTCAAATTTTTACCATTTGTAGAAGTAGACAAAAGGTTGTAGAAGAATAATTATACCATGGAGAAACCCTTTTAGGAAAAAAATCCATCACCAAAATCAATAGTGCTTATATTATTTAAACTTAGAACAAGATTACAATAATTCTTTATCAATCATTGCTTGAGATGCTTCTTTTTCCTTCAACAATTCTTCTTCACAACCTACAATAAAAACTAATGAAACTCTCTTCAAATTGCTGCAATTTATACACAATAATGAGCCTTTACAATTAAAAAGCACAAAACTTATCTCACAAAACTTACGCTCATTCTTTACAAGTAGAGTTCTTCCTTGAAAAACAATGTCAAATCAAGTCCTTCATCAATTTGGACATCCAAAACTAAAGTCATAACTCAACATTGATTCCAAAGATATCTTGTAGGCTTCTCCTCAAAGTTGGTGCCCAAGAATAGGCCCACTTAATTTAGCCTTATAAAATATCTTATCATGCAAAAGTGTTAACTCCAAGATGCCAACTCTGGCACCCAAGGTGGGTCCAAGTCAATCTCTATTAATTGAAACATATCTCTCCACCATTCATGCAAATATCATGCATGATTGATCATACCCACTAAAATAAATGTATCACCTATTATCTATCATGCAACTCAAGTCATTAGTCATGCATTCCAAGTCAACTAAAGTCAACTAGTATTCCACTAAAACTAACTACATGCAACTTAAGATAACTGCACCATAAATGAACTGAACTAAATTGAATTGATACTGAACTGAACTAAATTAAATTGAACTGAATTGAACTAAACTAAACTAAAATCCATGCATGTAAACATCAATTCCTAACTTCTAGGATCTTTAAATGCATTACTGAAGTGTTATCTTTCTCCAAACAGTTAACTTAACTCAAGGTGAATTCCACCTTCCATGTGGGTGCCCCATGCACTCCTATTTTGTAGGAGCTCTTCTTGGGAATTCCCACATGTTCCTATCATTTAGAATTAATTACAAATGTCAATTTACATGTTCATTTCATTCAAATTTAATCTCTTTCTAATCCTAGTGTTGGAGAATACTTTCCAAGGACTTAGGAGATACATGAAATAATGTTTAGGTTTGCAATTAAATGGAATCCTTTTCCCAAAATTTCTCCATTCTCATTCAGTTTGTTTTGGAATACCCACTTAGTTCCAATCACATTCTTATTTTCTAGTCTTGGGAAAAAAATACAAGTTTGATTCTTTTCAATCTACATCAGTTTTTCTTCCATAGCCTGGACCCAATACTCATCTTTGCATGCTTCAATCATTGTTCTAGGTTCAACTTCAAAAAGTAAACATAGATTTACTTGATCTTCGACAAATTTCATTCTTGTCAGTACACATTTTCTCTTATCACCAATGATCTATTCTTTAGAATGATTCTTTTGCACATACTTAGGAGTTTTAGGGACCTTTTTCAGAGCTTCTTCCTCTTTTATTTTTCACTTCTTTTTCCTTAGCTTTTTCTTCTTCTTTGCAAGAGGACTCATCTAATTCATATCTGTCTATCACCACTGAGTTCTTCTATAAGTCTTCATCAAACTTGAAACTTTCACTCCCAACAATCTTTCTCATCCTCTTGTTTTAACACCAGTAAGCTTTGCTTCTAGTAGAATATACAAGGAATATACCTTCATCAAAACTTGCATCAAAATTTCCTAAGTTTTCTTCATCTCTTTTGATATTGTATTTTCTTTCAAACACTCTAAATTATTTGACAGTAGGAATCCATCCATACCGTAACTCATGGGGAGTCTTTGTGTTGTTTTCTCATTTCTTGTACTCTATTAAGTGTGTAAACAATAGTATGAATTTATTCTCTCCAGTAGACTTCTAGTAGATTTTCTTCTTTCATTATTGTCCTTATAGCTTCTTGAATAGTCCTATTCTTTCTTTCAACAACTCCATTACGCTGAGGAGTCCTAGGGGCATATAAATGTCTCTTTATTCCATGATTCTCACCAAGGATGTTGAACTTGTTGCAAGGTGTCGCCCTTTGGTCTCCTTGGTGTGGGACAACATGACGCTTAGGCTTCGTGATATGGTTTAACTACCAAGTATGTGTAGGATCATGATGGGCCAAAAAGTGGCAATATGATGGGTATGTGGCTAATGAATTTTCTTTTACCCAAAATTGATGAAACACAAAGGGTTTTGAAAGGAGATTCTCAGATTTCTACCAATATAAATTATGCTTTAATTTGAATTTAATAAGTAATTATTATTCATTTTCTATTCAAATTACAACTAAAGTCTTGATTGATACACGATTGAAAACATCTATAACTTCTCTTCAAAGGTATCACATTTTTTGAATCTAAAATATGAATCACATTCTATGCTTCACATACTATAGGATTAAAAAATAAAAATGAATTTCATGAGGTTTTGACCAAGTTAAGGTGGTCAAACATACAAGTTTTTATATTTTTAAAAAGTTGTAATAAAAAATTATAATTAATTATTTACTAAGAAAAAAATTACAAAAAATATGCATTACATTGGCATGAGTCCTCTACTTATATCTAAAATATTATAAAAAATTATCATTTTATTGTGGTCGTGTTGGTTAGACGTATAATCACTTCTTATTTTTCCTTGAAATTTAAGTACTACTACATTGAAATTTCAAATTGTCACCAAACAATTTTTTTTTTTTTTCTAAACAAACCTAGTAGTTTAGAAACTACATTCAATTTTCTATAGATTCTATTGTTACATATTTTTGAAATAATATAGATAACTTATTCAAATTTTTACATCAAGTTGCCTAATTTTGATTTTTTTGAATTTTTTGCCACTTAAGGTCATGTTTTTTCCATGATGATCCTGCACATACCCTACCTCCTGTTGATCTTGGATCTTGTATAAATCCAACAATTGTATCAAACATTAACAAGTCGATATTTTGGTGCAACGACATCTGTCTTTGCGAAAATTGGTATTAGAGCCAAGGTCACATGTTTGAACCCCTCACTTACACTAGAGGGAATTGTCGCAAGGTGTCACCCTTGTTCTCCTCAGCATGGACCAACACGAAACTCAGGCTTCATGACATGGTGTAACTACCTCATGTGGATCTTGGATCTTGTTCAAATCCAATGACTATATAGAGCAATAACAGATTGATCTTTTGGTGCAATATAAGCTATCTTTGCAACATAAATCATTAGAGGTGAACTCTCCAGCTTTGTTAGAAATTGAACACTTTATTTTCATATCCATTTCATTTTCAACCATAAATTTGAATACTTTGAACTTATCTAGAGCTTCTAATTTTTCTTTGAGAAAAGTAACAGTCCATGTCATTCTAGAATAATCATTAATCAATAGCATGAAATACCTATCACCTTGAAGACTTCTCACTCTGATGGAGCCACAAAGATCTGTATGCACCAATGCCAACAGTCTGGTAGAAGATTGTTCTTTGAATTTGAAGCTTCTTCTTGCTTGCTTTCCAACTTGACATTCCTTACAAACAACATTGATAGGCTTTGTAATTTTTGGCAGATCTCTCACAGCTTGAATTGAACTTATTCTTACTAAGATATCAAAATTAATGTGACACATTTTCTTGTTCCATAACCAAATTTAATTTTAATTTGAGTCATAAAGTAATGACCATCAACACCTTTAAGTTGGAAAAAATTTCCATTTTTCCATCTTCCAACAACAATTGCACTATCAACTATAGTATGGAACAATGGAAACTAATCTTGTGATCCATGAAGTGCAATATAAATACCTAAAAGCTGCTAATTCTCTTCCATTTCCCAAATGGACTTAAGGTCCTCAAACTAACGTTCATCATTAGATAAAGTAAAAGAGTCATCTTGAATTTGATTCCAAGTTAGCTCTTCATTTTCTTTGTCCTGTGTCTCAAATTCAACATTCATTGTGTGATTTGTGTCAATTTGAACTGTCCCAGTCGCACTACCACTACCACTGCCACTACCACCAGTACCGGCATTCTGAATTGGAGTGTTACACAACCCAGTCCTTCTTTCATATGTGGACCTCCAGATTGCGAGTGCCCTTTCAAAAGGAAAATTAAAGACATTATACACAGTTCCTTTCAACCTCAAGAAATTTTCCAAAATCTTGTCTAGTTTGCTTCTTAATTTTGATTTCAAAAACCCCAATTTATTGAAAACTCTATCATCCTCCACTGACCCCAATATCAATTTTTGACATAAATCAACAAGTTTGAAATATTTTGATATCGAACCATGCAATATTTCACTGTGACAATGGTCTAAGTTTGTCCAAACCTTTTTTATTGATCTTGGTTCAAAGACCTTCTCCTTGCCCATGGATTTATACTAGTCCCTCATAGCTGCTGCAAATCTCCTAGATTGTTTTCTAAGCTTAGCTTCATTTAAAATTCCTTTTATTTTCTACTCATCACATGTTACACTTTTCAAAAATTGTTTGATCAAGATTTTTACTTGATCATGAAAATATTTTGGGTTCTCTCAATTTTCCCAAAATATAGGATACACAATACCCATGGCTTCAAGTATTTCATGTTGAGGGAATCTTTCATGAATATCCGAGGAAAGAGATTTTGTAATTTCCTTCAAATTATCACCAACAGATTTAACAATTCCTTTAAAATATTCCTCCTTAACAACTACTTCTCTGCTAGAGCACCTAGCTGTCTTACAATGGTACAATGTTATCTCATATCCATCTACACAGATACATAAGTGCCTACTTGCATTAAATTGTAAATAATTATCAGGGTTATTCAAATTAGTAATTTTCTTCCACATGAAATAATTTGAGCCATCTTGTGTTAGCTCTAGATATAGATGATCGAGGTCCAAACATGTATGTTTACATAGATTGGCATATTCATTAATATACATAGTTTTGTCTTGGGATTTCTTCACAATATCTTTAATCTCATCTAGCATGGGGGAGAAGACAAGCTAAAGTCAAGAGTGTCTCTATATCGCTTAAGCTATGTAAGAGGTCAATAACTTTGTCTACTATGTTGTGATGCTCGTACATCACTCCAATCAAGGATTGAAATTCTGAAAGAACTTGTTGGGATGGTCCATGTAGGGAGATCCATTTGGTATTGACATACTTGAGAAGGTTGTTTCTTGGTGTTATTCCCTCGGCAAAATTTTGAAATTCTGCAAAACATTTGGGATTTTGGCAGAAGTATGCGTGGATCTCGCGGACTGGATTTTCAACTTTTGATACTGGAGGAAACTTGCTTACAATTTTGAATGCTAAATTCATTCTGTGGGCCATGCAGTGAATTCCAAGCAAGTATGGTGCACAAGTACTTTGTAACTAAATGTGAAAACACCGGTCCTTTCACCTTGCATCATTGTAGGTCCATTAGCTCCTACACGTACCAACTTTTTGGCAATTGTCAACTCATCCATGATACTTGCAATTTCATTCAAAGATTTCTTGACTAGTTCAAATATATTTTACAATGTTGAACTATCCTTCATTTTATGAACACAAAGAAGATGAGCTTGACGAACATGTCATTCTACAATATACAAATGCATATAGACCCAAGAAGTATTGTCTATTGCAGTAACTTACTCTAAAAATAATACAATGAAATTTGACTCTTTTACTTTCTCCTTTAAATCTTCCTTTTCAACTGCACCAAGACATTTTGCCTAGTCCCATCTAGCATTTACTGACTAGTGTGACAAGGGATAGTGAGGAACATTAAAAAAAGATAATAAACTAGAATATTCTGGGTAGTCTATCATTGGATGCCCTCTAGACATAATATGAAAAACAACACTCATCTGAACAATTTTTGAAATATTTGTTGCTTCCATTGCTTTTCCAAATTGAGCCTCAAGTGTACCTTTATATGCAACAATTTTTGGCATTCTTTTTTCATGCTCTTCATTATCCATGACATACCTAACATGAAGAAATTCTTCCTTTGATTTCCATCGTACAATTGATTGTTCCTTTTCGTCTATGATTTGTTTTTCATAAACTTTATTGATATGATTTTCTATAGTGTCAATGTTTAGCTACAATGCCTTGGCTCTTCCAAATTTCCAACTACAAATTGTACATTTGGCCAATGTTTCCTTTCAATATTGTTTGAATTTCCAATCCCCACTGGTTTCATGAATGGGTACTTTGACAACCAACCAAGTTGAAAATTTATTTTCATTTCCCACTCACACCCCATTTTTGATTTGCTTCTTCTTTTCTTGCTACCAACATCAGCATCCTCATCCAAGTCAATTATATCATTCTAGCTAACCAGGTCCATGGTATTCGTTGGAACATATTTTGCGGTATTGTCATCCTGATTTGATACATTTTGATTTAAATCAATGACAATCTCAACTTGACCTTCCGGTGGCGGCAAGGTACTATGAATGATACCAATATTTGGTGGAAGAGTTGATGATGTAGCTCCATCTTAACCTGATGGATTAAAAGATTTGGAAATTCCAAAGTAAGATTGTATGGTACTTCTAAGTTTTTTTCATTTTGATGGCCTCCCCTGTCTCTTCACCACCCTGAGGAGCGGAAGGAGTCTCTTCACCACCATAAGGAGCGATAAGAGTCTCTTCACCACCCTGAGGAGCAACAAGAGTTTGAGGAGTGATAGGAGCCTTACCACCCTGAGGAGCGATAGGAGTTTGAGGAGCGGAAGGAGTCTCTTCACCATCTTGAGGAGTGGCAGGAGCCTTACCCTTGTTGCTTGAGTCACTTGACATATTGATCTATGATTCGCTCAACATATTCAACTCTCACTTCAAATAAAAACTGGAAAAAAATGTCTTCTTGTTTAAGAAGGACAAAGAATAATAATATAGATCCCATTCCATACTCAATATCATCTTTAAGACTAAAGAAAGAATGGAAAAGAGATAAAGAAAAGTTATTATTATAACTGATAACACTATGAAGAATTGATCACTCACCTTTAAGTCTATGTTTTAGGCTTTCTCTGACTTCTAAATCAAGAAGTAGAACATCAGAACTGAACAAAATGTATAAGAATAAATGATACTTTTGATTGTATTTATATCAATCCATGATTCCATATTTGGCGAATTCTGCAGGATTATTAAATGGTATATTAAAAATTTGGTGAATCTCGCGTGCTTATACAATGATATGTTGTAATTTTCAAGGAAAAATGTGTCCTCAAATGGAATTATTTTTTAATGTTATTGGCGAAATAGGTCCTCATAAGCAACTATTTATAAATTTTAATTAGCAAAATGGGTCTTCACAAGCAACTATTTGAAAATTTTAATTGGCCAAATGGGTCCTAATACAATGTTGTTTTAATAGTATTGGTGAATATGTAGGTGTTTTATTAAATTCTTTCGGGATTCCAGGCGAAAATATTAGTTGATCCAATTGAAATGCGTAGTTTGAAAATGGAAAATTTGTCGCTTAAATATGCCTCATAAAAAAACTCATTGGTGAATGGACATGCATTGGACCTATAGTTCGTTAAATCCAAGCAATTTAGACATCCTGTTGGGCATGAGAAATTCACCAATTTTGACTTGGACAATTCCTAGAATTCCCCAATTGGCAAAGATTTGCCACTCAAGTTTTCCTTGAGGTCTTCCTAGTGGAAAGGAGTACAATCTTGTTGAACAACTAAAGAATACTCCTGCTAAATTTTTTTTATGGGACCTTATTCAAACCTCCCCTCACTATCACAACATGATCCAATCATCCTTGCAACAAGTTCCTGTCCCTTCTAATGTGCAACCCACTGACATAGAAGCCATGATCCAAGGAATACATGCTGACATTGTTTTCCACCAAAGTGAACTCCCCCCTTTGGATGTGCAAAAAAAAAATAAAGCTTTCATAATCGTATCTAAATACAAAACCATAGGGATAAAGCGAACCCTTGTTGACAATGCCTGCTCTTATTGTGTGTAGTGTAAACCTCTTGGATAGCCTTCGTGTGGATAGATCACAAATTCAACCCGATTCTTTATCTATTAAAGGCTTTGACAATGAAGGAAAGAAACTACTTGGTGTGATCACTTTACCTATTACAGTTGGAGTGGTCACAATGCAAACACTGATCCATGTCATCCCTCATGATCTTTCATATAATCTTCTTTTAGGAAGACCATGGATTCATGAAATGAATGGTGTGCCTTCCACTCTTCATCGTAAAATGAAAGACATCTAAAAAAACATAGTACACATCCTTGAAGCTAACCCTAATCCAAATAGTTTCTTGAACCTTGAGAAAAACAAAGCCAATCATTTAAACACATTAACACCAACTATACAAGTGGAACCTATGCAACAACAAGACAAACAACAACATATTAAAAAATTCACGAAGCTATTAGATGATGATTTGGGTTCCTTAGTCTTCACACCACCACTCATAGACAATCCTTCAAAAGCATCCACCTCAACCACTTGATATCAAAACACAACCAATCACACAAAAACCTTTGACAAACACAACAACGAACAACCACCCAATTCAAAAGCAATGAAAAAGATTTATGGCAAAGGTTATGAACTTATGAAGTAACTTGGGTATAGTGGAAAAGGATATAGTGCTCATGAACAAGGAATCTGCAACCCTATAGATCCTACTACACAACAAACAACACATGGTATTGGTTATTTTCCTTTGATAGAAATCACTAAGCCTTCACTCAACATCAATGCATCTTCACTTAATGTCAATGTCATCACACAAAACACTAATGACTTGAATTCGTTAGATTTTACACCCTCCTAGATAAAGGAGAACCCAAAATCTCACAATCTAAATAGTCTTGCATAGGTTTGACATCTTGTACATCTATGCAAGGAATATATTTGTCACAAACTACAGGACAACCTTCTACCATTAATCAAGAGGATATATTGTCAAGACTTCTCCAAGATCACTTGATCACCCTTCCTCCAAAAACTCACAATAAATTTTATTACAAGAATTAATTTTGCACCTATCAAAAATTTCATGGTCATTCCACTAACGAATGTAAGGTTTTGTGTAGTAAAATTCAACATTTTTAGGAGTTTGGTCTTCTTCCTTCTATGGGGGAACCCAATTCCTTTAATTGATACCGATTTTCACTCTACCATGCATTTAATTAATCATTTCAGCTCACCTTTGTCCCGCACTAAGTGGGGGGAAGGGATTTGCTAGCCTTGTCCTCGTATGTCACTTGTCATTGCCTTCTTTGGCTAGTCGTTAACCTTTCATGAACATATAAAAGTAAGCTTGGGATGCAGACGACATGCCTTAAGTTGTCTCGCATGTGACATACTACCTTTTTCATGACGTAGCTTATTGGAAACACATCACTTGGCATAGGGCTTTCTGAGTAAGATCTGATGTTGTTCTTCTTCTACTTTAAAGCAATTGCTCACAGTATTGGTGTTCACAACCACTTTAAAGTGGGGGCATACATCATCACTAACATTTCATTGTGTGATTTATTTCTTCTTGCAATGCGCCCTTTTCTTGGTGGAGTCATTGGGCTTGATTCCCTCCAAGAGCGTGATACTTCTTTTGACTTATCATCTCTTGGAGACATTAAGCATGATGTTCCCTAAGATGAAGCCTTGCATGAACTAAGAAAAATCCCTTTGAACAATCCTTACACTATTTTCCATTAACAATGTCTATGAGTGTCAAGCATACGAAGTTTTGCTTACTTCATAGAGCTCGAAAATCATTTTCCTGTGAGGTGCCTTATTAAAGTTATCAGGAAATATAACTTCGATATGATTGAATGGGAAGCCCATTTTGAGGCACGACTTTCCCCATAGCCACCTATGTGTTTAAGTGCATACCAACTAGTGTATGTTTCTCACCTTTTGGGATTTCTCACTCCACAAATAATCAAAAGTTATGTGGCCCCAAATTGAGTATGCTTTTGGGATTTTCTCACCCAGCAAACAACCAAGAGTCTCATCACCCTAAAGTAAGTATGCATCTTCTTTTTAAACAAACAATCCTAGATCTAATCCAAAACGTGTTGGACTAATGGTCGAAGCTTGATCCACCACACTTTCATTTCCTTCTAGTTCTTGTCATTATATGATTATGTATTTTGTCTTGTTGCAAATCGTTCACCTTGCATATGTCTTTTCAGACTTCTATTGGTTGACTTATGATCCTGGGGGCTTGTGCAACCTCCTTTGATATTTTTCATTCTTTGTCATCCACATTGGTACGATTGGACTCTGCTTGAGTGGCTACTTTAGCGAGAGTTTGAAGCAAGTTCATCTTCTCATTAAAATGGGGGCTTAATTTGTTGCCAAAAAGTGTATACTTTTCTTGATATGGGAATAATTGATGATAAATTAGACTTAATGAGGCCTTGATTTGGTGTTTTGAGGTGTCTACACATCCAAACTAGGTCTTGGGCCCTTGCAAATTAAATAAAATGCATTTATTGATGTCTTGTGAAAGTGTTGTAAGGTGTTCTAACACATCTTCACACTTTTATAGGACCATAATGTTATAATTCACCTAAATAACCTTTCCAAGACCTATTTCAAAGTGTTGTAAAGTCTTGTAGCAAAATTTCACATTTTCCTATGCTTGTCATCAATATTTACACTTTTATTATGCTTTGCATGTCCCCTTTATGCACTTACATGCCTTAATTAAGTGTCTTGTTGAAGAAGAACCCGATAAAAAAAATTAATACATCTTAATCTCTGACTTCCACTCAAAATTTCTTAGGTGGACTAAGTCACCACCTTGGGAGATGTAGTTCCATTTGGCTCAAAATTCAAAATAAATTTAAATTTCTTTTGGGCTTTTAATCTTTAAGACCTAAGGCTAGCCTGTGATGAGGCATTTTTGGGAATTAAGGCATAATTGTGTATAAATAAGGGTTTTTCCCTTCATTTTTCAATCTCCTAACTCATCTTAATTCATAACTCATTATCATTCATCACTCATCATGTTCTCAAGTCAAGCAAGCTAGGGTTTTATCATTCTAAGTAATCAAGATAACTTCCTAAGACATTTAAGGGCAGATTATTCATGTTCTATTGCATAAATTCAAGATCAAAAATCATGGAAATGTATTAAATCCATTTTTTCATGCTTCATTACATTATTTATTCATTTGGTTTAATTACCTAAAATGGGTTTGGCCAAGGCAAACCCCCATGCCCTAACAATCAACATTTTCTTCTTCTCTCTCTGTCTGTTTGTAGATTTAGGCACTTTGAGGGTTTGAGGATCATTGAAGAATAGGTTGAAGACTTTTTGAAGACATTTCCTTGTTGACCAATCCAAATATCAACACAAATTCACCTTTAGGCCTGAAAATCAGAGTTTCAGAAGCGAACGCCTATGAGAAACGAGAGTGCAGACCTAGGGATTTTGTTTCCACTTCTGAATTTTTAGAAATTCAAAAGTGGACTAAGTCACCACTAGTGGTGAATTAGTCCCATTGAACCTGTTTTATGGAAGCTTTTATAGATTCGGATACCCATTTGGCCAAAACGGGCTTAGACTAGTTTTTCCAAATCTCAGACTAAGTCGTCTAGATTGGCACAAGTGTCCCAGTCAGCTTCTGCAATAATTTTATCAGGATTCCAGAACTTGATGCCATTCTTTTTCAACCTCCAGGTGGACACATTCTATTTCATAGTTTTCTATCTAGTTTTGTTTGCATTTCTAGGTCATTTATCATATATTTGCATATCACAATGTGTTTTCTAGAACTTTGTATTCCTTAGGTTTTACATTAATAATAATCTTTCTTTTTTAGCTTATTGCACTTAGGACATTACATTTAGATACATTTCATCCCTCATGACATTAATATTGAGTGTAGACATTAGCATTTTGGCCCATCTCTCCCCTTTTAGGTGAAATACCCTATAAGAGTTAGAGAGCATTAAGGTGCCAAAATCATTGTTTACATGAAAATATAGAATGATCTATCCACATGAGATATTGTGAATGACATGTTCTTTGAAGATGGAACTCAAATTTTTTATCTCAAAGGACTCATA